>CM038674.1:556240134-557447140 GCA_021605145.1 Aegilops bicornis | reverse complement strand
CAAAGCTATAGAGCAGATTGAAGCACCCAAGCGAATCAAGGATGTGCGCCGGCTTGTTGGTTGCGCCGCCATGGGCAGGTTCATTTCGTTCGCTGAAGCGCCTTCCCTTTTTCAAGATCCCTAAAAAGGCGGGCCCGATGGAGTGGACGCCGTGGTCAAGCAGCATTGCAAGGTTTGAAGAAGTACCTCTCCTCCGCCGCCAATACTAGTTGGCGCCTTAGGCCACAGGAGCCGTTGCTGCTATACCGGCGGCAACGGACCAGTGGTCAGCACCGCACTAGTGGCGCAGAGAGAGGTTGACGAGAGGTAATGGCAGCGCAGAGCCCGACACCACCAATGCAGTAGACGATACCAGCTTGAAGTGTCCGCCAAGAAGAAAATGATGCAGCACCCGGGTCTACTTTGTTAGTTCCTCCCGCAGGGGCTAGATCAAGGTATTCCGCGTGCAGTAAACTGCTCTTCGCCTTCTTATGGCCTCGAGGAAGCTGCGCCACTACTTCCGTGCACACGAGATCACCGTTGCCACCGCTCCTCTCGCAGAACGGATATTGCACAATCCGGATGCAACGGAAGAATTGTGGAATGGGCACCGGAGCTGTCCAGCTTTGGCCTCAAGTTTGAAAGTACTTCACGATTCAGAGCCGAGTCCTAGCGGAGTTCATTGCAGAATGGACCGCAACGCCCGACGAAGAAGCCCAAGAGACCGCTTCTCCCGCAAGGAGGCAAGTTGTGATTGGATCATGTACTTTGATGGAGCTTTTCCTTGCAAGGCGCCGGGCTGGCGATCGCTTGTCGCGCCACCGGAGAGCACCTCAAGCACGTGATCCGTATGCACTTCCCGTGGAGGTGTCAACAAACAATACGGCAGAGTACGAAGGGCTGCTTGCCGGTCTTAGGATCGGGACCTCGGAATCAAGAAACTCATCGCCGGGAGACTCGCAGCTTGTCGCCAAGCAAGTCAACAAGGATTACCAAAGCCCGCTGATGAAGGCCTACGCCGATGAAGTGAGAAAGGAAGAGCGCTTTCGACGGTATATGCTGAACACGCCTCGAGCGGAGAACGATATCGCCGACACTGTCAAAACGCTGCTGCCCTCAAGCTACCTGTGGAACTGTGTACCTTTTGTGCTTCAAATTTAACTCAGCCATCCGCTGATCCATCAACAAAGCGTAATAAGAGGAGGAAATCGTGGCCCGCAAGTACTTTCCGCCGAAGCCCTCGAGCCGCGGCAAGGATGTTGCCGGGATACCGAGCCCGCCACGGACGATCGCTCCGGCGGAGCGCCAAGCTCTTGCCGCGAGACAGCCGCTTCCTATAGCGGAGGAAATGCCTTTAGTCCTCGCCGCCGAGCCCTGTGCTCCAGTGGGCACAACATACCGTCCGATTCCTCCAACAGGGAACTTCGAGGAGCAGGAAGAAGCGGAAAAGTAGCCCGTCCGCTTTACCATGTACCAGTTCGTCGATGACGCCCTTACGTAAAAGAGGCCGAACGGTGTGAAATTGAAGTGTATCCTCGAGAGGAAGGACTGGAGCTGTGGCGGAGATACACGGAGGCATATGTGGATCCCACATTGTCAAGGGCCCTTGCCGGCAAGGCATTTCGGCAAGGCTTCTTCCGCCCACCGCCTCCAGATGCGACGACACTAGTCACCGTGTGAAGCGGTCGCCCATTCAAAGAAGCTTCATCACCACCTCAAGCCCTTCAAACCATTCCTCTCTCCGCCCTTCTCGGTCCGGGGGCTCGACATATCGGGCCCTTTCCCCTGCTTGCCGGGGGCTTTGAGTACTTGTACGCTGTAATCGATAAGTTCACAAAGTGGCCGGAGGTGGAGGCAAGTGAGGAAGGTCACAGCTACCACCGGCCAAGTTCTTCAAGGGACTAGTGTGCCGCTTACGCAACAGGGTTATCACCGATAACGGCACACAGTTCACAAGCCGCACCTTCATGCAATATACCCAAGACCTCGGCAAGAAAGTCTGCTTTCGCCTGCTGCTCACCCGCCAAGCAATGGTCAAGCTGAGAGGGCAAATGCTGAAGTATCGCGAGGCTTAAGGACCAAGACCTGACAGTTGCACAAGAGTGGAAGGCGCTGGATTGATGAGTTGTCGGCGGTTCTTTGGTCGATCAGACGACGCCAAATCGAGCCACCGCCGACACCTTTTGCTCCTAGTATACGGGCGTAAGCAGCTTCTCCCATCGAACTCATATACGGGTCACCTCGAGTGCTCGCTATGACGAGCTTGAGCAAGAGCAATCATGCAAGATGACGCAATGCTCCTTGAGGAAGATCGCCTTCGGGCGGCCGTGAGAGCAAAGACGCTACCAAAGAAGCCTTGGCGCCGCTACCATAGCCGCAAGGTTCATGCCCAAGCCTTGAGGAAGGCGACCTTGTCCTTCGCGCGCTCAATCGCCAAGAATTCCAACAAGTTGACGCCAAAGTGGGAAGGCCCTTATCGGGTAATACGAGTCACCGTGCCCGGCGCAACCGCTCGAGATCAAGATGCTGCCCGTGAGTAACTCCTGAACATTGAGCATCTTCGCAAGTTTTACCTGGAGGCGCCGGCTTGTCGCCCCCGCAAGCCACCTTTTGTACAAGCATTGCCGATGATGCATGTAACCTTTGTACAAAGCCAAAGCGCAGACACTGAGCATAAATAAATGAAGCCGGGCGCCTCTAAGTTATAGCATGCATGCTAGGTCGAGTCTCGCCCTTGGTTAGGTTGATAGTGCTTAGCGGCGACTAACCCCTAGCTTAGAGGTCGAGTGTGCATCTCTTGCCATTCTTTTGTCTTCTTTGGTTTGCAGGACTCAGATATCCTTGCCGGATCACTTGAGGACCTAAAAAGAGAAGAGGGACAGATCATCTAGACCCCGGCAAGCCAAGATTGCCGGGGCTGCAAGTGCAAAGATTCACCCATGGCAAAACCAGAGTTGCCGGGGCTACAGCCAGATAAGTTCTTCATCCCTTATCATGCATTCCCTTATGGACTGAGGTATGTGAAACCTCGCTTTTTCCTAAAGCTACCGTGCTTCCCCTAAAAACTCTAGGCCCTAGGGCTCGCCTCGGGCCAGGTTTGGTCGTAGTCGGGCAAAGCAAAAGGATGAAACGAGGAGCTCGAACCCACCTCATCCCCGCCTCCGCCAAAAGCGTGAGAAAGGTCGAGTGGGAAGACGGGCTCGCTGTCCGGGCAAGGAAATGTTTATCTTAGAGATATCAAGGATTTACTCCTTGTCGTGGGTTCTACCCAAACAAATGACCCGCAAGCATCCCTTTTCATTAAAACATTCCACTCAGTACAGCCCATGGGGAATGAAAACATGAATGATGGGATTACAAGTTTTAAATTCAGCCAAGGCCCAAAGGCTTACAAGCTTAAAAAGAGATAAGGTGCTCAGAACCCTTTCTTGTCCCTCTCCTCGTGAGGCAGGTCAAGGAGGCTAAAATGGCAAAGGGGCGCTTAGGCGAAGCCACGGTGGCGGAGACACCAAGAGAACATCTCGGTGGCCGTCAAGGTCGGATGGTGATGGCGGCGCCGAAGCAGTAGCTCAAGACGAGGCGGCAGGACGCCAAGACGCTGTCAAGGCGCCGGTGCTCACAGATTCGATTTGACGGCCTTGCCGCCCGCCTCTTCCTCTTCCGCAGCCTCCCAACGCCAGCCGCCCAAGGAGACGCACTTCGAGAAGTTCAAGGAGCCGGGCGACACGGATGATGGGGTCGCTGGTGCCGACGGAGCGCCGACACCTAGTCGGACCTGGCCATCCTGCCGCCGCTACCTCGTTGCCGCTGCTGTCCTCCTCGCCACTCCCGCCCGAGGAGGAGTCTTCGCCATCGTAAGAGCTTCCACGCAGCACCTTGCCCGGGTCCCAAGAGCCCAAGACCTTGACGGAGAGGACCTCCATCGCTTGAAATGGAGAGTGAGCCCCTCCGCCAAGCCGTGGATATGAGCGAACGCCTTCCATCCTCGACGAAGATACATCACGTGAGGGGCTGGGAAGTCGACGAACTCGCTGCACCGCGATCCCACAGCCCTCATGTGCAGCCGCAATGACTCGGGCGGATCCAGCTCCATCTCCCGCGAATGGAGTCGGGAGACGGCGACGGCGAGGCGGCCGGGCGCAGCTCGACGAAGAACTCGCAAGGGTCATCCCCAACATGGCCCTCCATGGGGAGGAACTGGCGAGGCGAGACGCGCACGCCTGGCCCCTCCTCTTCCACGAGCGCCGGCCTCGGCTCGCTTCTCCCTTTCCTCAAGGGCGTTGGCTCACCGCAGGTGCAGGAGAAGGAAGGACGCTGTCGAGCGGGCACCTCGCCGCCACCGCTGAAGGGCCAGATTCCTCTCCATGGCGGATGGAGGGGGGAGCAGAAGGAAGGAGGAGATGAAGAATGCGGACGCCATCCCCCTCCCGCCTTTTTTATAAAGGAACGAGTGGGGGCTCGCCGCCTGGCCAGCCAATCAAGACACGGAAGGCGCAGGAATCGACCAACCCGCTGCCTGCCCGCGACGGCCCGGTTTCCCGCCCACTTCGCCACCCCAAGCGCATGAGAACCACGTGGCGCGGCGGGACCAGGCATGACGGGTGAGGCGACCTCTCCCCACCCCGTGATCGTGGGGAGTGGACGCTTGAAGACCACGCCGCCCCGTTTCAAGAAATGGGCCGCGCCCACGCCCCTCCGCTTATGGGGGAAGGCGCGAACCGCCTTTTTACTACGACGCGGACGATGCGCGCAGAGCTCAGCCTCACGCATGCCGCCCACGCCACGCACGCCCCCACGCCGAGCCACGCTGGAGGCATGGGAAGCGAACGGCGAAGAGACTTACCGCGTAAAAACCGCCCGCGCTCACAAGCTGCTTTTTGGGCCTAGCCCAACGACGCGATTGCGCTTACGTGTGGCCCAGTGCCCGGGGCTCCTGGTGTACAAAAAGAGGGGTACACTTTGTACCCCTATAACTGCACGGCACCGAGCCGCTGGCACCACCGACCGAGCAAGGCAAGGGAGGTGAGCCAAGGTAAGGCCAAGCTCAAGGGAGCGTAACGACGCCAAGACCAAGACCACAAAGAGTGAAGGGACAAAGCGGACTCCCGCAAGATCCTTGCCGGGGGCGGTTTTTAGCAAACCCGCAAGACCTTGCCGTGGCAGCTCGCCTTCCACACCCACGGAGCGAGTCACCCTTGAGTCCACTACCCCCATGGGGCAAGGATTCGGAGACATCCTGTGGTGGCATGCGATCTTTGTGAAGACATTCAAGATCGATACACGCTATAGAAGATGATGACCCTTGGGATCCCAGCCAAGGAAGACTGATAAGGCCTCGCAAGAGCCTTGCCGGGATGACAAAGAAGCGCCACGGCAAGACCCTTGCCGGGCTACGGCGAGGCCCTTGCCATGGACACCCGTAGAGGCCACCGCCGTGCCCATGCCAATTAAACCTCCACCACCATTCGCATGCAACCGCCGACCCAACCAGCTTGGGCGGTGCACTGCGTGGCAACGAGCGGATCCTCGTGGAGACCCACCATTGCGCCACCTCACCGCCTGCCTGCCTACATGGCACCGCGGGCGCCATTGCCAGGCGCGTGTTGACACGAAGGGAGCGCGACGGACGACAGAGCTCTCCCGTCCGATAAAGCAGTGGACACCTAAGCAAGACGCATTAAATGTGCTTGTCATGCAATGCGAGGGATAAACTTCGCATCACTGCACTTTCCACCTCCCTGTGCCACTGTGGCAACCCTTTCCTATAAAAGGAGGCCCAAGGCCACTGTGATTTAGGGGTCGGCTTTTGGAGCCTCACGCCCATTGCTAGTTCAAGAACATGATAAACAAACCACCAAAGCAGGAGTAGGGTTTTACGATCCTCGTGGCCTCGAACTCGATAAAGGAACCGTAGTCATTCTGCTTGATCCGCTTCACAACCCCGCTACCACGACCGTAGTAGGGATTCTTGTGATCCCATAGGTGTCGTTCTCAATCGACACAATGATGCTCACATAAAAGATAAGAATTGAAACATAAAGAGAGCATCATGAAGAATATGACTAGTAAATTTAAGTCTAACCCACTTCCTATGCATAGGGATTTTGTGAGCAAACAACTTATGGGAACAATAATCAACTAGCTTAGGAAGGCAAAACAGGCATAACTTCAAAACTTTAAGCACATAGAGAGGAAACTTGATATTATTGCAATTCCTACCAGCATAAATTCCTCCTTCATAATAATTTTCGGTAGCACCATGAATGAATTCAACAATATAACCAGCACCTAAAGCATTCTTTTCATGATCTACAAGTATAGAAAATTTACTACTCCACATAAGAAAATTCTTCTCATCAATAGTAGTGGAGCAAAATCAACATCAACAAAATAACTATCATGTGATTGAAAATTAAGATCAAGATGACAAGTTTCATGGTTACCATTATTCTTTATAGCATACGTGTCATCACAATAATAATCATAGATAGGAGGCATGGTTTCATCATAATAAATTTGCTCATCAAAACTTGGGGGACTAAACATATCATCTTCATCAAACATAGCATCCCCAAGCTTGTGGCTTTGAATATCATTAGCATCATGGGTATTCAAAGAGTTCATACTAACAACATTGCAATCATGCTCATCATTCACATATTTTATGCCACGCATTCTATGTAATTCTTCTTCTAGTACTTGAGCACAATTTTCCTTCCCATCACTTTCACGAAAGATATTAAAAAGATGAAGCATATGAGGCACCCTCAATTCCATTTTTTGTAGTTTTCTTTTTTGAACTAAACTAGTGATAAAACAAGAAACAAAAAGATTGGATTGCAAGATCTAAAGATATACCTTCAAGAACTCACCTCCCCAGCAACGGTGCCAGAAAAGAGCTTAGTTGACGGGGTGTGAGTGTCGCTTACCTAGCCAAAAAAGAGCTTGATGTCTACTACACAACCTTCTTCTTGTAGACGTTGTTGGGCCTCCAAGTGCAGAGGTTTGTAGGACAAGAGCAAATTTCCCTCAAGTGGATGGCCTAAGGTTTATCAATCCGTGGAGGCATAGGATGAAGATGGTCTCTCTCAAGCAACCCCGCAACCAAATAACAAAGAGTCTCTTGTGTCCCCAACACACCCAATACAATGGTAAATTGTATAGGTGCACTAGTTCGGCAAGAGATGGTGATACAAGTGCAATATGGATGGTAGATATAGGTTTTTGTAATCTGAAAATATAAAAACAGCAAGGTAACTAATGATAAAAGTGAGCGAAATGGTATTGTAATGCGTTGAAAACAAGGCCTAGGGTTCATACTTTCACTAGTGCAAGTTCTCTCAACAATAATAACATAATTGGATCATATAACTATCCTCAACATGCAACAAAGAGTCACTCCAAAGTCACTAATAGCGGAGAACAAACGAAGAGATTATTGTAGGGTACGAAACCACCTCAAAGTTATCCTTTCGATTGATCTATTTAAGAGTCCGAGGTAAATAACACGAAGCTATTCTTTCCGTTCAATCTATCATAGAGTTCGTACTAGAATAACACCTTAAGTCATAAATCAACCAAAACCCTAATGTCACCTAGTTACTCCAATGTCACCTCAAGTATCCGTGGGTATGGTTATACGATATGCATCACACAATCTCAGATTCATCTATTCAACCAACACAAAGTACTTCAAAGAGTGCCCCAAAGTTTCTACTAGAGAGTCAAGACGAAAACATGTGCCAACCCCTATGCATAGGTTCATGGGCGTAACCCGCAAGTTGATCACCAAAACATACATCAAGTGAATCACGTGATATCCCATTGTCACCACGTATAAGCACCAAGGCAAGACATACATCAAGTGTTCTCAAATCCTTAAAGACTCAATCCGATAAGATAACTTCAAAGGGAAAACTCAATCCATTACAAGAGAGTAGGGGGAGAAAATCATAAGATCCAACTATAATAGCAAAGCTCAAGTGACATCAAGATCATGTCACCTCAAGAACACGAGAGAGAGAGAGAGAGATCAAACACATAGCTACTCGGTACATACCTCAGCCCCAAGGGGTGAACTACTCCCTCCTCGGCCATGGAGAGCGCCGGATGATGAAGATGGCCACCGGTGAGGATCCCTCCTCGGTGGTGCCTAACAGGGCCTCCATTGTTTTTCTATGTACAGAGGCTTGGCGCGGAACTCCCGGGATCTATTCTATTCCGATGGTTTTAGGGTATATTGGTATATATAGAGGAGGAATACGCCGGGGGAGCCACGAGGGGCCCACGAGGGTGGAGGGCGCACCAGGGTGGGTATCCCCCCGCCTGTGCCTCCCTCATTGATTCCTCGACGCACTCCGAGTCCCGGGATTGCTTGCCCAAAAATAACTTTCCCGAAGCGTTTCATCTGCTTTGACTCCGCTTGATATTCCTTTTCATGTAAACACCGAAACAAGGGAAAAAAAGAAACCGCACTGGCTCGGGTTAATATGTTAGTCCCAAAAAATAATATAAAAGTGTTTAATAAAGCCCATAAACATCCAAAACAGATAAATATAATAGCATGGAACAATAAAAAATTATAGATACGTTGGAGACGACGTGGAGGAAAGGGGCTGGCTGCCTTGGGCGCCTCCCCTTCCTTTCCCATCCTTCCTTTGTAAAGCGGATGGGGGTGGAGGGCACGCCAGCCCCCTTGTGGCTGGTGTGCTCGGGCCCATAAGGCCCACCGCCTTACGAAGGGCCTCGGATCCCTATGCACACCGGCAAAATACCCGGTACTTCCAAAACCTTCCGGTGACCAAATACTATCATCCAATATATCAATATTTACCTCCGCACCATTCGAGAGCTCGTCATGTCCATGCACTAAAAATAAGACACATCCGTAACATTTTGGGCGAATTTTTTTTTTCTCACATACATAGGATACTTCTCTATGACGATAATTGTGACAAAACCCGTATCATCATGATGTGGTGGGCCTTACTTATGACAAAAATCATGATGTAAATGGGCTTTTTCATTCCGGGTGGCCTGGAGACGCAGCTGCATGACATTCTTTGGGTCATTCCATGACGGAAAAACCGTGGTAGAAGCGAGGGCGAGGAAAATTTCGGGAGTTCGGTTACGGTGGGAGGTCGGGGCCGAGCGATGCATCGCTTTCTCTCAGACACGACGCTGCAGGTGCGTAGGCGTTATTCTCTAATCGAACTCGAAGCGATTGTAATCACAGTGCTACGCGTTATCAAGTGATCAATCGATGGCCGTTAATCGAACCCGATCAAGCGATTCTTTTCGCTATCGCTGCTAATCAAGCCGACTAATGCCGCCTCGATGAACAGTGAGCGCGGTGGGGGGGGGGGTTGATGAACAAGGAGCGTATGCTCGGATGAACAGGACCTGTGGTGTGGTGGAGGGCCGGATGAATAGTAGACGGTGGAGGGTGCCCGTGAGGGGTGGTTGAACAGACCCCGTGGTGTGGAGGGCCGGATGAACAGACGGTGGAGGGTGCCCGTGGAGGGGTGGTTGAACAAGAGCCGTGGAGAAGCGCGTGGAAGCCGGAGGAGGTCAGGTAGCCCGTGGAGGGTTGGAGGAGGTCGACGGTGGAGATGAATATATCCCGTGGAGTCCTGCTTATGGTACACCACACCCTCCCGGCGAACAGGACCCCTGCTTTCGACCGTGAGGAGGTCCTTTCAGTCCGCTTATGCACGCCGCACACCCTCCCGATCAGACTTCGCTGACCGTAGGAGGTCCGCTTGGTCTGCTTTTGGCGGCACGCCACCCCTTCTTCGATCATCAGGACTTCTGCCGACCGTAGGAGGTCCGCTTTCATCTGCCTTGCAAAGACGCCGACCCTCCCCGATGAACAGGATCCTGCTTTAACATGGCCGATAAGGCCGCTTTCTCCTTCAGACGCCAGCCCTCGCTTCCATCAGCTGCTCCGGCCCAAGCCTCCCCGGCGAACACGCCCAAGATTCTGTTCCGACCCAGCCGGTTGGCTCCCCTGCGCGCTCACGCCTGATGAACACGGCGCATTCCGCTGCTTCTCCCATGAACACGCATTCCGCTGCTCCCCATGAACACGACGACGACGCTAAGCTCCGCTCCGACCCAGCCATGTCAACGCCTCGGCCAGACGTATGCGCGCCGTAGTAGGCGTTCGAGACCCCGGCCCAGATGTACACACACGTACATATTTTCTTTCTGCACCCTGGTCGCTGTAATGACGCGTTACGCTACGCGCGCGCTTACTAATACATGTACGCGGCGGTACTACTTAACGCGGCGCGCTTCTACATCCACCAAGATATATGTATGTACACGTCACACCAGAATGACAACGCCACGTATGCTTCGACCCAGGTGGGTCCCGAATGCCGAGCACTTCCTTGCTCATGGCGATGTAGCTGGTGGGTCCCAGCAATGTGGGGCGAATCGCTTTTTTGCCCTCGACGCACTTCCTTGCGTAAGGAAGATGTAGCCGGTGGTCCCGCCAGTCAGGCAAATGTTTTTCATGAAATACGGTGGCCGTCCGGTGGGTCCCCATTAGGGTGGAGGAATAATTATTTTGCACGTAATAAGGAGGCACTTCCTTGTCAGCGTCAGGACCCACCGCACCTCTCCACGATAGTCCACGTCCGATGGAAGCCGCTCTTGACCACGCTGACCACGCCACACCGAGAGCACCAGGGGCGGTGGGACGACGCGCAGGCCTAGGAAGGGACGACGCTGAGCCGGGAAGACGCGGCGTTGGATGCCCATGCGTAGAGGGAGCACGAGGGTTCAATCGGTTCACCGCGTGTGAGGCTGCTGCCGCAGAATAAAAAGGGGTGTGGGTGAGTAGAGGGATGGCCAGCGGTGGGAGTAGTAGGGCGGTGGAGGCCTCACGACAGCAGCCGCCACGGGAGGCAGGAGCACGAGGCACGCACCGGCTGGTTTGGGCGGCCGGAGCAAGAAGACCAGAGGTTGAAGAAGCACCACGGCCGTTGGATGGACATCGACGGCCATCGGAGCTAGAATCGCATATTGATCTAAGTTGACAAAGCCCTCCGTCCCCTGGCCAACTTAGTAGGCCCACAAGTCAGCTCCGCCACTATAATCGGGTCCCAGCTAATGGGGGAGTATTCTTTTGTGCGTAATAAGGAGGCACCTCTCAAGATATATAGTCAGGGGTCCGAGTCATTAGCGGGCGGTAACGTTGCCGAAATACAGAGGCCCTTTTCGGTGGGTCCCTGATGTCGTGGAGAAATCAATATTTTATGCTGTAATAAGGAGGCATTTCCTCACGTGGCGTCATGGACCTACTTGATCGGCCTCCACGCATAAAATTCACTTCAGATGCATGTTGGTCGCCGGACCACGCTGACCACGAAGTCACGCCGAGAGCACTGTATGTGGATGACGGCGAGGCTCTAGGAAGGGAATGACACGGAGGCAGTGGAAGACTCGGCAGTTTCCCACACGAGGGGAGTACGACTGAACCGGGGTTTTAATGGTTCGCTCCGCCGCCGGAGAATAACAGGTGTGGGTGAGTAGAGGGATGGCTAGGGCCGTGCATTGGGAGTACAGTGTTGGACGGTGAGGCTTACAAGGCAAGAGCACAGCCGCTGGGTGAGGACGGAGCAGCAAAGCCCCGCCGGGTGCTTTGCTCCGAAAGCGGCCGGAGCAGGAAAAGCAGAGATTGAAGAAGCACGATGGCGGTCAGTTGGCGACATCAGACGGGGTCAATGGAGCTAGAATCGTTTCATATCGGACTCAAGCTTCACAAAGCCCTCTGGTCTCTGGCTAACTTAGTAGGCCCATAAGTGAGCCTCCCACCATGGTGGGTCCCAGCTACCAGCGGTGGGGAGTATTCATTTTTCCGTACAGGCGTAATAAGGAGGCACTTCCGTGGTCCGGGTCCGAGAATACATGGGGAATGTTTTTTCGTGGAACACGGTGGTCTCCGTCTCGGTGGGTCCCAGTCGTAGGGCAAACGTTTTTTGGCGAACACGGCCTGGCCCGTCCGTGGGTCCCAGCAGTCAGGGGGGAAACGTTCCTGCGGAAATACTGGTACCTGGCCCGTCCAGCGGTCCCTCGTCGTCGCGGAGAAATAATTATTACGCGCGTAATGGTGAGGCAGCACTTCTTTGCGCCACTGTGGACTCCAGCTATCGTACTTCTCCACGATGTATCTCTTCCGATGGAAGTTTGCGGTCGTTGGATCACATTGACCACGCCAAGGCCGAGAGCACTCAGGGCGGTGGATTACTTATGCAGGCCTAGAAGGGACGGCGCGGAGCCGGGAAAACGCCACAGCGGGATGCCCACGCTGGAGAGGAGTACCTAGGGTTCACTGCTCGGGTCATAGCAGTGAGGCTGCCGCCAGCCTGTATCAACAGGGGAGTGGGTGGAGTGGAGGGATGCCCTGGCCGTAGGTGGGAGTAGTATGACTAGAGGCCTCCGCAGCACAACAAAGTTACCGGCCACGGAGGCAGGGAGCATGCAGTACCCATCAACCGGGCGCTGCTTTTGGGCGGCTGGGGCAAGAAGACCAAGAGGGTCAAGAAGCACTACGGGTCCGTTGATGGACATTGCTGACCACGCCACAAGACCGAGGAGCACCAGTATGGGTGGATGACTACGAGGCCAGACTGTATGGAAATGGACAGTGGAGCCATGGCGAGACACGACAAAGGGTCTGCCTAACACAAGGAGAGTACGAGGGTTGACTGGTTCGACTGCCGCTGCCGGAAAATAATGGTGGAGGTGTGGGTGAGTAGAGGGATAGATACAAGGCAGGGATGCGAGTATGATGGGGCTGCGTGAGGTTCGCTTCGAGCAAAAGACCGGCCGGCCACGGGAGGCGGAGCGTATGGTTCTGGATTGCAATGGGTTTGGGCGGCCGGGTCAAAGGAAGATCAGAAAGATCAAGAAGACGATTGTCAAGGCTGCTAGATCGGGACATCTCCAACGGCCCTGAACACGCCGGTAGAGTCGTATTGTTGACTAAGTTTCTTTTTAAGAAACCTTGTGTACGCATGAACTTAGTAGGCCCACAAGTCAGCCTCCTAATCTGTGGGCGCATAACATAAAAGCCCATTTGCTATTTTTTACAATTTGCATTACATTGCTATTTTTATAATTTGCAGCCCATTTGCTAATTCTTAAGTAATTTATTACAGCCAATTTTTGCCCAGACCACGGTCAAAAAGTTCAACCTTATTTTGCATATTTCGTGGTGTCCAAACTGGTGTAATCCCGAAAATGATAAAAAATTTAAGAACTTATTGATTTGCCAAAAAATTGTTTTGTTTTGTAAGCAAGCAAATAAGACGTGGGACAATTGAGTTGGTTTAAGGAAAACCGGTGGTAAAAAAAAATCAAGTCCGGGTGGGAAAAACAACAAAAAATAAGGATGTAAATATGAAAAGGGAATTTTATGTGTTTTCAATATAATGATACGCGTATATGAACTAGTAAAACTATAGGTAGAGATTAGAAAAGGGATGTAGGACATGCGCTTTCAAGAGGAAAACAGAACTGGCTGTGTTTGATTCAAGAACAAAACTGCCTCATGGCGGATGTTGAAAGACAAAATATAACTAACGCTTGGCGGCCGAGGCCAAGAGATACCGCTGGATCTTTCAGCCCCGTCACACGCTCATGGGCTGGGCCCGTTAAAACAAAACCAACCCTGGTCAATGGCTACAGCTTGAAACTTGTTTCACCTGAAAAAACAATATACGTGCTCAATAAACGTAGAGAATTCCTGCAAGTACGCATCGATAACTCGGGACGCAGGCATGGATATTGTTTTTTATCGTGATAATAAGTGCATGCACTTGTTTCAAAAAACTACTGAACTGGGAATTCTAACGGCGGGTGCTTATGCTACCCATCAAATAAAAAGTCGAGTGCCCGTGGAATTCGCTTTCAAACAAATGATTCAGCTTTTATATCCACGTGTCGCACCCTCGGCATGATGGTTGGAAGCAAATACAAGTTCATACCAAAAAGATGCGTTAACAACAATACCAACTTGCGGATCTACAAGGTAGTACAACTACTAATACCAAACTACTCCAGCCCTAGTGTTAATGCGGTAGAAAATCTTGCAGGAAGGACCAGCTTTCCCGCTCCTTCTCTTGCTCCAGGTCCCCAATGTGGTACTGGTGTGCATCACCTGCTTGGTCCTTCGTTGCTAGTCGGTTCTTGTTGGTGTGCAGCACTGCCGGAACCTTTTTGCTGTTCCGTCTCACGTAGGCCCTTGACCATCACAGTAAGGTATTGCCGGTCTTGTGCCACATCACAGCGATGCGTACGACGCACTCGACTATATCTTGCGACGCGTGTCCATCGCGTGCCCCTTTTGAACGCCCCGGAATTGCTGACCGGAAGAAATGCCTTAGGCCACTCGATGTGATACCAAGAGTATTGTGGAATACAGGTTTTTCAGTGTACCTAGTTGGCATTTTCATAACATCTTTTGGCATGTTGCAGTCACTTGTTTCACTTTTATTAACCGTCAAATTGTAATTGTTTAACCAGGTCCTCAAGGCTCTAAAAAGAAAATTAGAGCTATAAACAAAGGAATATGTTTGTGCAAGTAGAGCGTGTGATCGGTGTCTTACACTGGAAGTTTCTTAGGTTGGGTGTATAATATGTCGGTACTTTCATTGCCGTCGATGGTTGGTAAGGAACAAATCGATGAGAGACCGAAATCTCATATTTACATCAACACTCACTTTGGCCTCAAGGTGCTCGATCGATCAGCTCCGATCCGTGGGATCGAACTTGACGACCAGCCGGGTACACCTTAGCCAATCCTTCTTCGACTTGCATCGGTAATTCCAGTTATATGGTACTCAATGTATGACCAATCGACTTTTTTATGTGAATGATGAAAGATTTTGAGAGGAAAACTCGCTTTCTTCGACAGGTTATGCGAGAGTAATTGCCATGCCCGCTTTGCAGAGGCGCTTGTAAAACTCTAAACTCTATTCTCCTCTTATTTAATGGATGAGGCAAATCTTTTGCCTCCATTTTCGAAAAAAATATTTAAACCGAGATAAGTGGTACTCCAAAATCTCAAGTCCGGAATTACTCCGAACACGCCTTCGCCGATTCTTGTGTCACCTCAATGCGGCGTGTTGTCACGTCAATTCAATGTCCGGACATGATGAATAATTTGACCGGACGTATACTAGTACTACTCTTTGTACTACTTACTAGTCGATATTTAGTGTCACAATTTATACATAGAGTTTAACTAACAAGCACGCACTTGAAGCTTCCAACTGATATATATATATATATGGCTTCAAGCACAAAGATCTCCATCATCATTATCAAGACATCCCACGCAGTGAGTTAGGATGCACTTGATCCCGTGAAGGTATCTATCCTTCAAACCGCAGGAGTGTTTCAAACTAACAACAAGTACATAATATCCAACAAAAGAGGGTCGTGGCTATAGCAGCAAGAATACATGGCTCACCGAGATATCAGCCACGTAATCAAGTTGTGCATATTTGCTATTGGCATGAACCACATCGCCGCTTGTCGGGTTTGCAAAAAGCCATCCATTGCATGGAAGCTTGATGCCTTTCACACGCGAAGATTACACTGCAACAAGTCGCGGTCGGCGAATCTCTGGATATGGTGATTCATGAAACCCATGGTATGATGTGTAAACACAGCCCCTCGCGAATGGAAGTTGCGATAGCACAAAGAATCATCACGGTGATATGATCGATGATTGGTTAGATGATCGGATAATTGAGCCCGAGGAACAAGGAGTGGTTGCCGAGGCTGTAAACCCGCCTCCGCTTGAATACGCTGGCCCAACGGAGTCGGGATCTTTCTCGAACAGCAGCCATAGCCATCATCAAACACGTAATGCCCCACGCATTGTAACGCATGTGGTTTGACGTAATGGTTTGGTCAATTTGGTATGTGCGAATGAGCATCAAATGACCGCTGTCACCTGAACGAAGCGATAAACCAGCACTCCATCGGCTGGTATGATTCCAAGTCCCGGAATCATGAAGGCCAGCGCATTTCGTCTCACGCAATAATTCAAATTGGAGACCAAAAGGACAAAAATAAACAATCATGTTCAGAGTATGTGTGGAATTAAGATTATTATAACAGTGACACATATCATAGACAGATAATTGCAATGCCGTGGTCATAATCATACCCCAAGTTAAAAAAATAAGACAATGGCTTCCATATTCTAGCAACATGTCATGGTTCAAACATCATGTAACAATGAGAGGAAAACAGCTATGACAACGCCTACTCATATTCTACCATAGCACTTACTACTACTATTCTCATATCAACTCTAAGCAATAACATGCGTTGTTATAAAAATCTAGTAAACGAGAGTAACATATAGCAATCATGATGTTATGCTCATAATATGTATTCTAACAATCATTAGATGCCAATTGTTCTCATATCAACTCTAACAATAACATGTGTGGTCATAAAAAATCTAGGAAATGAGAGGAACATATAGCAATGATGTGGTTATAGACATGCTATGCATTCTAAATTTGTAACAAATGAACAGCAAATGATTCATAAGGTAAAGATGAGATGAGATAGAAAAATTACACGACATTTATAGATTCCACCAAAGATATGCAGCCAATCTGTGTGATCACCGGCGTAAACGATGCCATCGTGCACTATAGCATCGCACGGAAATGTTGCCTCAACAGGATTGATGATGAGCCATAACCATGTATGGCTTAATCGGATTCCAGATAGACTAATCCCATGTTGAACAAGGTAATGAGCTTGTAATCCATGTAGTCTTCTAATGGTGTGGGCACTTAGCAGACATTACAACTTTCTAAACGAGAGGTCGAGCCAAAAGCTTGACGCGTCTCGCATATAGTAGGAAGGAGTGTCTCGGGTCATGTAGGCTCGATGTCGGCGGTATCCAATTATGGAAGGGTGATCTCTCGCTGGGTGTGGATATCCACGAGGCATACGGACTACCGGTGTGGTGGATGAGGACGATCCAGTTGGCCTTCATGCCCGCCCGATGAGTGGCCGCGCATGAAGGATGGTGGATGGGTAGTGGTAGCATGTCGAGGGGCACCACGGCAACCTCCGTGAGGATCGCTTCAAGTCAGGTGTCTAGGCCACCGCGAGGATCGGGCATCGACAAGGTGGTGTCTTTGAAAAGCCCGCCGGTTGCAACGAGTAGATGGTACAAAAACACCGAGCATGCGCCGCACGGACGGTGCCGAGTAGGTCCATACGACTACTGAGATCTTCCAAGAGAACATCGGGAGGGAATTCCAATCAGCGGCTCTGCGTGTCACCGGTTCTGTCATTGGGGTTTTCGGTGCATGCGAGCCAGCGGGGAAGTGGATTCGGGCGGGCGAGCGAAGAAGCTTCTCCTCGTGTGGCTGAGCAGTGAGCGGGGGGATATGGTACGCGTGAGCTACCAAGGACGATGGCGCGGGGCGGGCGAGCAGTGAGCGGGGGTAAATGGTGTGCAGCCGACGATGGGGAAGAGAGGAGGAAGAAGAAGAGAGGAGGAAGAAGAGTGGAAGACGGGGAAGAAAGTGCATTAAATCTCAATTCTACTAGTACTACTATCAGATATAGGCACCGGCCCCCTCGTGAGTGTAAATAGTTACACCGATGACATGTGGGTCTACCACAAGAGGGCCCATATGTCGGCTTAATGGAGGACACAGGTGCGTAGGGCGTATTCTTGAAGCATGCCCATCGGGCAAACATGATGGCAAGATCGGGTAAGGCTGATTTAGTAACACCAACACGCTTGGTTTAGCTTATTAATTAAGTGTCCCATTCGCTGCAGCTGCGTGTATTGTCACTTCACCGCGAAGACTAGTTGAATAGTTCTCTCGACCGAGATGGGGGAATGATGGATCGCGAGGATTACCTTTCTATAGTATCCATATGCCTCACGCCACTTCACTCATTTTGCTCCGCATCTAGTCACTTGTTGAAATCTATAGAAAGACAAATACCCGTATTTGGGGAACGTAGGGAGGCTTTATCTCCGTCGGGAGTATTTGGGGAACAGAGGGAGTATCACCATATGGAGGGAACAGAGGAAGTTTGAAATATGAACATGTCAATGGGAGGAGTAAGCCCCATGCATGCATGCATGCATGCATGCAACATGCAACACTCACACGTACTCACATGGACGCATGCAACACTCACGCACCCCATGCGGCACACAAAGACACGATGCAACACACACGCCACGCTCAAGTGCTCAACCTACTCCCTACGTCCGTGAAAGACTGTACATTTAGAGATTTAAACATTGACTGAGGTATAATTAACGCCCAAAAGTAGCAGACTTATGTGTGCATGCGACCATTGAGATAAGAAGATTAAATGAAGGCCATTGCATGCTATAATTAAGGATAGACATGTAGCCTATACCTATAGCACAAGTTGGTGCATTAGTCAATCAATATCGATTTAGATTAAAGGCTAAATGCATTGGAAGTGTAGATATACATCATGTACTACTACACTCTTTGTTTTATAGCCGATGTACACTCTTTGTTGGAAGGCCGAGGGAGGACACGTGCATGCACTCACATACACAGCCCGAAGCGGTTCGGGCGCAAGGTTGGACTAAATGTGGCGCCTGCGTAAAGTTTGTTTAATCGATTTCTTTGCTCCGCCAACTGATGTGTGGGACCCGAAACCGTGTGACAATTTAACCAGTCAACAAAGTGCCACGCCGACTATGTGGCCGGTCAAGTAGGGTGCAATACGGTGTTTCACGATGAGCTAGCGATCGTATAATCGACGAAAACTATATATAGTGACCATAAAGAGAATATTGTTACATACGTTGACCGCCAAAGGTATTTTTCTCGCTTCAAATTAAGCCATATTAATCGGAAAGGACGCAGTATGAACTACTAGTAGTACTAGTACTGCTTTGATGTGTCCCGTCAACTCGGCCAACAAGGAGATGCTTGCTTATTACGCCTCTCTCGCCCACGCTGCTGCTGATGGTTCGCAGCAGGACGAGGAGAGGGTTTTGACTACAGCCCCTCTCCCTCTTCCTCTCCTCGCCCTCGCCTTCGCCCTCAAGGTGGACGGCAGCAGTTCAATCGATGTCGATTGCCGCATTTATATTGTATTGTAGTATTATCATTGTTGGACCTTCAAGAGGCGAAGAGGCGATGAAAGGTTCGCATTTAGTATGAACTGCTGAACCTCCCCAAGAGGCAAAGAGCCAAGCGCAAGGTTTTATAGGAGTTGTCGTCCTAGTAGGAGTGTACTACAACTATAGCGAATGATGCTACTTGTATGATGCCGTCACGTCCACGTATATCCAAAGCTGTGCCACCTTTTTTTCTCAAAGAAGCGTGTTGGAGCCCATGCAACAACCACACAAGTTGCACGCATACACATAACACATTTACTAGTAATAAATTCTAAAGGACAAATGCCGATTATGCCACACAAGTTCATCTCCAATTCATGTGATAAATTTGTGCATGACTAGTCTACATATATTCACTGGCCTACCGTTCACAATTACCATACTCCACTTACACGTTATAGATGGGCTACATGCATGTCCTCCTCCCGTGTTCCGGCCAGGTGTTCTTCATGGATGGCACGATCCATAGCGGTGGGCAACGGGAATCATTGTCGCAGCTTTCTAGTCCGGTTCCACACGATGGAGAATCATCCAAGCTGAAGCGGCATAAATCAGGGATAGCGTGTCCCAGCATGTCGTTCATCCGGCGGTGCGCACTGAAGACACAACCATGCTTCATGAACGGAAGGTGGCATCCGCTTCATAATGGGGTAGCTATCCCCGATGAAAAGCGAGTACTCTCCAAGAGTGTTCCTCGACACCCACGTAGCATCACGGGGGTCGAACTTGGCGCCGTTCATCTGGTACATGCGGCATCCCAGATCTGGATACATGGTGACGTACATAGTCAAGGTCCATGCATAATAATGTTGTGCTCAAATATGGCGGTATGTCTTTGTGCAGCAAATAGTACTACTCCAAAGATAGATCAAGTAAAATAACCGCTTATTATATATAGCCACTCTTGGCTACATGGATGAGATAGTAAGACATGGAAAAACAAAAATGGTGGCAGCTAGTGGGTTCAAGTCTTCAAGGGCCCAGCTTAGCTATAATGGCGTCCTCCAAGGTAAAAGTACTCCTACTAGTAGTACTAAGTATACTACTAGTACAACAATGAAAGAGAAGGCAAGAGGGTTAAAAAGCTGGAATACCGGGTAGATGGTGACGGTCCGATCGTGGTAGATTGTGTGACCATGTTGCACATCGGTGGTACCATGGGTAACGGCCGCTAAGATAGTTGATCCCAATATGCCAAAGTCAGCTACAAGGTTCCGTGTTAGACCGAATCGCGGATGCAAATGCACATCCAGGATCGGGCGATCTTATTTTTTATCGGGGATGACCGTGGTCCTCGCAAAATAATAGTACCGTTATGGATGCAAATGATGGTTTGTGCATTCCGTTTGTAATCTCCCTGCATCGTAGGATGGCAACCAGATGAAACAAGTCCCTGGCTTGTCACCGCGAAGATGCGGCCTAGATGGCGACGCGGCGTCTTCGAACGATGTAGGGGTACAAATCTGCCGCCGCCAACATGCGCCCGACTTCGCCGTTCTGCGTCTTGCATTGATGGCAATCCTTATGTCAAACAACTGCGATGAGATAGTAATCGTTGTAGCAGCGCCGCTTTGTCGGGTGGTCCGCAATTGCTATCTTCTTCAATCTCATGTAGGCATCATCATACGTATTCAAGCCCAGCCGGTCCGGAAGGCCGATCCCAATGGTGGAGAAGGGTCTACCGAACGGCCGCACTATTGTGGATGTTGTGCAAAATGATGGTGGTATCCGCCGGAGGTATGCAAGCCAATCTTTGTTGGCACCGACCCAGAACCTATATATAAGACGGTGGGCAGCGGAGAAATTACGGGATGGAAATGGAATAACTAAGTACTACATGATCAAACTCCATTCTTGACCTGCTCATCGGACAAAATCCGACTACCTCGAACGAGCGTCAGCAACTCTATCGGAGTCAACGTGCAACCATGGCCAGGGAGCGGTGGACTGTTCGAAGGATTGTCCCATAGAAGAACCTTCTCCTCGAGGACGCATGGAAGACCAACAAGCATGGCCTTTTCCCAAACCTGTTTAAGCAGCATCTTGAAAAAGTTGGTGCAGGAAGCACCGACTCTTGTGGCAGTGAGGACGTCGGAGCGGCGTGCGATTTCTCCCATAGGATCGTCGTCCAAGGTCTCCCAGCCCCGACGAGGAGGAGAACCGCCTGGCGAATCCATGGGAGCAGCGATGAACTGCCTTCTCTTCGAGGGGAGGGGAACTGGCGAGGAGGAGATAAGAGCGTAGTAACCGCAGGGCCTCGTCCCTTCCAACTGTAGATCGTTCCTCAGCGAAGGGGTGAGGCTATTATTTACTACTAGTACTAGCATTATGGACACGCCAACTAGTAAGAAATTTTTGGCACTAGGTAGTAGTTTTGGCGTGGATTAAGAAATTTTGGGTATGTTTTTGCCATTTTTTGTACACGCCAACTAGTGTCAAAAAACGTCTTACATTATGTGACGGAGGAGTACGTGATTACTCAGAAGCGATGACCAAGATTACTACTTTTCTCAACTATGAGTATTAGTGCGATGTCTTGTACTTCTAGTCTAGTCTAGTCTAGTATAGTGCACCAGTTTTGAACTCTTGAATCTCAGGGCCAAGGAGCTACAGTTGGAAATGGAGGGTACTACTGTTCTCTAGAACCATCGCTGTACTATCAATGCAGGGGACGTACACCTGCGAGTGGCCTAGTGGGTACTCTCGGTGCTATATTCAGCCGCTCCTCTCACATAGGAGTAGCTGGCCTACTCAGCCGCTCCTCTCACGCACACACTAGCAGCCTATTTATCGTGACGACATTACTACGGTTCATGCGGGAGCGAAACATTTGAGTTATTTGATACAGCGAGACTAGGCTTTTCGCTTCCATTTGTGGAGGTGTAATGGATCTCGTCGAACTTTGTTAGTAGTTCCTTCTTTATGAATGAGATGAAGCAAAGCTTTTGCCTCCGTTTCAAAAAAAACATGTCAAGAGGAATTTCTTTTATAGTGGAGCCGATAATGGAGTGAAGTCCATGCGTGCAACGCCACAAGCTAAAGAGTACTAGTAGTACAACACTTTACATAGAGTACAGAGCCATATTGCACAGTTCCCAATGCCCTGCCAGGCTTTTCCGGCTCCTCGGGCTTAATTGGGAGGCGCTAGTTTAAATATGCTACTACTAGTTGATGAGGAAGCTGCAAGCAAGGTGCGGCTAGGGCGAGCACGCGAGCCACAGGATGCTGGGAAGGAAAACCCATTCACGTGGCTAGGCTGTCCAGTGCACCCAGATTGTGGGACCGCACGTCCGTTTGACTTCAAAACTCAAACTACCCGTGTAAAATATTGGCTCGCAGCGAAGTGTAGTACTAGTACTATTTTTTTTAAAAGGCCGTCGTGCGTTCGGCCGGGATCGAACCCACAAAACGAGGTATACACTCCCGCGACCACTAGTAGTACTCGTTGGAGTACAACGCAACCTAGAATCGCCTTTTGTCACTAGTAGTACGTACATTGTTCCTTACAAGAAACCCCTAATAATGCAAGAAACCACTAAAATGCCAAGAAACTACTACCACTTGCATACGTGGCAGACTTAAGATAAGACTACCTTATCAACCATTGTACATGCTCTTACCAACCAAAATCCTCGAAAGTGACCTCCTACCTCCGGCCCGTCCACCTAGTCATCCTCGGCCATGGGACGCAGCCTACCGCCGCCACGGCAGGCGAGGTCAAAACTGCCAACGGTGCGGAGCCCATGTTGTGGCAGCCGGATGCCAGCTCCGTCCGGCCTTCATGACGCTTAGCTAGCCAAGATAGCTCCGTCCCGGCTGCTTATCGCAAGGTTTGCTAGCTAGATTGGCATGGCAAAGGCGGCGCTTGCTCGCCAGCTGGCCGTGCTCAGGCCAGCCATCTGGCTCGAGCGAAGGCCAGGGCGGCGGCTTGCTTGCTCGTGAGTCACGCTCGGGCCAGCCTGCCAACCCGTGCGGAGGCTAGCGCGGCGTCCGGCCCGTCCGGAGGAGCTGCGGCCAACTCGCTCATCACCGGCGCCACCGACAAACACGCATCAGTACTGTTTGAAGTAATGTTCAGGAAAAATAATGATTTGAGGGGGAATAATAGGATAGAAGGTCAGATGTGGGTCCCTCGTGTCAGCGGTCAAACAAAATGTGTTGGTTTAAGCTGCCTCGTCAGCACGGACGTGTGGGCCAACCTAGTCATAAATGGGTTTAAACGAACCTAATCGCTAGGAGTACTAGGTAGTATGTAGTAGTTTTTGGTGTGGATTAAGAAATTTTGGGTATGTTTTTGCTATTTTTTGTACAATAGATTCTTCCTAGGGCTGGTTGAAAGTGGTAGTTTTTTGTTAAATACTCTACATATTGTAAGTAGGAGTGAAAGTTAAGCTTTGGAAGCCAATAAGCAAGGCTAGTTACATAGTCATATGTGTACATGATTGAAAGTAAATATCAACCATGAGTGACTAATATCTTGATGGAAAACTTCAAACTATGGAATACTAGCAAAAATACATGGTTGGAAATACTAGCAATGTTCATGTCCGATTTAAATCTAATCGTAATTAGAATAATACTTATTCACAAACTTGGTACAAAAACACCCTAATTTTGATATACATATGTATATTATGTTTCAATTATAATATATTCCTTGGGCTGTTTTGGTGAGGTCAGGGAGGGATGTGGTTGGTTTTAAGATACTAATTATGGGTTTTTTTGCAAATTGGTAGACAAGTGGGATGTTGGTGAGAAAAGGCAACAACTTACCTCACAATCGTTATATGTAGATCTAATGGTCAAAAACGACGGATGGCAGACACACCAGCATCACCAACTTAGTCTTGTGTAGGAGTACTAGCAAGATCTGTGCATTAACGGAATATTAAGATGCATTTTTTTTATAAAAACACTTGTTGTGATTGACCCTTGCGGGAGTAATCCCATGTGTAAAAACTAATGATATCTCGAGAAATATGAGATAAGGTGAAGAGGAGTTGGGTGTGGTGGTGGTTGGTGGTCGGACCGAGCGGAGGCATGGGGATTGACGATGCGGCAGCGCCACTGTGCCAGCTTTGTTCCAGAGGCTTCCTTTCTTAATTGCTCAACAATGAGGTTTGTTGGAGATAAGGATGAACGAGGGAAGGCCTTGTCTGCAAATGTGGAGAGGGGTGCGGGTATCTTTTAGTTTAATTTCCATCCGTCAGATATAGATCAGACGCGCTTGTGTGTGACAGGGAGAGAGTGTATGTCGAGTAGAGAGACCACTGATGATGTAAACCTAGTATAAGGGAAGGGGGAATGGTGTGACATGTGTAGTAGCGAGATAGCACGGGTGTGGGCGGGGGGGGGGGGCAGACTATTTGGAAGAGACATCGAGTGTGTGTGTGGTAGAGGGGTGTGAGAGCGAGAGAAAGAGAGAGAGCTAACGACGAGAGAGAGAGAGAGAGAGAGAGAGAGAGAGAGATAGAGACAGAGAGAGAGGAAGAGAGGGGTGAGAGAGGGGTCATTTGTGTCCATAAATGGGCGTATAGATAGGGAGACAATGTTGATGTTGTCCGAAATTGGCCTATGAACGGAGACGCATGGGAAGCGAGTCATCGTGGTGTGTGATAGGGACTTCATGAGAGATCTAGAATAGATGGTGTAGAGAACAATGTCGAAATCGAGAACGATTATACATTAGGGAGCTATGCAAAGAGTCACGACATATATGTATACAGGGAAGGAGCTGGGCGGGTCCGCATGTGGGAGAGATAGAAAGAGGAGAGTGGTGCACAAGGAGACAAAGTGTGCTTGTTTGCACTGGGGGTGGTGTGTGAGGTGAGTGCGCGAGAACCACATAACTAGGGAGATAGACGTTTGGGGGCGACATTTTGTGTGTATGGGAAATATACACTCTACATAGTGCGTGTGCTTGGGTAAGAGAGATAGAGGGAGACCTAGAGAGTGAGGGAAGAGATGTGTGCATGCCCGGGAGACAAAATGATAGACACCTATGTTGGGGTCCGAACTTTACAAGAGAGAGGGGTGTTAATGTGCTCGTGTCTTGGTGTCTGGGGGAGAGAACGACTTCTCTATGTGTGTTTGTGTGTGTGGTGGTGGTGGGGGGTGACTTCAGATAAAGAGTGAGGTGTCTATATTTGAGGGACTTTAGTGTAATTGAGATATTGTTCACTCATGGTTGATCAACTTGTTTCACAGTTTGTACTATGAGATAACGATACTTTTGAACATGCGTGACATACCTTGATGTACCAGAATTACAAACCTAAGATTGGAATTTTGGAATTCGACTCCATCATTAGCTTTTGTAATTCATTTAGACAGAGGTACATTTTTTAAGCCGGAATTTTGTTATTTCAAATTCATATATCAAACCTAGAGATATACACATACGGGCATGTTCAAACTTTATAATCATTCACTTTATTCATACACATACACATTTTTGCTTTTGTCATCATATTTAGGATAAAGACATTTGGAATTTCATTTGAATTGGACCGTATGATGGTATTTTCTTGTAGTAGCTCAATGATCCATATTTGAATTTAATGGACAATCTAAGTTTCGAGTTGGAGACATTGATTTTCAAAACTTGCACATTTTTTTGCATGCAAAACAAACAAATTGTCGGCCATGATATCATAGTCGGCCGTACGAGAGCAGAATACTTATAATTTTAGGCGTCAAAAGCTTTCAAACTTCCCGCTCACATCGAAATATCACGCGCCCGAAAGTTTAGCCCTGCGATATTCCTGTTTTACCCCTGCCACGTGAACAGAAAAGGGCTACTTTGGTAACTCCATTGTTTTCCCCTCTTTGCCCCCAACATTCTTCCCCAGAGCCCCTCCCCTTCCCCTCCCCGACCCCCCCAACCACGGCAAGCCGCCGAATCTAGTCCTCCGCCGCAGCGGTGGACCTCACACCCAGCCGGATCTACCTTACGCACCTTGGAACCCCCAACTGCCAACTCACCACTTCACCGGAGCCGCTTCATCGACTGGCTTGTCCACCGCTCCAGATCTCCTTGACCGCCATCATGGTCCACCGCACCTGATCTGCTTAACCGGCGCCCTCGTCCACCACCACGTAGGCCCTTCACTGACTCCCTAGTCCGCCCCTTCGCTGGCCCTTCATACAAGCCCTCATCCTCGGCAACAGATCCGCCTCACCGAAGCATCAGCATAACGCTACCGCCAAGCCTTCGGCCCATCGTGCACGGACCCACTCCACGGATGCCATATTCAACTCCACCGCCCTGCTTTACCGACGCCGCAGCCTCATCAGTTATTTCGATTTGTACTCCTTCGGTTTTCTCTTTATCGTGCAACTGTTCACTTACCACGGATGAGATTTCTTGTATGTCGACAAAGCGCAAGCAACCGTAGCACCGGAGCCGCTTCAGCGACGGCGACAGCCGACCCAAACTCAACGGCAACACGAGCACCATCGACGATCCTTAGCTATCAAGTATGACAACGATACACATACGCCGCCGAGAATCAGGTACTATCATCCAACGGCCGGCGCCTACGTTCACTTTCCTAGCATAAGCACCGCACCTTTGAATTTCTTCAGGGCATCATTCAGTTTTTCATGAGACGCGTTATTCGCTTGCACTGTAGGGCCATACTTACGGCAAAGGAACATGTTACATGTGCTAAATTACATACCAAAGTGCACATATAGTTATATGCTTTCGTTTTGTTATGATGCCACTGTTGGTTCCATCAGACTGCTTAATGTTCTCTATGCTCAATTACACATCAGCAAACTAGCATGTGGTTCCGCTGCTTTTTGTTCGTTTTACGCTACATTTTCTGATGCTAGCTATTACATCACTGCTCCGAGCCTCTGTTCATTACTTGTTTGTGTGTTCTTGATCTTCCCAAGTTGCATGACTAATTTGATGCTTCTATTAATTATGGAGCTGCCAACCGATCAAGCAAAATATTTGTTCTTTTGGGGCCGGCACCTCGAACAAGCATAAAAATAGAGGGAAGCAGATATATTGTCGTGTATGCACACACCCTTCTTTCATTAGTTTAGATGAACCATTGATGATCAATTCGGACCAAAGTGCATGCGATTAAAATTAATTTTACCTAAATAGATGGTGCGAGAATAAACTACAATAACTAGATTTGCAACCACGGGATGTCGACGATATTTTCAAAGAACATTGCAACAGCAGCCTAGGCTTCACAAAGAACATATGGTAAGCCAATGTGTTTTAGTACATGTGAAATGGAATGCGAGTGGGCTGCTTTCTTGGCTTGTGCCCTCAACGTGTAATCCTACCAAATTACAAATAGTTCAGTTGTCTGCTTTGTTGTATTGCTTGATTCAATGCTTGTTTGTTGTTACGCTATACCTGAGTTGGCCAATATGTCAAGATTGCTCGATGTACTATCGTAAAGAAATGCATGCCTATTTCATTTGAGTCCTTAACTTTTCCTCTCAACTTCATCACAAGACTGTCTTCGTAGTTTATATGAGGCCACACTGTTAAGTGCTTTCTCGGATTATTTCAACTGCTTAGATGTCTTGGCAACTTAAATATAGCGGTTGTACACTCCCTTTCAACTAGGGATGTCAACTGGGTCCCGTTTAATCCGATTAAAGTCCACTAGTGGTATGATAGTTCAGAAGAGTTTTTGTTTTCTGAGGAAAATGAACTAGGGAGGTAGCAAACTAGATGGGACTGGCGGATGTCATTTATTTGCCACTTACATCCCTAGTTTCATCTTACCATTTTAATTTCTTTTCGGCCGATGCTGCTTCGAACCATTCAAATATAGTTTGCCATGCTCGGCAATAATTCATCCGTCGTTTACCATGTAAGCTATCTGCTCGGATCATACGATAACTATCTCTTACTTATGTCCAGCGGAAACCTTTCAGGATGCCGTTCACACTAGGACACAATGTACAACCCCAGAATCTATTTGTGGAAGCAGTGCGCCATCCATGTTACCAGATGGTAGCAGTTTAGAGGAAACACCGCCAGAGAGTAGTCTGAGGACAGATATTATAGTGCTTGAGGCTCTACTAGAGGCAGAAAGAGATGGTGTGGCTGCCATGAATGAGGTATTCTTTATCTTGAGGCTGGAAATTACGGAATTAGCGGCACGCATTATGCAAGCAACCCAAGAATTGGAGGAAGTACGAATGTTGCATCTGAAGACGGAGGAGGTCCTCATTTACTTCTCGCTTATCTGAAGCCCAAGGTAATCCCGGTTCTTCTTTAGATACCAGTTGAAATTGTCATTAGATTATTGTACTTGCATGTTGTGTCATGTATCTGAATGGATTATGTTACAAGACCCCCTATGTTGTCCGGAATTCCATGTTGTCCATGTGTTGTAATGATCCAAATTTTTTAGGCGAGGTAATCCTCAGTACTTGTATGATTGACATAAGGTGAACTGTTTTTCGTGTGAGCATATTGTATTGGATGAAATAACTGTTTGAATCAGAGTGTATCCAACCTACTGAATTCGAAGATCACGGCATTTCTAAATAATAATCATATATAAAGGTGGAATAAATCTTTGTCGTGGTGTTGAAGAAATAAATAACAAAACGTATAATTATCTGTGGATATTCGTAATCGAATACAAATTGGATTTGAATTTAGTTTGCCAGGGCCCAGGGCAAACGTGAATGCTAATTCTTCCAAGTTTTGAACGAAGCGGCTAAACAGCCACTATAATTTGTGGGCTGCCCGAAGCAAGTGTTTGCGAGATGGAAATTACTGTGTACCCGACATCGAGTACATCCTTATCGGATCGGATTTACACTCACCGCCGATAGGGGTAGACTAGTAACTTCAATCAGACGTGACACGACGGCCTCTAAGCCCATTCAGACACGGTGGGTGCCAAACATGGGCAGCAAAACACATTTGATTCAAGCTCGTCTGGAAGACATGTGTCTCTTCCTCCATTTCCCCATTCATACACGGTGGGCGGCAAAACAAACTCTCCTCCTCCGAAATCGATGTAGGCTAATATTTTAAATAGGGCCAGATGTGTAACTTCCATCAGACGTGACACAACCGCCCTACCTGTCAGCCCTGCTCATACACCGTGGGCGCCAACCGTATGCAAAAACACCTCTCCTCGCCTCAAATAGTGACCGGAAAATATTTGGGAGATGCGAGATTACCGGCCCTATCCCCAACCGACGAGATGTCCGAATTTTAAACGGGGGTAAGTTCAGAACTTTCCCCATTTCTCGAGAAGGCGTCCCAAAGTTTGAGATCCCCCCTCCCCTCCATGTCCCCATACATACACCACAGGCGGCATGACAACCTCCGCTCTGCGGCCAGCCTACTCCGTCCGCCACTCCATCCTCCACATTGCCGGAGCCGCTACCCCTACCCCGTCGTCCACTGCAAGAGATAGACGTCTCTCATCCACGGTGCTGGACCAGGATCCTTTCATCGCCTCCTCTCGCTTCATCGGCGTCGTCGTCATCCTTGTCGTTGCCGCTCCTACGACCGCCTCGTCCACGGCAACAGGATATATCCCCCGACCCGGCCGTCTGCCGTCTAAAGCCTTCTTCCCCGCCGCGACAGGCATCGCACCCGCAGCACCCTCAACGTATCAGCATAGGCCTACACGGCGTCGCAAAAGAGGTGGTACTCTTCCATATGTGCTTAAGTTATTGATCTCACCCGGAAAATAGATCGTAATTTGTTTACTGTACTTTTCTTGTCCGTACCAAATCGTAGTGGCTAGTTGAAAGCAAACATTGGTTGCGAAGTAGCTTTGTCCAGTTTGCACCTTCACATCCGCCATGGCATGCGCACTATACTCGTAAATCTTATGGTTTCCCCCCTTTATATTCACTACCATCATCGTAGGTGCTTCATGTCGTGCTAGCACTGCTCGTCAAGACCTCAACCCAAAGCTTACATGTTGAAATACGAATCTGATATGATGCTCATATCACTAAAACAGAGAACGTTTAATTGGTCACCTAATGTTCCTATATTTGTTTCGAAAATCATGTGCTCCACCCACTGGTCCAGCTAGTTTCACTTTCCTGATTTTTCTCTTGATGCTTAGGGTTTTCCCTTTTATCTACTCTACTATGATCTGCGAGGTGCTTTGTCGTAAATCGGCATTACTCCACCCTTCAACCTAAACAACATAACACTCAAAATTCGAAAGCTTAGTTGTTCAAATATGATTGTGATATGATACTGATATTAGTTAACCGACACATTTAATTGGTTAGCTAAAGGTCCCACTTGAGTTTCCAAATGCATGTCACGCCATATAGAGAGACAGCATAATTGCATTTCTTTGTCACTTGTTGACCGTACTTTCTTGTCCATACCAAAGCTTAGTTGTTATTTTAAAGCAAACATCGGTTGCTAACTACCCTTTGTGCGGTTTGCAGCTTCAGATCTGCCATCCCACTGCCACGGTCAACACTGTACTCATCATGCTTATGTTTTCCCCATTTTATGATGACCACAATAAGCCTACATGGTTCGTGTCGTAATAGCACTGCTCCATCCATCGAGCTAAACAAGCTTAGTTGTACAAATTCATATTTAATATTATTGCTGATATTAGTAAAACTGAGAGATGTTTAATTAGTGAGCTAAATGTTCCTACTTTAGTTTCGAAATGCATGTGAGCCACATATGGAGAGACCGAAAAGAATAGTATTTCTTTGTGCACTCTGGTTCATCATGGGTGGCCAACCGACATTGTATTGAAAGACTTGTAATATCTTCAATCTGCTTGCTCTTCTGCTCTTCTTTAAGATGATACTCTTCTCTTGCGGTCGATCGGGTCGTCGAGTTGTTCTCCCTTAGTATATTTTGAATCACAGTCGTCAGTCGACTTGTTCTTCTTTACTATATGTTGAAGCTATCATCTGCGTAAGTGTCATCACTTCGGAGCTCTCATATTTTGAGTAGTAGGCCACATTATATTAATGCACACAACAAATTACAGCATGCATGGCATCTTTTAAAAGAATTACAGAGATAGCACAAAGGGGTTTACAGGGAGGCAGTATTGGATTAGAATCACTTCTGCATTACAAAGAAAATCTCACTTGTTTTTATGTTTTCATGCATTTCAGATATTGAACATGATCAAAATGAATATGAGAATGGGCGCACGAGAGGAATATTGCGGAACGATCCACTGGCTAACAAACTTGGCATGGTGGAGGATGGCCTATCTTATTCACCCATCAAGGTGCTTGCTCTAGCTTTGCAAAGTTGTATTGGTCGCACATTTTGCATCGACCTCTTGCATTACTTCTACTTTGTTACACCATCTGCTTAGTTTAAGCATCATATATGATTATATGCCATACCTATCCATTTTACGTACCTATTCCATGTGTCGTCACACTACCTTTTTCCAGTCAAATGTTGTTCTTTCGTAATAGATGTCCAAAAGGAAGAGGGTGAGTGCAGATCCTCAAGGAGTACAAACTATGTATTTGGAAAAGGTAGTGATACCTGTTAAATCGGATAGATCAGCAGCCACAGAAAACACAGGCCCAACTGTACCACACTTTACCCCTACTCTAGTGGCCAAACCCCTATTAGAACTGCTGGGAGCCCAGTAATCTGTCTATGATATCAATTCAAAATTTGAACTCCTAAATTTCTGCTTGTGCCTTACCTTCTGTCTTGTATTAAAACTAATTTCAGATGAATCTCCTTGCTCAAAGGATCATATGATCTCAAAACAATAATGGGATCGCATTTCTCTCACAAGACTCTCTCTCGCTTTTGCCTTGTAACGTTGTACTTAATTAATTGCTATTTGATTATGTATCATCGATCACTTTTGAGCTTCATTATCCTCTGCTTTCTTCCAATATAATTTGATCTATATTTACTCTTTGTAAATGTAGAATAATGGCAACGCTTATAAAGAATTTTCTTTGGGGAATTTATTGAATTATCCTTCCATCAACATGGAGAAGGGCTTTGTCCGCACCGTGTTAACATGTAATGTAAGTTCATCCTTCTCAAGCCTTCAAACTTTGTTCGAGTATAGATTTGGATAGGCATCATTTCCTCCACCGCTGTTTGCTTTCTTGTTTACATCTGATTGGATGTTTGCAACAACTACCAGTTTCAAATTGTAGTTGTAAAAACATGTTCCTTATGCGTAATGTATTCATTTATTTGCTTATATAATTGTGAAACATGTTACGTGTCTCCTTGTTTCTCTTTCAGAGTCGTATCTCTTACGCCAGGCAGAATTTTAGGGAAGATAGGGAGCCAAACCATCTTGTGGACAGCGAGATGACCCCAAGGTCCTGTCTTGATGAAGACAGTGAGTTGAAGCTACTCACCAAAGAGGTGTGAGACAACCTCTGTGCGATCGCTGCCTCGATCAGTTGACTTCTTCGGTCTCAACTTAAAGTGGAAAGGCTTACTTCAGCTCAGCTCCGACCTGAAGTCAAAGATGCACTGAAGATGTCAGAGGACTGCCGTGTGCACCATCAAGCCTTAAATCTAGTGTTGATGCATCTATCGTTGACACAACTGAGGTCTACTCAGCTTCTTCAGCTGTTTGGGGGCCCTTCTGCCGTGCCTAGTGCCTTACGAAGTGCTCTCGCTTTTGTATATTCTTTTGTCGGTAGCGTTTATTTGCCTTTGGTGGCGAACTTTGATGCCCAGTGGATGTAATATGTGATAGCTGTGATAGCCTAGCGTAAGTTGCTTGCTTATTTATTTCCTTGTTATCTTGTTTATTTGTTTGCTTGTAGTCATTGCAGTTCTTTTTCCGCGGTTAGCTAGTGGCTGCAATAACCTATTTTTTGAAACTAGGCTACAATAACCATGGGCTAATATTTTCTGTAGTGACACTGGGCCTCCTACGGGCTGTAGAAACAGTGAGCCTTCTACGGGCCATAGAAACAATGGGCCTTCTAAGGGCCGTAGAAACAATGGGCTTTCTACGGGCCGTATCATCAATGGGCCTTATACGGGAAGTATGATAACATAGGCCAATAACAGGCCGCATTATGGTCGTAAACGGGCTAGAGTTGGAATCGTCCGTTCATGGGCCGACCATAACGGGCCATCAATAGGCCGTATTTCATGACGCTATGAAAACGGCCCAACGTATTAAGGACCACAAACGGGCCGACTGTAACCACGGGCTGAATTTGGCCCACAAGCAGAAAATGACAGTAACGGGACGTAAGTAAAGGAATGCTGGAAATGAGCCCAAGAATAAATGGGCTCCGAGAAGGCCGAAAGATAACATGGGTTGGAAACGGCCCAACGGAATAACGGGCCGTTAATGGGTATAAAGTGATACACTGTTCATTACGGGCCAGTTTCACCATGGGCCGTTAATGGGTGTAAAGTGATACACTGTTCATTACGGGCCAGTTTCACCACGGGCCGTTAATAGGCAAAGAGTTACATAGGGCCTCATTTGGGCCGCAAGACGTCATGGACCATACATGGGCCAGAAGTGAAAACGGGCTGGAATCATATTGCATGGCCCAGATGACGCTACTGGGCCTAATTCGAATAGGGCGTAATGGGCCTTGGGTTAGCGGGCTGTAAATGGGCTATATGCGAACAGGCCGTTAACAAGCTTTCCAAGGGCCGGCCCGCCACATTTTGAGCAAGTAAAACGAGCCGGCCTTTTCACAGGAATGGGCCTCTGTTGGGCCGTACCACGTGTCGACGTATCATAGGCGCCTTCTGTCCAATGAGTGGATGACATCTGTCCCAACGATGAGCCGACACGTGTTTCCTCCAGCCAATGATGATTTTACACATGGAAAATCCCCATTGGTCGGGGTTGTTAACGGGTTATCGGATCCAAAACCCGACCCGATAGCTTAACGGCGTTCCGTTACGGTGGATGCCACGTGTCGGTCACCCTTGACGAAAGCACTTCTATGACACGCGATTTATCGTCATGGAAGTGGACACTTCTGTGATGATAATTTTGGTAATGTCATCGAACACTTCTCTGACAAATAGCAGGTATGACTATCTTGATTCTGTCATAAATTTGTCATGGATGTACATGCAGGACAAAAAATGCGACCTACTGTGATAAACACGTATCATCACGGAAGTGTATTTTTTTTGTAGTGATGGCGCGGGATCTTTTGCTAGTTTTATATGTTTTTCAGAATTGGGGGGTGTTGTTTTCTCTTTCCGAATGACAATTTTAGTTGCAAAAGACGTTATGGTTGCTACTTGCCACATATGCGACACTTATCACTTAGGTATAACATAGGACAAGGAAGAAAACGTATTTGAACTTCGCACGATGCCTCCAGCCTGTCCAGGCATGGCGAGATGACGTCACCGGGCGCCGCGTCACATAAAGAGAAGCACTTGTTTTGCTTTGCCGTCTATGTACGCGAGCGTAGACATCGCAGCTACATGCCACCACGCGCACCCTAGCCGCCGCCAGGAGCCAAGCGACTAGGGAGGCGATCTCCTTCCACCGATCTACACTGGTGAGGGTGCTGGCCCTCTCCCCCTCCAGCTGCTGCTCTGGTGGAAGGAGGGAGGGGGACCCCGTTCCTCTGCTTTGTAGTTAGGGTTTGGATTTGTAGGTCGTGGTGCGTCGTTGGGGTAGTGGGAGCGGCGCCCGGACAAATAAATCTGCCTCAACTTCACTCCCACACCGGCGTTGCCCATCATGGCGGCGTCTCGAAGTTAATGGCATCGTGTGTTTGACGATCCTTCAGATCGGCGGTGTTAGGGTTCATGGATGGTGTCGGTGAGGCGGCGACGGCAACTCCATCAGCTGTGTCTCTCCTTCTGCTCTGTCCCCGTTGCTGCGGAGTTGTCTCCACGTCATGGTGGAGTAGGGAGGTTTTTGTTGGATTATGGATGGGCTTAGGCCCATATAAGATAATAATCCTTGGTTAATCTTTGTCGGCGTTCTCGGAACCGGGGTACCCAGACTTGCCTGCCTGCGGCCTGCGGCATGGCTCAAGGGGTGGCCCAGCATGGCCCATCTTCATCAGCACAAGCTCAAGACCCTGGCGAGGGGCCAAGCCTCATGGGCGGACGACAGGAAGCCTCCTCGAGCACGGCCTCGTCCCGGGCTGGCTCATGAGGAGGCGGAGAGATCAAGGCAGGGTACCTCATGAGGTGCCCGTGGACGCAAGCCATGACGACATCGAGGCGCCAGCCAGCAGTTGTCCTCATTTCCTCTTTGGTGCAAAGGAGGCAAGCGGGCGAGAGCATCAAGCAAAGGCAACCATTTCGGTGCAACAAGACCAAGACCAACACAACGGCAGGGAAGGAGGTCATCATGGATCCCAAGCCAAGGCGTCATCGACAGAGCCTTTGACAAAGCGAGGACCAACTTTAGTCAGGATAAGTGTACTAGATGTTCCCCTTCAAAATGGCCAATTGTTGGCGCCCTTCCCGCTCAATATTTGGGAAGAGGCCCAGGGCCTTTGCCTATAAATAGGACCGGCCACCCACAGGGTAGAGAGAGGTTGGGTCCGGAATCCAGAACAGGGCTAGAGATCAAGCAATCTAGAGAGAGAGAGATTGAGAGAGAGAGAGCGGCCGAACTCCCCCAAGCAGTTCGTCGCACCGGCCAAGAACAGACCCTCGCGAGGCTATTCTTCCTTGTACTGTTCATCATCAGCCCCTGAGACAATCCACCACACCACATACTGGAGTAGGGTATTACACCACAATGGTGGCCCGAACCAGTATAAACCTTGTGTCCCTTGTGTTGCTCTTTGTGTAGTTTAGATCCTTGCGAGGCGACGAGGTGCAGGTAGGTAGGGGCGAGATCTCCGCGTGCACCCCAGAGTTCGAACCTAGAGGGTCTGCCGGAACCCGAAATCCGACATTTGGCGCGCCAGGTAGGGGTGCGCCGGAGCTTTCCCTTCCGCCGACCCGCTCTCCGCCAACATCGCGATTCGCCCTATGATGAGCAGCGCGCCGCCCACTCCGGTCGCCAGCGCCGGCGCAGGGGCCAGGGGGCTCCGAGCCTTGGCCCCAGCCCTGCGACAGGTGCAGTGGCCGAACAAGTTCAAGCCGGAGACGCCACCGCGCTACAACGGCACGACTGATCCACTGGCCTTCCTGCTGGCGTACGAGGAGGCCGTCCTCGAAGCAGGGGGCGACGACAGGGTCATGGCTAACTGGCTTCCCATGGCCCTCACCTACGTGCCGCGCGTGTGGCTGCTCCACCTGCCAGCGGCTTCCGTGGCCTCTTGGGAGGAGCTGCGCGACCTCTTCCTCGCCCAGCACGCTGTGCCGGTGCCCCCGGTCGTCGCAGCTCTCCTGGGAGGCTCGTAGGCGCCACCTTCAGGCTGCCACGTCAAGCCATTCGTCCGCCAGATCGGTGCTGCCTCCGCGCAGCATGGGGCTCCTCCGGGTCGGCCGGCGCCCAAGGCTGGCCTTCAGCTCGGAGGACCACCCCTCCAACTCAGCCTGCTCGGGCGCGCTCCCAATGTTGTGCACCCCCACCATCTGCCAGGTGGCTGTCACCAGGACCCTCATCGACGGTGGCGCGGGCCTCAGCGTGCTCTCGGTTGAAGCCTTCAGCCTCCTCCACATACCGCCGGAGCGGCTTCAGCCAAAGAGCCCTTCTTGGGCGTCGGAGGCGGTTCGGCCCGGCTCCACAGGGGCAGATCCGTCTTTCGGTGACCTTCGGCACCTACGATAACTTCCGATGGAGCTAATCGACTTCGACATCGCCCCCATCGGCCTCCCATACAACGCCATCCTCGGCTACCCAGCACTAGCCCGATTTATGGCCGCGACTCACCCCGCGTACAACCTCATGAAGATGCCCGGGAGCAACGGCGTCCTCACCGTGTCCGGAGACGCCGGGGATGCGTTGCAAGTGCTCAAGCTCGTCTTCAAGACTGCGGCGGCGGCACAGCCCGCCGACTCAGACGCCCCTGAGCCCAAGGGGGCTGCGCCGGCCAAGAAGAAGCAGTTGTTCACCCAAGACAAGGCAGAAACCAAACAGATACTGGTCGACGAGGACGAATCTACTAACGCCACCTTCACCATAGGCGCCAACCTCCAGCCCGAGCAGGAGGAGGCCCTGATCAAGTTCCTACGCGCGAATAAGAAGGTATTCGCATGGGAATTTGATCAGTTGGCAGGGATCCCGAGAGGCGTAATCGAGCACCACCTCAACGTGTGCCCCAACGTACGCCCCGTGAAGTAGAAAGCGAGATGGCGGTCCTCTGAAAAGCAGGCTTTCATCGTCCAAGAGACCCGCAAGCTAGAAGCGGCATGGGTCATTCGCGAGGTCCGATACCCAGATTGGTTGGCTAACCCGGTTGTCGTGCCAAAGAAAGGGGGGAAGGAACGCATGTGTGTCGACTTCACCAACCTCAACAAAGCCTGCCCACAGGATCCATTCCCGCTCCCTCGTATCGATCAGATCGTCGATTCCACCACCAAGTGCGACCTGTTATGTTTCCTAGATGCCTTCTCTGGCTATCACCAGATCAAGATGGCGGTAGAAGACGTGGAAAAATGGCTTTCTGACCCGTGTGGAGTGTCTTGCTACACATGCATGCTGCCGTTCGGGCTGCGCAACGCAGGAGCGACCTTTCAGCGGCTGATGCACATCACCTTGGGTCCGCAGCTCGGGAGGAATGTTGAGGCTTACGTCGATGACATTGTGGTGAAGTCACAGGAGGCCAGAACCCTGATACAAGACCTGAAGGAAACCTTTGCGAGCCTCAATGCAGTGAACCTGCGGCTCAACCCGGAGAAGTGTGTGTTTGGGGTCCCCTCGGGCAAGCTCTTGGGCTTCCTCATGTCCCATTGGGGCATCGAGGCTAACCCGGAAAAGGTCAAGGCAGTCGAGGACATGAGCCCGCCGAAGACCCTCAGAGAAATGCAGAAGCTCCTTTGGGCGTGGACCGCACTAGGATGCTTCATCTCCAAGTTGGGGAACGAGCGCTACCCTTCTTCAAGCTAATGAAGAAAAAGGGCCCCTTTGAATGGATGAAGAGGTGACAAGGCGTTCCAAGATCTCAAAAGGTACTTAACCAGCCATCTCGATAATGGTGGCTCCAGCTAAGAGCCCCTGGTGCTCTACCTTGCAGCCACCCCCTACTCTGCCAGCGCAGCCCTGGTGGCGGTTAGGGAGAAGCGTTGGACCAAAGTCACGGCAGCTGCCCGGGTCGAGGCGAAGCAGGATCAAGGGGGCCTCACAGAGACCACTACCACAGCCGAGAAGGATCAGTCGCCCTTGAGGAAGCGACTTTTCGAATGAAGAGACCCCTCCCCCTGACGACCAGCCACTGGGGGCTCCGCTGTCTCAGGAGGCGCCACGGCCTCCGGAGGACGCCAACAACACCAACACTCCCAACCTCGTCGAACAACATGTGTACTTCGTCAGCACAGTGTTGCGGGACGCGAGGGCGCGGTACCCCATGCCCCAGAAACTCCTCCTCGTGCTCTTGGTGGCCTCACGCAAGCTGCGGCACTATTTTCAGGGCCATCTCATCAAGGTTGTCTCGGCGTACCCCTTGGAAAGGGTGCTCAGGAGCCCCAACTTGGCTGGAAGAGTCGCTGAGTGGAACACCGAGTTGCAAGCGTTTCAGCTAGAATTCAGCACCACCAAAGTCATCAAGGGAGCCACGCTAGCGGACTTCATGGCGGAATGGACGGAGGCGCCGGACCTCAAGGCTGATGAGGATCGGTCCCTCTCCCCGGGAAGCGAGGCACCGGACGGTTGGATCATGTACTTGACGGGCATTCTCCGAGACACGGCGGGAGCTGGCAAGTGCTTATATCCCTACTCAAGACAAGCTCTACTACGCCCGTGCAGCTTTGTTTCCAAAGACGGAGAAAAGGTCTCCAACAACATAGCAGAATATGCGGGCACGATAGCAGGCCCCAAGGCATGATTGCCTGGGAGTGAAGCGCCTTACCATCAAGGGTGATTCACAACTCCTCGTCAACTTCTCCAACAAAGTATACGAGCCGAGGGATGAGCACATGGAAGCCTACCTCGCGGAGGTCCGCATGATGGAGAAGCAGTTCTGGGGACTGGAGTTGCAGCATGTGACTCGTGGCACCAATCAAGAGGCTGACGACATCACCAAACGGGCATCCAGGCGGCTACCTCAGGAGCCCGGCGTCTTCGAGGAGCGGCTCTTCAAGCCCTCGGCAGCGCCATCGCTCTCAAGCACGGTGCAGCCTCGGGAAGAGCTCCCCCAGCCACCTTCCTCGGGAGCCCCGGTCTGTGGCCCGGCCTCGGGAGCGCTTCTGCTCCTAACGCTGGAGCCTTAGGAGGAGTGCTGGATCACAGAGCTCTGGAGCTACCTGACGCAAGGGACCTTGCCGGAAAAGGAGGAGGAAGCGGAGCGTGTGGCGCGGCAAGCCACGGCGTACGGCATCGGGGATGGAGAGCTCTACTGGAAGCGACCAAATGATGTGTCCCTGCGTTGCATATCCAGGGAGCAAGGGAAGGAGCTGCTGGCAGACATACACGGTGGAGACTGTGGGCATCATTCGTCATCACGGACCCTCCTTGGCAAGGCGTTCTGCAGCGGGTTCTACTGGCCCACCGCGCTCAATGATGCTGTGGAACTGGTGAAGGCTTGCGAGGCCTGCCAATTCCATGCCAAGCAGATCCATCAGCCAGCGGGAGGTCTGCAAACTATACCCCTCTCGTGGCCATTCGCGATGCAGAAATTTGGATATCACAGGCCCGTTCCTCGGGTGCCAGGAGGCTACCGTTACCTCTATGTCGTCGTGGACAAGTTCACCAAGTGGGTTGAAGTGGAAGCCGTCTGCACCATCCCCGCAGGTTCTGCGGTCAAGTTCATCAAGGGCATCGTGAGCCGGTTCGGGGTGCCGAACCACATCATCACCGACAACGGTTCGCAGTTCACCAGTAACCTCTTCAAAACATACTGTGCTAACCTTGGGACGCTGGTATGATACACTTCGGTAGCGCACCCGCAGAGCAACGATCAGGCCGAGCGGGCCAACATAGAGGTCTTGAGGGGCCTCAAAACCAGGAAATTCAAGAAGAACCTGGAGGCCTGCGGCAGAGGCTGGTACGACGAGCTTCAGTCCGTGTTGTGGTCCATCCACACGACCACGACCAAGCCGACCGGCGAGACCCCGTTCTTCCTGGTCTATGGAGCTGAAGCAGTCCTCCCTCACGAGGTCAGACGTCGTTCCGCACGGGTCCTGGCGTTCGACGAGGCGCAGCAGGACGCCATGCGGGGGACGGACCTCGTGCTGGGGGAGGAGCATCGTCGAGAAGCCGTGCTACGAGCGGCGAGGTACCAACAAGCACTGCGGCGATACCACTGCCGCAACATTCGCCCCAGAACTCTTGAGGTAGGGGACCTCGTGCTCAGACGGGTTCTCTCCAGGGAGGGACTGCATAAGCTTTCTCCCATGTGGGAGGGCCCGTTCAAGGTTGTTCATGTTTCTGTGCCCGGCTCCAGCGCGCTTGGAGACTCGGGGAGGTGCCCGTCTAGAACGCATGGAACATCCGGCACCTCCGGAGGTGTTACCCTAAAAGGCCGGTGCTGTGAAGAAGGCAAACGCCTGTGAAGCTTATCTTCCGAGAAAGGCCGGTGCCTGTGAAGAAGGTGAATGCCTGTGAAGTTGTTGCGTTTTGGAAAAGGCCCGGTGCCTGTGAAGAAGGCAAACGCCTGTGAAGCTTATCTTTCTGAGAAAGGCCCGGTGCCTGTGAAGAAGGCGAATGCCTATGGAGTGGTTGCGTTTTGGAAAAGGCCCGGTGCCTGTGAAGAAGGCCAACGCCTGTGAAGCTCGCCGCCCGTGACACTCTCACGTAAAAATGAGTTGGGGTTGTACACGCCCCGGAGTCTCAGGAGCGCCGGCCTCAGGCCCTGGGGCTCCCTCCCACGCCCAGTGGCAGCACTTAGCTCCGTGCTGGTGAGAAGATGTTGAAGACTAGATTAGGTGCCGGACGCGGCTTTTTTCATTTGCTTTCTGCAGTTGGCTTGTTCATTCAAATTTGAAGTTTTATTGAAGGTGTTGCCGTCTTTGGCTTGCGACTCTTTGCCTTCTTCGCTCTCCTACCTCGATTTCTCTCACGCGAGTCTCGCGAGGGAGCAACGCGGGCACACTCGCGAGAGTTATCTGCCCCTACTGTTTGAGGCTTCCCTAACCGGGTTCGCTACGGGAGCACCCCTCCAGTCCGTGCCCCACGGGTACCGCGACGCGAACACAGGACCTGGGTCGGTCGCCTCCACGACTGAGGCCGGAAACTACCTCTCATTGCTAATCTTTGCAGGGCATGAAGCGTTCGACGAGGCCTCGGCCTCGGGAGGCGAAGACCGCGGCAGGTCGCCCCCAAGCTAAGTAATTTCTACGCGCAGGCGTGTGGCACAGAAGCCTAATACAAAAATAGCGGAAACAGTACGATAATTAAACAGCAACAGTCCAAGCACGCCCCCGTGGGGCCCTACACTATTGTCTCTTTGCGCAGGAAAAGGAAAATAACAAGACAGGCGCGGCTCGCTTGCACCAGCTCGCGGAGGAGGCTTGAACTGCCTCCGGAGCTCAAGCGGACTCCCTCTCGCGCTTCACCGAGGCGCGACGGCGGGCGGACCCGCTACCTCCCTCCAGGCGGGCGCGGTGGCGCGGAGGCTGGTCACGGCCACCGCTGGAGGAGCCGCTGTCCGAAGAAGAGTCACCGAAGCTTGACGAACCCCGAGCGCCTCCAACCACGCCGCGCCATCATCTTCGTCCCGATCGTCGCCGGGGCTAGGCCCACGGCCGCGGTCGTCGTCCTCGGGGCAGCACCCAGCGCGGCGACCGTCTTCCCCGAACACCCTCACATAGAGGGTGGCGTCGCCGTCGAACTTGAAGTGCAGGGTGCACCGCTCGAGACCTCGCCATGGGCAAACATTTGCCAGCCGTGGGTTAGGGCCACGCTCCCGGCGGCGGAGACCTCCAGCGAAGCCCAGGAGGCCCAGCTGCAGCAACCGTCCGCCTGGAGCCAGAGGCCGCCCGGGGCGCCGGCCGGAAGCTCACCTAAAAGGAAGCGGGGAAGCTGGAGCCAAGTGTTGGTCGGCTCCGCCAACCACACGACAAACTCCGGTAGCACCTTTGTCGAATGGAAGCGCGGCCTAGGGGGTCGCGCGGCCGTAGCGCGCCCCCCATCGACGGCCTGACGCCCGTCACTGCGCGGGAGATCGCCTCCACGGCCGCGAGAAGCCGCTACGGGAGCCACAAGGTGCTTGCGAGGACGGCCTCGACCGCGCTTGGCTGGGGGAGAGTCAGGCTCCACCTGGCGAGCATTTCCCTTCTCCGTGGCCGAGAACCTCTTCGGCGGAGCCATGGAGAAGAAGGAGAAGCAAGAAGAGATGGACTGGAAGGGCACACGCCGTTCCGTACTTATAGCCGGGGAAGGCCAACCGTCGACCTCCACGATCACAAGTAATCATGACCCGCTTTGAATGCAGGGACTTGTCAATTCGTGCAGTCGTCGAGGCATCATGGAGAAGTGGAGACGCCCACATCCAATCAACTGCCACGCGGTGCCCAAGGCCGCAGGCTGTTAGGGCCCGCGGCACTTTGCACTTGCCCCTTCGCTTCTCTGCTCAGCCAAGTCCAGGCGCGCCTTGGGCCCGGGGGCTACTGTCGGCGTTCTGGGAACGGGGGTACCCAGACTTGCCTGCCTACAGCCTGCGGCGTGGCTCAAGGGGTGGACAAGAGGAAGCCTCCTCAGGCACGGCCTCGTCAGGCTGGCTCCCGAGGAGGCGGAGAGATCAAGGCGGGGTACCTCACGAGGTGCCCGTGATGCAAGCCATGACGACCGAGGGTGCCAGGGAGGCGCCCGGCCACAGTGATGTCCTCATTTCCTCTTTGGTGCAAAGGAGGCAAGCGCAGGCGAGAGAATCAAGCAAAGGCAACCATTTCGGTGCAACAAGACCAAGACCGACACAACGGTAGGAAGGAGGTCATCGTGGAGCCCAAGCCGGCGTCATCGACAGAGCCTTTTACAGGCGAGGACCAACTTTAGTCAGGATAAGTGTACTCGATGTTCCCCTTCAGAATGGCCAATTGTTGGCGCCCTTCCCGCTCAATAATTGGGAGGAGGCCCAGGGCCTTTGCCTATAAATAGGACCGGACACCCACAGGGTAGAGAGAGGTTGGATCTGGAATCCAGAACAGGGCTAGAGATCAAGAAATCTAGAGAGAGAGAGCGGCCGAACTCCCCCTAGCAGTTCGTCGCACCAGCCAAGAACAGACCCTCGCGAGGCTGTTCTTCCTTGTACTGTTCATCATCAGCCCCTGAGACAATCCACCACACCACATACTGGAGTAGGTATTACACCACAATGGTGGCCCGAACCAGTATAAACCTTGTGTCCCTTGTGTTGCTCTTTGTGTAGTTTAGATCCTTGCGAGGCGACGAGGTGCAGGTAGGTAGGGGGCGAGATCTCCGCGTGCACCCAAGAGTTCAAACCTAGAGGGTCTGCCGTAACCCAAAATCCGACAATCTTTAAGGCCCATGCATGTGTACGGCAAGTGGTGGGAAGTGTGGGAAGTTTAGTACCATACTGCTACAGTGAGGAGAGTGAGACCTCTTTATAAGGGCTGCTCCATCACTTGCTATTGGGAGCTTGGGAATAGGAGTTGTACACACACGCTCCTCCTCCTCCTCCACCTGCCTCGCCTCGTCACGACGCGCGCGCTGCGGGTTGCAAGAATGAGCCGAGCCGAAGCTTATTTTTGCCGGTCAGGAATGGTTAATTAATTTTAGATTAATTAACAAGTCGCTTATGGAAGTGCACCTGTCCGAGACGTTGGACCGTGGGATGTTCGCGGACTCGGTCGTGGGCCTGAGCCCCGGCCCATCTACCCGACGGCCTATATAAGAAGGCGCTGGCCAGTGGAGTGAACCCTAACTCGGTTCACTCACTCCCTCTCGTACAGCCGTAGATGTCATCTACTATTACTCTCTCTATGTTGCTTCCGGCGATCTCATCCCGATGACTACGTGCATGGTTGGTCGGGAGAGCAGGTGCCTTCGGAACCCTATCGTTCGAGATCCTGCCCAGGAGAACAGCAATAAGGTTTTTGGGGAGCGTCTCGACGCGACTGCTCCCGATCTGTCCCCATCACCGACCGCCTCTGCTTCCACTACTTCCCCTGCATTGACTCCATGGTTGACGACAAAGTCGCCAAGAAGAAGGCCTCGGCCGAGGCTGCTGCTGCCGCTGTCGCGTTGGCCTGGCCAACCGGAGGGTATGACCCGTTCATCCCCTATTTGCTCGTTCATGTGCTAGCCGTATATATGTTGTTCATAGATGTTTTGGTTCTATGTACTGTACGTGCTCCCATGCTTAGGTATCAGTATGAGATGCATACCGTATTTGCCATGTTTACTGTCTACTCGTGGATTAGACTAATCGAGAAAGTGCTTATATTTCCAACAGTTTTGTCATCCAGGAGTACACACAGACATTTGTCTAGGCAAGTGTGACGCCCCCGATTCAATCATACACTAATCATACATGCAAACATGTACGATCAAGATCAGGGACTCACGGGAAGATATCACAACACAACTCTAAAATAAAATAAGTCATACAAGGATCATAATACAAGCAAGGGGCCTCGAGGCTCGAATACAAGTACTCGATCATAGACGAGTCAGCGGAAGCAATAATATTTGAGTACAGACATAAGTTAAACAAGTCTGCCTTAAGAAGTCTAGCACAAACTGGGATACAGATCGAAAGAGGCGCAGGACTCCTGCCTGGGATCCTCCTAAACTACTCCTGGTCATTGTCAGCGGCCTGCATGTAGCAGTAGGCACCTCCGGTGTAGTAGGAGTCATTGTCGACGGTGGCGTCAAGCTCCTGGGCTCCAGCATCTGGTTGTGACAACCAGGTAGAATGGAAAGGGGGACAAGAGGGAGAAAAGCAACCGTGAGTACTCATCCAAAGTACTCGCAAGCAAGGATCTACACTACATATGCAAGGGTATCTGTGTAAAGGGGCAATATCGGTGGACTGAACTGCAGAATGCCAGAATAAGAGGGGGATAGCTAGTCTTGTTGAAGACTACGCTTCTGGCAGCCACCATCCTGCATCATGTAGAAGAGAGTAGATGGTAAGTTCACCAAGTATCATCGCATAGCATAATCCTACCCGACGATCCTCCCCTCGTCGTGTTGTGTGAGAGCGATCACCGGGTTATATCTGGCACTTGAAAGGGTGTGTTTTATTAAGTATCCGGTTCTAGTTGTCATAAGGTCAAGGTACAACTCCAAGTCGTCCTGTTACCGAAGATCACGGCTATTCGAATAGATAAACTTCCCTGCAGGGGTGCACCACATTACCCAACACGCTCGATCCCCTTTGGTCGGACACACTTTCCTGGGTCATGCCCGGCCTCGGAAGATCAACACGTCGCAACCCCAACTAGGCACAACAGAGAGGTCAGCACGCCGGTCTAAATCCTATGGTGCAGGAGTCTCGGCCCATCGCCCATTGCACACCTGCATGTTGCGAAAGCAGCCGAAAGCAGACCTAGCCTCCCTAATACAAGAGCAGGCGTTCCAGTCCAATCCAGTGCGCGCCGCTCAGTCACTGACATCACGAAGGCTTTGGCTGATACCACGACGCCGGTTGCCCATATCTTGTCCCACGTGACGGTTAGTGCGTATAAGGTCAACGACCCAACTCGGATCAAATACCAAGATCTCGTTAATCATGTTATTATGAAGTAACCGCAAACTCCGACCAGGGCCAGGCCCACCTCTCTCCCAGGTGGTCTCAACCTGCCCTGTTGCTCCGCCACAAAGTAACAGTCGGGGGCCATCTGGAACCCAGGCCCACCTCTACCGGGATGGAGCCACCTGTCCCTTCAGCCCCCATCTCCGAACAGTATCATAAGTAATGTAACAATATAAAGTATATATCATATGCCCGTGATCACCTCCCGAAGTGATCACGGTCCAGTAGTATAGCATGGTAGACGGACAAGAGTGTAGGGCCATTGATGGAATGCTAGCATCCTATACTAAGCATTTAGGATTGCAGGTAAGGATAACAACTGTAGCAACAATGACAGGCTATGCAACAGAATAGGATTAACCGAAAGAAGTAACATGCTACACTACTCTAATGCAAGCAGTAGAGAGAAGGAATAGGCGATATCTGGTGATCAAGGGGGGGCTTGCCTGGTTGCTCTGGCAAGAAGGACGGGTCGTCAACACTATAGTCGAACTGGGGGTCACCGGCAGCCTCGGGATCTACTGGAAAGAAGTAACGGAGGGGGAACACAATAAATAATAGAGCAATTAAAGTATCACAAAGCATAACATGGCAATACGCGGTGCTAGAGGTGACCTAACGCAGTAGGAGGTGATACCGGCGAAGGGGGGAAACATCTGGGAAAGTATTGCCGGTGTTTCGCGTTTTTGAACAGATGAACCAAAGGGGGAAAGTTGCGTGTTCACTATGCTAGGGATGTGTGGCGGACGAAGGGGCTACGTATTCGGATTCATCTCGTCGTTCCGAGCAACTTTCATGTACAAAGTTTTTCCATCCGAGCTACGGTTTATTTTATATTAAGTTTAAAATGAATTTATCATTTTCTAGAATTAAAATAATTAATTTAATTCTAAAATGCATTTATGACATCAGCATGAGGTCAGCATGATGTCATCAGTCAACTAGTCAGTTGACTTAGTCAAACTGACATGCGGGTCCCACTATCATTGTCTGGGATTAACTAAACATGCTTAATTAGAATAATTAGGTGGTTAGGTTAATTAAACAGTGTCAACTAAGTTAATTAATTCTTTAATTGATTAATTAATTAATATATTATTTACTTTTTACATTTTTATTTCCGTTCTAAACAGTATAGGGACATGGGCCCTACTTGTCATAAATACAGGGGCAGGGCCCAACCGTCAGTGGCCCATCTGGCCATTAGCGGGCGCGGGCGTCGGCAGCCCGAACGGGTCCTGACCCTGGGGGGTGCACCCGACTGGGCGTGGGTGCCGGCGTGGAGCCGCGGCAGCAGGCGCGGGACGGCACCGGCGCGGCTGAGCCGGAGCTCGAGGTTGGAGCGTGGGGTTGCGGTCGGGTGGCTCACCGGAGCGCAGCCACGGCGAGCCGACCGTCGGCCAGCGGCGGCGCCGAGGCAGCAGCGATGGAGCAAGCAGCAGATGGCCGCAGCAGATGGCTGCAGCAGGCGGGCCCGGCGAGGCTGCGTGTGGGTTACGCGCGGCGTCGGCGAGCGCAATGGTTGGCCAAGATGGCAGGGGCGCGAGGGGGGTGCCGGTCCAGTCGCGGCGCGGGGAGGAGGCCGTGGTCGGGACCGCGTGCGTGTGCGGATAGCGGGTCACTGCGGTCGCGAAGCAGCACGGGGCCGGTGGCCATCAGGGACGGCAGCAGGGCCACGGCGCGAACGACGGGTGTTGTCGTATCCGGCGACGGGAGCCGAGGGGGAGAGGAGAGGGGCGATGCTCACGGGCGGTGAGGGGATCGGGCGGCGAGGCATGATGAAGCGAGTCGGGGAGGAGGCGAGGACGAGCAGTCCGGCGAGGAGGAGGATGGGGACGACGTGGTCGAGGCAGAGAGGCTCCGACGAGGTGGCTCCGGCAGGCGGCATCGGACGGAGTCGAGGTCGTGCGACGATCCAGTTCTAGATCGGGAAGGGGGCGAGGGCGGGGAGGTAAGCGACGGGGTCGAGGCGGCGATGGCGGGGCAGTGCCTGAGACGACGAGCAGCATCGGGGAACACCGCCGGCGAGGTGGGCAGCGGGGCAGGGATCAGAGCCCGATCTGGATCGAGGGGGGAGAGGGAGGAGAGGGGATCATGCGGGGAGGAGTGGTGGTCGAGGGCTAGGTTTTGCCCCGGGATGGAGTTAAGAAGGGGGTATGGGGCCAGCTGGGCCGGGGCCCATCGGGGGAGGGGGGTTTCTCTTTTAATTTTGTTGCTTTCCTTTTATATTTTGTTTATTTTCTTTTACTGTTTTCTTTTATTTCTTTGGACTAATTTAGTTTTACTACCACAAAGTAAATTCCTAATTTAGTGTCTCATGATCACCCACTACCACAAAAAGTTTTCCTTTTAAACAAATAGATTAGTATTTTGTAAAATATCAAAAGCAATTATTTAATTGTTTCAACTACTGTTTTAACCATTTTAGAGTATTTAAGCATTTTGTAAAAGTGTGGTTTCTCCACCATAATTAGCTATGCATTATTTGGCACAACCCGAACATTTTAGTTTTAATGTTTGAAAACTTTTACCGTTTGACTTAATTTTGGATTTGAATTTGAATCGGTTTCGAACTAACGCGAGATTAGCAACAGTAACTGTGGTGACATGGCATCATTAACAGATGTTTACTGTAGCTTAATTATTTGGGTGTCACAATTCGCCTCCACTACAAGAAATCTCGTCCCGAGATTTAAGAGGTGGTGTAAGGGGAAAATTTGTGGTTGTGAAATTCTAACGGATCTTCTCGATCTTGGTTGCTCTTCTCGAAGAGGTCGATCCATTACGTTGATGTCTTCAATTCTCTGCTTCATGTCATCATGATGAAGTGGGCATTCTTCCTTTGGGAATTCTATCGTACTTACGAAAGAATAAAGGGTGGGTATTTCGAGAGAACAGACCTCTGCAAGGTAGACTATCTGGTAGACAACAACGGGGAAGGAGGCGGAAAGTAATTCTCAAATTGAAACCTCTAAAAATATCGAGAGAAAAGTAAAGAGGTATTATGGGAAGTTTCGAGCTGGCAGGAAATCGTTCGTTGCCTGAAATAGAGTGTGAAAGGGCTTCGGAGCAACGAAATTAAGTATTGTGTTTAATACCAGAACTGAGGATCACACGGAAGGTGGCTCGTGAATTACATATGAAGCCAAGCGTGAGGAATATCTTTGGAAACAGGGTGTACGGGAGAGTCAGGTTTCGATCCTGTGGAACTATGGGTTATGGGCCCACCATGTGGGTTGAAAGTAGGAGGAGCGGTGACATCTTGCATGGTCATGATAGCAAGGCAGGTCAGACGGTAGCATGTCTATTATGTCGGCAACAACGTCGGTACCAAGGGAGAGGGACAAAGAGAACCATTTTCCTGCTTGTTGAAACGAGGCTGACCAATAGGCAAAGTTCTCATCCATCGGTGGCTACCGGAATGTCATCAACAATAGTAACAAGGTCTTGCTACAAGAATTGTACAACGGGGGGTTTACATAAGCAGGAGAATATTACTTCTTAGATCATATAGATCACAAGAAAGGTTAAACCAAACAATGGAAAGGAAAATATGATATTAGATTAAACAGAACAATGGAAAGAAAAATGTGTTAAAACACATATTTCAGGGGTATATCCTTCCCAAGGACAAGCATAGCATGATATCCATGACTGGATATAACGTAGAAAACCATTTAGGTAATGGGAGAGAATTTTCATGGCATTACCCATATATACAACGGTGTTAGGATAATTAAGAAAGAAACATTTAGCATTGGGCTTCAAATGTTCTTGTTGAAAATCGGAGTACCACAGACATGCTTCGAGATAGCGTTGACATGGTTTTCAAGCAAAGGTCGGATTTTGGATACTCAAAGGATCCATCAGGAACAACTTGTAGAATAAGCCTTACAATTTCCTCAGGGAAGAATGGATAACCTTGCTAAAAAGGAAGAACTATAACCATAAGTCCACCGGCCTGGTGTGCTAGGCATGACATCACCTTACCGGGTCATATAAAGATGTTATAACTCTTGGAAATATGTTCCAACCATCATATCTGGCCAAGATTCAGATCTGTTTGGTATCAGGATACCTCAGACTCAGGATGTCTGAGAAGAAAAGGTGTAACACATATTGACGGGATGACGTTGTAAGATTCTCGGGAAATGAACTATGGAAGCAAGTTCCAAAACAAGAGTTCGTCATTAAACTAAGGAGAGGATGAGGAGGTGGCTGATTGACTCAGCGACAATTCATTGAGATTTTCAAAAGATGGATACCCACACTTATGTGAACAAGGAGATAATATTTGTCAGATCAAATGATATAATGAGGTATGCTGGAGGAAAACATACACAGTTAAACATTGGTTGAAAGGTGCACCCGAAATATGGGCTTAGGTAGCATGATCAATGTTAGAATGGTGATCCGATAACCAATGGTCTAAGAATGAAATATCGACCATTAACTTCAAAGCAATAGGGTTGCTAGAAGTTTTGAAGCCGCACATCATAGTTCGATTGTCGGGTTTCCGGTTAGAAATAACACGAGGACCAAGGAATGAACGGATATGGCAAAAGGTATCACCTGCATCAAGAATTCTTAAGAGGTGGTGAAATTCTCACGACATTCTTGACATAAAAGATGGTAATACTCCAAGGTAAAGAAGAACAAATGCTGGATAGCAAGGATCCCAAGGTATAACACAAAACACGAACAAGTTTGTGTTGAACGGAAGGCAATCGAGTGGTCGATGATAACACAAATCATCGAGGGAAAGGATGGTATTTCTCATCATGAATTCAATTGATATCCATGAGGAGCTCATAATGTTCATGATGATCATGACACATTTGTCGAGAGGTTTCATGAAGATATAATCGCTCATCGACGACATCAAGCAAAAGGAAGGATGGAGCGAAAAGTTATTGAAACCACGGATACGACACAAACTCGTAATCAAGCTTGTTGTTCAAGGCGAAATTATATGACGACGAAAGTTGACGTAAGATTAGCTCATCGTCGAAAATTGTGCTTCGGAAAGAAGGACCAGATAGCACAGTTAAAAAGTTGCACGATAATGATATAGCCGATCAGGCTAGGAATGACTTGAAGGGTTATTAAATCATAAGCAACAAAAATTACTTAGAGTTATTGAATCGGAGTGCGGAATCGATTCACTTAACGGTGTTCTCAAGTGACTAATAACTCAGAACCCGAGGGAAATTGGAATTGGCGAGAATAATAGTTGATGAAGAACTCATAAGAAGTTATGTAGTTCCGTGGTATTCTTGAGATACCAGAGTGTAATGCTCGACAGTAGATCAAAGTAAGGGTTGGACAGGTGCAATGATCTACAGAAGACAAGTACTTCAACTTGTCTAAGAAATTGTATGTAAAAGGAGAACATGGCCGGAACAACGATTGCAAAATGCCAGATCCCAGATATAAGATAAACTTATACCAAGGAAATATTTATTTGAAGAGAAGCTTTAATGATACGATCTGGATCATTTCCATGGGCATGAACACAAAGTTCAAGGTCGACTCCCACTTCTTCAATGCATAACCTTTCATTCACTTCTCGCTCTTATTAAAAATGAATTGATTATGGAAACCTACCTCGTGAATTACCAGAGGAGTATGACCCATGAAAACTTTCGGGTTCACACAGATTAAGAAAGGCATAGGTTCAACCCATTGGGGTATCTTAGGAACATATACCACAATCTTTTAGAAGTAATTAATACAAACCCAAAAGTAGAGCATTGTTTAGAAAGCAGAGGATACAATTTACCAAAGGCATTATGTATCCGAGGAAAGGCTCACAAGGTTATTGAATATGAAGGACGTTGTCAGATAAAATCCAACAAATGATCTGGTGGTCCAAAGGGATCTGATGTGAGCATCGGTACTCAACCTGAAGAAGAAAGAATGCAAGGAGATCAAATTATTGATACAATTGACTAATCCAAGCTCAAATGCAAAGTGGTTATGATTTCCAAATTAAGGGCTCAGAAACAAACGCTCTGATTAAGGATGGATAAGTTGAATAGACTTAGGGGTACAATCAACGGTAATTTGATTGGTCGAGAACCAGCTCCTGTCTAAAATTGGCGTCTGAGCCGGAAGGGTGAATTCTATGATCTGATTGACGATTGCGAGCATTCGCAAAATATTGAATCAAGGGACGCGAAATGATAGTGACAAAGGATGTCAACGGAGCTTGCTAGAAATATGGAATTAACCATAGTGCCGGAGGCAAGGAATTCAGAAGCAATAGACTCCTGAGGATTTTCAGAAAACCGAAAAGTATCCCGAAGAATTTTCTGAAACACGAGAACAACTAGGGATGAAGAAATCCTCGATAAATTTGAGGAACTATGCGTAGGTGTAATCATGTATAAAAGAGCTCCAAGGCAGTAAGCACAAGGGATTCTCGGAATAGCGAGAAGTAGTTCAGGGTATCTTGTACTAACAAGAGTAATCGAGAATGAAGGTATGGGTGGCAAGTATAAGTAGCTATGCATAGGGATGTCTCGGTGGTAGGGAATTGCAAACCCGATGAGCACAAGTTCTCGAAAGAACATCAGAGAGTATCTTCGGAATCTTACAGTGCGATGGCGATCATCTGTAATAAGGGGCTCTACGGGTGGCAGTGATCACGAGATCCTAATGTTAGAGTTAGCAATATTCATTTAACCCGAATAGAACAGAGATCAGAGCCCCAGAGTAAAGATCGAGGAGTAAAAGATCCTAATACCACCCAAATGGCGACGTGGGCCCGTAAGCCACACAGCCATGTTAGTAAAAGTTTTGCAATGAGTAGACTCGACTTCGGCCAAGGAGTTTGGAAGGGGGATTCCTATAGGAAGTCGGCTCTGATACCAACTTGATACCAACTTGTGACGCCCCCGATTAAATCATACACTAATCATACACGCAAACATATACGATCAAGATCAGGGACTCACGGGAAGATATCACAACACAACTCTAAAATAAAATAAGTCATACAAGCATCATAAAACAAGCCAGGGGCCTCGAGGGCTCGAATACTAGTGCTAGATCATAGACGAGTCAGCAGAAGCAATAATATCTGAGTACAGACATAAGTTAAACAAGTCTCCCTTAAGAAGGCTAGCACAAACTGGGATACAGATCGAAAGAGGCGCAGGCCTCCTGCCTGGGATCTGAAGGAAATATGCCCTAGAGGCAATAATAAAGTTATTATTTATTTCCTTATTTCATGATAAATGTTTATTATTCATGCTAGAATTGTATTAACCGGAAACATAATACATGTGTGAATACATAGACAAACATAGTGTCACTAGTATGCCTCTACTTGACTAGCTCGTTAATCAAAGATGGTTAAGTTTCCTAACCATAGACATGAGTTGTCATTTGATTAACGGGATCACATCATTAGGAGAATGATGTGATTGACTTGACCCATTCATTAGCTCGGCACTTGATCGTTTAGTATTCTGCTATTGCTTTCTTCCTGACTTATACATGTTCCTATGACTATGAGATTATGCAACTCCCGTTTACAGGAGGAACACTTTGTGTGCTACCAAACGTCACAACGTAACTGGGTGATCATAAAGGTGCTCTACAGGTGTCTCCAAAGGTACTTGTTGGGTTGGCGTATTTCGAGATTAGGATTGGTCACTCCAATTGTCGGAGAGGTATCTCTGTGCCCTCTCGGTAATGCACATCACTATAAGCCTTGCAAGCAATGTGACTAATGAGTTAGTTGCGGGATGACGTATTACGCAACGAGTAAAGAGACATGTCGGTAATGAGATTGAACTAAGTATTGAGATACCGACGATCGAATCTCAGGCAAGTAACATACCGATGACAAAGGGAACAACGTATGTTGTTATGCGGTTTGACCGATAAAGATCTTCGTAGAATATGTAGGAGCTAATATGAGCATCCAGGTTTCGCTATTGGTTATTGACCAGAGACGTGTCTCGGTCATGTCTACATAGTTCTCGAACAAGTAGGGTCCTCACGCTTAAAGTTCGATGACGGTTATATTATGAGTTTATGTGTTTTGATGTACCGAAGGTAATCCGGAGTCCCGGATGTGATCACGGACATGACGAGGAGTCTCGAAATGGTCGAGACATAAATATCGATATATTAGACGACTATATTTGGTTACCGGAATGGTTCCGGGTGAGATCGGGATAATACCGGAGCACCGGGAGGTTATCGGAAACCCCCGGGAGGTATATGGGCCTTAATGGGCTTTAGTGGAAAGGAGGGGAAAGGAGCAAGGAGGCGCCCCCAAGCCCAATCCTAATTTGGTGGGGGGGCGCCCCCCCCCCCCTTCCTTCCTCCCTCCTTCCTCTTACTTCTCTCTCCCTCTCAAAATAGAAAAAGGAGGAGTCCTACTCTCGGTGGGAGTAGGATTCCCCCCTTGGGCGCGCCTCCTCCCCTTGGCCGGCCCTCTTCTCCCCCCCCCCCCTTATATACGGAGGAGAGGGGCACCCCATAGACACATCAATTGATCTCTTGGATCTTTTAGCCGTGTGCGGTGCCCCTCTCCACCATAGTCCACTTCGATAATATCGTAGCAGTGCTTAGGCGAAGCCCTGTGTCGGTAGCAACATCATCATCCACACCACGTCATCGTGCTGACGGAACTCTCCCTCAAAGCTCGGCTGGATCAGAGTTCGAGGGACGTCATCGAGTTGAACGTGTGCAGAACTCGGAGGTGTCGTGCGTTCGGTACTTGATCGGTCGGATCGTGAAGACGTACGACTACATCAACCGCGTTGTGCTAACGCTTCCGCTTTCGATCTACGAGGGTACGTGGACACACTCTCCCCTCTCGTTGCTATGCATCACCATGATCCTGTGTGTGCGTAGGAATTTTTTTGAAATTACTACGTTCCCCAACAGTGGTATCAGAGCCTGGTTTTATGCGTAGATGTTATATGCATGAGCAGAACACAAGTGAGTTGTGGGCGATACAAGTCATACTGCTTACCAGCATGTCACACTTTGGTTCGGCGGTATTGTTGGATGAAGCGGCCCGGACCGACATTACGCGTACGCTGTAACGCCCCGGATACAACTTTCCATTTTCGTAACTCCAACTCTTGCCTTTTCCGGAGATGCGATATGTTATTTCCTTCGTGGTTGGGTTTTTGTCTTTTATTTTGCATTTTGTTCATGTCTTGCATCTCATCTCATGGCATCATGCGCATTGCATCTGCATATTTTCTTAAAGCTTGCACCCGTTCGTAGTTGCCGCGTCCCCCCCTTGCTTTCGTTGACCGTTCCGAGGCCATCCGGGTTTTCGATTCCCTCTTGTCAAACCACCTAGTTCCTCCATGCACAGTGCATTGACCCCTCGCGCGCGTCAGAAACTCCCCGGAACCCGGCCCGGGTAGTCGTCACCATTGCATTCGGTTCATCTCCTAACATCTATAAAACATCTTCGTTTTGTTTATTGGACTGCCTAGCCTATTTTTCTCGACCACCCGATCTAAATCGGAGGGTCCAATTGGACCTCTACCCAAAATCCACTTGCTATATAAAGACCAACCCTAAAATCTAGGGAGATGTCCCATACATCCCATCACCGCGCCGCCACTCCACCCGGTCTCTCCTTCCACCTCGGGATCTTCCCAGATCCAAATCCTCCCCTCCTCGATTTCAGCCACCAGCCAACCAGCGCTGCTCCACCTCGTCTCGCGGCCTCCTCTGCTTCGCCTCGAGCCCGCAGCAACAGCACAACCTCCAGGCCCATCCCGCGCGCTACCTCCTTTTTTCCCTTCTTCCTTCCTGTCTCATCTCTCTGTCTTTCTCCGCATGTTTGAACAGGAGGCCATGGAGCCGCTGTCTTCAAGCCGCGCCGACCTCCTTCATCTCGTGCCAGCGCTGGACCTGGAGCCCGCGACTCCCGCCTGACCTCCGCCTCGCCCTGTTCGTCCGCTGCCTCCCGAAGGCCATGGAACCTCGCTGCCGACGCTCGCCCTTGCCGTTGTACGTCCCCGCCGTTCGGCCACTGGATCCGGTCGTCCTCCGTCAACTTCCCCCGGATACACGCTCAGTCATCACCTTGCCTCCGCCGCCTTCATCGAACCTCGCCAGCAGGTCCCGTAGAAGAGCCCCTCGCTCGTTGACCTCGGCCTCTTCAAGTCCGCCGCCGCCATGGATGGCTGTGCCTTGGCCGAGCCCGGTCCGCGCCTCTCTTGGCCGGATTTGGACCTGGCGCCTCCCAGGCGCTCCGCCTGCCCGCCGGTTCCGCCGGATTCGGTCGCCAGAGACCCCCTGCGTCTTCCTCTCCATGGCCATGGTCCTGCTGCTCTGCTTGTGTTCTTGAAACGAGAGCAACAGCTGCTCGTTCCGGCGTTGACCACGCCCACCCGTCGTGCACTGGCACGCCTCGGCCAAGGCCCAGCTCGCCTCCATCTCCCGCGCCAAGCCACCACACCGACCGGGCCTTGGCCGGGGTGAGCAGCCCGCCCTCTCCTGTGCACTTTTGGGCTGACCAGATTCGGCCCTATCCATGTTTTTTTCCCATGGAACGATTTAGCTATTATTCCAGGATCTGCTGTTTTACAGAAAAACCCCTAAGCATCATGCATATAATATCTCACAAACAGTGCATCGGATTAAAATGAGTTAAACATGTAAAATGCTTGGGATTATATCTAGTTTCATAATATGCTGCTTTCATCCATGTTTGAGATGTTTAAAATGTTGTTTGTTTAAATTTGCTTAAATGCCATGCTAAAATGATTTATTTCATAACTAAATAACCGTAGCTCCAATTTTAATAAACTTTATATGTAAATGGGGTGGGAAAATGCCTAGTTTAACATGGTGGACTTTATTTTCCTGTTTAACAACTCTAAAATTGTGTATAGGGCAGAACAGTACCAAATTCGAAATATGCACATAAGGATTTTCCGGAATTGTTGTTTCTTATTTCCGGCCTCATTTAAACTTGCCTAAATAGATAGTTTACTTATGCTTCACCTCTTGCCATGTTTAACAACATTTAATATTGTTTGGTAGCTTAAACGAGATCAAACTAAATAATTGCATGTGGTGTTTTGTCCATATGCAACTCGTTGCATATTGAGCTCCACTTAATTGGTAGTATTGTTTGTTGCATTTTGCCATGCCATGCCTCATTAAACCGGACATGCATCATACTTGATTGTGCATCATGCCATGTTTATGCTTGTGCATTTATCATGTTGTTTGTTTCTTTCTGGTGTTGCTTCTCGGTTCCGGTAATGTTGCGATTGTGAGGATTCGCTCGACTACTCCGTTCGTCTTCTTCATGGACTCGTTCTTCTTCCTAGCGGGATTTCAGGCAAGATGACCATCACCTTGGATCTCATTACTATCATTGCTATGCTAGTTGCTTCGTTCTATCGCTATGCTGTGTTACCTATCACTTGCTTTTCAAGCCTCCCAAATTGCATGAACCTCTAACCTTTGTTACCTTCCTAGCAAACCGTTGTTTGGCTATGTTACCGCTTTTGCTCAGCCCCTCTTATAGCGTTGCTAGTTGCAGGCGAAGATGAAGATTGCTCCACGTTGGTTTATGTTTATATTGGGATATCACAATATCTCTTATATTATTAATGCATCTATATACTTGGTAAAGGGTGGAAGGCTCGGCCTTATGCCTGGTGTTTTGTTCCACTCTTGGCGCCCTAGTTTCCGTCATATCGGTATTATGTTCCCGGATTTTGCGTCCCTAACGCGGTTGGGTGATTTATGGGACCCCTTGACGATTCGCTTTGAATAAAACTCCTCCAAAGAAGGCCCAACCTTGGTTTTACCATTTGACTCACCACTACCTATACCTTTCCCTTGGGTCGGCCAACCCGAGGGTCATCTTTATTTTAGCCCCCCGGGCGGTGCTTCTCTAAGTCTTGGCTCGAACCGAGCCACTTCTTGGGCCACCTTGGGGCAACTTGAGGATTGGTTTTACTCGTAGCCTGTCTCATCCGGTGTTGCCCTGAGAATGAGATATGTGCAGCTCCTATCGGGATTGTCGGCGCATCGGGCGGTCTTGCTGGTCTTGTTTTATTGCTGTCGAAATGTCTTGTAGCCGGGATTCCGAGACTGATCGGGTCTTCCGGGGAGAAGGAATATCCTTCGTTGATCGCGAGAGCTTATCATGGGCTAAGTTGGGACACCCCTGCAGGGTATAAACTTTCGAGAGCCGTGCCCGCGGTTATGTGGCAGATGGGAATTTGTTAATATCTGGTTGTAGTAAACTTGAAGTAAAACTCTTCTAAAATACACCAACCGTGTGCATAACCATGAGTGTCTCTTTTCGGGGATGATCGAGAGGAGAACACGGTTTTTGGGTTATGTTTGACGTAAGTAGGAGTTCAGGATCACTTCTTGATCATTGCTAGCTTCACGACCGTTCCGTTTGCTTCTATTCTTGCTCTTATTTGCGTTGGTTAGCCACCATATATGCTTAGTCACTGTTGCAACCTCACCACTTTACCCCTTCCTTTCCCATTAAGCCTTGCTAGTCTTGATACCCATGGTAATGGGATTGCTGAGTCCTCGTGGCTCACAGATTACTACACCAACAGTTGCAGGTACATGTTATGCGATGATCATGACGCGAGAGCGATGCTTGGTTATTTTGGAGTTCTTCTTCTGCTTCTTCGATCAAGGGATAGGTTCCGTGTCGGCACTGGGCTAGCAGGTGGTGGATATTGTTTGAGTTTACGTTTATGATTCATCCGTAGTCGGATGTTGATCTTGTATGTTGTATAGTTGTATTCATGTGACATTGTATGTATTGGATGTATCCCCACTATTATGTAATGTTGATGTAATGATATCCACCTTGCAAAAGCGTCTTCAAGATGCGCTTCTATCCTTGGTGGGACCTTTGAGTTCCTTTAGGATAGGGTCGCATCTTGGGCATGACATAAGCTTACGCGAGATTGGTTCTACCGACATGCTTTGCACACAGGTGGCTGGCAGGTGTCAGTTTCTCCAACTTTAATTGAACCGAGTGTCGCTACTCCCGGTCCTTGAGAAGGTTAAAACAGCACTAACTTGACGAACTATCGTTGTGGTTTTGATGCGTAGGTAAGAACGGTTCTTGCTCAGCCTGTAGTAGCCATGTAAAACTTGCAACAACAAAGTAGAGGACGTCTAACTTGTTTTTGCAGGGCATGTTGTGATGTGATATGGTCAAGGCATGATGCTATATTTATTGTATGAGATGATCATGTTTTGTAAACCGAGTTGTCGGCAACTGGCAGGAGCCATATGGTTGTCGCTTTATTGTATGCAATGCAATAGCCCTGTAATTGTTTTACTTTATCACTAAGCGGTAGCGATAGTCATAGAAGCAATAGTTGGCGAGACGACAATGATGCTACGATGGAGATCAAGGTGTCGCGCCGATGACGATGGTGATCATGACGGTGCTTCGGAGATGGAGATCACAAGCACAAGATGATGATGGCCATATCATATCACTTATATTGATTGCATGTGATGTTTATCTTTTATGCATCTTATCTTGCTTTGATTGACGGTAGCATTATAAGATGATCTCTCACTAAATTTCAAGATAAAAGTGTTCTCCCTGAGTATGCATAGTTGCGAAAGTTCTTCGTGCTGAGACACCACGTGATGATCGGGTGTGATAGGCTCTACGTTCAAATACAACGGGTGCAAAACAGTTGCACACGCGGAATACTCAGGTTAAACTTGACGAGCATATGCAGATATGGCCTCGGAACACTGAGACTGAAAGGTCAAGCATGAATCATATAGTAGATATGATTAACATAGTGATGTTCACCATTGAAACTACTCCATCTCACGTGATGATCGGACATGGTTTAGTTGATTTGGATCACGTGATCACTTAGATGATTAGAGGGATGTCTATCTAAGTGGGAGTTCTTAAGTAATATGATTAATTGAACTTTAATTTATCATGAACTTAGTCCTGGTAGTATTAGCATATCTATGTTGTAGATCAATAGCTCGCGTTTAGCTCCCTGTTTTATTTTTGATATGTTCCTAGAGAAAAACTAAGTTGAAAGATGTTAGTAGCAATCATGTGGATTGAATCCGTGATCTGAGGATTATCCTCATTGTTGCACAGAAGAATTATGTCCTTGATGCACCGCTAGGTGAAAGACCAATTGCAGGAGCAAATGTAGATGTTATGAACCTTTCGCAAGCTCGATATGATGACTACTTGATAGTTTAGTGCACCATGCTTTACGGCTTAGAATCGGGGCTTCAAAGACGTTTTTTGAAACGCCAAGGAACATATGAGATGTTCCAAGAGTTGAAATTAGTATTTCGGACTCATGCCCATGTCGAAAGGTATGAGACCTTTGACAAGTACTTTGCCTACAAGATGGAGGAGAATAGCTCAACCAGTGAGCATGCGCTCAGATTGTCTGAGTACTACAATTGCTTGAATCAAGTGGGAGTTAATCTTCTAGATAAGATAGTGATTGACAGAGTTCTCTAGTCACTATCACCAAGTTACTAGAACTTCGTGATGAACTATAATATGCAAGGGATAATGAAAACGATTCCCAAGCTCTTCGTGATGCTGAAATCGACGAAGGTAGAAATCAAGAAAAACATCAAGTGTTGATGGTTGACAAGACCGCTAGTTTCAAGAAAAGGGTAAAGGGAAGAAGGGGAACTTCAAGAAGAACGGCAAGCAAGTTGCTGCTCAAGTGAAGAAGCCCAAGTCTGGACCTAAGCCTGAGACTAAGTGCTTCTACTGCAAAGGGATTGGTCACTGGAAGCATAACTACCCCAAGTATTTGGCGGATAAAAAGGATGGTGTCGGTGTCAAAACCGGCGGATCTCGGGTAGGGGGTCCCGAACTGTGTGTCTAGGCGGATGGTAACAGGAGACAAGGGACACGATGTTTTTACCCAGGTTAGGGCCCTCTCGATGGAGGTAATACCCTACTCTTGCTTGATTAATATTGATGATATGGGTAGTACAAGAGTGGATCTACCACGAGATCAAGGAGGCTAAACCCTAGAAGCTAGCCTATGGTATGATTGTTGTTCGTCCAACGGACTAAAACCCTCCGGTTTATATAAACATCGGATAGGTTAGGGTTACACAGAGTCGGTTACAATGGTAGGAGATCTACATATCCGTATCGCCAAGCTTGCCTTCCACGCCAAGGAAAGTCCCATCCGGACACGGGACGAAGTCTTCAATCTTGTATCTTCATAGTCCAGAGTCCGCCAGCGGTGATAGTTCGACTATCCTGGACACCCCTAATCCGGGACTCCCTCGGTAGCCCCGAACCAGGCTTCAATGACGATGAGTCCGGCGCGTTGATTGTCTTTGGCATTGCGAGGAGGGTTCTTCTCCAAATTCCATATACTTGTCGAATAGTGTCCTGCTTCTGATAAATGCTGCGCTCCTTGGCTTCTACGCCCAATAATGGCCATCTTCCACGTGTTTGAACGAATGCGAAAAGCCAGGGTATTTTTACACTTACCCCCCTAGCTGCACAAATGAGCTGCCTACAAAAGGGGCGAGGATCTAGATCTGAGTCACACCATCCCCCCTTCGTGAGCTTTCATCGGAGCGCCTCTGACCAAAGCCCATTCCACCATGGACAGTCGACGCGGCTCCTCCTCTCGCGCTCCCAACCCTCAGCCTGGAAATTGGGGGAGATGCTCAGTCCCGCATAGCGAGCTAGTTATACTCCAAACCAAGGGATTCCTTCCCCGGCCTTCATGGTTCCGATTCGAGCCGGACTCGCCACCTACAAGGGCGGAAAGCAAGCGGAGAGTGTCCCCGATCCCTCTAAAGGAGAGCGGGTATGCTTCATCTCTTATCTAGTAAGAGGACTCGGATTTCCAATCCATCCGTTTCTCCGGGGCTCTTGGAGTTCTACGGCCTCGGTTGCACCACCTTACACCTGCCTCCATTTTGCACATCGCGGGCTTCGTGGCCCTCTGTGAGCTGTTCTTGGGCGTCGAGGCTCATTTCGCGCTGTGGAAGAGATTATTCTGCCTAGTACCCGTTCTTATGAGGGGTCAATATATCAAGTGGGCGGAGCCGAACTATGGCGCATCGCCGGGACCGGATATCTATCCGGAACCCCGAAGAAGGCGTCCGAAGACTGGTCTTCGGAATGGTTTTACATGGAGGACGTCCCGCTGCCGGATCCTGTTCGGATCGGCCTTCTGGAGTTTAGCAACGCTCCTATGAAGAAGCGCCTAAGCTGGCGCTCATGAGCCCCAGAGGAAAAGGATCGGGATGTCCTTTACTTGATGAGCCGTATAAGATTACTGGCTCATGCCGGATTGACCATGATTGGAGTCATGGCAATCTGCATTATGAGGGGAGTGCAGCCGCTCCAATATAAGGGCCACCCTATGTGGGAGTACAACGGGGAGGACGACGCCACCCGCCATGGCCGCAACGGGCCGGGATCGGTCATCGAACTGGTGAAGACCTTGTCTGCCATGTATAAAGGGGAGGAGGAGGACTTCCTCCGCGTCAACCCACTGAGCGAGTTTTCTTTGAATAATCCTCGAAACTGGGTAAGCAAACATCTTTGCGGCCTGTCCAATCCATGTTCCCTTGATTAAATATCTCATTTTATGGTTTCTACGCAGGAACTGCGCCGGACTGTGGAGAAGATACACAACACGCCCCCACAACCCGAGGATCCGGAACGGTCCCTCGATTCGGCCTCCGAAGAGGATCCGGATATAAAGGTGGAGTCGATCGACAGGGTGTTCTACCAACTTAGCATCGACAATGCTTTGGTTGCCATCACGGCCGATTACCCCGGAATACTTCCAGCCTCACAGGTAACTGAGACCGAGGTCCCAAAACCCTGATAATGACCCATCCATGCTTATTTTTTAACCACCGTATACCAATGGTGTTTCGCAGGAGGTACCTTCGAGGCAGGAAGCCGAGCCCGCGGTGGCCAGCCAACAAGGGGCGACGGCCTCAAGAGTTAAAAAAGAAGTGCGGTCCGGATCGAAACTCCGCCAAGAACGGTATGGCGTGTCACCATACTCCGGGATTGATTCCTGGAAGGCGTACTAACGCTGGTGCTCTTTTCAGGAAAAAGAGCGCTCGCCGGACTGAGTCCGGAGAGGTTGCCAATCGAACCTTCACCGGCCAGGCTTCAAAGCCAGGTCCGGAGGCCGAGGCGAACACGAGAAGTGCGTCGGATGCTCCTTCGATAGAGGATGCCGACAAATTTTCCGCCACCAACTCCGAGGTGGAGAGCGCCATGAATCACAGGCGCCGCCGGACAGTTCTTTGTGACGCGTGTTTCTCCCAAGAGGCCTTGAATGCCTTCAATTCAGGAGATGCGCACCTCTGTGCCGCTCAAGATGGTCTAGCCAGAGCCACGGAGCAGTATGTAAAGGACATACGAGTAAGGAGATTTGACAGTTATATATGCCAGTAGCCCCCGAGACTTAAAATAGTTCGAATAACTGATTTAAGGATCATTTGTTATGCAGGATCTTACAAAAAAGAATACCCGACTGTCCCAGGAGCTTGAAGAATGCAAGGCCCAACTTGAGGACGCACTAGCTGGTACAGGGGGAGCCACAGAGACCCCCTCTGGTAACATATGTTTCAAAAGATAAATAGTTTATGAAGTGCGGCGGGTGTGTAACTCTGACAAAAATATTGCAGATGGCGCCGGACTAGATCCGGACAAGCAACAGCTCTTACGTCAGCTAAAGGACGGCGAGAGCGTGCTTACGAGGGTGCGGCAGGAGAAAAATAACCTCCAAGATGCCAACACCCAACTGGGTGAGGAACTAAAGGATGTTCATGCCCAGTTGTCTGACTCCGTAAAGGAGAATCGACGGCTTCGCCACGGCATTTTCAAGAGTGCTTGAGCGAACTTTGAAAGAGTTCGGCGAGGAAGGCGACTAACATAAACATGTGTGTAGGTTTGCTCACAGTGTCGTCTGAAGAGGAGATGCCCAGTTCTTGGTGATCTTCTTCCCAAAGCTGCGTCGGCTGCATCAACGAAGTTCGGCAGGTGATGAAAGGCGTCGGCCAAGCCTTGTGGCCATCTATCTCCCTGCCCGAAGGCATTGGAGAGCTGGCGGAGCGGCTTCAAGGAGCACGGCGGTGCTTCCGACTATGGAAGATATCGGCCTGCCGTCAGGGCACCAGGGAGGCCTGGGCCATGGTGAAGACGCGGTACACGAAGGCTGACCCAAACCACATGGCCGAGGTCGGACCTATGGGGCGTGATGGGAAGGAGATCCCCGTAAGCTTAGTGTATGGCCAAGTAGAATTGGCCGCCAAGTATTCTCAGCAAGATTGTAAATTAGATAGCCTATTAGATGGCATTGAGGAGGAATACAATGAGTCAAGTTGACTTTGTAATTAAATATGACATGAAAAATGTCTTCTAGCCGGATTGTAGATCGTTTGTCATAGCGGACCTTTTCGCCGACCTCGGGACCCAATAGTCGGAGTGTGTCCGAATACCTTCGTGGTTATATAAGAACCGGGGTATGCATGGAGACAAGGCGTAGGGGTCATTATTGCTGTATCAGACAAGTGCCCAACTAGTTATGTTATATTACATGGATAGTAAGAAACATCTTCCAGGGAGAATAGTTTCGTTAAGGGTTCCTTTCGCTGGGATGCATGCCCTAAAGTGCATGTCAAAGTTGCTATGAAAGCAGAAAAGCATCTGGGGGCAGATGGGTAAATAGTTAAAAATCATCTTTCAGTTCACTGACCGAATATTCCCATAAGAACGCTAGCTTTCGGCTTCACCCAGTCTGAGGTACACATTCGGTGACCGGCAAGAATAATCGCAGAGGTGCTCCCTTTACCACCTAGCCGAACAATCGGGAGCGAGGGGGTAAGCACAGGAGCTAGGCAACCCAGCTTGGCCAAAACTTAAGTCATATCGATGCATATAATGGTGAATAAAAGGTACATGCGGAAGTTTGGCGCATGTGTTGGGCATGAAGCTCAGATAAAATAAGCTTACGGTAAAGAAGCCCCTGTATAATGAGCGCTGCATAAGGTCGTCAAATATGTGCGAACAAAGTGCAAACGAGCCTCTAAAGGCTTTAGGAACAAGGAGGGGGAAGGAGAGAAATAAAATACAACAAAAAATAGAAAATGTGGACGGACGAAGGAAACGAACTTGAAGTCCGGCGCTTAAGCATAGAATCTTCGTAGACGGGCGGCGTTCCATGGGTTCGGCTCGAGTCGGTTATCCTATGCGTTTCGCAGACGGTATGCTCCGCTGGTCAGGACCTGGTCGATGATGAAGGGACCTTCCCATTTGGGCTTGAGTTTGTCCTTTTTCTTGTCCGGCAGGCGTAGAACTAGTTCGCCAACGTTATAAGCTTTGGCCCGAACTTCCCTGCTTTGGTATCTTCGAGCCTGCTGTTGATAGAATGCGGAACGAGCTTTTTCCACGTCGCGCTCCTCCTCCAATGCGTCCAAACTGTCCTGCCGATCAAGCTCGGCTTCTCTTTCTTCATACATGCGCACGCGAGGTGAGTCATGAATTATGTCGCAGGGCAGGATTGCCGCACCGCATACACCATAAAAATGGTGTGAATCCGGTAGTACGATTCGGCGTGGTCCGCAGCCCCAGTACGGAGTCGAGCTCCTCAACCCGGTCGTGTTAGATTCCTTGAGGGACTGCACTAGTCCGGGTTTAATGCCGCTCATGATTAGACCGTTTGCTCGCTCGACTTGGCCGTTGGTTTGAGGGTGATAGGCGAGGCGTAATCGAGCTTGATGCCCATGTTTTTGCACCATAATTTGACCTCATCGGCCCTGAAGTTGGTGCCGTTATCGGTGATGATCTTGTGGGGGACACCGTAACGGTGAACTACCCCTGATATAAAGTCTATCACCGGTCCGGATTCGGCCGTTTTAACAGGTTTGGCCTCTATCCATTTGGTAAATTTATCCACCATGACCAATAGGTATTTTTGCTTGTGGGTTCCCCCCTTAAGGGGTCCAACCATATCAAGCCCCCAGACCGCGAACGGCCAGGTGATGGATATAGTTTTGAGGGCGGTGGGTGGTATGTGGCTTTGGTTAGCAAAAGGCTGGCAACCGACGCAGCGTTGCACTAAATCCCGGGCATCTGCCCGGCCCGTCGGCCAATAAAATCATGTACGGAAGGCCTTGCCTACAAGGGCCCGGGCTGCGGCGTGGTGCCCACCCAGTCCGGCATGAATTTCAGCCAGGAGGTTGCGCCCTTCCTCTTCGGAGATACACCTTTGAAGGACTCATGTTGTGCTTTTCTTATAAAGCTCTCCCTCATGGACTTTATAGGCTTTAGATCGCCGTACTATGCAGCGGGCCTCGTTTTGGTCTTTGAGGAGTTCCTGCCTAGTTAGGTAGGCTAGGAATGGCTCCGTCCACGGGGCGATGACCGCCATTATTTCGTGGGTGGAGGGTGTTATCTCGGTGGCAGAGCTGCCGATTGTGTCAGAGTGTTCGGTGTCAGGCAGTGCGGTTGGGTCCAGATTGTTATTTCCGGACTCCCCTTCCCATAGTACGGATGGCTTGAATAGCCGTTCCAGGAAGATGTTGGGTGGGACAGCATAGCGTTTTGCACCGATGCGTGCCAATATGTCTGCCGTCTGGTTGTTGTCCCGGGCTATATGATGAAATTCGAGCCCTTCGAACCGTGCTGACATTTTTAGGACCGCATTGTGGTATGCTGCCATTTTCGGATCTTTGGCATCAAAGTCTCCGTTTATTTGAGATATCGCGAGGTTCGAATCCCCGGGCACCTCTAGGCGTTTAATGCCCATGGAGACTGCCATCCGGAGGCCGACAGAAGGGCCTCGCATTCGGCTGCGTTGTTGGAGTCCATATACATTATCTGAAGGACGTATTGGACTGTATCACCGGTTGGGGACGTCAGGACGAAACCAGCCCCCGGGCCGGCCAACATTTTGGAGCCGACAAAGTGCATGACCCAATTGGAGTATGCGCCGTACTCTTTAGGGAGTTCGGCTTCGGTCCATTTGGCCACAAAGTCGGCCAAAACCTGCGACTTGATAGCTCGCCGTGGCTTATAGGTTATGTCGAATGGAAGGAGCTCTATGGCCCATTTAGCAATCCGGCCCGTCATGCGGTTGTTTATAATGTCGTTAAGAGGTACTTCGGAGGCTACCGTTATCGAACACTCTTGAAAGTAGTGTCGCAGCTTCCGGGATGCCATGAACACCGTGTATGCTATCTTTTGATAATGTGGGTACCGGGACTTGCATGGAGTGAGGGCAGTGGACACGTAATAAACCGGTCTTTGAAGAGGGAACCGGTGTCCGTCCGTTTCTCGTTCGACGACGAGCACCGCGCTGACGACTTGATGTGTTGCGGCGATGTATAATAGCATTGGTTCGCCCATATTGGGTACGGCCAGGACCGGATTTATTGCCAATATGGTTTTTATCTCTTCGAGTCCGGCCGTTGCGGCATCCGTCCACTCGAAGTGTTCGGTGTGGCAGAGGAGGCGGTAAAGGGGTAACGCCTTTTCTCCCAAACGGGAAATAAAGCGGCTTAGAGCCGCTACGCATCCAGTAAATTTTTGTATTTGTTTGAGATCTTTTGGAATATCCAATTGTGACAGAGCTCGGATCTTGGCTGGGTTTGCTTCAATTCCTCTACCGGACACAATGAAGCCCAGGAGCTTTCTACCGGAACGCCAAGACGCATTTTCGGATTGAGCTTGATGTTATATTTTCAAGATTGTCGAATGTGAGCCTCAAATCGTCTATTATAGTTTTGACATGCTTGGATTTGACGACCACGTCATCTACATATGCTTCCACCGCTTTATGCGGATCTGGTTAGCGGACATGTATACGAATCATGCGCGATATGTTGCGCCGGCGTTTTTGAGCCCAAAGGGCATTGTGTTTAAGCATAATGGGCCGTATGGAGTGATGAATGTTGTTGCAGCTTTGGTCGGCTCCGCCATCTTGATTTGGTGGTAGCCGAGTACGCGTCAAGGAAGCACACTGAGTCGTGTCCTGCTGTAGCGTCGATAATTTGATCAATTCGAGGGGGCGGAAGGGATCCTTTGGGCAAGCCTTATTAAGGTCTTTGAAATCAACACATAGGCGCCAGGATTTGTCCTTCTTTGGTACCATCACCTGATTTGCTAACCAGTCTGGTTGTTTTATATCTCTGATGAATCCAGCTTCCAGAAGTTTGGCTAGCTCCTCTCACATGGCATGTCTCTTGGGTTCGGAAAAGCGCCGAAGAGCCTGTTTGACTGGCTTGAATCCTTTTAGGATATTTAGGTTGTGCTCAGCCAGCGGTGGGATTCTGGCATGTTTGAAGGGTGCCGTGCAAAAATGTCCTGCATTTCTTGTAGAAATTCTCGTGGTCTGGCGTCTACATCGGGTTTAATTGTGCCCCAATGGAGGCCGTCTTTGCAGGTTCGTTGGGTGGACTTGGAATTTGACTATTTCATCCGCTGGTTTGAAAGAGGTGGACTTGGATCTTTTATCAAGTATCACATCGTCCCTGTTCACCGTGGAGCGCATCGCGGTGAGTTCCTCGGCCGCTAGGGCTTCGGATAGTGCCTCGAGGGCTCGTGCGGCTGTCTTGTTTTCGGCGCGGAGTGCTATGTTCGGGTCACTAGCGAGAGTGATGATTCCGTTAGGTCCGGGCATTTTAAGCTTCATGTACCCATAATGGGGTATAGCTTGAAAAATTGTGAATGCCTCTCGCCCTAATAAAGCATGATATCCGCTGCTGAACGGGGCCACTTGAAATGTGACCTCCTTGGACCTGTAATTGTCCGGCGAGCCGAACACTACGTCCAGTGTGATTTTTCCTGTGCAGCATGCTTCCCGGCTGGGGATTATTCCTCTAAAGGTTGTGCTACTTCGCTCAATGCGGTTCCAGTCTATTTCCATTTTTCGGAGGGTTTCCCCGTAGATGAGGTTCAGTCCGCTGCCGCCATCCATGAGTACCTTTGTAAGGCGAAAGCCGTCCACTATTGGATTGAGAACCAATGCGGCTGGTGCTCTGGCTGTTCGGAATTTGGGTTAAATCGCGGCATTAAAGGTAATGGCCGTGTCGCTCCATGGATGTATTGTTGCTACGGTAGACTTCGCAAGGTTATGGAGTGTTCGCTTCCGCATGTTATTTGATGCGAAAGTCTCGAAGACTGTTAACACTGCATCGGTATTGCTGGCTGGGATTACGAAGCTAGAAGCTCTTCGCCACTTTTGGCCACCTGCCGTAGTATCCAACATGCTCGAAGGCTGTGAGTTGGAGTGGCGCCCTATGCGCTATGAATTTTGCAGGGTCCATTTAGCCAACCCTTCAGTACGGTTCCGTACCCTTTAGGGGGTTTTTGTTTTTTGATATTTAATCCAGGTGCTTGGTGATGATGCACCCTTTTATTCCGGACTAGGGATGTATTCGGGGCTGGATTATCCCAAAATTGACTTTCGGTTTTCCAAGCACTCTCCATCGCATGATACTTTTGTACTATGGTTACCAAGTCATCCAAGCGTGTAATTTCGCGACGACTTATGGCGTTTAGGATTCCTTTATGCGTGCAATTATTGCAAAAAAGTGAGATTGCGTCCTCCTCTCGGCGATCCTTTATCCTGTCCATAACCGGGAGGAATCGCCCAATAATGATGTCTTTATTTGATTGGCTCTTGCCGAATTCGGGATAGATCGCTAATGTTTGGGTGGGCGGGTGGAACTAGATCCGAAACCTTGTCCAATTTAATACTCAGGGGCCGAGAAGTTTCCGAACTCGGAAGCTTGGATTTTTGAATGCTATCCAATGAGTCTAACCCGCCGCCTGACTTTAAGTTCAGGGCTTAATCGACATCCGTCCCTCTAGAGGAATCCGGCATGGAGGGATCGGGAATCCGGACGTAGCTAGTCCTTAAGATAGAAGAATAATCGCCGCATTGCTCCTCTATCACGGCAACATGATGGGTAGCTTGGGGAGAGTTGATCTCTCTCAGATCGGTTTTAGGCCCGATCTGGTCGTAGTTTGTGGCGACTTCCAGGGCGGCGATGCGATCCAAGAGCTCCTTAATGGAGGAGAGCTCGATCGGATCTAACTGTTCGGCAAGTTCCGAATTGACATGAAGATTGGTTTCGATGACTCGAGAAGTCACCGTCGGCGCGACGGCAGAACTGGCGGTCATAAGAAAACCACCTAGCCGGAGAGTCTAGCCAGTGGCCAAGGCTCCTTTGGTGGTATGAGGCATCCTTCCTGACGGCGACGGCACAGAGGAACTCTCAATGAAATCACCAATGTCGGTGTCAAAACCGGCGGATCTCGGGTAGGGGTCCCGAACTGTGCGTCTAGGCGGATGGTAACAGGAGACAAGGGACACGATGTTTTTACCCAGGTTAGGGCCCTCTCGATGGAGGTAATACCCTACTCTTGCTTGATTAATATTGATGATATGGGTAGTACAAGAGTGGATCTACCACGAGATCAAGGAGGCTAAACCCTAGAAGCTAGCCTATGGTATGATTGTTGTTCGTCCAACGGACTAAAACCCTCTGGTTTATATAAACATCGGATAGGTTAGGGTTACACAGAGTCGGTTACAATGGTAGGAGATCTAAATATCCGTATTGCCAAGCTTGCCTTCCACGCCAAGGAAAGTCCCATCCGGACACGGGACGAAGTCTTCAATCTTGTATCTTCATAGTCCAGGAGTCCGGCCAACAGTGATAGTTCGGCTATCCGGACACCCCCTAATCCGGGACTCCCTCAGATGGCAAAGTGAACAAAGGTATATTTGATATACATGTTATTGATATGTACTTTACTGGTGTTTATAGCAACCCCTCAGTATTTGATACTAGTTCAAGTTGCTAAGATTAGTAATTCGAAATGGGAGTTGTAGAATGAACAGAGACTAGTTAAGGGTGAAGTGACGATGTGTGTTGGAAGTGATTCCAAGATTGATATGATCATCATCGCACACTCCCTATACTTTCGGGATTAGTGTTGAACCTAAATAAGTGTCATTTGGTGTTTGCGTTGAGCATGAATATGATTTGATCATGTTTATTGCAATACGGTTATTCATTTAAGTTAGAGAATAATTGTTGTTACATTTACAAGAATAAAACCTTCTATGGTCATACACCCAATTAAAATGGTTTGTTGGATCTTGATCGTAGTGATACACATATTCATAATATTGAAGCCAAAAGATGCAAAGTTAATAATGATAGTGCAACTTATTTGTGGCACTGCCGTTTAGGTCATATTGGTATAAAGCGCATGAAGAAACTCCATGCTGATGGAATTTTGGAATCACTTGATTATGAATCAGTTGATGCTTGCGAACCATGCCTTATGGGTAAGATGACTGAAAACTCCATTCTCCGGAACAATGGAGCGAGCAACTGGCTTATTGGAAATAATACATACTGATGTATGCGATCCGATGAGTGTTGAGGCTTCATGGCGGTATCGTTATTTTCTGACCTTCACAGATGATTTGAGCAGATATGGGTATATCTACTTGATGAAACATAAGTCTGAAACATTCGAAAAAGTTCATATAATTTCAGAGTGAAGTGGAAAATCATCGTAACCAGAAAATAAAGTTTCTACGATCTGATCGCAGAGACAAATATTTGATTTACAAGTTTGGTCTTCAATTAAAACAATGTGGAATAGTTTCACAAAATCGTGCCACCTGGAACACCACGGCATAATGGTGTGTCCAAACGTCATAACCGTACTTTATTGGATATAGTGCAACCTATGATGTTTCTTACCGATTTAACTCTATAGTTTTGGGGTTATGCATTAGAGACAGCTGCATTCACGTTAAAAAGGGCACCATCTAAATTCGTTGAGACGACACCGTATGAACTGTGGTTTGGCAAGAAACCAAAGTTGTCGTTTCTTAAAGTTTGGGGTTGCAATTCTTATAAGAAAAAGTTTCATCCTGATAAGCTCAAACCCAAATCGGAGAAATGTGTCTTCATAGGAACCCAAAGGAGACAGTTGGGTACACCTTCTATCGTAGATCCGAAGGCAAGATATTTGAATGGATCCTTTCTGGAGAAGGAGTTTCTCTCCAAAGAAGTGAGTGGGAGGAAAGTAGAACTTGATGAGGTAACTATACCTGCTCCCTTATTGGAAAGTAGTTCATCACAGAAATATGTTCCTGTGACTACTACACCAACTAGTGAGGAAGCTAATGATGATGATCATGTAACTTCAGATCAAGTTACTACCAAACCTCGTAGGTAAACCAGACTGAGATCCGCACCGGAGTGGTATGGTAATCCTGTTCTGGAGGTCATGTTACTTGACCATGACGAACCTACGAACTATGAGGAAGCGATGATGAGCCAGATTCCGCAAAAATAAAGTTTCTACGATCAGATCGTGGAGGAGAATATTTGAGTTACGAGTTTGGTCTACATTTGAAACTATGGGGAATAGTTTCGCAACTCACGCCACCCAAAACATCACAGCGTAATGGTGTGTCCGAATGTTGTAATCGTACTTTACTAGATATGGTGCGATCTATGATGTCTCTTACTGATTTACCGCTATCATTTTGGGGTTATGCGCTAGAGACAGCTGCATTCACGTTAAATAGGGCACCATCAAAATCCATTGAGACGACACCTTATGAACTGTGGTTTGGCAAGAAACCAAAGTTGTCGTTTCTTAAAGTTTGGGGCTGCGATGCTTATGTGAAAAAGCTTCAACCTGATAAGCTCGAACCCAAATCAGAGAAATGTGTCTTCATAGGATACCCAAAGCAAACTGTTGGGTACACCTTCTATCACAGATCCGAAGGCAAAACATTTGTTGCTAAAAATGGATCCTTTCTAGAGAAGGAGTTTCTCTCTAAAGAAGTGAGTGGGAGGAAAGTAGAACTTTATGAGGTAACTGTACCTGCTCCCATATTGGAAAGTAGTTCATTACAGAAACTTATTCCTGTGACACCTACACCAATTAGTGAGGAAGCTAGTGATGATGATCATGAAGCTTCAGATCAAGTTACTACCCAACCTCGTAGGTCAACCAGAGTTAGATCCACACCAGAGTGGTACGGTAATCCTGTTCTGGAGGTCATGTTACTAGACCATGACGAACCTACGAACTATGAAGAAGCGATGGTAAGCCCAGATTCTGCAAAATGGCTTGAGGCCATGAAATCTGAGATGGGATCCATGTATGAGAACAAAGTGTGGACTTTGGTTGACTTGCCCGATGATCGGTAAGCCATAGAAAATAAATGGATCTTCAAGAGGAAGACGGACGCTGATAGTAGTGTTACTATCTACAAAGCTAGACTTGTCGAAAAAGGTTTTTGACAAAGTTTAAGGAGTTGACTACAATGAGACTTTCTTACCCGTAGCGATGCTTAAATCCGTTAGAATCATGTTAGCAATTGCTGCATTTTATGATTATAAAATTTGCCAAATGGATGTAAAGACTGCATTCTTGAATGGATTTCTGCAAGAAGAGTTGTATATGATGCAACCCGAAGGTTTTATCGATCCAAAGGATGCTAACAAAGTGTGCAAGCTCTAGCGATCCACCTATGGACTGGTGCAAGCATCTCGGAGTTGGAATATACGCTTTGATGAGTTGATCAAAGCATATAGTTTTATACAGACTTGCGGTGAAGCCTGTATTTACAAGAAAGTGAGTGGGAGCACTACGACATTTCGATAAATATATGTGAATGAAATATTGTTGATCGGAAATAATGTATAATTTTCTGGAAAGCATAAAGGAGTATTTGAAAGGATTTTTTCGAAGAAAGACCTCGGTGAAGCTGCTTACATATTGAGCATTAAGATCTATAGAGATAAATCAAGAAGCCTGATAAGTTTTTTCAATGAGTACATACCTTGACAACATTTTGAAATAGTTCAAAATGGAACAGTCAAAGAAAGAGTTCTTGCCTGTGTTACAAGGTGTGAAATTGATTAAGACTCAAAGCCCGACCACGGCAGAAGATAGAAAGAGAATGAAAGTCATTCCCTATGCCTCAGCCATAGGTTCTATAAAGTATGCCATGCTATGTACCAGATCTATAGTATACCCTACCACTGAGTTTGGCAAGGGAGTACAATAGTGATCTAGGAGTAGATCATTGGACAGCGGTCAAAATTATCCTTAGTGGAATAAGGATATGTTTCTCGATTATGGAAGTGACAAAAGGTTCATCGTAAAGGGTTACGTCGATGCAAGTTTTGACACTGATTTAGATGACTCTAAGTCTCAATATGGATACATATTGAAAGTGGGAGCTATTAGCTAGAGTAGCTCCGTGCAGAGCATTGTAGACATAGAAATTTGCAAAATACTTACGAATCTGAATGTGACAGACCCGTTGACTCAAGGTTGTCAAAATCGCGATTTTGAATTGGATCGGAGCTCTGATGGTAAAACCGTAGATCGTAGAATCTTCACTACAAGGATCGTAGAAACGTAGATTTTATGAACTAAAATCATAGAATCAGATGGGTAAGTTTAGATCGTAAAGTCGTAGAATCGTATAACAGAATCGCGATTCTAACAACCTTGCGTTGACTAAAATTATCTCACAAGCAAAACATGATCACACCTTAGTACTCTTTGGGTGTTAATCACATAGCGATGTGAACTAGATTACTGACTCTAGTAAACCCTATGGGTGTTGGTCACATATCGATGTGAACTATGGGTGTCAACCACATAAAGATGTGAACTATTGATGTTAAATCACATGGCGATGTGAACTAGATTATTGACTCCAGTGCAAGTGGGATACTGAAGGAAATATGCCCTAGAGGCAATAATAAAGTTATTATTTATTTCCTTATTTCATGATAAATGTTTATTATTCATGCTAGAATTGTATTAACCGGAAACATAATACATGTATGAATACATAGACAAACATAGTGTCACTAGTATGCCACTACTTGACTAGCTCGTTAATCAAAGATGGTTAAGTTTCCTAACCATAGACATGAGTTGTCATTTGATTAACGGGATCACATCATTAGGAGAATGATGTGATTGACTTGACCCATTCCGTTAGCTTAGCACTTGATCGTTTAGTATTCTGTTATTGCTTTCTTCATGACTTATACATGTTCCTATGACTATGAGATTATGCAACTCCCATTTACCGAAGGAACACTTTGTGTGCTACCAAACGTCACAAGTAACTGGGTGATCATAAAGGTGCTCTATAGGTGTCTCCAAAGGTACTTGTTGGGTTGGCGTATCTCGAGATTAGGATTTTTCACTCCGATTGTTGGAGAGGTATCTCTGGGCCCTCTCGGTAATGCACATCACTATAAGCCTTGCAAGCAATGTGACTAATGAGTTAGTTGCGGGATGATGTATTATGGAACGAGTAAAGAGACTTGTCGGTAACGAGATTGAACTAGGTATTGAGATACCGATGATCGAATCTCGGGCCAGTAACATACTGATGACAAAGGGAACAACGTATGTTGTTATGCGGTTTGACCGATAAAGATCTTCGTAGAATAAGTAGGAGCCAGTATGAGCATCCAGGTTCCGCTATTGGTTATTGACGTAGACGTGTCTCGGTCATGTCTACATAGTTCTCGAACCCGTAGGGTCTGCACGCTTAAAGTTCGATGACGGTTATATTATGAGTTTATGTGTTTTGATGTACCGAAGGTAGTTCGGAGTCCCGGATGGGATCACAGACATGACGAGGAGTCTCGAAATGGTCGAGACGTTAAGATCGATATATTGGACGACTATATTTGGATACCGGAATGGTTCCGGGTGAGATCGGGAGAATACCGGAGCACCGGGAGGTTATCGGAAACCCCCGGGAGGTATATGGGCCTTAATGGGCTTTAGTGGAAAGGACGGGAAAGGAGCAAGGGAGCGGGGCGCCCCCCCCCCAAGCCCAATCCGAATTGGGAGGGGGGTCGGCCCCCCCTTTCCTTCCTCCCTCCTTCCTCTTCCTTCCCTCTCCCTCTCCAAATAGGAAAAGGAGGAGTCCTACTCCCGGTGGGAGTAGGACTCCCCTTGGGCGCGCCTCCCTTGGCCGGCCCTCTCCTCCCCCTCAGATATACGGAGGAGGGGGCACCCCATAGACACAACAATTGATCTCTTGGATCTTTTAGCCGTGTGCGGTGCCCCTCTCCACCATAGTCCACTTCGACAATATCGTAGCAGTGCTTAGGCGAAGCCCTGCGTTGGTAGCAACATCATCATCGTCACCACGCCGTCGTGCTGACAAAACTCTCCCTCAGAGCTCGGTTGGATCGGAGTTCGAGGGACGTCATCGAGTTGAACGTGTGCAGAACTCGGAGGTGTCGTGTGTTCGGTACTTGATCGGTCGGATCGTGAAGACGTACGACTACATCAACCACGTTGTGCTAACGCTTCCGCTTTCGGTCTACGAGGGTACGCGGACACACTCTCCCCTCTCGTTGCTATGCATCACCATGATCATGTGTGTGCATAGGAAATTTTTTGAAATTACTACGTTCCCGAACAGGATCCTCCTAAACTACTCACGGTCGTTGCCAAGAGCTCAGACGTAGCAAGAGGGCACCTCCGATGTAGTAGGAGTAAATGCGTTGATGGTGGCGTCAAGCTCCTGGGCTCCAGCATCTAGTTGCGACAACCAAGTAGAATGGAAAGGGGGAAAAGAGGGAGAAAAGCAACCGTGAGTACTCATCCCAAGTACTCGCAAGCAAGGATCTACACTACATATGCATGGGTATCTGTGTAAAGGGGCAATATCGGTGGACTGAACTATAGAATGCCAGAATAAGAGTGGACAGCTAGTCCTGTCGAAGACTACGCTTCTGGCAGCCTCCATGTTGCAGCATGTAGAAGAGAGTAGATGGTAAGTTCACCAAGTATAATCGCATAGCATAATCCTACCCGACGATCCTCCCCTCGTCGCCCTGTGAGAGCGATCACCAGGTTATATCTGGCACTTGAAAGGGTGTGTTTTATTAAGTATCTGGTTCTAGTTGTCATAAGGTCAAGGTACAACTCCAAGTCGTCTTGTTACCGAAGATCACGACTATTCGAATAGATAAACTTCCCTGCTGGGGTGCACTACATTACCCACCACGCTCGATCCCCTTTGGCCGGACACACTTTCCTAGGTCATTCCCGGCCTTGGAAGATCAACATGTCGCGGCCCCACCTAGGAACAACAGAGAGGTCAGCACGCCGGTCTAAATCTTATGGCGCAAGGGTCTGGGCCCATCGCCCATTGCACACCTACACGTTGCGAACACGGCCGGAAGCAGACCTAGCCTCCCTAATACAAGAGCAGGCGTTCCAGTCCAATCCGGCGTGCGCCGCTTAGTTGCTGACGTCACGAAGGCTTCGGCTGATACCACGACGCCGGTTGCCCATGTCTTGTCCCATGTGGCGGTTAGTGCGTATAAGGTCAACGACCCAACTCAGATCAAATACCAAGATCTCGTTAATCGTGTTATTATGAAGTAACCGCGAACGCCGACCAGGGCCAGGCCCACCTCTCTCCCAGGTGGTCTCAACCTGCCCTGTCGCTCTGCCACAAAGTAATAGTCAGGGGCCGTCGGGAACCCAGGCCCACCTCTACCGGGATGGAGCTGAAGGAAATATGCCCTAGAGGCAATAATAAAGTTATTATTTATTTCCTTACATCATGATAAATGTTTATTATTCATGCTAGAATTGTATTAACCGGAAACATGGTACATGTGTGAATACATAGACAAACAGAGTGTCACTAGTATGCCTCTACTTGACTAGCTCGTTAATCAAAGATGGTTATGTTTCCTGTCCATAGACATGAGTTGTCATTTGATTAACGGGATCACATCATTCGGAGAATGATGTGATTGACTTGACCCATTCCGTTAGCTTTGCACTTGATCGTTTAGTATGTTTCTATTGCTTTCTTCATGACTTATACATGTTCCTATGACAATGAGATTATGCAACTCCCGTTTACTGGAGGAACACTCTGTGTGCTACCAAACGTCACAACGTAACTGGGTGATTATAAAGGTGCTCTACAGGTGTCTCCGAAGGTACTTGTTGGGTTGGCGTATTTCGAGATTAGGATTTCTCACTCCGATTGTCGGAGAGGTATCTCTGGGCCCACTCAATAATGCACATCACTATAAGCCTTGCAAGCATTGTAACTAATGAGTTAGTTGCAAGATGATGTATTACGGAACGAGTAAAGAGACTTGCCGGTAACGAGATTGAACTAGGTATTGAGATACCGACGATTGAATCTCGGGCAAGTAACATACCGATGACAAAGGGAACATCGAATGTTGTTATGCAGTTTGACCGATAAAGATATTCGTAGAAAATGTAGGAGCCAATATGAGCATCCAGGTTCCGCTATTGGTTATTGACCGGAGGCGTGTCTTGGTCATGTCTGTCGGATTTCGGGTTCCGGCAGACCCTCTAGGTTCGAACTCTGGGGTGCACGCAGAGATCACACCTCCTACCTACCTACACCTCGTCGCCTCGCAAGGATCTAGAACTACACGAAGAGCAACACAAGGGACACAAGGTTTATACTAGTTCGGGCCACCATTGTGGTGTAATACCCTACTCTAGTTTGTGGTGTGGTGGATTGCCTCTGGGGCTGATGATGAATAGTACAAGGAAGAACAGCCTCGCGAGGGTCTGTTCTTGGCTGGTGCGATGAACTGCTAGGGGGAGTTCAGTCGCTTCTCTCTCTCTCTCTCTCTCTCTCTCTCTCTCTCTCTCTCTCTCTGCGATTGATCTCTTGATGCCTCTACCCTATGGGTGGCTAGTCCTATTTATAGAAGGAGGCCCTGGGCCTCTTCCCAAATATTGAGCGGGAAGGGCACCAACAATTGGCCATTTTGAAAGGGAACATCTGGTACACTTATCCTGACTAAAGTTGGTCCTCGCCTGCCAAAGGCTCTGGTGGTGACACCGGCTTGGGCTCCACGATGACTTCCTTCCTGCCGTTGCGACGGTCTTGGTCTTGTTGCACCAAAACGGGTGCCTTTGCTTGATGCTCTCGCCTGCGCTTGCCCCCTTTGCACCAAAGAGGAAATGAGGACCTTTGCACGGGCTGGGCGCCCTTGGTCGTCATGGCTTGCATCATGGGCACCTCGTGAGGTACCCCGCTTGATCTCTCCGCCTCGCGAGCCAGCTGACGAGGCCGTGCTCGAGGAAGCTTCCTGTCGCCCGCCTCATGAGGCTTGGCCCTCACGAGGGTCTTGGGCTTGTGCCGATGAAGATGGGCCGTCTTGGGCCACCCTTGAGCCATGCCGCAGGCCGCAGTGTAAGTCTGGGTACCCCGTTCCCAACACCGACAGTAGCCCCCGGACCCAAGGCGCGCCTGGACTTGGCTTAGCAGAGAAGCGAAGGGGCAAGTGCGAAGCGCCACGGGCCCTAACAGCTTGCGGCCTTGGGCGCCGCGTGGCGGTTGATTGGACGTGGGCGTCTCCACTTCCCCACGACGCCTCGACAACTGCATGAATTGACAAGTCCCGGCATGCGAAGCGGGTCATGATTACCTGCGGTCGTAGAGGTCGACGTTGGCCTTCCCTGGCTATAAGTACAGAACGGCGCGTGCCCTTCCAGCCCATCCCTTCTTGCTTCTCCTTCTTCTCCATGGCTCCGCTGAAGAGGTTCTCGGCCGCGGAGAAAAGAAAGGCCCGCCAGGTAGAGCCTGACTCTCCCCCGGCCAAGTGCGGTCGAGGCCGTCCTCGCAAGCACCCTGGGGGTCCTGTAGCGGCTCCCCGCGGCCATGGAGGCGATCTCCTGCACGGCGATGGGCGTCAGGCCGTTGATGCGGGGCGCGCTACGGCCGCGCGACTCCCTAGGCCACGCTTCTGCTCGGCGGAGGTGCTGCCGGAGTTTGTCGTGTGGTCGGTGGAGCCGACCAGCACCCGGCTCCGGCTTCCCCGCTTCTTCTTAGGTGAACTTCCGGCCGGCCTCTGGCTCCAGGCGGACGGTTGCTGCAGCCGGGCCTCCTGGGCTTCGCTGGAGGTCTCCGCAGCCGGGAGTGTGGCCCTGACCCGCTGGCCGGGTAAACGCTTTCGCGCGTGGTCTGAGCCGGCGGTGCACCCTGCACTTCAAGTTCGACGGTGATGCCACCCTCTACGTGAGGGTGTTCGGGGAAGATGGTCGCCGCGCTGGGTGCTGCCCCGAGGACGACGACCGCGGCCGTGAGCCTAGCCCCGGCGACGATGAAGATGGCAGCGCACGCGTGATCGGCGGCGCTCGGGGTACGTCGAGCTTTGGCGTCTCTTCTTCGGACAGCGGCTCCTCCAGTGGTGGCCGTGACTAGCCCCCGTGCCGCCGCGCCCGCCTGGAGGGAGGTAGCGGGTCTGCCCGCCGTCGCGCCTTCGTGAAGCGCGAGAGGGAGTCCACCTGAGCTCCGGAGGCAGTCCGAGCTCTCGCCGCGATTTGGTGTCGTGCGAGTCACGCCTGTTCTGTTCTTTTCGTTTTCCTGCACAAGGAGACAGTAGTGTAGGGCCCCGCGGGGGCGTGCTTGGACTATTGTTGTTAATTATCATACTATTTCTGTTATTTCGGTATTATGCTTTTGTGCCACACGCCTGCGCGTAGAAATTACTTAGCTCGGGGGGCCTGTCGTGGCCTTTGCTTCCCAAGGTCGAGGCCTCGTCGAACGCTTCATGTCCTGCAAAGGTTAGTCTGGAGAGGTAGCTCCTGCTCACTGTGGAGGCGACCGACCCAGTCCTGTTCAGTGTCGCGGTGCCCGTGGGGCACGGACTGAGGGGTGCTCTGTAGTGGACCCGGTAGGGAAGCCTCAAACGATAAGGGCAGAAAACACTCATGAGGGTGCCCGCTGCTCCCTCGCAAGACTTGCACGAGAGAAATCGAGGCAGAGAGCGAAAAGGCAGAGAGTCACAAGCCAAAGACGGCAACAACTTCAATAAAACTTCAAATGGGAATGAACAAGCCAACTGCAGAAAGCAATGAGAAAAGCCGTCCGCACCTAATCTAGTCTTCGACGTCTTCTCACCAACATGGAGCTAAGTGCTGCCATCGGGCGTGAGGGAGCCCCATGGCTCGAGGCCAGCGCTCTGAGACTCCGGGCGTGTATGCACCCAACTCATTATTACGTGAGAGTGTCACGGCGGCGAGCTTCACAGTGCATCGGCCTTCTTCACGTGCTCGGGCCTTTCGGAAAAATAAACTTCACAGGCGTTTGCCTTCTTCACGAGCACCGGGCCTTTCATAGATAGATAAGCTTCACGGGCATTGGCCCTCTTCACGTGCTCGGACTTTTTCCAAAACGCAGCGCTTCACGTGCATTCGCCTTCTTCACGTGCACCGGCCTTTTTCCAAAACGCAGTGCTTCACAGCATTCGCCTTCTTCATGTGCACCGGGCCTTTTCCCAAAACGCAGTGCTTCACAGGCATTCGCCTTCTTCACAGGCACCGGGCCTTTTTCCAAAACACAGCGCTTCACAGGCATTCGCCTTCTTCACAGGCGCCGGGCCTTTTTAGAGGTAAAACCTCCGGAGGTGCTGGATGTTCGACGCGTTCTGGATGGGCACCCCCTCCTGAGTCTCCAAGCGCGCGGAGCCGGGCCTCGAGAGTCCTGGGGTGGATGTTGCGGCAGTGGTATCGCTGCAGCGCTTGTTGGTATATTTCCGCTCGTAGCGCGGCTTCCCGACGATGCTCCTCCCCCAACACGAGGTCCGTCCCCCGCATGGCGTCCTGCTGCGCCTCGTCGAACGCCAGGACCCATGCGGAACGACGTCTGACCTCGTGAAGGAGGACTGCTTCAGCTCCATAGACCAGGAAGAACGGGGTCTCGCCAGTCGGCTTGGTCGCGGTTGTGCGGATGGACCACAATACGGACTGAAGCTCATCGTACCAGCCTCTGCCGCAGGCCTCCAGCTTATTCTTGAATGTCCTGGTTTTGAGGCCCCTCGGGACCTCTGCATTGGCCCACTCGGCCTGACCGTTGCTCCGCGGGTGTGCTACCGAGGCGTAGCATATCTTCGTCCCAAGGTTAGCACAATATGTTTTGAAGAGGTTACTGGTGAACTGCGAACCGTTGTCGGTGATGATGTGGTTCGACACCCCGAACCGGCTCACGATGCCCTTGATGAACTTGACCGCAGAACCTGCGGGGATGGTGCGGACGGCTTCCACTTCAGCCTACTTGGTGAACTTGTCCACGGCAACGTAGAGGTAGCGATAGCCCCCTGGCGCCCGAGGAAACGGGACCAGGATATCCAGCTCCCAGACTGCGAATGGCCACGAGAGGGGTATAGTTTGCAGACCTCCCGCCGGCTGATGGATCTGCTTGGCATGGAATTGGCAGGCCTCGCAAGCCTTCACCAGTTCGACGGCGTCATTGAGCTTGATGGGCCAATAATAGAACCTGCTATGAACGCCTTGCCAATGAGGGTCCGCGATGATGAATGATGCCCACAGTCTCCACCGTGTATATCTGACAGCAGTTCCTTCCCTTGCTCCCTGGAGATGCAGCGTAGGGACACATCATTTGGTCGCTTCTGGTAGAGCTCTCCATCCCTAATGCAGTATGCTGTGGCTTGCCACGCCACACGCTCCGCTTCCTCCTCCTTCTCCGGCAAGGTCCCTTGCGTCAGGTAGCTCCGGAGCTCTGTGATCCAGGACCCCTCCTGAGGCTTCAGCGTCAAGAGCAAAGCGCCGCTTCGAGGCCGGGCCATGCACCGGGCTCCCGAGGCTGGGGCCGGGGAGCTCCTCCGAGGCTGCACCGTGCTTGACAGCGATGGCGTGGCCGAGGGCTTGAAGAGCCGCTCCTCGAAGATGCCAGGCTCCTGAGGTAGCCGCCTGGATGCCCGTTTGGCGATGTCGTCGGCCTCTTGATTGGTGCCACGGGGCACATGCTGCAACTCCAGCCCCGAGAACTGCTTCTGCATCCTGCGGACCTCTGCAAGGTAGGCTTCCATGTGCTCATCCCTCGGCTCGTATACCTTGTTGGAGAAGTTGACGAGGAGTTGTGAATCACCCTTGATGGTAAGGCGCTTCACTCCTAGGGCAGCTGCAGCCTTCAGGCCTGCTATCAGGCCTTCATATTCTGCTATGTTGTTGGAGACCTTTTCTCCGTGCTGGAACATAGCTGCACGGCGTAGTAGAGCTTGTCTTGAGTAGGAGCTATAAGCACTTCTCCAGCCCCCGCGCCGTGCCTGGAGAACGCCCGGTCGAAGTACATGACCCAACTGTCCGGCGCCTCGCTTCCCGGGGAGAGGGATCGATCCTCATCAGCCTTGAGGCCCGGCGCCTCCGTCCATTCTGCCACGAAATCCGCCAATGCGGCCCCCTTGATGACTCTGGTTGTGCTGAATTCGAGCTGAAATGCTTGCAGTTCAATGTTCCACTCGGTGACTCTTCCGGCTGAGTTGGGGCTCCTGAGCACCCTTTCCAAGGGGTACGCTGAGACAACCTTGATGGGGTGGCCCTGAAAATAATGCCGCAGCTTGCGCGAGGCCACCAATAGCGCGAGGAGGAGTTTCTGAGGCATGGGGTACCGCGCCCTCGCGTCCCGCAACACTGTGCTGACGAAGTACACAGGGTGTTCAACGAGGTTGGGAGTGCCGACGTTGATGGGGCCCTCCGGAGACCGTGGCGCCTCCTGAGACAGTGGAGCCTCCAGCCGGGCCGGGTCGCTGTGGGAGGGGTCTCTTCCGTCCCGAAAAGTGCTCTCTCACGGTGATCCTTCTCGGCTGTGGTAGTGGTATCTGTGAGTCTTCCTTGATCCTGCTTCGCCTTGACCCGGGCAGCTGCCGCGGTTTGGTCCGACGCTCCTCCCTAACCGCCACCTGGGCTGTGCTGGTGGAGTAGGGAGTGGCTGCAAGGTAGAGCACCAGGGGTTCTTGAGGGCACGGGGCCACCATTACCGGAGGGCTGGTTAAGTACCTCTTGAGATCTTGGAACGCCTGGTCGGCCTCTTGATCCATTCAAAGGGCCCTTTTTCTTCATCACCGGAAGAAAGGCAGCGCCGCTCCCCCAACTTGGAGATGAAGGCGTCCTAGTTTCACGCCCAAATAGCTTATGCATTTCTCTGAGGGTCTTTGGCGGGCTCATGTCCTCGACCGCCTTGACCTTTTCTGGGTTAGCCTCGATGCCTCGGTGGGACACGAGGAAGCCCAAGAGATTGCCCGAGGGGACCCCAAACACACACTTCTCCGGGTTGAGCCGCAGGTTCACTGCGTTGAGGCTCGTGAAGGTTTCCTCCAGGTCTTGTATTAGGGTTTTGGCCTCACAAGACTTCACCACAATGTCATCGACGTAAGCCTTAACATTCTTCCCGAGCTGCGGGCCCAAGGTGATGTGCATCAGCCGCTGAAAGGTCGCCCCTGCGTTGCACAGCCCGAACGGCATGCATGTGTAACAGTACACCCCACACGGGGTCAGGAAAGCCGTTTTTTCCGCGTCTTCTACCGTCATCTTGATCTGGTGATACCCAGAGAAGGCATCCAAGAAACACAACAGGTCGCACTCGGCGGTAGAATCGATGATCTGATCGATACGAGGGAGCGGGAATGGATCCTGCGGGCAGGCTTTGTTGAGGTTGGTGAAGTCGACACACATACGTTCCTTCCCACCTTTCTTTGGCACGACTACCGGGTTAGCCAACCAATCCGCATATCGGACCTCGCGGATGACCCTGCAGCTTCTAGCTTGCGGGTCTCTTGGACGATGAAAGCCTGCTTTTCGGTGGACTGCCGCCTTGCCTCTCGCTTCACGGGCGACGTTGGGGCACACGTTGAGGTGGTGCTCGACACGCCTCTAGGGATCACCGCCAGCTGATCAGGCTCCCATGCGAATACCTTCTTGTTTGCGCGCAGGAACTTGACCAGGGCCTCCTCCTGCTCGGGCTCGAGGTTGGCGCCTATGGTGAAGGTGCTGTTAGTGGATCCGTCCTCGTCGACCAGTATTTGCTTGGTTTCTGCCTTGTCTTGGGTGAACAGCTGCTTCTTCTTGGTCGACGCAGCCCCCATGGGCTCAGGGGCGTCTGAATCGGCGGGTTGCGCCGACGCCGCTGTCTTGAAGACGAGCTTGAGCACTTGCAACGCATCCCCGGTGTCTCCGGACACGGTGAGGACGTCGTTGCTCCCGGGCATCTTCATGAGGTTGTACGCTGGGTGAGTTGCGGCCATGAATCGGGCTAGTGCTGGGTAGCCGAGGATGGCGTTGTATGGGAGGCCGATGGGAGCAATGTCGAAGTCGATCAGCTCCGTGCGGAAGTTTTCGTAGGTGCCGAAGGTTACCGGGAGACGGATCTGCCCCAGGGAGCTGGATGAACCGCCCCCGACACCCAAGAAGGGCCGGCTGGGCTGAAGCCGCTCCGGCGGTATGTGGAGGAGGTCAAGGCTTCAACCGAGAGCACGCCGAGGCCCGCGCCGTTGATGAGAGTCTGGTGACGGCCACTGGCAAATGGTGGGGTGCATAGCATTGGGAGCGCCCGAGCAGGCTGAGTTGGAGGGTGATCCTCCGAGCTGAAGGCCGACCGCCCCTGGGCGCCGACCGACCGGAGGAGCCCCATGTCGCAGTGAAGATGCCGACTGGCGAGCAAACGGCTTGATGTGGTGGTCCGAAGGTGGCGCCTGCGAGCCGCGAAGGAGAGATGCAACGACCGGGGGCGCCGGCGCAGCGTGCCTGGCGAGGAAAAGGCCGCGTAGCTCCTCCCAAGAGGCCACGGAAGCCGCTGGCAGGTGGAGCAGCCACACGCGCGGGGCGCCGGTGACGGCCATGTGAAGCCAGCTAGCCATGGCCCTGTCGTCGCCCCCTGCTTTGAGGACGGCATCCTCATACGCCAGCAGGAAGGCCAGCGGATCGTTCGTGCCGTTGTAGCGCGGTGGCGTCTCCGACTTGAACTTGTTCGGCCACCGCACCTGTCGCAAGGTTGGGGCCAAGGCTCGGAGCCCTCGCCTCAAGGCCGTCGGCGTCGGAGGGCGGCGCGCTGCTCATCGTGGGGCGAGTCGCGATGTCGGCCGAGAGCAGGTCGGCAGAAGGGAAAGCTCCGGCGCACCCCTACCTGGCGCACAAAATGTCATATTTCGGGTTCCGACAGACCCTCTAGGTTCGAACTCTCGGGTGCGCGCGGAGATCACACCTCCTACCTACCTACACCTCATCGCCTCGCAAGGATCTAGAACTACACGAAGAGCAACACAAGGGACACAAGGTTTATACTAATTCAGGCCACCATTGTGGTGTAATACCCTACTCTAGTTTGTGGTGTGGTGGATTGCCTCTGGGGCTGATGATGAACAGTACAAGGAAGAACAGCCTCGCGAGGGTCTGTTCTTGGCTGGTGCAATGAACTACTAGGGGGAGTTCAGTCGCTTCTCTCTCTCTCTCTCTTTGCGATAGATCTCTTGATGCCTCTACCATGTGGGTGGCTAGTCCTATTTATAGGCGGAGGCCCTGGGCCTCTTCCCAAATATTGAGTGGGAAGGGCGCCAACAATTGGCCATTTTGAAGGGGAACATCTGGTACACTTATCCTGACTAAAGTTGGTCCTCGCCTGCCAAAGGCTCTGGTGGTGACGCCGGCTTGGGCTCCACGATGACTTCCTTCCTGCTGTTGCGACGGTCTTAGTCTTGTTGCACCGAAACGGGTGCCTTTGCTTGATGCTCTCGCCTGCGCTTGCCCCCTTTGCACCAAAGAGGAAATGAGGACACTGCGCGGGCTGGCACCCTCCTGGCGCCCTTGGTCGTCATGGCTTGCATCATGGGCACCTCGTGAGGTACCCCGCCTTGATCTCTCCACCTCCTCGCGAGCTAGCCTGACGAGGCCGTGCCTGAGGAAGCTTCGTCAGCCCCGCCTCTCATGAGGCTTGGCCCCTCGCGAGGGTCTTGGGCTTGTGCTGATGAAGATGGGCCGTACTGGGCCACCCCTTGAGCCATGCCGCAGGCCGCAGGTAGGCAAGTCTGGATACCCCCGTTCCCAGAACGCCGACAATGTCTACGTTGTTATCGAACCCGTAGGGTCCGCACGCTTAAAGTTTCGGTGACGATTGTATTATGAGTTATTTTATGTACCGAAGGTTGTTCAGAGTCCCGGATGTGACCACGGACATGACGAGGACTCTCGAAATGGTCGAGACGTAAATATCGATATATTGGACGAATATGTTCGGACACCAGAATGGTTTCGGGGAGTTTCGGACATATACCGGAGTACCGGGGGGTTACCGGAACCCCCATGGAGTTTAATGGGCCAAGATGGGCCTTAGTGGAGAAGACGAGGGGCGGCTAGGGCTGGTTGTGCGCCCCCTCCCCCTCAAGTCTGAATTGGACAAGGAGGGGGGCGGCGCCCCCTTTCCTTCCCCCTCTCTCCTTCCCTTCCTTTCCCCCTCCTACTCCAACTAGGAAAAGAGGGAGTCCTACTCCCGGTGGGAATAGGACTCCTCCCTGGCGCGCCCTCCCCTGGCTGGCCGCCTCCTCCCCCCTGGTCCTTTATATACGGCGGCAGGGGGCACCTCTAGACACAACAATTGATCTCTTGATCTCTTAGCCGCGTGAAGTGCCCCCCTCCACCATATTCCACCTCGACCATATCGTAGCGGTGCTTAGGAGAAGCCCTGCGTCGGTAGCATCATCATCACCGTCACCACGCCATCGTGCTGATGGAACTCTCCCGTGAAGCTCTGCTGGATCGGAGTTCGCGGGACGTCATCGAGCTAAACGTGTGCTGAAGTCGGAGGTGCCGTACGTTCGGTACTTGGATCGGTCGGATCGTGAAGACGTATGACTACATCAGCTGCGTTGTGCTAACGCTTCCGCTTTCGGTCTACGAGGGTACGTGGACAACACTCTCCCCTCTCGTTGTTATGCATCACCATGATCATGTGTGTGTGTAGAATTTTTTTTTGAAATTACTACGTTCCCCAACAGTGGCTTCCGAGCCTGGTTTTATACGTAGATGTTATATGCACGAGTAGAACACAAGTGAGTTGTGGGCGATACAAGTCATACTGCTTACCAGCATGTTATACTTTGGTTCAGCGGTATTGTTGGATGAAGCGGCCAGAACCGACATTACGCGTACGCTTACGCGAGACTAGTTCTACCGACGTGCTTTGCACACAGGTGGCTGGCGGGTGTCAGTTTCTCCAACTATAGTTGAACCGAGTGTGGCTACGCCCGGTCCTTGAGAAGGTTAAAACAGCACCATCTTGACGAACTATCGTTGTGGTTTTGATGCGTAGGAAAGAACGGTTCTTGCTCAGCCCGTAGCAGCCACGTAAAACTTGCAACAACAAAGTAGAGGATGTCTGACTTGTTTTTGCAGGGCATGTTGTGATGTGATATGGTCAAGACATGATGCTATATTTTATTGTATGAGATGATCATGTAACCGAGTTATTGGCAACTGGCAGGAGCCATATGGTTGTCGCTTTATTGTATGCAATGCAATCGCCCTGTAATGCTTTACTTTATCACTAAGCGGTAGCGATAGTCACAGAAGCAATAGTTGGCGAGACGACAACGATGCTACGATGGAGATCAAGGTGTCGCACCGGTGACGATGGTGATCATGACGGTGCTTCAGAGATGGAGATCACAAGCACAAAATGATGATGGCTATATCATATCACTTATATTGATTGTCTGTGATGTTTATCCATTATGCATCTTATTCTGCTTTGATTGACGGTAGCATTATAAGATGATCTCTCACTAAATTTCAAGATAAAAGTGTTCTCCCTGAGTATGCACCATTGCCAAAGTTCGTCGTGCCGAGACACCACGTGATGATCAGGTGTGATAAGCTCTACGTTCATCTACAACGGGTGCAAGCTAGTTTTGCACACGCGGAATACTCGGGTTAAACTTGACGATCCTAGCATATGTAGATATGGCCTCGGAACACCGAGACCGAAAGGTCGGCGTGAATCATATAGTAGATATGATCAACATAGTGATGTTCACCATTGAAAACTACTCCATCTCACGTGATGATCGGACATGGTTTAGTTGATTTGGATCACGTGATCACTTAGATGATCAGAGGGATATCTATCTAAGGGGGAGTTCTTAAATAATATGATTAATTGAACTTAAATTTATCATGAACTTAGTACCTGATAGTATTTTGCTTGTCTATGTTTGTAGATAGATGGCCTGTGTTGTTGTTCCGTTAAATTTTAAATGCGTTCCTTGAGAAAGCAAAGTTGAAAAATGATGGTAGCAATTACACGGACTGGGTCCGTAACTTGAGGATTATCCTCATTGTTGCATAGAAGAATTACGTCCTGGAAGCACCGCTGGGTGTCGAACTCGCTGCAGATGCAACCGACGGCGTTAAGAACGTCTGGCAGAGCAAAGCCGATGACTACTCGATAGTTCGGTGTGCCATGCTTTACGGCTTAGAACCGGGGCTTCAATGACGTTTTGAACGCGTCATGGAGCATATGAGATGTTCCACGAGTTGAAGTTAATATTTCAATCAAATGCCGGGTTGAGAGATATGAAGTCTCCAATAAGTTCTCTGACTGCAAGATGGAGGAGAATAGTTCACGGTGAACATATACTCAAGATGTCTAGGTATAACAATCACTTGATTCAACTGGGAGTTAATCTTCCGGATGATAGTGTCATTGACAGAATTCTTCAATCACTGCCACCAAGCTACAAGAGCTTCGTGATGAACTATAATATGCAAGGGATGGATAAGACAATCCTCGAGCTCTTCGCTATGCTAAAGGCTGTGGAGGTAGAAATCAAGAAGGAGCATCAAGTGTTGATGGTCAATAAGACCACCAGTTTCAAGAAAAAGGGTAAAGGGAAGAAGAAGGGGAAATTCAAGAAGAACAGCAAACAAGTTGCTGCTCAAGATAAGAAACCCAAGTCTGGACCTAAGCCTGAGACTGAGTGCTTCTACTGCAAGCAGATCGGTCCTTGGAAGCGGAACTGCCTCAAGTATTTGGCGGATAAGAAGGATGGCAAGGTGAACAAAGGTATATGTGATATACATGTTATTGATGTGTACCTTACGTAGCTACTTAATAGCACTGGTATTTGATACTGGTTCTGTTGCTAATATTTGCAACTCGAAACAGGGACTACGGATTAAGCGAAGACTGGCTAAGGACGAGGTGACGATGCGCGTGGGAAATGGTTCCAAAGTCGATGTGATCACCGTCGGCACACTACCTCTACATCTACATTCGGGATTAGTTTTAGACCTGAATAATTGTTATTTGGTGCCAGCGTTGAGCATGAACATTATATCTGGATCTTGTTTGATGCGAGACGGTTATTCATTTAAATCTTAGAATAATGGTTGTTCTATTTATATGAGTAATACCTTTTATGGTCATGCACCCTTGAAGAGTGGTCTATTTTTTGTTGAATCTCGAAAGTAGTGATACACATATTCATAATGTTGAAGCCAAAAGATGCAGAGTTGATAATGATAGTGCAACTTATTTGTGGCACTACCGTTTGGGTCATATTGGCGTAAAGTGCATGAAGAAACTCCATACTGATGGACTTTTGGAATCACTTGGTACTTGCGAACCGTGCCTCATGGGCAAGATGACTAAAATGCCGTTCTCCGGAACTATGGAGCGAGCAACTAATTTATTGGAGATCATACATACTAATGTATGTGGTCCAATGAATGTTGAGGCTCGCGGCGGGTATCGTTATTTTCTCACCTTCACAGATGATTTAAGCAGATATGGGTATATCTACTTAATGAAACATAAGTCTGAAACATTTGAAAAGTTCAAAGAATTTCAGAGTGAAGTTGAAAATCATCGTAACAAGAAAATAAAGTTTCTACGATCAGATCGTGGAGGAGAATATTTGAGTTACGAGTTTGGTCTACATTTGAAACTATGGGGAATAGTTTCGCAACTCACGCCACCCAAAACATCACAGCGTAATGGTGTGTCCGAATGTTGTAATCGTACTTTACTAGATATGGTGCGATCTATGATGTCTCTTACTGATTTACCGCTATCATTTTGGGGTTATGCGCTAGAGACAGCTGCATTCACGTTAAATAGGGCACCATATAAATCCATTGAGACGAAACCTTATGAACTGTGGTTTGGCAAGAAACCAAAGTTGTCGTTTCTTAAAGTTTGGGGCTGCGATGCTTATGTGAAAAAGCTTCAACCTGATAAGCTCGAACCCTAATCAGAGAAATGTGTCTTCATAGGATACCCAAAGCAAACTGTTGGGTACACCTTCTATCACAGATCCGAAGGCAAAACATTTGTTGCTAAAAATGGATCCTTTCTAGAGAAGGAGTTTCTCTAAAGAAGTGAGTGGGAGGAAAGTAGAACTTTATGAGGTAATCGTACTGCTCCCATATTGGAAAGTAGTTCATTACGTAAACTTATTCTGTGACACCTACACCAATTAGTGAGGAAGCTAGTGATGATGATCATGAAGCTTCAGATCAAGTTACTACCCAACCTCGTAGGTCAACCAGAGTTAGATCCACACCAGAGTGGTACGGTGATCCTGTTCTGGAGGTCATGTTACTAGACCATGACGAACCTACGAACTATGAAGAAGCGATGGTAAGCCCAGATTCTGCAAAATGGCTTGAGGCCATGAAATCTTAGATGGGATCCATGTATGAGAACAAAGTGTGGACTTTGGTTGACTTGCCCGATGATCGGCAAGCAATTAAGAATAAATGGATCTTCAAGAAGAAGACAGGCGCTGATGGTAATGATACTGTCTATAAAGCTCGACTTGTTGCAAAAGGTTTTTGACAAGTTCAAGGGATTGACTACGATGAGACCTTCTCACCCGTAGTGATGGTTAAGTCCGTCTGAATCATGTTAGCAATTGCCGCATTTTATGATTATGAAATTTGGCAAATGGATGTAAAGACTGCATTCCTGAATGGATTTCTGGAAGAAGAGTTGTATATGATGCAACCTGAAGGTTTTATCGATCCAAACGGAGCTAAAAAGTGTGCAAGCTCCAGCGATCCATTTATGGACTGCTGCAAGCCTCTCGGAGTTGGAATAAACGCTTTGATAGTGTGATCAAAGTACATGGTTTTATACAGACTTTTGGAGAAGCCTGTATTTACAAGAAAGTGAGTGGGAGCTCTGTAGCATTTCTAATCTTATATGTGGATGACATATTGTTGATCGGAAATGATATAGAATTTCTAGATAGCATAAAAGGATACTTGAATAAGAGTTTTTCAATGAAGTACCTCGGTGAAGCTGCTTACATATTGGGCATCAAGATCTATAGAGATAGATCAAGACGCTTAATTGGACTTTCACAAAGCACATACCTTGACAAAGTTTTGAAGAAGTTCAAAATGGATCAAGCAAAGAAAGGGTTCTTGCATGTGTTACAAGGTGTGAAGTTGAGTAAGACTCAATGCCCGACCACTACAGAAGGTAGAGATAAAATGAAAGATGTTCCCTATGCTTCAGCCATAGGCTCTATCATGTATGCAATGTTGTGTACCAGACCTGATGTATGCCTTGCTATAAGTTTAGCAGGGAGGTACCAAAGTAATCCAGGAATGGATCATTGGACAACGGTCAAGAACATCCTGAAATACCTGAAAAGGACTAAGGATATGTTTCTTGTTTATGGAGGTGACAAAGAGCTCATCGTAAATGGTTACATTGATGCAAGCTTTGACACTAATCCGGACGATTCTAAATCGCAAACCAGATACGTGTTTATATTGAACGGTGGAGCTGTCAGTTGGTGCAGTTCTAAAAAAAGCGTCGTGGCGGGATCTACGTGTGAAGCGGAGTACATAGCTACTTCGGAAGCAGCAAATGAAGGAGTCTGGATGAAGGGGTTCATATCCGATCTAGGTGTCATACCTAGTGCATTGGGTCCAATGAAAATCTTCTGTGACAATACTGGTGCAATTGCCTTGGCAAAGGAATCCAGATTTCACAAGAAGACCAAGCACATCAAAAGACGCTTCAATTCCATCCGGGACCAAGTCCAGGTGGGAGACATAGAGATTTGCAAGATACATACGGATCTGAATATTGCAAACCCGTTGACTAAGCCTCTTCCACGAGCAAAACATGATCAAGACCAAGGCTCCATGGGTGTTAGAATCATTCTTGTGTAATCTAGATTATTGACTCTAGTGCAAGTGGGAGACTGGAGGAAATATGCCCTAGAGGCAATAATAAAGTTATTGTTTATTTCCTTATATCATGATAAATGTTTATTATTCATGCTAGAATTGTATTAACCGGAAACATGATACATGTGTGAATACATAGACAAACAGAGTGTCACTAGTATGCCTCTACTTGACTAGCTCGTTAATCAAATATGGTTATGTTTCCTGGCCATACACATGAGTTGTCATTTGATTAACGGGATCACATCATTAGGAGAATGATGTGATTGACTTGACCCATTCCGTTAGCTTAGCACTTGATCGTTTAGTATGTTGCTATTGCTTTCTTCATGACTTATACATGTTCCTATGACTATGAGATTATGCAACTCCTGTTAATGGAGAAACACTTTGTGTGCTACCAAACGTCACAACGAATCGGGTGATTATAAAGGTGCTCTACAGGTGTCTCCGAAGGTACTTGTTGGGTTGGCGTATTTCGAGATTAGGATTTGTCACTCCGATTGTCGGAGAGGTATCTCTAGGCCCACTCAGTAATGCACATCACTATAAGCCTTGCAAGCATTGTAACTAATGAGTTAGTTGCGAGATGATATATTACGGAACGAGTAAAGAGACTTGCCGGTAACGAGATTGAACTAGGTATTGACATACCGACGATCGAATCTCGGGCAAGTAACATACCGATGACAAAGGGAACAACATATGTTGTTATGCGGTTTGACCGATAAAGATCTTCGTAGAAAATGTAGGAGCCAATATGAGCATCCAGGTTCCGCTATTGGTTATTTACCGGAGACGTGTCTTGGTCATGTCTACATTGTTCTCGAACCCGTAGGGTCCGCACGCTTAAAGTTTGGGTGACGATTGTATTATGAGTTTTTGTGTTTTTGATGTACCGAAGATTGTTCAGAGTCTCGGATGTGATCACGGACATGACGAGGAGTCTCGAAATGGTCGAGACGTAAAGATCGATATATTGGACGACTACGTTCGGACACCAGAATGGTTTCGGGGAGTTTCAGACATATACCGGAGTACCGGGTGTTACTGCAACCCCCCGGGGAGTTTAATGGGCCAAGATGGGCCTTAGTGGAGAAGAGAAGGGGCGGCTAGGGCTGGCCGCGCCCTCCCTCCCCCTCTAGTCCGAATTGGACAAGGAGGGGGCGGTGCCCCCTTTCCTACCCCCTCTATCCTTCCCTTCCTTTCCCCCTCCTACTCCAACTAGGAAAAGAGGCAGTCCTACTCGCACCCTCCCCTGGCCGGCCGCCTCCTCCCCCTGGTCCTTTATATACGGGGGCAGGGTGGCACCTCTAGACACAACAATTGATCTCTTGATCTCTTAGCCGTGTGCAGTGCCCCCCTCCACCATATTCCACCTCGACCATATCATAGCGGTGCTTAGGAGAAGCCCTGCGTCGGTAGCATCATCATCACCGTCACCACGCCATCGTGCTGACGGAACTCTCCCATGAAGCTCTGCTGGATCAGAGTTTGCAGGACGTCATCGAGCTAAACGTGTGCTGAACTCAGAGGTGCCGTACGTTCGGTACTTGGATCGGTTGGATCGTGAAGACGTACGAGTACATCAACCGTGTTGTGCTAATGCTTCCGCTTTCGGTCTATGAGGGTACGTGGACAACACTCTCCCCTCTCGTTGTTATGCATCACCATGATCATGTGTGTGCGTACGAATTTTTTTAAAATTATTACTACGTTCCCCAACAGGAGCCACCTGCCCCTTCAGCCCCCATCCCCGAACAGTATCATAAGTAATGTAACAATATAAAGTATATAGCATATGCCCGTGATCACCTCCCGAAGTGATCACGGCCCAGTAGGATAGCATGGAAGACGGACAAGAGTGTAGGGCCACTGATGGAATACTAGCATCCTATACTAAGCATTTAGGATTGCGGTGTAAGGATAACAAGCGTAGCAATAATGATGCAGACTATGCGGCGTAATAGGATTAACCAAAGCGATAACATGCTACACTACTCTAATGCAAGCAGTAGAGAGAAGGAATAGGCGATATCTAGTGATCAAGGGGGGGGCTTGCCTGGTTGCTCTAGCAAGAAGGACGGGTCGTCAACACCGTAGTCGAACTGGGGGTCACCGGCAGCGTCGGGGTCTACCGGAAAGAAGTAACGGAGGGGGAACACAATAAATAACAGAGCAATCAAAGCATCACAAAGCATAACATGGCAATACGCAGTGCTAGAGGTGACCTAACGCAGTAGGAGGTGATACCGGTGAAGGGGGGAAACATCCGGGAAAGTATCCACGGTGTTTTGCGTTTTCGAACAGATGAACCAAAGAGGGAAAGTTGTGTGTTCGTTATGCTAGGGATGTGTGGCGGACGAACGGGCTACATATTCGGATTTGTCTCGTCGTTTTGAGCAACTTTCATGTACAAAGTTTTCCCATCCGAGCTATGGTTTATTTTATATTAATTTTAAAATGAATTTATCATTTTCTAGAATTAACAGAATTAATTTAATTCTAAAATGCATTTATGACATCAGCATGAGGTCAGCGTGATGTCATCAGTCAACTAGTCAGTTGACTTAGTCAAACTGACATGCGGGTCCCACTGTCATTGTCTGGGATTAACTAAACATGTTTAATTAGAATAATTAGGTGGTTAGGTTAATTAAACAGTGTTAAGTTAATTAATTTTTTAATTAATTAATTAATATATTATTTACTTTTTACATTTTTATTTACGTTATAAACAGTATAGGGGCGTGGGCCCTACTTGTCATAAATACAGGGGCAGGGCCCAACCGCCGCGGCCCATCCGCCATTAGCGGGCGTCAAGGCAGCCTTAACGGGTCTCGACTGGGGTGCACCCGACTGGGCGCAAGTGCCGGCGTGGAGCCGCGGCAGCAGGTGAGGGACGGCACCGGCGTGGCTGAGCCGGAGGTCGAGGCTGGGGCGTGGGGTTGCGGTCGGGTGGCTCGCCGGAGCGCAGCCACGGCGAGCCGACCGTGGAGGGCGAGCAGCAGGGCCGCGCGAGGCCGCAGTGGAGCAAGCAGCAGATGGCCGCATCAGGCGGGGCCGGTGAGGTTGCATGCGGGTTAGGCACGGCGTCGGCGAGCGCAGTGGTTGGCCAAGACGGTAAGGGCGTGAGCGGGGTGCCGGTCCAGTCGTGGAGCTGGGAGGAGGCCGTGGCCGGGAGCGCGTGCATGTGCGGATAGCGGGTCGCTGCGGTGGCGAAGCAGCACGGGACCGGTGGCCATCAGGGACGGCAGCAGGGCCAAGGCGCGAACGACGGGTGTCGTCGGATCCGGCAACGGGAGCCGAGGGGGAGAGGAGAGGGGCGATGCTCACGGGCGGTGCAGGGGATCGGGCGGCGAGGCGTGATGAAGCGAGTCGGGAAGGAGGCGAGGACGAGCAGTCCGGCGAGGAGGATGGGGACGACGTGGTCGAGGCGGAGAGGCTCCGGCAGGCGGCGTCGGACGGCGTCGAGGTCGTGCAGCGATCCAGTTCTGGATCGGGAAGGGGGCGAGGACGGGGAGGCGAGCGACGGGGTCGAGGCAGCGATGGCGGGGCGGCACCTGAGACGACGAGCAGCGTCGGGGAACACCGACGGCGAGGTGGGCAGCGGGGCAGGGGTCGGAGCCCGATCTGGATCGAGGGCGAGAGGGAGGAGAGGGGATCGTGCGGGGAGGAGTGGTGGTCGAGGGATAGGGTTTGCCCCGGGATGGAGTTAAGGAGTGGGTATGGGGCCAGCTGGGCCGGCCTGATTGGCCCAAAGGCCAGCTGGGCCGGGGCACAGCGGGGGAGGGGGGTTTCTCTTTTAATTTGTTTTCTTTTACTGTTTTCTTTTATTTTTTGGACTAATTTAGTTTTATTACCACAAAGTGAATTCCTAATTTAGTGTCTCATGATCACCCACTACCACAAAAAGTTTTCCTTTTAAACAAATAGATTAGTATTTTGTAAAATATCAAAAGCAATTATTTAATTGCTTCAACTACTGTTTTAACCATTTTAGAGTATTTAAGCATTTTATAAAAGTGTGGTTTCTCCACCATAATTACCTATGCATTATTTGGCACAACCCGAACATTTTAGTTTTAATGTTTGAAAACTTTTACCGTTTAACTTGATTTTGGATTTGAATTTGAATCGGTTTCGAACTAACGCGAGATTAGCAACAGTAACCGTGGTGAGATGGCATCATTAACAGATGCTTACTGTAGCTTCATTATCCGGGCGTCACAGCAAGTGACAGCTGGAAGATGGTGCATCTTGTGTTGGGTTTGTGGTTGGAGGTTGACATCTCTGGTTTCCTCCTTTGACGTCGTAGTCATGCGGGGGTGTCAGTTCTGATGTTCGATGGCGTGTCCGGGGACACGTTGTCCTGGTCTGATTCTTTCAACGGTAATGGTTTTTTTTCAGGCAAACACTTTGGAGGTCTGTAAAGCTGCTGATCAGCGATGGAGCCGCGTCGAGCTCGGGTGAGGAGGTGATTTGTCTTTTTTTTCTTATCATATCTTTTCAGTGCTGTAATGTCGATGTTTTTTTGACAATCGCAAGACTTTATTTCACAGATAATAGCCAAGTCTGTTACAATGAGTTGAGAAATAAAATCAGGAGGGGTAGCATCCTACATAGAACTAGACTTTGAATTCAAACTGGATTTAGCTAGGCAATCTGCTATGGCGTTTGCTTCACGTGTGCAGTTGTCGAAAGAAACAGAAGCATAGGTTGCCTTCAATTCATTGCACTCCATGACAATCGCTGCTTCCTGGCCTAGATAACTTTCAAATTTTTCCACCACTTCTAGCGCCAATTGGCTATCAGACTCCACAATCACCTTGGAGCATCCAATATGGGCAGCTAAGTATAAACCATTCCGTATAGCAAGAATATGTGGAAGAAACCATGATGCAGCAGCCAAGAACTAGCCACTATCATCCCTTGCAATAGCACCCGTCGCCCCTGAGAGAATATCCTCGTGAAAAGAGGCGTCCACATTGATCTTCATCTTCCCCCTGGTTGGTTTCTTCCACATTTGATCTCTCTTTCTAACTAGTTGGTTGGGTGTTGCTGCTCGCACATAGTTCATCGCTAGGACCTTAATTGAAATAGTTGAATGGTGTGCATCTGAAATCGTTTCCCCCTTTGCAAACTGGCGACATTGCCACCAAATATACCACGCAGCCACCGTAATTAACTCAGCCGCTGGAAGATCACCAATTGACGAGTGGTTTTGCAATAAAATCTCCATGGTAACTGATCCCGAGTGGTCCTCCATTGCTACTTGGTTGATCACCGCATTCAGGCGTAATTATTTCCACACTTCCATAGCATGGCAACAAAAGAATAAACAATGTTGAATATCTTCAAACCCAACTTTGCAAACCGGGCATTGACCAGATACCGGGATATGACGTTTCGCGGGAACTCCATAGCATGGCAGAACGCCCCTGAGCACCTTCCAAGTGAAATGCTTAATCTTGCCAGGAACTCGGAGTTTCCACGAATGTTTCCAAATGCCATTTACTACAGGCCCTCCTTGTCCATCAGCAGGAGAAGCGCGCGAGCCAAACTGATGATTGAACTCTGTATGGTATGCTGAACGGACTGAGAAGGTTCCTGACCGTGTAAACTGCCATGCCACAAAATCATCAACAATACTCACATCAAGAGGGATCCTTATTATCCTTTCCACATCGACTGGATTAAACACGGACTGCAATAAGGCTTCATCCCATGTGCCCGAGTGCGGGTCTATGAGCTCTTCAACTTTGGACAACGTAATCTGCCCCCTCGACGTTATAACTTTGCGTGAGGCACTTGACGGTATCCATGGGTCCAGCCAAATATTGATATTAGAACATGTCCCAACTCTCCAAATAAACCCCCTCTTAAATGTTTGAATTCCTGATACTATACTCTGCCAAGTATAAGAAGAGCCTTTCTTAGGGCCAGCATTAAGAATGTTACCATCGGGGTAATACTTTGCACTGAGAACACGCGCACACAAGAGTCCGGATCTTGGATCAGTCGCCAACACTGCTTTGCTAACATAGCAAGACTAAAGCTGTGTAAGTCTCTGAATCCCATTCCACCTTCCTTCTTCGGGGTGCACATTTTCCACCATGCATACCAATGCATGTATTTCCTATCTTCGTCATCACCCCACCAAAAGCTTGACATTTCATCTGTTATTGACTTGCATATACTCTTTGGTAGCTTGAACACAGACATGGCATAGGATGGTATTGCTTGAGCTACTGATTTCAAGAGAATCTCTTTGCCTTGCATAGACAAAACCTTTTCTTTCCACCCTTTCAGTCTCTGACACACTCGATCAATGAGGTATTGGAAGCAATCGCTGCGATCCACCCCAACCATAGTTGGGAGACCAAGATATGTGTCTGAAAGGTCCTCCATTAATATATCAAGTTCTCCACAAATACCTTCTCTGACAAGGACACTAGTATTCGGGCTGAAGAAAATACTCGACTTGGGAGTACTTACCAACTGTCCAGAGCTACTACAATAAGTATCAAGCACCCTCTTCAAGGTCACCGCATTCTGAAGATCAGCTCTCATAAGGATGAGCGAATCATCTGCAAAGAGTAAATGGGATATTGATGGGGCATTCCTACACACTTTCACTCCCTCTATACCTCATGTTTCCTCTTCATGGGCTAGCATACTTGACAATCCCTGAGCAAAGTAAGAACAGGTAGGGGGACAAGGGATCTCCCTGTCTTAGTCCACGGGAAGGGAGGAACTCATCAGTTTTAGTATTATTAAATCTGACTCTGTAGCTTATCGAAGAAACACATTCCATGATGGGCTCAATCCACTGCGCCTGGAAACCCATCATTTTCATAATCTCTCTCGGAAATCCCCATTCAACTCTGTCGTAAGCTTTCATCATGTCCAACTTTACTGCGCAATAGCCATTAGTGCCATGAGTTTTCTTCTTGATGGCGTGAAAGCACTCATAGGCAACCAACACATTGTCAGTTATTAGACGCCCAGGCACAAACGCCCTCTGTGTTGGGGCTATAATGTCAGGAAGAATCTTTTTCAGCCTATTAGCAATCATTTTGGAGATGATTTTATACACCACATTGCACAGGCTGATTGGTCTATATTGTGTAATTACCTCTGGATTTTGTACCTTTGGAATCAACACAATGTTTGTTGCATTCCACCCCTCTGGGATTTTCTTGCTGTCTATTGCTTCCAGTACTTCCTTGGTTAGTTCATCACCCAGGGTGTGCCAGAATCTTTTAAAGAAAATTGCATGTAGACAATCTGGTCCTGGGGCCTTCATATCACCGATCTGAAATAGAGCTTTGCGCACATCTTCCTTGGTATAGGGAGCAACTAGTAAACCATTCATATCATTAGTTACTAAAGACTTTACCGATGCAAGAAGATTAACATCTACCTGTTCTGCACCAGACTGGAAAAGATTTTTGAAATAATCTGAGATAAGAGGCCTGAGATTATCATTCCCCTCAACCCATCCATTCTCATTCACACGCAGTTTTTTGATTAGATTTCTCCTTCTTCTAGCCGAGACAAAATGACTGGAGTATTTGGTGTTTCGATCACCATGACGAAGCCAGTTAACTCTTCCACGTTGTGACCAATAGATTTCATGTTGCTCAAGCAGATTTTCAATCAATACCGACATTTCTTTCTGCTTAACACCCACATCCGGGGTAAAGGGAATATTCATCAATCGTTCCAACTCTCTTTGGGCCTTTTCTGCAGCCGTGAGAGGCGCAACTTCTGTCAGCCAACTTCTCTTCAGCCAGGCAGTTTTAACTATTTCTTCCACAGTTTCCTCCGCGAGCCACCTCGCCTCGAACCTACGTGGGGCAATTACAGTAGGTTCTTCAACCCCTTCTCGATAATCTGTATCAAGGCAAATCGGCCTATGGTCCGACTTACCCATCTCCAAATTACTGAGTCCAGCTAACGGGTGCATTAACAGCCATGTCTCATTAGAGACAGCTCGGTCCAGTCTCTCTCGCAGCCCTCCGCGGAACCATGTAAACTTGTCTCCGTTGAAGCCTAGATCCTCAAGTGAACAATCTGTTAGGGCATCCTGGAAGGCCTGGAGGCAAGTCTTGCTTCTGGGAGCCCCGCCCTCTTTTTCATCCGAGTAAAGAATCTCGTTAAAGTCCCCTATTACAACCCACGGCAATCTCGACTGGGCATGCAAATCCCTCAATAGCTGAAAGGTGCGGTGTTTATAGCTCCAGCTAGGCTCGCCGTAGATGCCAGTCAGTCTCCACATATCACCATAGCATTCTCCACCGTCACATCTATGAAATCTAGTGTTTACGTAGCTTATACATGGCTTATAAGTGAATCTCTATTTTATAAATAAGACACGTATTATTAGAAAAAACATACGGTACGATACGGGAGTCAGCGGGAGAGATGAGACCCATACGGTTGCGCGCACGCGGGAGCAAAACCAACCCAACCACGAGTGTCCAGGACTAAGAGCCACACAAGTCAGGAAGGAAACCCGGTACAACAAAAGCAATAAATAGCTCCGAGCATGGCGGAGCCCCGGGCTCCCGCGGCGTCCTACGTACGCGCGCGCCGCTGTCGCAAGGGGGGTCCTTACGGCCCGGACGGATCGCCGCCTCCTCGCCGACGATGGCGACGCTGCCGCCGGAGCAGCGCACGCTGCGCGCGGCGCTGGACCAGCGGGGGCTCGCGGAGCCGCTGCTGTCGTCCTACCGGAGCGACGGCCACCACGAGGCGCGGGGCGATGGGCCCCTTCGGCGGGCGGCGGGGGCGGTGTGCGCGGCCGGCAGGGAGCTGTGGACGTTCTCGCGCAATGACCCCAGGAAGCCCGTGTACGCGGCCAAGGTGGCCACGGCGCTCGCGCTCATCACGCTGCTCGTCTTCCTCCGCGAGCCAAGCGACATTGTCAGCCACTCTGTCTGGGCCATCCTCACCGTCGTCGTCGTCTTCGAGTTCAGCATCGGTCAGCGTCTCTTCTACATTATTTTCTTTCCGATCGCGATGAATCTATCAAGGTTCTTTTCTGCGATACTTGAGCTAAACACGTCCGATTGTCTTGCTATGCCCTAATGCACCGCCTCCTCGTCTATTTGTTGATCAATATTTTCTCTTGGAGGCTGGAGCAAATTAATTTCTGAATAACCTAGAAAGCTTTATTTTTTACACAACAGAAATCAGCACAATGCACCAGCATGCAAATAGTATTGGGGTAATGCACTGCGATCGCTACGATGGTGAAGTATGGGTATTATTTTCCAGTTTAGCTTAGTCGCCTAAAAACGCATTCTGGGTCACTCTTTCGGAGGGAAGAAGCAGCCCCGTTGGCTCTGGAGAAGCCTCTAGGTCTGTCTTACGGTGGTAGGCAACCCCACTATCTATCTTAGAGTGACAGGCTACCTAATTATCTATCTTAAAGGTGTTGGGATGGTGCAAGTTCGCCAGAAAAAACTGGTCATCGCCGGGGTTACAGGGATGGTTGGGGGTGGCGGTAGCATGGCCTTGGGAAGAGGTTTAGGGGAAGATGAGGCGGCAAGGCTGCCACGGGGGCACCGCCGGCGCAGGCGGTGGTGGCTAGCGGTTTGACCGGTGGTACGTTCGGTGGTTGGGATGCTGGGGAAGAAGAAGAAGGTGGGAGCTGGAGGTTGAAGAAGTAATCTGAACCACTTGTTTTGCATCGGACGGCTGAAACAGATCGACTGACCCAAATAGAATTTTTAGTCAGACTTACCGCTAGCCAATCCCATTATTTTCCTATGCCAGCAATGTTAAACGGGTAATGGTGAAGTTTGGAACCATCATATGGTCTGCATCTTCGATGGCATCACGCCATCGCGTACCCACCTAGTACTCGCCATCCAAGTGCTAGTAAGAAACTTCTTTTTTAGGGGTAATAAGAAATAGCAGAAAGATCATTTACCTGGTGCTTATCGTTACAATGTACACATATTCAGTTGTTGATTTATTTTTGTCTCCACACAGGTGCAACCTTGAGCAAAGGCCTTAACAGGGGATTGGGGACTCTGACGGCAGGCGGGCTTGCTCTAGCAGTTGCTGAATCGGCGAGGCACATGGGCGACCAGGACATAGTGTTTCTCATCATCACCACCTTCGCCGTTGGTGAGTACTCCCAGGTGAATATCAGCTGATACCACCACTCAAATGCTCCTATACTCCCAGTTTGAAATTTTCAAATTTACTTGTTTCAAAAATTTTGGGGGTTTTGTTTTTTTGCGAATGTTCACAACACATGTGTCTACAACTCCACAAAATTTCAGATCAAAACTGGAATACACAAAGAAAAACAAAAGGACAAACAATCCAACATGAATATTTTTTTCGAAACAGAAATCCAACATGAATAGTGTCAATAAAATACAGAGAAAAGGATGAATAGTGTTAAAACCACACTATTCACATCTGGATTTGTTTTTTTTTTCTCTCCATGTGTTTTTCGAATTTGGTTCTGAATTTTTAAGGGTTGTAGACACATGGGACATCAAAATTTGACATCTTCAAACTGGGAGCATGTGTGTGGTAGTACCACCTGATATTTCCCCCTACCAAAACAAGCTTGAGTATCAAATCATCATGCACTGGTACTCCTACCACTAGTGAAGCTCCAACGTATCTCTCATAACTAATGATTATATGATTGCCAGGATTCGCTACAACCTTGATAAAGGTGCACCCCAAGATGAAGCTGTACGAGTACGGGCTCCGCGTCTTCCTGCTAACCTTCTGCTACGTCACGGTGTCCGGGTACAACACGGGGGAGTTCGTCGGCGGCACGGCCGTGAGCCGGTTCCTGCTCATCGTCATCGGCGGCGCCGTCAGCCTAGCGGTGAACATAGGCATATACCCGATCTGGGCGGGAGAGGACCTGCACCACCTGGTGGCCAGGAACTTCGCCAGAGTCGCTGAGTCCTTAGAAGGTATGAGCATTGACCACCTGGTGCTGGTGGCCAACTGCTTCTGCACCACCTGGTTTGCTTCTAAGATCTGGAAAACCGCTTTGGTTGCTGGTTGCTGCAGGATGCGTCGATGGATACCTGATATGCATGGAGTACCAAAGGGTTCCTTCCAAGATTCTCACGTACCAAGCTTCCGACGATCCTCTGTACAGTGGGTACAGGGCGGCTGTCGAGGCACAGACACAAGAGGAAACACTGGTCTGTCTTCTTCTTGCTCGAGCCTCACTCTAGGATTTTTCTCGCGTGTTTCTAACATGGTTGTGTGTTGGCAGCTGGGATTTGCTATATGGGAGCCACCGCACGGGCCATACAAGATGATGAAGTACCCCTGGCAGAGCTACACCAAGGTTGGCGGCGCACTGAGGCACTGCTCCTTCGCCGTCATGGCGCTGCACGGATGCATACTGTCGGAGATCCAGTCGGCGCCGGAGAACAGGCAGGTGTTCAGCGCCGAGCTCCACAGGGTGGGCGATGAGGCGGCCAAGGTGCTGCGGGAGCTCGGGCACCGGGTGAAGACCATGACCAGGCTGAGCTCGCCCAACATCCTCTCGGAGGTCCTCCACGCCGCCGAGGAGTTGCAGAAGAAGATCGACCAGCGATCCTACCTCCTCGTCAACACGGATCGTTGGGGGGAGGACACCGCCGCCTCCACCACCACCTGCAGCCGGCACGAGGCAGGAGCCGGAGCCTCCAGGGACAATGAGGCGCCGCCGCCGCCGTCGGAGCACGCCGTCGTCATCAACATCCCTCCAATGCACAATTCGGAGTCGAACACGTCCCTCGCCCGGACCGCCAGCGTCAACGTCCCTCCACTGCACAAGTCGGAGTCGAACACGACCCTCGCCCGGACCGCCGTTGCCAGCATGCCTCCACTGCACAAGTCGGAGTCGACCACGACCCTCGCCCGGGCCGCCGGCGTCAACATCCCTCCGCTGCACAAGTCGGATTCGAACACGACCCTCGCCTGGGCCGCCGGCGTCAGCGCCCCTCCACTACACAAGTCGGAGTCGAACACGACCCTCGCCCGGGCCGCCGGCGTCAGCATTCCTCCACCGCACAAGTCGGAGTCGAACACGACCCTCGCCCGGACCACCAGCGTCAGCATCCCTCCACTGCAGAAGTCGGAGTCGACCACGACCCTCGCCCGGGCCGCCCCCCTCGGCAGCATGCACAAGTCGGAGTCGAACACGTCGCTCGCCCGGTTCGACTCGGCGGCGTCGTGGGCGGCCATGTCGTTGGCGGACGGCCTGGCGCTCAAGCCCCAGGGGTCCTGGCACCACCGGATGCCGCCGCTCCACCCGGGCCAGCCGCTCGACGCCGCAGAGTCGAGGACGTACGAGAGCGCGAGCGCGCTGTCGCTGGGCACCTTCGCGTCGCTCCTCATCGAGTTCGTGGCGCGGCTCGGGAACCTCGTCAACGCCGTCGAGGAGCTCAGCGACAAGGCCGGCTTCAAGGATCCCGTGGAGGAGCCATCCGTGTTAAGCAGGGAGGAGACTGGTGTTTTTGGCAGAATGACCAAGTTTTTCAGGCTGAAGAGATGATGTGGACGGCAAGAGAAGAGACTACAAAACATTAATTGATGGTAAATGGGTAGCCCGATGTTGTTCAATTAGCCAGACTTGGGTGTACGAAAGAAGCATGTAGAAGGTCTGATATATACAAGGTATACATGTAAATACAAATGTGAAAATCGGAGAATATAAAATGCTCTCTCATGCAGTAAAGTGAAATAGGGTGAGGGGGATACTCTGTAACATACCAATGTTTTTAAATAGCGGAATATACTGCATTTAGCAGGGTCTCACTAAACAACGTCTTTGTACAATTTAGCGGTTTTACACTCGCTGTTATTATAACACTATATGTCACATTTAAATGTGAGATTCCTCACATCTAATTATAACATCATCGCACATCAGCAGATAAACAAGGGTCTGTCTAAGTTGGGTATGGGCTTTTTAGTCTTAGTTGTTTTTGTTACTAGATCATTGATGGCGCGCGTTGCTGCGCCCGTGAATTTTAACATTATAATTTTAGTGGTTGATACAAAGATGTGGAGCCAAATACTTTTCATGTTAAATTAAGTTAATATGTTAATTCATTTCATGGTGTGGCTTATGATGCAAAATTTTAAAAATTGTACTGCTATAGAGAGAACTTCCTCTTGAATTGAGAAGACAGAATATATAACTAAAGGCAATAAAAAAGTTATTTACAAAAATGATTATTTACTACATTAACAAACATGACTGCATTACTGGTAAGATAATATATACAACAGGTCAGAAATCAAATGCCTACCTTCTCAAGCCCTAGATCGTAACTTGGTGGCTTTCTCTAGCAAATGGGCTTATGTTCCAGCACTACAGAGGTTATTAGTGGAATTCCCTATGTTATACTCCGTGTATATGCATGCATGTACATATGCCAGTAACGAATTTTAGGTCAACGACTATGGTGAGGATTGACGAAATACAAGATACAGGTCCATAAATGATATGCTTTTTCAACAGATTTATGCTCTGTGTGTATTAATTATACTTAAAAATCAAACCTATTACCTCTGGCGACTCGATGTTTGAACATAGATATGATAACATCTCTCCCGATGGATGCTCTTGTTTGAAAGGTGGATCGTTGGATGAACTTGATATCATGACACCAAAACCACAAAGCCTTGAAAAATCCTCAGTTGAAGCCTGAAACCACCCATGCATGAACCCCATCTTATTTCCAAATTAGCTTTGTATAGGAACAACGTTTAGAAAACAACAAGTTATAAGCTGAATTAGTGGAACTTACTCACCTGTTGGCAGAAGATATGAATTTATAGTTCTATGAAATTGAAATCATCATGAGCAATCTTGTTGACAATATTAGTATATATAAACTGATATGCTAAAAATAAGATAGTACAAATAGGAGACATGACCAAACTCTCGGCCATACCAAGAAAACGTTTTTCTTTTGCAAATAACTGCTGGAGTAAATGATATGAATTAATCACATGTAGACACTAATTCTAGAATTTTCTATGAGCAATATCTGGAAATATTCAATAGGCAGAAGAAAATTAAATGTATATTCTCTGTGTAAATAATTCATGACGTAAGGTAACAGGTTAAGTAAATGATTAAGCAGAAAAATTAACCTGAATGTGGGGGCATGCAAAAGATTTGACCAATGAGAATCTTGTGTGGATAAGCAAGCCATAATTTACCATGAAGAAACTGAGTTTCTAACATAGAGATAGAAGAAATCAGTTGCCTAAAAATTGAGCTGACCATGTCTGGAAAGAAAAGAAATGAGTAAATATAGACACTAAAATTCGGAGCCTTCACCTTACTTTGCCAAATTTATAGGAAAAGAAGAATCAATTGACTACTGGTATTAATAATGCCATATCCTCTCACATTTTATAATCACCTCAGCTCGACCAAAAATATTATACTTGTATATCTAAATAAAGAACTCAAAGGCAGCAATCTAAACTTAACAATCACGTAACTAACACCCAGGTGATATTTCTCAACATATATCGGATCAACATTACTTAAAACGCAAAGATTGTACAGTAGAAAACAGGGAAAAAAATAACCAAAGTGCTCTCCTTGAAAAAAGAACCAAGGTTCAATCCTAGGCAGCCATACGTGGATTAACATGTATATCAATTTTGAGCACAAGGGCACCGACAGCGTTGACTCCCTGATCCATGTGGAAAGTAGAAATCCAAATCAGGAGAAAGTACAGAGCATCAAAGACAAAGGGAATGGAATGATCTGCACCAGAGGAAAAGCCACGGGGAAGTATTCATGAACCCTTTTCTCTGCCGATCCATCGTCGTCACCCCTCCTCCCATCATCTCCACCACTCACACCGCAAACCGATCCCCAGCCCCTAGCTAAGACCCGCAGTAGCGAAGTTTATATAGCCACCTGCTGACCTGCGCGCAAGCAAGCAGTACGAACAGACAAGAGTGATCATGGATTCTAGAGAGGCAAGAACATGCGCCCATGTAGCAGGCAGATACAGACACGGATCAGAGTTTGCGAACCACAAATGATCGAACTGATGGATCGAGAGGCCTCGAGACACGGATCTTGGTTGGATGTATGTGAAGAGGAGGCGAAAAGTAAAATTGATCGTACCTCCTATCCATCACTGAGATTCGTGATTTCTCTGGGTTTTTTTGCTGCAAACGTCCTTCCCTGGCAGTTGAGACCAGCCCCCTGGCTGCACCATCTGAGAGTGCCCCCCTGACTCCGCCGGTCGGAGAGATTCATCGGCGGCGAGTGGGGATCGCTGCCCCTTCGATGTCCGCATCCACGCCTCCCTCCCGACCCCTCGTGCGCCTCGCCTCCCTCCCGCGCCCGATCGACTCCCAATCCCACCCACTTGTGCATCGGCTAGATGGACGGAGACCGCATCGCCTAGCCTGGATCGCGAACAGTTTTTTTCGTACAAGCCAAGCGAGACAGAGACAAATAGCAGCCCAATAAAGCCCAAGTAACCACAGGCCTTGGAAAAGGTCACGGCAGTAGCAGCCCATTAGGACAGCACGGCTTGGTCGCGGGTAAACTGCAACTGAAACTTAGATCTGATGGCCAGAAACAACCTCAACGCGAAATCTAACGGCCAAAATCACTGAGGGCGTGAGAGAGCTCGGTTTAGGTGCGGTTATACTATCCTAAATAAATAAATTGGTTAGACTTTAAGGATGGCAATTTTATCCATAGGTATGGGTACCCGCGGATATCGTATTCGTATGGATAGGGTATTGACAAAATTTTATACCGATGGATAGTACTCGTACCCTACCAGTCAAGTCATGGGTAGGGCATGAGTATTGCCTTGTACCCATGGATATACCCATACCCTATTTATTTATACTATGTGTTATTTGGTGAAGTGTGTCGTGAGCTTGTGAACTAAAGTTGTCACCCGGTGTCAATTTGTATTGAGATAATTGCCATGTCACATCTAACTTCTATTGAGTTAAGATAAATGTTTTTTTGTCAAATGTGCTATTGATGAATGTAAATTATGAAAAACTTGTGTACTATTTGATCTACCCATTGGGTACCGAATGGGTATGGGTACGAATAAAGTTTCGTATTCATGGGTATGGATATAGATAGAATTTTGTATCCATTGACTACACGGTTATGATTATGGTTATGGTATTGTTCTACCCGCCCTATACCTTATCCGTTGCCATCCTTAGGCTCTGTTGTTGTTGCACAATAACAGGGGGGAGGGGGGAAGATGGACAGAAAAACAAGTTGTTCACGGGTGTGATCTGGGCTCTCCCGTGCCGTGACTAGGCTACATTAGAGTTTGACATGTTTGAAGCATTTGCATGTGACTTGATGAATGAAAGCACGAATAATTTGGTGAAACAGTGGATCTCCTTGGCGAAAGTATGAGGCATCTGGTCACGGAAAAGATTTTATTCGAGAGCAGAGTCCCTCCCTTTCTCCTCCTCCTCCCTCATGAAGGCCACGGGGGGACCCAGCCCGAGGTTTGGCCCCTCCTCGCTTCTCCCTCCCTCGCCGCCCTAAGCGTCTTTGGGCAAAGCCCAATGGCTCGGACGGCGAACCTCTTCTCCTCAGCGGCTGGATGGCGTGAGCCATCCTTGTTGGGCGGCGGCGGCGTTGGCTCGAGGCGCGGCGGCAGCAGCGGCTCGCGACGGGGCACGGCTTCTTTGGCGGCGTGGAGTGGCTGGGGCGGGCTGGGGGCGTGCCTGCTCTGGCCAGCGGCGGCGTTTGGGCACGGCCCAGATCTGTCGCGGCTACGGCTCGAGTGCACTGGGCCCTTGTGGTGGCGGGGCTTCGGCTCGCCGCAGGTGGTGGCCGCCCATGCTGCGGCGCTCCCTGGTAGTGGTGGACCTGCCGGCCCCCGGCCGATCCGGCGATGGTAGGTGCCACGGGATGCGCTCGGCGGGGATGTGGGCTACCACGGCGTGGTGGTGGCTCATGCCGGTGGTCAGGATCGTCTCACGGCGGCGGCTGGACTTCTTCGGCGTCGGCCCGTAGGTGAGCGGCCTGTGAAGGGCTTCGACCCCTCTTCTCGATGCCCGGGCACAATCTTCGTCGGTGGGATGGTCCTCTCCCTGCTGCGACCCATCGCTAGTCCCGTGCTCGGGCAGCAGGACTGAGCTCGTCTCGCGCCGGCAGCAGGACCGAGCCCGTCTCGTGCCCGGCAGCAGGACCAAGCCCGTCTCGCGCTCGGAGCTGTAGGACGAATCGATGGACTTGTGTGCCCCGGGATCAGATCGTCTCTTCTGATGGGGTAGCGGCAGGTGTCGGGTGAGGTGGTTCCTGGGTCTTGGATTCCGGGTGGCGGCCCTGGTGGTGGTTGTGCGGTGCTCACGGGCAGAGCCCGTCGCTTGGTGCTGCTCGGTGGCCATGGTCGTGTGGGCGGCGTGGTTGCCGGGGTGTGGCGTTCGATGGCAGTGAGTATTGGCCGGGGTGAAAACCTACTCTATCTTCGGATAGACCGGCGGCGGCGCAGCTCGTTCCCTTCTTGAAGGTGTCGTTGCGGCTCTCATTGTCTATCATGTGGTTCTGGGGGAAACCTTGATCCTCGGATCGGACGGTGGCGGCGCTCCCGTGTCGTGCCCTTCCTGAAGGCACCGTCTTGGAGCCCACGGTTCGTCGTATGCAGCTGCATCTCTTCGTGGTGGCGTGTTCACTGGTGGAGCCCCGGTTGCTCGAGTAGTGCTTGGGATCGTGTTGCTGCGCCCAGCGCCTATGTATCCCGCCTTGGGTGTGTGCGTGTGTTGTCGTGCTGTGCGTTTGTACTTGAACGTTGTTGGTCATTGCTTTATTTACAAAGCGGGGCAAAAACCTTTTTGGGTAAAAGTATGAGGCATCTTGATGTAGAGCTCGTGAGAAATGTTGTGATTTTTTTCAGCTTTTTCTATAAACTATTTGGTGAAATAAAAATTATTTGCAAATATTAAAAGTGCATGAATTAGAAAGAAGTAGGAAATTTGAAATTTTTCACGAATTAAAAAAGTCATCGAATACAAAAATATGTTCATGAAAAAATGTCGGCAAATTTGGAAAAAAAATTAATTTTTTTAAACAATAAAACATGAATTTGAAAAAATTCATGATTTTAAAAAGTTATTAATTTTAAGAAAATGTTCATGATTTTTAAAAAATGAAAATGAAAAAATATGAATATTTTCTCAAATGTCGACATACAACTGGTTGACAACCCTTCTCCCGCCCCTAATTACAGTCTCGTTGTTGCGTGTCAAGGATGAACTTGCAACTGAGCCAAAAAGGGGTCATGTCCGGTTGCTGGTCAAGGATGGACTTGCAACTAGGACAAAGGGGTCGAGCCCTAGTTGCACATCGAGGGTGGACTTACAACATGGACAATAATGAGTCGAGCCCCCAGTTCCGTATTGAGTGTGGAGTTGCAGCTAGGGCAAAAGTGGGTCACTCGCTTCCCCCGATTGAGTATCCAAAGTAGACTTGTAACTGGGACAAAAAATGCTCGATCTCTCGGTTGCGTATCGAGGGGGGACTTGCAATTGGGACAAAAAAGGCAGGACCCCCAATTGCATGTCAGGGGTGTAGTTGGACTTGCATGTAAGACAAAAACGGTTTGGCCCCCAGTTGCACGTCGAATGTGGACTTGCGACTGAGATAGGAAAAAGGCGCCCCCAATTGCATGTCGGGGTAAGGTTACAACTAGGACAAAAAAGCTCGGCCCCCAGTTGCCAGTCAAGGATGGACTTGAAATTGGGACAAAAAAAGGTCGGTCCCGCTTGCGTATTGAGGATGGACTTGCAACTGGGACATAAAAAGATCGGGCCACAGTTACAAGTCGAGGGTGAGGTTGTAACTGGGACAAAAAAAGACCGGCCCCCGGTTGCGATTTAAGGATGGACTTACAACTGGGACAAAAAAAGGTCAGGACGCAGGTGCGAGTCGAGGGTGAGATTACAACTGCGACAAAAAAGGGTCGGACCCAGTTGCGAGTCGACGGTAGACTTGCAACTTGGACAAAAAAGGGTCGGACCCTAGTTGCAAGTTGAGGATGAACTTGTAACTGGAACAAAAAGAAGGTCGAGCCACAATGGACGAGAGTATTGATAAGTAACAAAAATTGGGAAGATGTTGATATTTGACTCCACTTGTCGACTCTCCTTATTATCCTTGTCTTTCTCCTAATCCTCCACAATGGCATATTCATCCTCCTCTTTCTCCACGAACACTGGAATACCCCTCACAAGTGGCTTCGTGATGTCCAATCTGACCTTCACCCTCATGTCCATTCTACAATCGTCAACATCCACGTCTAATGTGTTAAAAAAGCATCCACGTCTAAGAAGTCATCAATTTCATATCCCCCCCCCTATTTCTCCACCTAATTCCTTGCTCATCGAACCCATCAATAGATTGCGTCTTCTTGAATTCATATTCATGTAGGGTCTTGGCAGGGTTGAACTTGTCCAGCACCAGCAAACTTTTGTATTATCTAAAAGAAAAGGCAAACTTTTGATGAACATCCACAGACCATAGTCTAGTGCCTTTTTCTTCTTCCCTGCTTCCTCACGGAATGAGATCCTTACACTCAATCCCCTTGAATCCACCTGATCCTACCTAAAGTGCTTACTAGTCTCAGATGCTTACCTTCCGTACCTTGGTTGTTTTGTAAAACCTCTCAAGGGCCTCATCTTTAAGGCCGGGCATTAACCTATTCACTAAAAAAACGTTTATCAGGGGAGACAACAGCTAACCCACTGCCTACATCTCCCCAGCTCCTTGTTGGCTTGCATTCCTTTCTTCTCTTCTTCAGAGAGATTCAGGGATTTCAGCTTCCTCTCGACGCCTTCCATCGAAACACCACCGTACTAGCTATGCGATAGCGGAAAACGTCTCGAGAGAGGGACGTGCTCCATGTTATAAAGAGGGGGCGCAGCCACCCTAGCGCGATCGGTACGGGCAATTTGTTTACAGAGAGATATTCTAGGGAGAATACTTGGAGGAGGAGATAGATACAATTGAGATAGATATTTGGCTCACACATAATCTTCTCCTAGTACCGGTCGGTGGCATCCAATGTGATATGATGTTTAACACCCTCCCTTAATCACAACTTCATCAAGTTGAGATTATGCTTGAAGTCTTCAAAACTTCTTGTAGGCAAGGGCTTTGTGAATCCATCTGCGAGTTGATCTCTAGAATGCACAAAGCGAATCTCAAGTTGCTTCTGAGCAACTCTCTCTCTGACAAAGTGAAAGTCTATCTCTATGTGTTTTGTCCTGGCATGGAAAACTAGGTTTGCAGAGAGATATGTAGCACCAAGATTATCACACCAAGATATCAAATTTGGTCCAAAGAATACTGCAAAACCACTAGTAGAGCGTCTGTCATCCAGACAGCCTGCCCAATCAGAGTCAGAGAAGGCACTAACAAGAATAGAATGTGAATTGCTGAAACTTAGACCCAGACTTAGAGTGTGCTTCACATATCTTACTATACGTTTTGCAGCTGTCAAATGAACATTGGTAGGTGCATGAATAAATTGGCAGACTTTGTTAACAGCAAATGAGATATCAGGCCTAGTAAGTGTGAGATACTGAAGAGCCCCAACTAGGCTTCTGTATTTGGTGCTGTCTTCTGATCTCAAGGGTTCACCCTCTGCAAGAGATAACTTTTCTGAGTTGGACAATGGGGTAAGTGAAGGTTTACAACCTTGTATTCCAGCCTTCTTAACCAAATCGGTTGCATACTTTTCTTGAGAGAGGAGAAGTCCATCCTTGTGCTTCCTCACCTCAATCCCAAGAAAATAATGCAAGTCACCAAGATCCTTTAGAGCAAAATCTGCACTCAAGTCCTTGAGCAGACCTGTGATTGCTTCATCAGATGAGCCGGTCACAATGATATCATCAACATATATGAGAACAAACATGCATGTGTTGAACTTGTTGTAGATGAACAATGACGTGTCAGACTTTGATGGAACAAAACCAAGTGCTTTCATTTTGTGACAGAGACGAGAGTACTATTCCCTTGGAGCTTGCTTTAACCCATATAGAGCTTTATCAAGCTTACACACATAGGAGGGAGCAGTCTTACTCTCAAACCCAGGAGGTTGTTTCATGTACACTTCCTCTTCCAAAACACCATGGAGAAACGCGTTCTGTACATCAAGCTGCCTGAGACTCCATCCTCTGGAAACAGCAATAGACAGGACAAGACGAATAGTAGTTGCTTTTACCACTGGACTAAAGGTGTCCTCATAGTCTATGCCATATCTCTGCTTAAAACCTTTTGCAACAAGCCTAGCCTTATATCGATCAATGGTTCCATTAGATTTCCTCTTAATACTAAAAACCCACTTGCAATCAATCAGGTTTTTACCTTGCTGCGGGGGAACCAAGTGCCATGTTCTGTTTTTCTGCAAGGCCATGAATTCTTCATGCATGGCTTTCTTCCACTTCTCATCACACAATGCTGCTTCAAGAGTGTTGGGTTCACCTGTGGAACGAACCATACCATACTTGGTTATATGCTTGTAATTGACCGGTTAAATTACCCCTTGTTGCAGACGTGTGCGACGTAGCTACTGAGCAATCATCTCTGCTGCCACAGAAGATCCAGCAGCGCTCAAATCATTTGCAGTGCCGGACCCCGAGGAGGATCCTGATCCAGTAGCGCCACCCAGCAGCGTCGGATTTTCTGCGGCTGAAGAGTGATGCGGGGCGCCTGGAGTAGCCGTAGAAGATCCTGGAGTGCGGACGTGCGGCTCATCATCGTGTGATGATGGCGCATCCACTCGGGTTTCCGCGCCGGTCGGACCGGTGCCAGGTCCCGCGCCCTCCCTAGAACGCACGCCGTCACGCCACTTGTACATCACGGGTTGGGTGGCGTACCGCGCACCTCCTGGGCCACCCGGAGCCTGCCAGGTACGAGTGGCGATTGGCACGGGACGGGAGATCCGGCGCAGGCAGCCGACGAGGCCCGCGTGTCACTGATACGTCTATTTTGCATCATGCTTTTATATCAATATTTATTGCATTATGGGCTGTTATTACACATTATATCTCAATACTTATGGTTATTCTCTCTTATTTTACAAGGTTTACCATGAAGAGGGGAATCTTTGGCAGCTGGAATTCTGGCCGAAAAGGAGCAAACATTGGAAACCTATTCTGCACAGCTCAAAAGTCCTGAAACTCCGTAAACAACTTTTTGGATTTTATAAGAATTTATGAGCAAAAGAAATAGGCCAGGGGCCCACACCTGCCCAGAGAGGGGCGCGCCCCTGAGGGTGCGCCCCTATCTCACAGGGCCCCCTGGTGGGCCTCCGGCGTCCATCTTCTGCTATATCATCACTTTTACCCTGGAAAAATCATGGGCAAGCTTACGGGACGAAACTCCGCCGCCATGAGGCGGAATCAATCTAGGGCTCTGGCGGAGCTGTTCTGTCGGGGACACTTCCCTCCGGGAGGGGGAAATCATCACCAACGTCATCACCAACGATCCTCTCATCGAGAGGGGGTCAATCTCCATCAACATCTTCACCAGCACCATCTCCTCTCAAAATGTAACGCCCCGGATTCGATGCGCCAGGTGTCTGTCAGTTTTTCGCCGTCGTTGTTGCCATGTCATTTGCTTGCGTGTTGCATTTTGCCATGTCATCATCTGCATTTCATCTGCATGGTTTTCAAAACTTGCATCCGTTCGGGTTCCGCCGGTTCTCCCCGTTGTCCGTTTTGCAATCTGGCACTCCTATGTCCCCCGGCGTCCCCCGCCTTTTGTCTCCTGTTGTGAGTGGGTGTTAAACTTTCTCGGAATGGCCCGAGGTTTGCCAAGCGACCTCGGTATAGCACCGGTAGACCGTCTGTCAAGTTTCGTGCCATTTGGAGGTCGTTTGATACTCCAACGGTTAACCGGATAACCGTTAAGGCCTCTTTTGTGTGCAGCCCAACATCCCTTCCAAAGTGGCCCAAAACCCAGCAAACTCCCCTCCATGCTCTCGGTCGTTCGATCACGATCGCGTGGCCGAAAACCGCTCCTCATTTGGACTCTCCTAGCTCCCTCTACCTATATATGTGTCCCTCCCCGTCCAATTCGCAGTCCAAACCCTAGCTTGTCTTCCTCAAGGCCACGGACATGTCCATCCGCTACGGACATGTCCAGCCTCCACGTCGCCGGACCAATCCCGGGCGACACGTCCACCCCGCCGCCGCCCCCAGTGGCGTCGCGCCACGCCGCCCCTGCTCCTCCCCGGCTGCCTCCTCTCTCTCCTCCCGGCCAGCGCCTTCGCCCTGATCGGCTGCCGCCCGACAGCCGGGCCCGAGCCCCGCTCGCCAAAACCTCCGCCGCTGCGCCCGAGCCCGCCCGATCTCCACCGCGGCGCCTCCCGACGACCGGCGCCGCCCGCCGCCTCCTCCGGCGACCTCCGCTGGCGTGGCCGCCACCTCCGCCATGAGCCCGGCCCCAGCCGCTCCTCGCCCAGCGGTGCCGCCGCGCCTCGTGGCGTCGCCCGTCGGCGCCTCGCCCGGCCAGCGCCACCGCCTGCGGCCCGGCCTCCGCTGCGCCCTCCGCCGGCCCCGCGCCTCGTCCTCCTCCTCCACCTCCGGCCAGATCCGGCGGCGAGAGGGCCGGATCCGACGAGCCCGACCGTCGCCGACCTTCCCCGCCCGTCTCCGGCCGTCTCCCCCATCTCCGGCATGTTCTCCGGCGAGCCGCTTCGGCGAGCATCTCCAGCCCGCCTCGAAATCCGTGCGGACCCGAGGTTGACCCCGAAAATTCCACCAAGTTCCCGATTATTTTGACATTCTGGTGCACTTTTCATCGCATCATAACTTGCTTCATACCGCTCCGTTTCGTGCGTGTAATATGTTAAATTGTTCCTTTTGAGATGGTATACATTTCATTCCATTGCATCATGTTCATTTGAGTCCATCTTGATGCCTGAATAATCGTTGCAAGAGTGCTATATGATGTTAATCTGCTGAAACTGTTATAACTTGATGATTTGTCATTTTTGTTGAATTTGATGTGTGCATCCTATGAGCTTGATGTCTACATGTGTTTTGAACTACATCATGCCATGTTTACAGGGGTGCAATCCATGTTTTTTTGTGAGTCTTGTTATGAGTGCATCAAGCTCGTGAAGTAGAGTACTTGCTGTTGCTGTTTTGCTAGGCTGATTCTGTTATATTATGATGCTATGTAAACCTGCTTCTACAAGTCATTCTATGCATAATCTGGAGATGTTCACTAAGGGTGTTTTGTTCTACATGTCATGCTATATCCATTATTGTTCTTGTTTGCATTTATAGCCAGCTGTAGCTTGTTGTAATCTTGCTCCAAATTTGCTAAATAATGTTGTTGTCAGCCTGTTAACATTAAGTTCAGTTGTTGTCATGCTTGTTGTTAGTGATACATGCACCCTATGAACTTTCTCTTGCCATGCTTAGCTTCTTAAACATGTATCTTTACTGTTGGTTGCCTTGCCATGCCATGTTTTACTCTGTGGTGAGTGGTTCAAGCTCACCAACATGTCTACTTATCGTTGTTCCTGCCATTTATGAATCTATCATATCATTTGCCATGTTTACATGGGTGCCATCATATTTTCTGTGCTCTTTTGGCTCATGGTCAGTAAGGGACATTTGTTTTATGCAATTAGTAGATTCATGCCATCCCTTTGTTTGCCATGATAAGTTCCTGTAACATGTTGTTTGATAGCTCTAAACATTGCAACCTGATGTTATTTTCTGCTAAGCCTGAAACTGTTATTATTTGCAATCTTGTCATGTCCTTTTGAGCATGTTTTAGTGATTTATGGAGATAGCTCAGTGTTCATGTTTTCTTATGCTTTACCTGTGCATTATGCCCATGCCTTTTTTTATTATGTCTAGATGCTGTAGCATATTGTTTTGGTGCTTACAAGATGCCTAGTTGCTGTTTTGGACAGATTGTTGTTATGACTTGTATAGTGTATGTGTTGAACCGTTGCTCCGTTTTGAGTGTGCTCTATATGAAACTTGTTTGATTTTGCACGTAGTTTCATATTATCATGTTGCATCCTTGTTTTGAGGTATTTGCTTGATGTTTGGATGCATTTAGCATCAATGCCATGTTCAACTTGTTTTGCTCATATCTTCTACGCTGTAGCTCCGAATTAAATGAACTTTATATGTAACTTGACTAGAATTTCGTGTAGATCATCTTGGTGCATCTTAACTTGCTGTTTAACAACTTGAACTTAAAGTTTATTCAGTTCTGTAACAATTTCGAAATTTGCATATGAGGACTTACCGGAATTGTTCTATGTTGTTTCCGGCCTCATTTCAACTTGCTTTGATGTATTGCTCTTGTATGCATCATCTCTTGCCACGAGTAGCTTCATGTAGTCTTGTCATGCATCATACTTGGTTGTGCATCATTCCTTGTTCATATGTGGAGTGTTTACCATGTTGTGTGCTTCTCTCGATAGTTCCTGCTTGCTATGATCGTGAGGATTCGCTTCACGCTTGGTCTGCCTTCATGGCTTCATCTTCTTCATGGACTCGTTCTTCTTCCTAGCGGGATTTCAGGCAATATGACCACTACCCTAGATCTCACTACTATCATTGTTATGCTAGTTGCTTCGTTCTATCGATATGCCGCGCTACCTATCTCTTGTTGATCAAGCCTCCCAAATTGCCATGTCAGCCTCTAACCGTTGTCACCCTTCCTAGCAAACCGTTGTCTGGCTATGTTACCGCTTTTGCTCAGCCCCTCTTATAGCGTTGCTAGTTGCAGGTGAAGATGAAGACTGCTCCATGTTGGATTATGTTTATGTTGGGATATCACAATATCTCTTATTTAATTAATGCATCTATATACTTGGTAAAGGGTGGAAGGCTCGGCCTTATGCCTGGTGTTTTGTTCCACTCTTGCCGCCCTAGTTTCCGTCATATCGGTATTATGTTCCCGGATTTTGCGTCCCTAACGCGGTTGGGTGATTTATGGGACCCCCTTGACAGTTCGCTTTGAATAAAACTCCTCCAACAAGGCCCAACATTGGTTTTACCATTTGCCCACCACCTATACATTTCCCTTGGGAGTAGCTAACCCGAGGATCATCTTTATTCAGCCCCCCCCCCCGGGCCAATGCTTGTCTAAGTGTTGGTCCGAACTAGAGTCCTTTGCAGCGCCACCTTGGGGAAACTCGAGGGCTGATTTTAGTTGTACGGTGTGCTCATCCGGTGTTGCCCTGAGAACGAGATATGTGCAGCTCCTATCGGGATTGTCGGCGCATCGGGCGGTGTTGCTGGTTTTGTTTTATTACTGTCTAAATGTCTTGTAGCCGGGATTCCGAGACTGATCGGGTCTTCCCGGGGAGAAGGAATATCCTTCGTTGATCGCGAGAGCTTATCATGGGCTAAGTTGGGACACCCCTGCAGGGTTTGAACTTTTGAAAGCCGTGTCTGCGGTTATGTGGCAGATGGGAATTTGTTAATATCTGGTTGTAGTAAACTTGAAGTAAACTCTTCTAAAATACACCAACCGTGTGTAATCGTGGAGTGTCTCTTTTCGGGGTTGATCGAGAGGAGAACACGGTTTCTGGGTTATTTCTGACGTAAGTAGGAGTTCAGGATCACTTCTTGATCATTACTAGTTGATGACCGCTTGCTTTGCTTCTCTTCTCGCTCTCATTTGCGTAAGTTAGCCGCCATACTCTGCTTAGTCGTTGCTGCAACCTCACCACTTTACCCCTTCCTTACCCATTAAGCTTTGCTAGTCTTGATACCCATGGTAATGGGATTGCTGAGTCCTCGTGGCTCATGATTACTACACCAACAGTTGCAGGTGTACAGGTTTATGCGATGATCATGACGCGAGAGCGATGTTTACTTGTTTTGGAGTTCTTCTTACGCTTGTTCGATCGGGGATAGGTTCTGTGTCGGCAGCCTGGGCTAAAGGTGGTGGATGCCTTGAGTTTCTATTATGTTTCATCTGTAGTCGGATGTTGACCTTGTATAAGATGATGTTGTATTCTTGCGGCATTTGTATGCCTTGTTTGTATCCCCATCTATTATGTAATGTTGATGTAATGATATCCACCTTGCAAATGTGTCTTCAAAATGCGCTTCTATCCTTGGTGGGACCTTCGAGTTCCTTTAGGATAGGGTCGCATCTTGGGCGTGACAAGTTGGTATCAGAGCCTCGACCGACCCTAGGAGCCCCCCTTGATTGATCGTGTAGTTTGGCCGTTGTTGAGTCTAGAAGAAACTGGTTTTCGGAGCCTAGTTATATCGGAGAGTAGGAATTCTTTTACTCCTCAGCCCCTTCTGCCGCCTCGTAAGGAATCTCGACGTAGGTGTTTTGAATTACTCCTCTTCCTGCTCAAATTTTTCTTTAGGATCACGTGGTTAGTTTCGTGAGTTGTCCATCCTCTTTTGTCCGGTGCATCTCTCGTCAAGTCGACTCGAACCTCTTTGTCTTTGGGAGATCAATCCTTAGCTATTTTCGATCGATGTTGTTTCCCTGTCCGAAGTTGTCTTTGTTTTTCCCGCCTGCCCTCCCTTCTTCTTTTCCGAACCGCGCCCACAGGCCAGGCTTAGGCCCAAGTTATCTTAGGTTTATTTTCAGATTATGGTTATATATACAGGTTGTAAGACTATTTTGAGAATCAAGCAATAAGACTATTCTATTGCCCGGCTCCCAGAGGAGCCGGAACCCTAAACCCTAGCCGCCTCCTCCTCATTGCGCGCCGCCGCCTCAACCCAAGGAAGGCGCCTCGCCAGCCCGGCGCTCGACCCTCGCCCTCCTCCCTCCTTCCCGTATAGCCTACGCCCAAGGCAGGGCAAAACCCTAGCTCCTAACAGATTACAACTTTGATCATGCATTATGTATAAAATTTAAACAGCACTATTTTTCAGACGAAAATTCAACAGGACACCCACATAGTCTGATGGCTTACCTTATTCAATGTTATGTTATTAAAAAATATAATATAAACTACAAATTTGACCTTTAATTTTGTTGCTATGATTTTAACAGCACTGTTTGTCAGAAGAAAATTCAACAGTACACCTTAATGAATTATATGCAAGTTATAAGAAAGAAAAAATATTGTGCCGATGTGGCCCAATTTTTTTTAAGATATTACACAGCCAGTAAAGAGCCTAATGGCTTGCTTGGAGAAGTATTCCTGGGTTTTAATAAAGTTTTGGTACTCAACTTAAATTTGACTTACGTACCAAAATTTACCAAGAAATATTATTTTTAGAATTGAATTAATTCAAAAATTAATGTATTTGCAATTCAATCGAGCTAGGAGCGACGGTCGCTCCCGCGAGCGAAACGGAGGGGAAACCCTTGTTGGAAATATGCCCTAGAGGCAATAATAAATTAGTTATTATTATTATATTTCCTTGTTCATGATAATCGTTTATTATCCATGCTATAATTGTATTGATAGGAAACTCAAATACATGCGTGGATACATAGACAACACCATGTCCCTAGCAAGCCTCTATTGGCTAGCTCGTTGATCAATAGATGGTTACGGTTTCCTAACCATGGACATTGGATGTCATTGATAACGGGATCACATCATTAGTAGAATGATGTGATGGACAAGACCCAATCCTAAGCCTAGCACAAAGATCGTAGTTCGTATGCTAAAGCTTTTCTAATGTCAAGTATCATTTCCTTAGACCATGAGATTGTGCAACTCCCAGATACCATAGGAATGCTTTGGGTGTACCAAACGTCACAACGTAACTGGGTGGCTATAAAGGTGCACTACAGGTATCTCCGAAAGTGTCTAATGGGTTGGCACGAATCGAGACTGCGATTTGTCACTCCGTGTAAACGGAGAGGTATCTCTGGGCCCACTCGGTAGGACATCATCATAATGTGCACAATGTGACCAAGGGGTTGATCACGGGATGATGTGTTACGGAACGAGTAAAGAGACTTGCCGGTAACGAGATTGAACAAGGTATCGGTATACCGACGATCGAATCTCGGGCAAGTACAATACCGCTAGACAAAGGGAATTGTATACGGGTTCGATTGAGTCCTTGACATTGTGGTTCATCCGATGAGATCATCGTGGAACATGTAGGAGCCAACATGGGTATCCAGATCCCGCTGTTGGTTATTGACTGGAGAACGTCTCGGTCATGTCTACATGTCTCCCGAACCCGTAGGGTCTACACACTTAAGGTCTGGCGACGCTTAGGGTTATAAAGGAAGTTTGTATGTGGTTACCGAATGTTGTTCGAGTCCGGATGAGATCCCGGACGTCACGAGGAGTTCCGGAATGGTCCGGAGGTAAAGATTTATATATGGGAAGTCTTATTTTGGTCGCCGGAAAAGTTTCGCAGACTTTATCGGTATTGTACCGGAGTGCCGAAGGGGTCCGGGGTCCACCTGCCCGGGGGCCACATGGGCTGTGGGGGTGCGCCTTGGCCTATATGGGCCAAGGGCACCAGCCCCAAGAGGCCCATGCGCCAAGATATAAGAAAAAGGGAAGAGTCCTCAAGGGGAAGGCACCTGAGGGTGCCTTGGGAGGATGGACTCCTCCCCCTCCCTTGGCCGCACCCCTTCCTTGGAGGAAGGGGCAAGGCTGCGCCTCCCCCCTCTCCCTTGCCCCTATAAATAGTGGAGGGGAGGGAGGGCATCCACACATGAGCCCATGGCGCCTCCCTCCCTCCCGTGACACCTCCTCCTCTCCCGTAGGTGCTTGGCGAAGCCCTGCAGGATTGCCACGCTCCTCCACCACCACCACGCCGTTGTGCTGCTGTTGGATGGAGTCTTCCTCAACCTCTCCCTCTCTCCTTGCTGGATCAAGGCATGGGAGACGCCACCGAGCTGTACGCGTGTGTTGAACGCGGAGGTGCCGTCTGCTCGCACTCGGATCTCCGGTGATTTGGATCACGACGAGTACGACTCCTTCAACCCCGTTCTCTTGAACGCCTTCCGCTTAGCGATCTACAAGGGTATGTAGATGCACTCTCCTTCCCTCGTTGTTGGTTTCTCCATAGATAGATCTTGGTGACACGAGGAAAATTTTGAATTTCTGCCACGCTCCCGACAAAGTGGCATCATGAGCTAGGTCTATTGCGTAGATTCTTTGCACGAGTAGAACACAAAGTAGTTGTGGGCGTTGATGTTGTTCAATATGCTTACCGTTACTAGTCCAATCTTGTTTCGATGGTATTGTGGGATGAAGCGGCCCGGACCGACCTTACACGCATTTCACGTGAGACAGGTTCCACTGACCGACATGCACTTGGTGCATAAGGTGGCTAGCGGGTGCCGCCTCTCCCACTTTAGTCAGAACGGATTCGATGAAAAGGGTCCTTATGAAGGGTAAATAGCAATTGGCATATCACGTTGTGGTTTTGCGTAGGTAAGAAACGTTCTTGCTAGAAACCCATAGTAGCCACGTAAAAACATGCAAACAACAATTAGAGGACGTCTAACTTGTTTTTGCGGGTATGCTATGTGATGTGATATGGCCAAGAAGAATGTGATGAATGATATGTGATGTATGAGATTGATCATGTTCTTGTAATAGGACACACGACTTGCATGTCGATGAGTATGACAATCGGCAGGAGCCATAGGAGTTGTCTTTATTTATTGTATGACATGCGTGTCATTGAACAACGCCATGTAATTACTTTACTTTATTGCTAACCGGTAGCCATAGTAGTAGAAGTAATAAGTTGGCGAGACAACTTCATGGAGATACGATGATGGAGATCATGATGATGGAGATCATGGTGTCATGCCGGTGACAATGATGATCATGGAGCCCGAAGATGGAGATCAAAAGGAGCAATATGATATTGGCCATATCATGTCACTACTATATAATTGCATGTGATGTTTATTATGTTTATGCATCTTGTTTACTTAGAACGACGGTAGTAAATAAGATGATCCCTTACACAAATTTCAAGAAGTGTTCTCCCTTGACTGTGCACCGTTGCTACAGTTCGTCGCTTCTAAGCACCACGTGATGATCGGGTGTGATGGATTCTTACGTTCACATACAACGGGTGTAAGACTGATTTACACAAAAAAAAACACTTGGGGTTAACTTGACGAGCCTAGCATGTACAGACATGGCCTCGGGAACACAGAGACCGAAAGGTCGAGCATGAGTCGTATGGTAGATACGATCAACATGAAGATGTTCACCGATGTTGACTAGTCCGTCTCACGTGATGATCGGACACGGCCTAGTTGACTCGGATCATGTAATCACTTAGATGACCAGAGGGATGTCTATCTGAGTGGGAGTTCATAAGATGAACTTAATTATCTTGAACATAGTCAAAAGACCTTTTGCAAATTATGTCAGAAGCTCGCGCTTTAGTTCCACTGTTTAGATATGTTCCTAGAGAAAATATAGTTGGAAGTTGACAGTAGTGATTATGCGGACAGTAGAAAGCTTATGTCCTTAATGCACCGCCTAGTGTGCTGAACCCCAATCGTCGTCTGTGGATGTTTCAACATCGGACATACACGCTTTTGATAACTACGTGATAGTTCGGTTGAACGGTTTAGAGTAGAGGCACCAAAGACGTTTTCGAAATGTCGCGGAACATATGAGATGTTTCGAGGGCTGAAATTGGGATTTCATGCTCGTGCCACGCCAAGAGGTATGAGACCTCCGGCGATTTTCTTAGCCTGCAAACTAAGGGAGAAAAGCTCAATCGTTGAGCTTGTGCTCAGACTGTCTGAGCACAACAATCACTTGAATCGAGTGGGAGTTGATCTTCCAGATGAGATAGTGATGTTTCTCCAAAGTCATTGCCACCAAGCTGCCAGAAGCTTCGTGATGAACTATAATATATCAGGGATAGATATAATGATCCCTTGAGGTATTCACGATGGTTGACACCGCGAAAGTAGAAATCAAGAAGGAGCATCAATTGTTGATGGTTGGTGAAACCACTAGTTTCAAGAAGGGCAAGGGCAAGAAGGGACACTTCATGAAACGGCAAATCAGTTGCTGCTCTAGTGAAGAAACCCAAGGTTGAACCCAAAACTAAGTGCTTCTGTAATAAGGGGAACAGCCACTGGAGCAGAATTACCCTAGATACTTGGTAGATAAGAAGGCTGGCAAGGTCGATAGAAATATATTGGATATACGTTATGTTAATGTGTATTTTCTAGTACTCCTAGTAGCACCGTGGTATTGAGATACCGTTCGGTTGCTAAGTGTTAGTAACTCGAAATAAAAGCTACGGAATAAGCGGAGACTAGCTAAAGGTGAGCCGACGATATATGTTGGAAGTGTTTCCAAGTTTGATATGATCAAACATCGCACGCTCCCTCTACCATCAAGATTAGTATTAAACCAGAATAATTATCATTTGGTGTTTGCGTTGAGCATAGACATGATTGGATTATGTCTATCGCAATACGGTTATTCATTTAAGGAGAATAATGGCTACTCTATTTATTTGAATAAATACCTTCAATGGTCTTGCACCTAAAGAAATGGTTTATTGAATCTCGATCGTAGTGATACACATTTTCATGCCAAAAGATATAAGATAGTAATGATAGTACCACCTGCTTGTGGTAATCGCCATTTGAGTCATATTGGTATAAAACGCATGAAGAAGCTCCATGTTGATGGACCTTTGGACTCACTCGTTTTTGAAAAGTTTGAGACATGCGAACCATGTCTATTGGTGTATACGCATGAAGAAACTCCATGCAGATGGATCGTTTGGACTCACTTGATTTTGAATCACTTGAGATATGCAAAACATACCACATGGGCAAGATGGTGAAAAGCCTCGGTTTCAAAGAAGATGGAACAAGATAGCAACTTGTTGGAAGCAACACATTTTGATATGTGCAGTCCAATGAGTGCTTTGAGGCATGCGATGAATATCGTTATGTTCTGACTTCACAGATGATTCGAGTAGATGTTGAGTGTATTTACTTGATGAAACACAAATCTGAATTATTGAATGGTTCAAGTAATTTCAGAATGAAGTTTAAGATCTTTGTGACAAGAGGATAGAATGTCTATGATATGATCATAGAGATGAATATCTGAGTTACGAGTTTTGGCACACAATTAAGACATTGTGCAAATTGTTTCACAATTAATACCGCTTGGAACACCATAGTGTGATGGTGTGTCCGAACATCATAGTTGCACCCTATTGGATATGGTGCGTACCATGATGTCTCTTATCGAATTACCACTATCGTTAATGGGTTAGGCATTAGAGACAACCGCACTCACTTTAATAAGGTACCACGTAATTCCGTTGAGATGACACCGTATGAACTATGGTTTAGAGAAACCTAAGCTGTCATTTCTTAAAGGTTTGGGGTCATGACGCTTATGTGAAAAAGTTTCAGGTTGATAAGCTCGAACCCAAAATGGATAAAATGCATCTTCATAGGACACCCAAAAACAGTTGGGTATACCTCCTAATTCAGATCCGAAAGCAATAGGGATTGTTTCTTGAATTGGGTCCTTTCTCGAGGAAAAGTTCGTCTCGAAAAGTTGAGTGGGAGGATGGTGGAGACTTGATGAGGTTATTGAACCATCACTTCAACTAGTGTGTAGCAGGGCACAGGAAGTTGTTCCCGTGGCACCTACACCAATTGAAGTAGAAGCTTATGACAGTAATCATGAAGTTTCGGATCAAGTCACTACCAAACCTCGTAGGGTGACAAGGATGCGTACTACTTCAGAGTGGTACGCAATCATGTCTTGAAGGTCATGTTGCTAGACAACAATGAACCTACGAGCTATGGAGAAGCAATGGTGGGCCCAAATTCCGATAAATGGTTAGAAGCCATGAAATCCGAGAAAGGATCCATGTATCATAACAAAGCATGGACTTTGGTGGACTTGCCCGATGATCGGCAAGCCAATGAAATAAATGGATCTTTAAGAAGAAGACGGACGTGGATGGTAATGTCACCATCTATGAAGCTCGACTTGTGGCGAAGAGTTTTTCACAAGTTCAAGGAGTTGACTACGATGAGATTTTCTCATCCGTAGCAATGCTTAAGTCCGTCGGAATCATGTTAGCATTAGCTGCATTTATGAAATCTGGCAGATGGATGTCAAAACGAGTTTCCTTACCGGTCTTCGTAAGGAAAGGTTGTATGTGATACAATCAGAAAGTTTTTGTCGATCCTAAGGATGCTAAAAGGTATGCCGGCTCCAAATGATCCTTCTAAGGACCGGAGTAAGCATCTCGGAGTTGGAATGTGCGCTTTGATGAGATGATCAAAGATTTTGGGTTTATACAAAGTTTATGAGAAACTTGTATTTCCAAAGAAGTGAGTGGGAGCACTATGGAATTTACGATAACAATATGTTGTTGACATATTGATGATCGTAAATGATGTAGAATTTCTAGAAAGCATATAGGGATGTTTGAAAAGTGTTTTTCAATGGAAAACCTGGATTAAGCTACTTGAACATTGAGCATCAAGATCTATAAGGATAGATCAAAATGCTTAATGGTACTTTCTAATGAGCATATACCTTGACATGATCTTGAAAGTGTTCAAGATGGATCACCAAAGAAGGAGTTCTTGCACGAGATGTAAGGTATGAAGTTAAGAGTTAAAGCTCGACCACGGCAGAAAAGAGAGAAAGGACGAAGGTCGTCCCCTATGCTTCGGACATAGGCTCTATAGTATGCTATCTTTGTGTACCGCACGGAAGTGTGCCTTGCCATGAGTCGGTCGAGGGTACAAGAATGATCCAGGAATGGATCATTGGACAATGATCAAAATTGTCCTTGGAGTAAATAAAGACATGTTTCTCGATTATGGAGGTGATAAAGAGTTCGGCGTAAAGGGTTACGTCGATGCAAGCTTTAACACCTATCCGAATGACTCTAAGTAGCAAACAGGATACGTATAGTGGAACAACCATTTGGAATAGCTCCAAGTAGGGCGTGGAAGCAGCATTTATAATATGACCTAGAAATTTGCAAAGCACACACGGATCTGAAAGGTTCGGACCCGTTGACTAAAACCCGTTGACTAAAACCTCTCTACTTAAGCAAAACATGATCAAACCTCAGAAATCATTGAGTCTAATCACATAATGATGTGAACTAGTTTATGACACTAGTAAACTCTTTGGGTGTTGGTCACATGGCGATGTGACCTATCGCTGTTAATCACATGACGATGTGAACTAGATTATTGACTCTAGTGCAAGTGGGAGACTGTTGGAAATATGCCCTAGAGGCAATAATAAATTAGTTATTATTATTATATTTCCTTGTTCATGATAATCGTTTATTATCCATGCTATAATTGTATTGATAGGAAACTCAAATACATGTGTGGATACATAGACAACACCATGTCCCTAGCAAGCCTCTATTGGCTAGCTCGTTGATCAATAGATGGTTACGGTTTCCTAACCATGGACATTGGATGTCATTGATAACGGGATCACATCATTAGTAGAATGATGTGATGGACAAGACCCAATCCTAAGCCTAGCACAAAGATCGTAGTTCGTATGCTAAAGCTTTTCTAATGTCAAGTATCATTTCCTTAGACCATGAGATTGTGCAACTCCCGGATACCGTAGGAATGCTTTGGGTGTACCAAACGTCACAACGTGAATCGGGTGGCTATAAAGGTGAATTACAGGTATCTCCGAAAGTATCTGTTGGGTTGGCACGAATCGAGACTGGGATTTGTCACTCCGAGTAAACGGAGAGGTATCTCTGGGCCCACTCGGTAGGACATCATCATAATGTGCACAATGTGACCAAGGGGTTGATCACGGGATGATGTGTTACGGAAACGAGTAAAGAGACTTGCCGGTAACGAGATTGAACAAGGTATCGGTATACCGACGATCGAATCTCGGGCAAGTACAATACCGCTAGACAAAGGGAATTGTATACGGGATCGATTGAGTCCTTGACATTGTGGTTCATCCGATGAGATCATCGTGGAACATGTAGGAGCCAACATGGGTATCCAGATCCCGCTGTTGGTTATTGGTGGAGAACGTCTCGGTCATGTCTACATGTCTCCCGAACCCGTAGGGTCTACACACTTAAGGTTCGATGACGCTAGGGTTATAAAGGAAGTTTGTATGTGGTTACCGAATGTTGTTCGGAGTCCCGGATGAGATCCCGGACGTCACGAGGAGTTTCGGAATGGTCCGGAGGTAAAGATTTATATATGGGAAGTCTTATTTTGGTCGCCGGAAAAGTTTCGCACTTTATCGGTATTGTACCGGGAGTGCCGAAAGGGGTCCGGGGGTCCACCTGCCCCGGGGGGCCACATGGGCTGTAGGGGGTGCGCCTTGGCCTATATGGGCCAAGGGCACCAGCCCCAAGAGGCCCATGCGCCAAGATATAAGAAAAAGGAGAGAGTCCTCAAGGGAAGGCACCTCAGGGGTGCCTTGGGGAGGATGGACTCCTCCCTCCCTTGGCCGCACCCCTTCCTTGGAGGAAGGGGCAAGGCTGCGCCTCCCCTCTCCCTTGCCCCTATAAATAGTGGAGGGAGGAGGGCATCCACACATGAGCCCATGGCGCCTCCCTCCTCCCGTGACACCTCCTCCTCTCCCGTAGGTGCTTGGCGAAGCCCTGCAGGATTGCCACGCTCCTCCACCACCACCACGCCGTTGTGCTGCTGTTGGATGGAGTCTTCCTCAACCTCTCCCTCTCTCCTTGCTGGATCAAGGCATGGGAGACGTCACCGGGCTGTACGTGTGTTGAACGCGGAGGTGCCGTCCGTTCGGCACTCGGATCTCCGGTGATTTGGATCACGACGAGTACGACTCCTTCAACCCCGTTCTCTTGAACGCTTCCGCTTAGCGATCTACAAGGGTATGTAGATGCACTCTCCTTCCCTCGTTGCTGGTTTCTCCATAGATAGATCTTGGTGACACGTAGGAAAATTTTGAATTTCTGCTACGTTCCCCGACAACCCTAGCCGCCGGCCGCAGGCCCCCCCCCCCTCCTCCTCGACTCCTCCCTCGCCACCGCCGGCTCGCGCTGATGGGCGAAGCCCGGTCAGCCTCGGCGGCGGCGGGGCCTTCCTTCCTCCGCTAGGGCCGACGGGCCGGGTCGTGGCGGCGGCGGCGCTGGCCCGTGGCGGCGGCGGCGGCGTGATGGAGGCGGAGTGCTGGCGGCGGCGAGATGGGCTCGGTGGTGTTCTGTTCCGCGTGGTTGCGCATGACGTGGTGGCGGCGGCCACTGGTGGAGCGCGTCGGCCCCCTTCGGCGGGTGGCTGATGCAGATGCGGGGAGCGCCGCTCCTGGCCGCGTGGGCGGCGGATCGGCGGCGAGCGTGGCTGGCTCCTGGGGCTTCCCCGTTTGCCCTTGGTGCAGATCTGGCGATGGTGCTTCCTCTCGGGGGGTGGATTAGGGGAAACCCCTTGGTTGTTCGCTGCGGCCACGATGTCGGCGGCGCTCCGGCGTCGTTCTCCTTCTTGAAGGCGGCTTCACAATCCCCCCCCCCCACTCGCCCTCCCTTCCTCGCCCCGGGTGAAAGCCCCAAATCTTCGGATTGGGTGGTGACGGCGCTCCGGCGTGGTTTTTCTTCTTGAAGACACCACCTTGGAGCGGCGGAGTGGTGGTCGAGGCTTTGGCACAGGAGGAGGCTGCCGGATATCGCCAGTGGTGTCCATGCTCGGCCACTTGCGGTTGAAGTTGGCGCCCGGCCTTGGCGTTGGCGATGCTTGGTGGTGCTGCTGCCTGGTGCGGTAGTCGTGCTTGTCGCCCCCTCCCGGCAACCTGTTGGTCCTGGTCATGCGAGCTCAGGGGTGAGCGACTCTGCCTGTCAACGGCGTAGTGTACTCCAATCCAGGACTAGAGGGCAGGGGGCTCACTTCGGAGGTAGAGACGGATGGCGGACTAGATGGCTTGGCTCAAGGGGGATGACAGAGCGTGACAATCCTCCTGCAGCGGGATCTACCTCGGCTTAGTCGCGGCGTGTGTTGGCTCCTGTTCGCCGAGGGCTTCGATGTTCAAGCTTGTGCTTGGTGCATTCGAGTCTTGTTAGTGGCTCCTTTGGTATCTTGTATCTTTGCCGTTTATGGTTTTTTCTTCCTTTCTTTTGTATTGTTGAACTTGTGACTCGGTGGGTGCTTTATAATATAAAGCGGGGGAAACCCTTTTTTGGTAATTATAATTCTATCTTGTAGGCACTAAGAAAATTCAACAGCATGCCTGCCTAGTCTCGTGGCTAACCTTAATCCATTGGCTATGTAAGTTGTCGAAAAAAAAGTTGTCAGAAAGTAAAATTGTGTGGATATGGCCCAAAAAGACTCAAGAAGTAAGCAGCCAGTAAAGAGCCTAACGGCTGTAAAGAACTCATTACCAAAACTTTACCAAGGAACCCCTGAATAGTAAGTTAAGACAGTGGCAAAATGACTAAGCTATTGAATGGGTGAACCAAACATGCGAGGTTTTACCTTCATTCCTGCCCAGCTGAAGTGGACAGCTGAAACCATAGGTGTTCAATTGTACTCCAGGTCTTACAGTTTCATCTGAAGGTCACACAAATTCATCAGTTCCCATAGATACAAAATTTCGTAGCTGGTGTCTTGAGACAGTAGAACAATATAAGTAGATCAGATGTATTCTATTCTGGATGCTTTTGAGCTACCAGGTCCTAATGAATAGAAGAAGATGAAGAGACACTAGTTTTTACCAAGGAGATCCGCCAGCAATTCCTTTGCTTCCTCAAGCGACCCTGCCCATTATTGGAGCACATGGTTAATAACTGTTGCAGATGTGTAGAAATTTAAGACCTATGCTACTCCCTCTGTTTAGGTGTATAAGTCGTCTTAGGCTGTGCACCGTGATCAAGGTGGAGGAAAAAACGAGAGAACTTAATGTTTTTTTGCTAATTAATAACATTGCATGTAATGAACTGACCACTGCATGTCGTGTTTGTTGTCCCAAGTCATTTAAAGCATTCATGGCTCACATCTCTTATTGGTTGATATGTCACGAAACAAGAAACGAGATGAGAGTTAATGTACCGTGCCTAAATGTTTTCGGAATATTTGGTTTTCGTAAGATGACTTACACACCTAGACGGTGGGAGTACTTAATCATATATAAGGTTTTTGTAAGTACCAATGCTTGGAACCATAAGTTGCTGTCTGCAAAAAGCAAGGAATGTGCATATGTTCAAGCGTCAGCAAAAACAAGTAAGAGCGAATTGAGGAGAGGGCTAGTATAGTGAAGATCCATGTACAATTACCTCTTCAAGGCCCTGGCGATAGCTTTTGGTCGTCCTGTTTGTTTCTTCTTCACGTAGCGCCTCCGGCTCCATAAACTAGCGGAGATCAAATACAGGACGGCAAAATTAAACTGACAAGTATTACTACTGAAATTAACAGGGAATCACTGTACTGGCTATTGTACGCCTTTCTGCCTTTAGATCGATGCACAGCACAGCTAGAAGGAAAGAATAATTTCTTGAGCAAACAGACATTCTACCTCTTTCTATAAGATTTAATGAAAATTGATAAAATCATTTAATATAATTTCTATGCTTAGTGTGTGACTCGTTATTTTTTTAAAAGAAAAAAACTTAGGAGCAGAGGGGGAAATCATCCACTACATAACCATTGATTGATTTCTTCTGAGGGAAGTTCCATGAATGGATCAATCTTCCACCATATCATATTTTGGTGATGACCAAATATTCTCTTTGCTAACATAGTTTGTTTTTCTTGCCAACTCTGGGAAACCCAATTCAATACTAGTAAGCAAAACTGTAACCATTCTTTTGGCTATTCAAAATTTTCGCAGCACCAAAATCTGATCTAGAGAATCTGGATCTGAGGAAATCTACATTATCCAGAGTCAAAATCAAGAAAATGGATCAAGACAAAGCGGAAATATCTGGCTGGCCACAAGGAAATGAAGAAGGCACGAATTCATTCAGACCCAGAAAGGCAAATTGAGTGCACAGAATAAACAGGGAGCAATTTGAAATGCTCAGCAAAGTGCACAGAATAGATAAATGGATCTCATAGCCACTTAAAGGATGCGTAGTACGAAAGAGGTGGATCATGGAGCACTGCCTGCCTGAGTAGGATCGAGTCTGGATTACGTACCCGGAAGCAATTGGGAGTACATGGTGCAGCTTGTTGCTGGTGGCCGGCAGCGCGATGCAGCCTCGCAGCTCTGGAGTAGAACCAGCCAACCTGGAGACGGCAAGCGATGCCTTGCGCCGCACTGTCTCCCAGTCCATGTTGGCCCTGCGTTCCGTTCGTGCTTACGTTTATGAGTGAGTCCGCACGAGTTAATCTATCTTCTTTTGTAATGGAATGGAAAGGCAGAGGAACAAATCTATCTTGGCCGCGCGCGGATACAGAACTTACATGGTCCTACGTACCTGACTTCGTCGACGGCGAGTATGGACAAGGAGATGGAGCGGAGCCTCAGATCGGCGTGGCTGATGGCCCTGCCGTTGTCAAGCTGGAGGTAGTTCCTGGGCACGGCCTTGTCCATGATGCCGTCGACGGCGCTGGCGAAGCGGTGGTGCATCAGGAGGAATTGACGGAGGACCTGGGCGCGGAAGCTCTTGGGACTGGCGGGCGGCGGCAGGTACCTGTCGAGGTATTCGACGGCGTCCAACCACAGGCCCCGCTGGACGAGGCCGCCCAGGTGCCGCATGCTCATGTGCGCGCGTGTCTTGTTCGTCAACCTGTTTTGAATTGGATCGGGCCATTGATTTGAATTTTGAACTGCTTTTCATTGCGCTTAGATTAGAAGGAAGGAAATTTTCAAGTCTGAACAGAAGCGTGCGTACTCGTTGTAGGAGTCGTGGAAGCCTTGGTCCCAGAGGAACGCGATGAGGCGCCGGTGACGAAGCCGCGTCACGCGCGGATGCTCCGGCGGGCTGGAAAGCTTGTGGTGGGCCTCGCCGACGGAGTCGTCCGCCGGGCGGGAGCGCTTCTTGCCGGAAAGCGTGTGGGCGGCCTCGCCGACGGAGACGCTCATGTGATCCGCCGGGCCGGAGCGCTTCTCGGCGGTCTCGCCGGAGAATGCGACGGAGGCATCCATCACTGGTGAATGGTGATTGGGATGGGTATGGAGTGCGCGCGGATTGAACAGGCAGAAAGAGCACACATCTTATATCGAGAGCGGCGGGATAGCCCACTCTCGCTCGGCGTTTACGCCCGCCTCGCGCTCGCGTTTTCTCTCTCTTGGCTTTACTCCTTTTTTTCCTCTCTGGTTTAGAGGCTGAGATGGGCACCGTTGGTTCTTGGATCAGTTGGGCTAGTGAGTACGTATACCACGGAGGAGGAGTGCACCGGGCGATTTGGTGCTACCGGTGCATCAAACTTTTTTAGAATTTTTTATAATGTTTCAAAAAAATTGAAAAAATCTAGCACACCACCGTAACATTAATGTATGTTGTTATAAAATTCCGTATCAAATTTCGAAGCATAGATTGAGATATAAAAATAACAAATTCGACATTGAATAGTATATAACACAAGTTGGGCTTTAGATTTGGCCTATTATCACACTGATGTCAAATTTGTCATTTTTGTATCTTGAGCAATGTTTTAAATTTCATACAAAATTTTGTGAAAATATATATTGATGTTATGCCAATGTGTTAGATTTTCTTTTTTTTATTTTTCTGAAACATTTTAAAATGTGCTAATGCACCCGGTAACACCACAAGCGCTGGTGCACCAGATACGTTTTTTGATTATCACACTGGTCATGTGATAATACTTTTTCGACTTTTTGGTCCAACTATAGGACGTTGGACCTTACGCGGATAATCGGCCGGGTTTTCATTTTAGAAAAAGCAGTTTATTGTTTTTATTTATCAAAATGAGAGTTTTTTTTAACTTGTGGCACACTTTATTCAAAAATATATAATTGTTACATCACTAACAAGTTCAACTAGGATAATCTGCTGAGGATCACCCTCCCAAGAAATTATAGAATTAGAATCATAGGAACTCTACCAAGCTTGTGTGTCACCTTGTTCTCTTCCCTTGGACAGTGAGACTACAAGAGTGAACCAATACTTTGAGCTAAATGAAAACACTCATTTTGAGTAGCAGAATAAGGACTTGGGATATGAACTTCCCCTTGCATGGCTGGATAATCTCAAGACAATCAAATTCAAAGATCACATTTGAGCATCCCCACTGGTCCGCTAGCTCCATACCATTCTTCAACGCCAAAGCTTCTGTTGCAGCGGCATCAAGAACATGCGTAAAGAGAGTTGTTCACCCAGTAAGAGCTGTTGGGGAACGTAGTAATTTCAAAAAAATTCCTACGCACACGCAAGATCATGGTGATGCATAGCAACGAGAGGGGAGAGTGTTGTTCACGTACCCCTCGTAGACCGAAAGCGGAAGCGTTAGCACAACGCGATTGATGTAGTCGTACGTCTTCACGATTCGACCGATCAAGTAATCAACGTCACGGCACCTCCGAAGTTCAGCACACGCTCAGCCCGATGACGCCCCTCGAACTCCGATCCAGCCGAGTGTTGAGGGAGAGTTTCACAAGACGACGGCGCAGGACGATGTTGATGTTATACCGACGCAGCGGGCAGCGTAAGCACCGCCATGATATCGAGGTGGACTATGGTGAAGGGGCACCGCGACACGGCTAAGAGATCAAACAGATCAATTGTTGTGTCTTTGGGGTGCCCCCTTCCCCGTAGATATAAAGGAGCAAGGGGTGCGTCCGCCAAGGGGAGAGGCGCGGAGGAGTCCTACTCCTACCGAGTAGGACTCTCCCCCTTTCCATATTGGACTAGGAGAAAGGGGGAAGAGGTGGAGGGAGAAAGGAAAGGGGCGCCGCCTCTCTCCTATCCTATTCGGACTAGGGGAGGCACGCGCCCTGCCTCGGCCTCCTCTCCTCTCTTCCACCAAGGCCCACTAAGGCCCATTAAGTTGCCGGGGGGTTCCGGTAACCTCCCGGTACTCCGGAAAAATCCCGATTTCACCCGGAACACTTCCGATGTTCAAACATAGGCTTCCAATATATCAATCTTCATGTCTCGGCCATTTCGAGACTCCTCGTCATGTCCGTGATCACATCCGGGACTCCGAACAATCTTCGGTACATCAAAACACATAAACTCATAATAAAACTGTCATCGTAACTTTAAGTGTGGGGACCCTACGGGTTCGAGAACTATGTAGACATGACCGAGACACGTCTCCGGTCAATAACCAATAGCGGAACCTGGATGCTCATATTGGCTCCCACATATTCTACGAAGATCTTTATCGGTCAGACCGCATAACAACATACGTTGTTCCCTTTGTCATCGGTATGTTACTTACCCGAGATCCGATCGTCGGTATCTCAATATCTAGTTCAATCTTGTTACCGGCAAGTCTCTTTACTCGTTCCGTAATACATCATCCCGCAACTAACTCATTAGTTGCAATGCTTATAGTGATGTGCATTACCGAGTGGGCCCAGAGATACCTCTCCGACAATCGGAGTGACAAATCCTAATCTTGAAATACGCCAACCCAACAAGTACCTTCGGAGACACCAGAGAGCACCTTTATAATCATCCAGATTCACGTTGTGACGTTTGGTAGCACACAAAGTGTTCCTCCGTAAACGAGAGTTGCATAATCTCATAGTCATAGGAACATGTATAAGTCATGAAGAAAGCAATAGCAGAATACTAAACGATCAAGTGCTAAGCTAACGGAATGGGTCAAGTCAATCACATCATTCTCCTAATGATGTGATCCCTTTAATCAAATGACAACTCATGTCTATGGCTAGGAAACATAACCATCTTTGATCAACGAGCTAGTCAAGTAGAGGCATACTAGTGACACTGCTTTGTCTATGTATTCACACAAGTATTATGTTTCTGATTAATAAAATTCTAGCATGAATAATAAACATTTATCATGAAATAAGGAAATAAACAATAACTTTATTATTGCCTCTAGGGCATTTCCTTCAGTCCCCCACTTGCACTAGAGTCAATAATCTAGTTCACATCACCATGTGATTTAACACCAATAGTTCACATCTTTATGTGATTAGTTCATATCTCCATGTGACTAACACCCAAAGGGCTTACTAGAGTCAATAATCTAGTTCACATTGCTATGTGATTAACACCCAAAGAGTGATCATGTTTTGCTTGTGAAAGAAATTTAGTCAACGGGTCTGCCAAATTCAGATATGTATGTTTTGCAAAATTCTATGTCTATAATGCTCTGCACGGAGCTACTCTAGCTAATTGCTCACATTTTCAATATGTATCCAGATTGAGACTTAGAGTCATCTGGATTAGTGTCAAAACTTGCATCGACGTAACCCTTTACGACGAACCTTTTGTCACTTCCATAATCGAGAAATATATCCTACTAAGGATAATTTTGACTGTTGTCCATTGATCTACTCCTAGATCACTATTGTACTCCCTTGCCAAACTTAGTGGTAGGGTATGCAATAGATCTGGTACACAGCATGGCATACTTTATAGAACCTATGGCTGAGTGATGTCTACTACACAACCTTCTTCTTGTAGACGTTGTTGGGCCTGCAAGTGCACAGGTTTGTAGGACAGTAGCAAATTTCCCTCAAGTGGATGACCTAAGGTTTATCAATCCGTGGGAGGCGTAGGATGAAGATGGTCTCTCTCAAACAACCCTGCAACCAAATAACAAAGAGTCTCTTGTGTCCCCAACACACCCAATACAATGGTAAATTGTATAGGTGCACTAGTTCGGCGAAGAGATGGTGATACAAGTGCAATATGGATGGTAGATATAGGTTTTTGTAATCTGAAAATATAAAAACAGCAAGGTAACTAATGATAAAAGTGAGCGTAAAAGGTATTGCAATGATAGGAAACAAGCTTAGGGTTCATACTTTCACTAGTGCAAGTTCTCTCAACAATAATAACATAGATAGATCATATAACAAGCCCACAACATGCAACAAAGAGTCACTCCAAAGCCACTAATAGCGGAGAACAAACGTAGAGATTATGGTAGGGTACGAAACTGTAACGCCCGGATAATTAGGCTACAGTAATCACACGTTAATGATGCCACGTCACCTTTGTCACTGTAATTAATCTCAGGTTAATTCAAAACCGTTTCAAATTTAAATCCTAAATAACTCAAATGACAAGAGTTTTCAAATATTAAAACAAAAATGTTCGGGCTATGTTAATTATTGCATCGGTAATTATGGTGAAGTAAACACATTTTTTATGAAATGCCTAAAAACTTTTAAATGAATTTAAATAGAAAAGAAATAATAAAAGAAAATACAAAATTAGAAAACAAAACAAAACAAAAAAAGAATAAAAAGGCCCCCTGACCAACTGGGCCAGGCGGCCCAGCTCACCGGCCAGGCCGGCCCACCTGGCCCAGCCGGCCGACCCAGCCCTGCCTTATCCCCACGAGGGGGGAAACCCTAACCACCCACGTCACCCACTCGCCCTCCCCCCCCCCACTCGCTCTCCCTACCCCCTCGCTCTGGATCTGGATCGGGAGGAGCCCGATCCCCTCCTCCCTCGCTCGACGCCCGTCGCCACCAGGAGACAACGCCACCGCCCGCTCTCCGACTCCTCCAAGGCGCCGACACGAGCTGGATCGGGGTTGGCCTCATGGCACCCGAAAGCACCGACGATCGCGCCCGTCACTGCCGCTCGAGGGCCTCCTCGACTCGCCGGACCGCTCTGCCATCGCCGGAGCCCTACCCCGCCGGACTGCATCCTCGCACCGTCGTCTCCGCCTCCTCCTCCCCCGTTGCCCCTGACCCTACGGATCCACGGTGAGGCCCGGCCTCTCTTCCTCTCGGCTCCTCGGCCGTCCGCATTGCAGCATGAGCACCACCGCCATGTTGCCGCCAAGGCCCCTCGCCGCCTGATCACAGGCCAGCCGAACCCCTCCTCCTCACAAGACGCCCGCGTCTGCCTGGCAGCCAGGCCCGTCTCGCCAGGTTGCCGCTCCCTCACGCCAGACGCCTGGGCCGCCTGCCACGCCAAATTTCACACTGCCGCCTGAGCCCTTTGCTCGGCTGGTGGCCTACACCCCGCCAGCCCGCCTCGCTATGCCGCCGTGCTCTGTGGCCTCGCCTGTCGCCCTTGGTTGGGCTCGGCCCCGAATGGGTGGCGCCCGCCACCGCTAACCCAGCGCCCGTTAAGGCCCCTGTGCCTATGACATAAGGGGCCCAGGCCCTAGAACGAAAATTTAAAAAAAAGATTAAAAATAGATTTGATAAATAGAGGTAAATAAATAATTAATTAAAATATTAATTAGTTAATTAATTAAAGCATTAATTAACTTAATTGATCATGATTAGATTAACCTAATCACCTAGTTTAGTTAATTAATCTGTTAGGTTAGTTAACAGTCAATGACATGCGAGACCCACACGTCAGATTGACCCAGTCAACCCCTGTTGACTCCTGACGTCATGATGATGTCAGCATGCACTGTTTTGGATAATGTTGTATTAAATTAATTAATTAAATGCTAAAATTAATTTAAATCTTTTTAAAATTAATATAAAATAAACCTTAGCTCGGATGGAAAAACTTTGTACATGAAAGTTGCTCAGAACGACGAAACGAATCTAGATACGCAGCTCGTTCGTCCGCCACTCGTCCCTAGCATAGTGAACCTGCAACATTTCCCCTCCGGTTCATCTGTCCGAAAACGCGAAACACTGGGAATACTTTCTCGGATGTTTCCCCCCTTCGCCGGTATCACCTACTACTGCGATTGGGCACACCTAGCATCACGCCTTGTCATGTCATGCATCGTCATGCATTTGTTTGCATTGTATTTATTGTTTCTTCCCCCTCTTCCCTCGCTAGACACCGAGACCGACGCCGCTGCTACCCAGTACGACTACGGAGTTGACGACCCCTCCTTCTTGCGAGAGCAATCAGGCAAGCCCCCCCCCCCCCTTGATCACCCGATATCGCCTATTCTTCTCTATATTGCTTGCATTAGAGTAGTGTAGCATGTTACTGCTTTCGATTAATCCTATCTTTCTTTGCATAGCTTTGTCCTTGCTACTCATTGTTACCTTTACCTTTATCCTCTTTGCTTAGTATAGGATGCTAGTGTTCCATCGGTGGCCCTACATTCTTGTCCGTCTGTCATGCTATACTCTTTGGGCTGTGATCACTTGGGAGGTGATCACGGGCATATACTATATATTTTACACTATTACATTACGTGATATCTTGTTAGGAGATGGGGTGAAAGGACGGTGGCTCCATCCCGATAGAGGTGGGCACAGGTTCCCGATGGCCCCATCGTTACTTTGTGGCGGAGGCGGCAGGCGAGTTGAGACCACCTAGGAGAGAGGTGGACTGGCCTGGTCGGCGTTCCGGATACTTAACATGCTTAACGAGATCTTGGTATTTGATCCGAGTCCGCTCTTGGCCTATACGCACTAACCAACTACGTGGGAAAGTTATGGGCACTCGACGTCGTGGTATCAGCCGAAGCCTTCGTGACGTCAACGACTGAGCGGCGCACGCCGGATTGGAACGTAAGCCTGCTCTTGTATTAAGGGGGCTAGTTCTGCTTCCGGCCGCGTTCCCAACATGCAGGTGTGCTAAGGGCGATGGGCCCAAACCCCTGTGCGCTTAGGTTTAGACCTGCGTGCTGACCTCTCTGTTGGCCTAGGTGGGGCTGCGACGTGTTGATCTTCCGCGGCCGGACATGACCCAGGAAAGTGTGTCCGGCCAAATGGGATCAAGCGTGTTGGGTTATGTGGTGCACCCCTGCAGGGAAGTTAATCTATTCGAATAGCCGTGATCTTGATAGCAGGCGACTACGAGTTGTACCTTGACCTTATGACAACTAGAACTGGATACTTAATAAAACACACCCTTCCAAGTGACAGATATACCCCCGGTGATCGCTCTTTAACAGGGCAATGAGGAGGGGATCGCCGGGTAGGATTATGCTATGTGATGCTACTTGGAGGACTTCAGTCTACTCTCTTCTACATGCTGCAAGACGGAGGCTGCGAGCGTAGTCTTGACGGGATTAGTTATCCCCTCTTATTACGGCATTCTGCGATTCGGTCCAGCGATATGGCCCTTTACACATATACCCATGCATATGTAGTGTAGCTCCTTGCTTGCAGTACTTTGGATGAGTACTCACGGTTGCCTTGTTCCCCCTTTTCCCCTTTCTTTACCCGATTGCTGCAACAGACGATGGAGCCCAGAGCGACGCCACCGTCGACGCATTTAATTCTACCTACTACACCGGAGGTGCCTACTACTACGCAGCTACCGACGCATTTACTGTGAGTAGTTAGGAGGATCCTGGCAGGAGGTCTGCGCCTCTTTCGATCTGTATCGGTTTGTGTTAGCCTTCTTAAGGCAAACTTGTTTAACTTATGTATGTACTCGGATATTGTTGCCTGGCTGACTTCGTCTATGATCGAGCACTTGTATTCGAGCCCTCGAGGCCCCAGCTTGTATTATGATGCTTGTATGACTTATTTATGTTTTAGAGTTGTGTTGTGATATCTTCCCGTGAGTCCCTGATCTTGATCGTACACATTTGCGTGCATGATTAGTGTACGATTGAATCAGGGTGTCACAAGTTGGTATCAGAGCCGACTGCCTGTAGGAATCCCCCTTCCACACTCCTTGGCCGAAGTCGAGTCTAGACGTTGCAAAAACTTTTACTAACATGGATGTGTGTCTTACGGGCAGACGTCACCATTGGGTGGTAGTAGGATCTTTTATTCCTCTACCTATACTCTGGGACTCTGACATCTCTTTTATTCGGGTTAAACGATTTTACTAACTCGGACTCTAGGTTCTCGATAATACTTTCTCCCGGAGAGCCCCTTCAGTCCAGATGATCGCCGGCTGCACCAGAAGATTTCGAAGATACTCTCCGATTTTCTCTCGAGACCTTGTGCCCGTTGCTTTTGCAATTCCCTTCCACCGAAATATCCCTATGGATAAATACTTACACCTGTCGTGCTTACTTTTATTCCCAATCGATCTTGTTATTACAAGATACCCCGAGAATATTTTGTGCCCTCTTGCCTTGCAGTTCTTTGCCACCTGAATTCCCCTAAGAATAATTTCTCGCACTTTCCGAGTATCCGCTCATCCCAGCTTGTTCAGATGTTTCACAAAAGTCTTTGAAATACTATTCAATCCTCCGAAAATCCTTAGCAGCTTTATTGCTCTGCAAATACTTGTCTACTTGCATTATGGATGCTTCCCATATATCTAGCAATATTCACTAGTATCTTTTGACACCGTCATTTTGATCCTATTGATTCAACATGTGTGTGAATGCACACAATCATCTATCAACCTTTCTAAATTATCTTTCCGGCTCAGACATCATTTTTGAACATGAGCTGGTTCTCGACCAAACTATTTGTCGTCAATTGTGCCTCTGGTCTATCCAACTTATCCATCCTTGATCAAAGCGACTGCTTCTGATCCTTTGTTTTGGAAATCGAAATTCCTTTGTTATCTAAGCATCGAATTATTCAGAGGTTCTATAATATGATGCCCGTGCATTCTTCTTCCTCTGGTTGAGTACCGTTGCTCACATCAGATCCCTTGTGGACCATGGGTTCCTTTGTCGGATTTTATCCGACAGTGTCCTTCATATTGAATAACCTTTAGAGCCTTTCCATGGGTATATAATGCCTTTGGTAAATTGTATCATCTGCCTTTGAACAATGCTCTACTTTCGAGCTTGTATTATTTACCCCGAAGTTTGTGGTATATGTACGTAATGTGCCACGATGGGTTGAACCTATGCCTTCCTTACTATGTGTGAACTCGGAAGTTTTCACGGGTCATACTCATCCGGTATTTCACCGTAAAACTTTCAACACTAATGCCATTATCGAAACGAGAAGTGAATGTAAGGTTATGCTTTGGAGAAGTGGGAGTCGACCTTGAACTTTGTGTTCATGCCCATGGACCCGAGGTGGAACTTATCATGGAAGCTTCTCGTAGTAATAATAATCCCCTTGTTATAACTTCTTCTCTTATCTATACTTGGTCTTTTGCGACCGTGGTTTCGACCATATTGTTCTTCCTTGATCCCATTTCTTGGACAAGTTTAAGTGCTTGCCTTCTGCAAATGATTTCACTTGTCCAACCTCTATCCCACTCTACCCTTGAGTATACCCTCTGGTACCGCGAGAATATCATGGAACTACATAACTTCTTATGGGTTCTTCATCAACTGTTATTTCTCACTGATTCCAATTTTCCTGGGTTCTGGGTTGTCGTCAACCGAGAACGCTGATAAGTGAATCAATTCCGCACTTCGACTCAATAACTCTAAGTAGTCTTCATTTGCTTATGAGTTCATTAATCCTTCAAGTCATTGCTAGCCTGATCGGCTATATCATTATCGTGCAACTTTTTAACTGTGCTACCTGGCCCCTCTTTCCGGAGCACAGATTTAGATGGTAAGCTAATCTTCCGTGATCTTCCTCGTCATATCATTTCTCCTTGAACAGACTTGATTTTGAGTTTGTGTCGTACCCATGGTTCCAATAACCTTTCACTTCATCATTCCTTTGACTCGATGTCGTCGCTGATTGATTACATCTTCATGAAATCTCTCGACAAATGTGTCGTGATCATCATCAACCTTATGAGCTCTTCCAGGATATCAATCGAATTCATGAAGAGAAATACCATCCTTGCCCTCGATGAGTCATGTTATCATCGGCCACCTTATTGCCTTCCCTCCAACACAAACTTGTTCGTGTTTTGTGTTATACCTTAAGTTCGTTGCTACCCAGCATTGTTCTTCTTTACATTGGAGTATTACCATCTTTCATGTCAAAAATGTTGTGAGGATTTCACCACCTCTTAAGAAATTCTTGTTACCGTGATGTTTCTCGCCATCACCATTCTTTCTTGGCCCCCGTGTTGACTGAACTCTGTTGTGGGAATTTGATATCTCTAGCAACCCTATTATTTTGAAGTGAACGGCCGATAGTCTCGTTATCGAATCACCATTCTAACTTTGAACGTCCTACTTGGTCCATATTTCCAGGTGCATTTTCGTTCAATATTTAATTGTGGAAATCCATCCTTTGGAAATCTTGATGAATTGTCGTTGAGTCCATCAGCCACATCCTCTTCCTCTCCTTGGTTTAATGATGAACTCTTGTTTCGGAACTCGCTCCCACAGTTCAATTCCCGAGAATCTTACAATGTCATCTCGACAATTGGTGTTGCACCTTTCTTCTCAGACATTGTGAGTCTGAGTTATCCTGCCACCTATCCAAACTGAATCTCGGTCAGATATGATGGTTGGAACATACTTTCAAGAGTTATAACATTGGTCCTCTTATGACTCGGTAAGATGATGTCATGCCTAGCACACCTGGCGGAGGACCTAGTGTTATAGTTTCTTTTTTAACAAGGTTAACCATTCTTCCATGAGGAAATTGAATGACTTGTTTAATAAGTTTTTCTGATGGATCCTTTGTGTATCCAAGGTCCGATCTTTGCTTGAAGACCTTGTCAATGCTATCTCGAAGCATATACGTGTGATGCTCCAATCTTCGATAAGAACACTTGAAACAAAATGTTATGTTTTCTTTATCAATTATCCAAAACACCGTTGTATGGGTTTTGTCATCAAATTCCTCTCCCCTTACCTAAATGGTTTCTACTTTCTATCCCGTCGTGGATATCTTGCTCTGCTTGTCCTTGGGAAGAATATACCCCTGGTATATGTGTCAAACACATTTTCCTTTCCATTGTTCTGTCTGATCTGATGATCACATTTTCCTTTCCATTGATTTGTTTAACCTTCCTTGTGATCCATAGGATCTAAGCAGCAATATTCTTCTGCTTATGTAAACACCTTGGTGTACAACCGTGTCAGTAAGACCCTGTTACTATTGTTGATAGCATTAGGTAACCGCCGATGGATGAGAACTCTACCTATTGGTCCGCCTCGTTCAACGAAAGGTGAAAATGGTTCTCTTCATCCCTCGCCCTTGGTACCGATGTTGTTGCCGACATAACCAACAGACTATCCTCTGACATGCCTTGCTTACATGATCGTGCAAGATGTCACCACCCTTCCAACTTTTAACCCACATGGTGGACCCATAACCCACAGGTCCCACGATCGAAACCTGACTCTCCGGTACACCCTGTTTCCAAAGTTAATCCTCACGCTTGGCTTCGTATGCAATTCGCGAGCCACATTCCTAGTGATCTATTCTGGTATCAGACGCAATACTTATTCACGTTGCCCTGAGACCCTTTCACCTTCTGACTAGGCATTGAATGATTGCCTATGCGCTTGAAACTTCTATTTTGCGCCTTCTTACTTTGCTCGATAATTTCTTAAGTTTCAATTCGAGAGTTACTTCCGCCACCTTCCCCGATGTTATAGACCCGATAGTCAACCTTGCAGAGGTTCGCTCCCCCGGAATACCCACCCCCTTTATTCTTTCGTAAGTACGATGGAATTCTCGAAGGAAGGATGCCGACATCATCATGATGAACTGAAGCAGAGAAATGGAGACCTCAAGTAATGGATTGACCTCTTCGAGAAGAGCAACCAAGACCGAGAAGGCTCGTTAGAGTTTCGCAACCAAATCCCTTCCCCCTTACTTCCCCTCTTAAATCTCGGGACGAGATTTCTTGTAGTGGAGGAGATTTGTAACGCCCGGATAATTAGGCTACAGTAATCACACGTTAATGATGCCACGTCACCTTTGTCACTGTAATTAATCTCGGGTTAATTCAAAACCGTTTCAAATTTAAATCCTAAATAACTCAAACGACAAGAGTTTTCAAATATTAAAACAAAAATGTTCGGGCTATGTCAATTATTGCATCGGTAATTATGGTGAAGTAAACACATTTTTATGAAATGCCTAAATACTTTTAAATGAATTTAAATAGAAAAGAAATAATAAAAGAAAATACAAAATTAGAAAACAAAACAAAACAAAAAAAGAATAAAACGGCCTCTGACCAAGCTCGGGCCAGCGGCTCACCACTGCCAGCCGGCCTGCCCACCCGACCTAGCTCCTGCCTTATCCCCACGAGGGGGAAACCCTAACCACCCCGCCACCCACTCGCCTCCCCCCACTCGCTCTCCCTACCCTCGCTCGATCGGATCGAGGAGCCCGATCCTCCTCCTCGCTCGACGCCTGCCGCCACTCAGAGACAACGCCACCGCCTGGCTCTCCGACTCCTCCGACATCGCCCCCCCTCGACACGTTTGGATGGGGTTTGGCCTCATGGCACCCCGAGGCCCGACGACCGCGCCCCGTCCGCTGCCGCTCGAGGGCCTCCTCGACTCGCCGGACCGCTCCGCCATCACCGGAGCCCTACCCCGCCGGACTGCATCCCCTGCGCCGCGTCGTCTCCGCCCTCCTCCTCGCCCCTTGTTGCCCCTGACCCTACGGATCCACGGTGAGGCCCCCGGCCTCTCTTCCTCTCGGCTCCTCGCGCCGTCCCGCAGTCGTGCACGAGCACCACCGCGTCGGCCATGCCGTCGCCCGCGTCCCTGGCCGCCCATTGCCAGCGCCGGGCGAGCCCCCTCCTCCCGCGCCGCGCCCGCGTCTGTGTGGCAGCCAGGCCCGTCTCGTCGTGCCGTCGCCTTGCCCGCTGCGCCCGCTGGGCCGCCCCTTGCCACACTGACCCCTCACGCTGCCGCCTGGAGCCCCTTTGCTCGTCGTGGCCTACACCCCTTGACCCGCCTCGCTATGCCGCCGTGCTCCGGTGGCCTCGCCCCGTCGCCCTTGGTTGGGCTCGGCCCAGAGCGGGTGGCGCCCGCCACCGCTAACCCAGCACCCGTTAAGGCCCCTGTGCCTATGACATGAGGGGCCCAGGCCCTAGAACGAAAATTAAGAAAAAAGATTAAAAATAGATTTAATAAAAAAGGTAAATAAATAAATAATTAAAATATCAATTATTTATTTAATTAACTTAATTGATCCTGATTAGATTAACCTAATCACCTAGTTTAGTTAATTAATCTGTTAGGTTAGTTAACAGTCAATGACATGTGGGACCCACACGTCAGATTGACCCAGTCAACCCCTGTTGACTGCTGACTTCATGATGATGTCAGCATGCACTGTTTTGGATAATGTTGTATTAAATTAATTAAATAAATGCTAAAATTAATTTAAATCTTTTTAAAATTAATATAAAATAAACCGTAGCTCGGATGGGAAAAATTTGTAAATGAAAGTTGCTCAAAAGCGACGAGGCGAATCCAGATACGCGGCTCGTTAAATCGCCACTTGTCCCTAGCATAGTGAACCTGCAACATTTCCCCTCCGGTTTATCTGTCCAAAAACGCGAAACACTGGGAATACTTTCCCGGATGTTTCCCCCCTTCGCCGGTATCACCTACTACCGCGATTGGGCACACCTAGCATCACGCCTTGTCATGTCATGCATCGTCATGCATTTGTTTGCATTGTATTTATTGTTTCTTCCCCTCTTCTCTCGCTAGACACCGAGACCGGCCTCATTGCTACCAAGACGACTACGGAGTTGACGGCCCCTCCTTCTTGCAAGAGCAATCAGGCAAGCCCCCCCTCCCCCCTTGATCACCCGATATCGCCTATTCTTCTCTATACTGCTTGCATTAGAGTAGTGTAGCATATTCTTGCTTTCGATTAATCCTATCTTTGCTGCATAGCTTTGTCCTTGCTACTATTGTTGTTACCTTTACCTCGCTATCCCTCTTTGCTTAGTATAGGATGCTAGTGTTCCATCGGTGGCCCTACACTCTTGTTCGTCGGCCATGCTATACTCTTGAGTTGTGATCATTTCGGAGGTGATCACGGGCATATACTATATACTTTACACTATTACATTACCGTGATCTTTGTTAGGAGATGGAAATTTGAAAGACGGTGGCTCCATCCCGGTAGAGGTGGGCCTGGGTTCCCGACGGCCCCATTTGTTACTTTGTGGCGGGCGGCAGGCGAGTTGAGACCACCTATGAGAGAGGTGGACTGGCCAGTCGGCGTTCATGGATACTTAACACGCCTAACGAGATCTTGGTATTTGATCCGAGTGCAGCTCTTGGCCTATCTGGACTAACCAACTACGTGGGAAAGTTATGGGCACTTTCGGCGTCGTGGTATCGGTGAAGCCTTCGTGACATCGTGGCCGGCGGCGCGTGCGGATTGGAACGTAAGCCTGCTCTTGTATTACGGGGCTAGTTACGCTTCCGGCCGCGTTCCCCAACGTGCGAGGTGTGCTAAGGCGATGGGCCCGGACCCACATGCTTAGGTTTAGACCGGCGTCTTGACCTCTCTGTTGGCCTAGGTGGGGCTGCGGCGTGTTGATCTTCCACGGCGGACATGACCCAGAAAGTGTGTCCGTCCAAATGGGATCAAGCGTGTTGGGTTATGTGGTGCACCCTGGGAAGTTAATCTATTGAATAGTTGTGATCTTGATAGCAGGACGACTTGGAGTTGTACCTTGACCTTATGACAACTAGAACTGGATACTTAATAAAACACACCCTTCCAAGTGCCAGATATACCCCCGGTGATCGCTCTCTAACAGGGCAATGAGGAGGGGATCGCCGGGTAGGATTATGCTATGCGATGCTACTTGGAGGACTTCAATCTACTATCTTCTACATGCTGCAAGACGGAGGCTGCCAGAAGCGTAGTCTTCAACAGGATTAGTTATCCCCCTCTTATTCTGGCATTCTGCAGTTCAGTCCTTGATATGGCCCTTTACACATATACCCATGCATATGTAGTGTAGCTCCTTGCTTGCGAGTACTTTGGATGAGTACTCACGGTTGCCTTGTTCCCCTTCTCCCCCTTTCTTTACCCGATTGCTGCAACCAGACGATGGAGCCCAGGAGCCAGACGCCACCGTCGACGATGACTCCTACTACACCGGAGGTGCCTACTACTACGTGCAGCCCGCTGACGACGACCAGGAGTAGTTAGGAGGATCCCAGGCAGGAGGCCTGCGCCTCTTTCGATCTGTATCCCAGTTTGTGTTAGCCTTCTTAAGGCAAACTTGTTTAACTTATGTCTGTACTCAGATATTGTTGCTTCCGCTGACTTGTCTATGATCGAGCACTTGTATTCGAGCCCTCGAGGCCCTGGCTTGTATTATGATGCTTGTATGACTTATTTATGTTTTAGAGTTGTGTTGTGATATCTTCCGTGAGTCCACGATCTTGATCGTACTGCGTTTGCGTGCATGATTAGTGTCTGATTGAATCGGGGCGTCCTGAAACCACCTGTAAAGTTATTCTTCGGATCGATCTATTAAAGAGTTCGTACTAGAATAACACCTTAAGACACAAATCAACCAAAACCCTAATGTCACCTAGATACTCCATTGTCACCTCAATTATCCGTGGGCATGATTATACGATATGCATCACACAATCTTAGATTCATCCAACCAACACAAAGTACTTCAAAGAGTTCCCCAAAGTTTCTACTGGAGAGTCAAGAAAACGTGTGCCAACCCCTATGCATAGGTTCATGGGCGGAACCCGCAAGTTGGTCACCAAAACATACATCAAGTGGCACGTGATATCCCATTGTCACCACAGATAAACACGGCAAGACATACATCAAGTGTTCTCAAATAAAGACTCAATCCGATAAGATAACTTCAAGAGGGGAACTCAATTCATCACAAGAGAGTAGAGGGGGAGAAACATCATAAGATCCAACTATAATAACAAAGCTCGCGATACATCAAGATCGTGCCATTAGAGAGAACACGAGAGAGAGAGATCAAACACATAGTTACTGGTACATACCCTCAGCCCCGAGGGTGAACTACTCCCTCCTTGGCATGGATAGCGCCGGGATGATGAAGATGGCCACCGGTTATGGGTTCCCCCTCGGCGGTGCGGAGCGGACTCGAGAGGTTTTGGTGGCTCTGAGAGGCTTGCGGCGGCGGAACTCCCGATCTATCTTCTTTGTGGATGTTTTTAGGGTACGTGGGACTATATAGGCGAAAGAAGTCGGTCGGGGGGGTGCTCGAGGGGTCCATGAGACAGGGGGCCGCGCCCTGTAGGGGGGGCGCACCCCCTATCTCCTGGGCTCCTCGAGTATCTTCTGACTTGATCTCCAAGCCTCCAAGATGATAATCTTCCAAAAAATCGCGCTGCCGAAGGTTTCATTCCGTTTGGACTCCGTTTGATATTCCTTTTCCTCGAAATACTGAAACAGGCAATAAAACAGCAATATGGGTTGGGCCTCCGGTCAATAGGTTAGTCCCAAAAGTAATATAAAAGTGCATAATAAAGCCCAATATTGCCTAAAACAGTAGATAATATAGCATGGAGCAATCAAAAATTATAGATACGTTGGAGACGTATCAAGCATCTAAGCTTAATTCTGCTTTCGTCCTCGAGTAGGTAAATGATAAAAAGATAATTTTTGATGTGGAATGCTACTAGGCATAATTTCATTGTAATTCTTATTAATTGTGGTATGAATATTCAGATCCGAAAGATTCAAGACAAAAGTTCATTTTGACATAAAAATAATAATACTTCAAGCATACTAACAAAGCAATCATGTCTTCTCAAAATAACATGGCCAAAGAAAGTTATCCCTACAAAATCATATAGTGCGGCTATGTTCTATCTTCACCACACAAAGTATTTAAATCATGCACAACCCCGATGACAAGCCAAGCAATTGTTTCATACTTTAATAATCTCAAACTTTTTCAACTTTCACGCAATACATGAGCTTGAGCCATGGACATAGCACTATATGTGGAATAGAATGGTGGTTGTGGAGAAGACAGAAAAGGAGAAGATAGTCTCACATCAACTAGGCGTATCAACGGGCTATGGAGATGCCCATTAATAGATATTAATGTGAGTGGGTAGGGATTGCCATGCAAGGGATGCACTAGAGCTATAAATGTATGAAAACTCAACAAAAGAAACTAAGTGGGTGTGCATCCAACTCGCTTGCTCATGAAGACCTAGGGCATTTTGAGGAAGCCCATCATTGGAATATACAAGCCAAGTTCTATAATGAAAAATTCCCGCTAGTATATGAAAGTGACAACATATGAGACTCTCTAACATGAAGATCATGGTGCTATCTTGAAGCACAAGTGTGGAAAAAGAGATAGTAGCATTGTCCCTTCCCTCTTTTTCTCTAATTTTATTTTTTCTTCTTTTCTTTTTCTTCTTTTTTTTCTTTTTTTTCTTTGGCCTTCTTCTCTTTTTTGGCCTTTCTCTTTTTTTTTCTTTTTGTAAAGTCCGAAGTCTCATCCCGACTTGTGGGGGAATCATAGCCTTCATCATCCTTTCCTCACTAGGACAATGCTCTAATAATGAAGATCATCACACTTTTATGGATTTACAACTCAAAGCTAGAACAAGATATGACTCTATATGAATGCCTCCGGTGGTGTACCGGGATGTGCATTGAATCAAGAGCGACATGTATGAAAATTATGAAGGTGGCCTTGCCACAAATACAATGTCAACTACATGATCATGCAAAAAGCAATATGATAAAAGTAATGCGTGTAATATGAACGGAACGATGGAAAGTTGCATGGCAATATATCTCGGAATGGCTATGGAAATGCCATGATAGGTAGGTATGGTGGCTGTTTTGAGGAAGGTAAATGGTGGGTGTACGGTACCGGCAAAAGTTGCACGGTGCAAGAGAGGCTAGCAATGGTGGAAGGGTGAAAGAGTGCGTATAATCCATGGACTCAACATTAACCAAAAGAAATCATATACTTGTTGCAAAAATTTAGAAGTCATCAAAAACCAAAGCACTACGCGCATGCTCCTAGGGGGATAGATTGGTAGGAAAAGACCATCGCTCGTCCCCGACCGCCACTCATAAGGAAGACAATCAATAAATAAAATTGTGCTCCAACTTCATCACAAAGCGGTTCACCATACGTGCATGCTACAGGAATCACAAACTTTAACACAAGTATTTCTCAAATTCATAACTACCCAACTAGCATGACTCTAATATCACCATCTTCATATCTCAAAATAATTATCAAGCATCAAACTTTTCTTAGTATTCAACACGCTCATAAGAAAGTTTTTACTATTTTTGGATACCTAGCATATTAAGATTATTTAAGAAAATTACCATGCTATTTAAGACTCTCAAAATAATACAGGTGAAGCATGAGAGTTCATCTATTTCTACAAAATAAAACTACCGCCGTGCTCTAAAAGATATAGGTGAAGTACTAGAGCAAATGACAAACTACTCCGAAAGATATAAGTGAAGATCAATGAGTAGTCGAATAATTATACAACTATGTGAAGACTCTCCAATTTAATAATTTCAGATCTTGGTATTTTATTCAAACAGCAAGCAAAGCTAAATAAAATGACGCTCAAAGCAAAACACATATCATGTGGTGAATAAAAATATAGCTCCAAGTAAAGTTACCGATGAACGAAGACGAAAGAGGGGATGCCTTCCGGGGCATCCCCAAGCTTAGGCTCTAGGTTATCCTTGAATATTACCTTGGGGTGCCTTGGGCATCCCCAAGCTCAGGCTCTTGCCACTCCTTATTCCATAGTCCATCGAATCTTTACCCAAAACTTGAAAACTTCACAACATAAAACTTAACAGAAAACTCGTGAGCTCCGTTAGCGAAAGAAAACAAAACACCACTTCAAGGTACTGTAATGAACTCATTATTTATTTATATTGGTGTTAAACCTACTGTATTCCAACTTATCTATGGTTTATAAACTATTTTACTAGCCATAGATTCATCAAAATAAGCAAACAACACAATGAAAACAGAATGTGTCAAAAACAGAACAGTCTGTAGTAATATGTAACTAACGCAAACTTCTGGAACTCCAAAAATTCTAAAATAAATTGGTGGACCTGAGGAATTTGTCTAGTAATCATATGCAAAAAGAATCAACTAAATAGCACTCTCCAGTAAAAAGTTCTAGCTAATCTCTTGAGCGCTAAAGTTTCTGTTTTTTACAGCATGATCATAAAGACTTCACCCAAGTCTTCCCAAAGGTTCTACTTGGCACAAACACTAATTAAAACTTGAAAACATATCTAACCAGAAGCTAGATGGATTATTTATTCCTAAACATAACCAAAAATCAAGAGACTAAAATAAAATTGGGTTGCCTCCCAACAAGCGCTAACGTTTAAAGCCCCTAGCTAGGCATGATGATTTCAATGATGCTCACATAAGAGATAAGAATTGAAACATAAAGAGAGCATCATGAAGAATATGACTAGCACATTTAAGTCTAACCCACTTCCTATGCATAAGGATTTTGTGAGCAAACAACTTATGGGAACAATAATCAACAAGCATAGGAAGACAAAACAAGCATAACTTCAAAAATTTAAGCACATAGAGAGGAAACTTGATATTATTGCAATTCCTACAAGCATATGTTCCTCCCTCATAATAATTTTCAGTGGCATCGTGAATGAATTCAACAATATAACCAGCACCTAAAGCATTCTTTTCATGATCTACAAGCATAGAAAATTTACTACTCTCCACATAAGCAAAATCCTTCTCATTCGGAATAGTGGGAGTATCATAAGAGACTTGAACACTAAAAATTGTTTCCACATTAAAAGAGTAATGTTCAGAAAAAGGGTAATCATAATCATGACAAGATTTGCAAATATAATCATCACTGCTTTTTATAGCATAAGTTTCATCACAATAATCATCATAAGTAGCAACTTCGTTCTCATCATAATCGATTGAAACCTCTCCCAAGATAGTGGAGTCACTAAATAAAGTTGACACTCTTCCAAATCCACTTTCATATTCATCACAACAAAATTCAACGTCCTCCAAAATAGTGGGATCACTACTTCCTAAAGTTGACACTCTTCCGAACCCACTTTCATCAATATAATCATCATAGGTAGGAGGCATGCTATCATCATAACAACTTTGCATATCAAAACTTGGGGTGCTAAAAATATCATCTTCATTAAACGTAGCATCCCCAAGCTTGGGACAAACATTAATTTCAGCAAATATATTCTCAAATATTTCATCCTCATCAAACATAGCTTCCCCAAGCTTGGGCTTTTTCATATCATAAGCATAATCACTTTCATCATTAAAAATATGGATATCACCAATAGTAAAGCAATTATCATCATCACAATGAGTAGTAGGAGCAACATCATTTGGGAGGGATACCTTTCTACCTTTTTTGCTCCTTCTTTTCTTTTTCTTCTTCACATTATGTGTAGGTTCAACCTTCCTCTTTGAGCTCCTTATTGATGAGATTCGTTGAATAGAAAGCTCCTCCTCGTTACCTAATTCATCATAAGAAATAATAGGAGGATATTGGGAAGTCTCTTCCCTTTCATTAGTATTCTCATCATCTTCCATTTGCTTTCTTTTCTTTAGGTAATTGGCAATATAAGGATTTTCAATGCAATTCTCCGCACAAAACATATAAATCTTTTCTAGATCAATATCAACAAAATGATTAAGATTAAATTCTGGAATAGGCTTAGTTAAACGTTTCAACTCTTCACAACCCAAAAGCAATATAAGTTCATTGTAATGAGAAAGGGGGATCAAATCATCACAATTTTTGGACACGATCCGATCATGAAACAAATTGCATTGGAGATGTAAATGATCTTGTTTATTGCAAAATTCACAACAGGAAAGATATCTTAAATTCTCCGCACTCTTATCTAGCCTTTCTTGCAACTTCTTAGTTTCTAAATACTTATGCCTCTTGCAATATATATCTTCTTTATTTGGTGTGTTAATGCAAACATGCACTCCACAAAAGTTGACATGCTTATGAGAGATATTTTCATCATGACTAGAGCAATCATCATTAGTACTATGGATATTCAAGGAGTTTATACTAACAACATTGCAATCCTGCTCATCATTCAAAGATTTATTACCAACCATTTTAAAGCATTCTTCTTCTAGCACTTGAGCACAATTTTCCTTTCCATCATACTCACGAAAGATATTAAAAAGACGAAGCGTATGAGACAAACTCTATTCCATTTTTTTGTAGTTTTCTTTTATAAACTAAACTAGTGCTAAAAACAAGAAGCAAAAAGATTCGATTGCAAGATCTAAAGATATACCTTCAAGCACTCACCTCCCCGGCAACGGCGCCAGAAAAGAGCTTAGTTGACGGGGTATGAGTGCCGCTTACCTAGCCTCCCCGGCAATGGTGCCAGAAAAGAGCTTAGTTGACGGGGTGTGAGTGAGTGCCGCTTACCTAGCCTCCCTGGCAACGGCGCCAGAAAAGACTGAGGCATAGGGAATGACTTCCATTCTCTTTCTATCTTCTGCCATGGTCGGGCTTTGAGTTTTTCTCAATTTCACACCTTGTAACACAGGCAAGAAACTCTTTCTTTGACTGTTCCATTTTGAACTACTTCAAAATCTTGTCAAGGTATGTACTCATTGAAAAAACTTATAGAGCGTTTTGATCTATCTCTATTGATCTTGATGCTCAATATGTAAGCAGCTTCACCGAGGTCTTTCTTTGAAAAACTCCTTTCAAACACTCCTTTATGCTTTGCAGAATAATTCTACATTATTTCCGATCAACAATATGTCATTCACATATACTTATCGAAATGTTGCAGTGCTCCCACTCACTTTCTTGTAAATACAGGCTTCACCGCAAGTCTGTATAAAACTATATGCTTTGATCAACTTATCAAAGCGTATATTCCAAATCCGAGATGCTTGCACCAGTCCATAGATGGATCGCTGGAGCTTGCATATTTTGTTAGCACCTTTAGGATTGACAAAAAACTTTATGGTTGCATCATATACAACTCTTCTTTAATAAATCCATTAAGGAATGCGATTACATTTATCCATTTGCCGATTTCATAAAATGCGGCGATTGCTAACATGATTCGGACAGACTTAAGCATAGATACGAGTGAGTAACTCTCATCGTAGTCAACACCTTGAACTTGTCGAAAATCTTTTGCGACAATTCTAGCTTTGTAGACAGTAACATTACCGTCAGCGTCAGTCTTCTTGAAGATCCATTTATTCTCAATGGCTTGCCGATCGGGCAAGTCAACCAAAGTCCATACTTTGTTCTCATACATGGATCTCATCTCAGATTTCATGGCCTCAAGCCATTTCGCGGAATCTAGGCTCACCATCGCTTCTTCATAGTTCATAGGTTCGTCATGGTCTAGTAACATAACTTTCAGAACAGGATTACCGTACCACTCTGGTGTGTATCTTACTCTGGTTGATCTATGAGGTTTAGTAACAACTTGATCTGAAGTTTCATGATCATCATCATTAACTTCCTCACTAATTGGTGTAGTAGTTACAGGAACAGATTTCTGTGATGAACTACTTTCCAATAAGGGAGCAGGTACAGTTACCTCATCAAGTTCTACTTTCCTCCTACTCACTTCTTTCGAGAGAAACTCCTTCTCTAGAAAGGATCCATTCTTAGCAACGAATATCTTGCCTTCGGATCTGTGATAGAAGGTGTACCCAATTGTCTCCTTTGGGTATTCTATGAAGACACATTTCTCCGATTTGGGTTTGAGCTTATCAGGATGAAACATTTTCTTATAAGCATCGCAACCCCAAACTTTAAGAAACAACTTTGGCTTCTTGCCAAACCATAGTTCATACGGTGTCGTCTCAACGGATTTAGATGGTGCCCTATTTAACGTGAATGCAGCTGTCTCTAATGCATACTCCCAAAACGATAGTGGTAAATCGGTAAGAGACATCATAGAACGCACCATATCTAATAAAGTACATTTATGAAGTTTGGACACACCATTACCTTTGTGGTGTTCGGTGGCGTGAGTAGTGAAACTATTTCACATTGTTTTAACTGAAGGCCAAACTCTAACTCAAATATTTTACCTCTGCGATCATATCGTAGAAATTTTTATTTTCTTGTTACGGTGATTCTCCACTTCACTCTGAAATTCTTTGAACATTTCAAATGTTTCAGACTTGTGTTTCATCAAGTAGATATACCCATATCTGCTCAAATCATCTGTGAAGGTCAGAAAATAACGGTACCTGCCATGACATCAACACTCATTGGACTGCATACATCGGTATGTATTATTTCCAACAAATCTGTTGCTCACTCCATTGTTCAAGAACGGAGTCTTAGTCATCTTGCCCATGAGGCATGGTTACTTAAGCATCAAGTGATTCCAAAAGCCCATCGGCATGGAGTTTCTTCATGCGCTTTACACCAATATGACCTAAGCGGCGATTGCCACAAATAAGTTGCACTATCATTATTAACTTTACATCTTTTGGCTTCAATATTATGAATATGTGTATCGCACGATCGAGATCCAACAAACCATTTTCATTGGGTGTATGACCATAGAAGATTTTATTCATGTAAACAGAACAACAATTATTCTCTAACTTACATGAATAACCGTATTGCAATAAACATGATCAAATCACATTCATGCTCAACGCAAACACCAAATAACACTTATTTAGGTTCAACACTAATCCCGAAAGTATAGGGAGTGTGCGATGATGATCATATCAATCTTGGAACTACTTCCAACACACATCGTCACCTCACCCTCAACTAGTTTCTATTTATTCTGCAACTCCCGTTTCGAGTTACTACTCTTAGCAACTGAACCATTATCAAATACCAAGGGTTTGCTATAAACACTAGTAAAGTACACGTCAATAACATGTATATCAAATATACCTATGTTCACTTTGCCATCCTTCTTGGGCTTCCAGTGACCAGTCCCTTTGCAGTATAATCACTTAGCCTTAGGCTTAGGTCCAGACTTGGGCTTCTTCACTTGAGCAGCAACTTGCTTGCTGTTCTTCTTGAAGTTCCCCTTCTTCTCTTTGCCCTTTTCTTGAAACTAGTGATCTTGTCAACCATCAACACTTGATGTTTTTCTTGATTTCTACCTTCGTCGATTTCAGCATCACGAAGAGCTTGGGAATCGTTTTTGTTATCCCTTGCATATTATAGTTCATCACGAAGTTCTACTAACTTTGTGATGGTGACTAGAGAATTCTGTTAATCATTGTTTTATCTGGAAGATTAACTCCCACTTGATTCAAGCGATTGTAGTACCCAGACAATCTGAGCACATGCTCACTGCTTGAGCTATTCTCTTCCATCTTTTAGCAATAGAACTTGTTGGAGACTTCATATCTCTCGACTCGGGTATTTGCTTGAAATATTAACTTCAACTCCTGGAACATCTCATATGGTCCATGATGTTCAAAACGTCTTTGAAGTCCCGATTCTAAGCCGTTAAGCATGGTGCACTAAACTATCAAGTAGTCATCATATTGAGCTAGCCAAACGTTCATAACGTCTGCATCCGCTCCTGCCATAGGTCTGTCACGTAGCTGTGCATCAAGGACATAATTCTTCTGTGCAGCAATGAGGAAAATCTTTGGATCACGGACCAAGTCCGCATCATTGCTACTAACATCTTTCAACATAGTTTTCTCTAGGAACATATCAAAATTAACATATGAAAACAACAACGCGAGCTATTGATCTACAACATAATTTGCAAAATACTACGGGACTAAGTTCATGATAAATTTAAGTTCAATTAATCATATTACTTAAGAACTCCCACTTAGATAGACATCCCTCTAGTCATCTAAGTGATCACGTGATCCAAATCAACTAAACCATAACCGATCATCACGTGAGATGGAGTAGTTTTCAATGGTGAACATCATTATGATGATCATATCTACTATATGATTCACGCTCGACCTTTCGGTCTCCAATGTTCCGAGGCCATATCTGCATATGCTAGGCTCGTCAAGTTTAACCTGAGTATTCTGCGTGTGCAAAACTGGCTTGCACCCGTTGTAGATGGACGTAGAGCTTATCACACCCGATCATCACGTGGTGTCTGGGCACGACGAACTTTGGCAATGGTGCATACTCAGGGAGAACACTTTTATGTTGAAATTTAGTGAGAGATCATCTTATAATGCTACCATCAATCAAAGCAAGATAAGATGCATAAAAGATAAACATCACATGCAATCAATATAAGTGATATGATATGGCCATCATCATCTTGTGCTTGTGATCTCCATCTCCGTAGCACCTCCATGATCACCATCGTCACCGGCGCGACACCTTGATCTCCATTGTAGCATCGTTGTCGTCTCGCCAATCTTATGCTTCTACGACTATCGCTACCGCTTAGTGATAAAGTAAAGCATTACGAAGCGATTGCATTGCATACAATAAGCGACAACCATATGGCTCCTGCCGATTGCCGATAACTTCGGTTACAAAACATGATCATCTCATACAGTAAAAATATAGCATCACGTCCTGACCATATCACATCACAACATGCCCTGCAAAAACAAGTTAGACGTCCTCTACTTTGTTGTTGCAAGTTTTACGTGGCTGCTACGGGCTTAGCAAGAACCGTTCTTACCTACGCATCAAAAACCACAACAATAGTTTGTCAAGTTGGTGTTGTTTTAACCTTCGCAAGGACCGGGCATAGCCACACTCGGTTCAACTAAAGTTGGAGAAACTGACACCCGCCGACCACATGTGCAAAGCACGTCGGTAGAACCAGGTCTCGCGTAAGCGTCTGGCGTAATGTCGGTCCGGGCCGCTTCATCCAACAATACCGCCGAACCAAAGTATGACATGCTGGTAAGCATTATGACTTATATCGCCCACAAGTCACTTGTGTTCTACTCGTGCATATGACATCTACGCATAAAACCAGGCTCGGATGTCACTGTTGGGGAACATAGTAATTTCAAAAAAATTCCTACGCACACGCAAGATCATATCGTAGGTCGGCCAAGGGGAGAGGCGCGCCGGAGGAGTCCTACTCCTACCGGGAGTAGGACTCCCCCCCTTTTCCATGTTGGACTAGGAGAGAGGGGGGGAAGAGGTGGAGGGGAGAAAGAAAAGGGGGGCGGCGCCCCCCTCTCCTTGTCCTATTCGGACTAGGGGAGGGCGTGCCACCTGCAGCCTCCTCTCCTCTCTCTCTTCCACCAAGGCCCACTAAGGCCCATTAAGTTGCCGGGGGTTCGGTAACCTCCCAGATTACTCGGAAAAATCCCGATTTCACCCGGAACACTTCCGATGTTCAAACATAGGCTTCCAATATATCAATCTTCATGTCTCAACCATTTCGAGACTCCTCGTCACGTCCGTGATCACATCCGGGACTCCGAACAACCTTCCGTACATCAAAACACATAAACTCATAATAAAACTGTCATCATAACTTTAAGCGTGGGGACCCTACGGGTTCGAGAACTATGTAGACATGACCGAGACACGTCTCCGGTCAATAACCAATAGCGGAACCTGGATTCTCATATTGGCTCCCACATATTCTACGAAGATCTTTATCGGTCAGACCGCATAACAACATACGTTGTTCCCTTTGTCATTGGTATGATACTTGCCCGAGATTCGATCGTCGTAATCTCAATATCTAGTTCAATCTCGTTACCGGCAAGTCTCTTTACTCGTTTTGTAATACATCATCCCGCAACTAACTCATTAGTTGCAATCCTTGCAAGGCTTATAGTGATGTGCATTACCGAGTGGGCCCAGAGATACCTCTCCGACAATCGGAGTGACAAATCCTAATCTTGAAATACGCCAACCCAACAAGTACCTTCGGAGACACACAGAGAGCACCTTTATAATCACCCAGTTACGTTGTGACGTTTGGTAGCACAAAAAGTGTTCCTCCGGTAAACGGGAGTTGCATAATCGCATAGTCATAGGAACATGTATAAGTCATGAAGAAAGCAATAGCAGAATACTAAACGATCAAGTGCTAAGCTAACGGAATGGGTCAAGTCAATCACATCATTATCCTGATGATGTGATCCCGTTAATCAAATGACAACTCATGTCTATGGCTAGGAAACATAACCATCTTTGATCAATGAGCTAGTCAAGTAGAGGCATACTAGTGACACTCTGTTTGTCTATGTATTCACACAAGTATTATGTTTCCGGTTAATACAATTCTAGCACTAATAATAAACATTTATCATGAAATAAGGAAATAAATAATAACTTTATTATTGCCTCTAGGGCATATTTCCTTCAAGAGCATCACCATAGTGGTTTCGAAGAACCGCCGATGTGGCTCCGCGTCTATCTTCCATGAAGCATGCATCTACGTTCACTTTATAAAGATTTTGAGAAGGTTTAGACCATTTAACATCAGGCACACTATTCGCACTCCTTGAGCCAGCATAATTGGCCGTTATCGCATGTATGGCGACTGTTGTTTTGGAAGGAATGGCCACACCTTCGCCCTTCACGGCTTCCCTTCTCTGCCACCAGATGTACCAAGCTCCAACCAACATTGACTCTTGGAAGCCGAGATGTTGCAGTGTGATTGAATTACGCCTTTGATCTCTGAGGATATTCTCAAGCACGACACTACTAGATCGGTTTGAAACAAGGGCTTGGGCGATCATTTCCTGAAGACTCAAAGCTTTCCACACTTCTTTAGCTCGAACAAATGTAAACATCAGGTGTTGCACGTCTTTAGCTCCCCCTTACAAACATGACATTGTCCAGATGCCGGTATATGACGATTCACAAGGACTAACATACCCGGTATCATCCCATGTGAAGCCTTCCAACCAAAGATCTTTATTTTACTAGGAACTTGAAGCTTCCAGAGAATCTCCCAAACTGGGTTAGACATTGATGGTTCAATCTTATCTCTTCTGATTCTTGCACCAAATTGGTGTTCCCACTCAGTATAGTACGCGGACCTGACTGGGAGAACGTTTGAATCTTGTGTCAGGCAACAAAATCCTCAGTTAATTGTGTGCTCAAAGGGATCCTCAAAATTCTTTCAACATCAACCAAAAAATTGTCCAAAATTAAATCTTCATCCCATCTCCCTGTCCATGGATTAATCAACTCATCAACAGTATTCAGAAGGCAAAAACCCTTTCTAGATATAATTTCCTGGATGGACTACTCGGTATCCAGTGATCATCCAAGATATTGATATTACTTCCCGATCCCACTCTCCAAATATGCCATCTTTTGAAAGTCTGGAGACCGGCAACAATACTTCGCCATGTAAATGAAGATCCCTTCTTCGGTCCTGCCTTCAAGAGATTTCCATCAAGATGATATTTAGCTCTCAAAACCCTTGCACAGAGAATATTATCCTGATGAATTTCTTTGCAAGCAACTAAGCAGGACCTTATAATGCATCTACATAATAATGCCAAGGGGTTTTGTGCAACAAAAAATAACACAGGCGCGTGCCACTTTGATGACATGGCGCCCGATCTGGCAGTTGATCAACATTTTGTATCAAATTGTTACCGCATCAAGAATTAAGTGACCAGTTTTCATACTTTTTTAAGTTTTTGTATGGATCTGTTCGCTATGCAAGTTCATGTACTTATGGTGATATTAACTCTCATTTTTAATGCCGTCTATTGTACTTGTTATTGACAATGCTCTCTCTCTCTCTCTCTCTCTCTCTCATTCTCATCCAATGCCTATACTTCAGCTTTTGTAGCTCTTCCTTTGAAAGGTTTAAATCATCCTCATCTAGTGGATACTCCTCTTCCATGTACTCATTTTGCACATTGTTATCCTCCGCATTTTTATCTACATTTTCATCAAAGAGATCCTCCATATTCCACATCATTATCACTTTCATAAAAATCAGAGTCAGTCTCGTCAACTTCTCCCTCTGCTTCAGTATCTGCACCCTCTGCTTCATGTGCTTGCTCCGCTTCCTCTGGTTCTGCTTGCTCTTGCTCTGGATGTTGTGCTTGCTCTTCAATGCTTGTTGCGGCATTGATCCTTGAAGTTCCTTCACCCCGTCTAGCTCTTGTTGGCAATTATATTACCACATCATACCATATGTGATCTTTCTCATCCACAAGCAAATATAGTGTCTTGTGTTCTCTACTTGCGGTGTTGATTGCAGCAATTACTTCATCATTATCCACACAAACCATACCATCCAAAAATTTACTTTTTCTCAGGCAAGCACCAGTACACGTGAATCTTAGGATCTAAAGTATCATATCCAATCTTCTCCAAGCAGTCCTTCATAACTTATGTTGACCAACTGTCGGGATGACAATAATCGAACACATGTGTGCATCCAACATATTGCCTATTAGCACCCAGTCCACAGAAAAGTCCATTGTGTTCAAATTCTACTAATAACATAGGTGTAAATTCCCCTGAAGTAACTGCAAAAAAGGAGGAAGTTTACATTAAATCTGCACATGAGAAAAGCCTCTGTTTGGTGCGGTACATAGTTAGAATTGCAGTAACAAGATACAGCAAAAGACACTGTCTGTTGTAGTAAATAGTAAAAAATACAAAACAATTTAGTCTCTTCTGGCCTGTACAAAATAATGTAGACATTGTTCGTAATTTACGACTCCTTGACTTTCTTTCCATTTACTTTTCCTTTAGCGAATCAGCATTGCAGAATGACTAGTTCATGTATTACATGACACATTTTCTAAAACTCACGGCTAAATCTTTAATGCATTTCAATGAGAGAAGGAAGAGCATGAAAGCCAAACTCTGTTTGGACAAGTAGTTAAGCCTTAAGTTCCAACCCACCATGCTCTTTCCAAAAATTAATTGCCCCAGAGCATGTTCAAACATAATAATTCAGATCTATCTATTTCAAACTTCAGCAGCCAAGAACAAAAAGTCTAAAACATTAAAGTACAACTATCTGTAGTATTATTGTAACGAGCATGTAAATACTGAATAATGGCCATCTTTTGGACTGGTGTGTGTAAAATAATGAAATGTGATCGATGAGCACTTTGATGTTGACAGATTGAACGGCTCAAACATGGAGAATCCTAGTAGGCTCTGTTCAGCACAGTTGAATGTGCTTGTGTTATAACCATGTATTGATTTTGTTAGTTTATTGTCAGTGTAAGATAAACCATGTACGGACTTTGTTTGTTTATTGTCAGTGTAAGATACCCCATGCTTGTGTTATCCAGAAACAAGAATAGAAGCTCTCCTTCCGGCTCCTCAGCGATTTGGGATTCCTGGCCGTTGGATCGGGTGGCTTGATCGGTTCTGGGCCGTCGGATCAAGCTCTCAGATGACCTGCGCCGTCGGATCTGAGATGGACACTGCTGGAATGAATAGTAATGGCACTAAAATGTAAATACCATGCCCCCACCGGGGTAAGTCATTTCGCGTTGTGGGGTATAAATTGCAGTGGCTTCTCTGAAGATGACCTAGCCGCCTCCTCCCTCGCTCGCTCCCGCACTCGCGCCCGCTCCTCCCGCACGCCCGCCGCGCCCTCACCTCTCCCCCCCCCCTCCAAACCCTACCCGCGCCTCACGCCTGCCGCCCGGGCGCCACCCTTCGCCCGGGCGCCCATCCCGACCTCGGGCCGCCTCTAGAGAGGCAGGGGCAGCCTTGACGAGGCCGACCTAGCCCCGCCCCCTTCTCCCGCGACCGCGCCGCCCTCTCCTCCTTCCTCCCGCCTCCCTGCCGTGCCGCCCCGCCGCCTCCTCCCTCGCTCGCTTCCTCCTCCCCTTCCACCGTTCCCCTCCCCTAACCCTAGAAACCGATGAGTTCGGGAAGAAGGAGGGGGCAGACAAGGGGGAGGTGCTAGAGAGGAAGGTGGAGGAGTCTCTGATCTGCTCCATCTCCTCGTCATCTTCCTCCTCTACAGCCTCTCGCCGGCGACCTCCTCCTCCACAGCCTTGCGGGCGACCTCCTCTCCCGCACTCGTGCCGCTCCCTCCCGCACTCGCGCCGCTCCCTCCCGCACTCGAGCCGCTCCCTCTCTCCCTCTCTCCCCCAAACCCTAACCCGCGCCCGCCTCCCTGCCCTGCCGCCGGCCGCCGCCGCCGCCATCTCCTTCATCCAGCCGGCCGCCGCCTTGGCCGCCTCGTGGTGGAAGACGGCAGCCGCCTTGGCCAGCTCGTGGTGGAACACCTAGCAGCTGCTGTCGTGGTGGAAGACCTAGCCGCTGGCTTCGTCCGCACTCGCGCCCCCACCCTTCCTCTCCTAATCGTGCTGCCACCATCCCTTCTCCTTCGGCCTCGCCTCTTCCTCCCTTCCCTGGCCTAGGGTTTGGTGGGTGAGCTCAGTGTCGTCTGACAATGGTGGACAAGGAGATCCGGCATGAACCACGCACAGGGAGGAGCTCGACCTCTACTGCCTATGCATGCCCCCAGGTATATCAGATACAAGTTGTGTTGCTCTTAGTATATTTCACAGCTAAATTTGTCTGAACTTACTAGAGAGCCTCAAGTAGTCAAAATCTGCAATTTTAAGTGCACGTTTGGCTCCAGTGGTAGGAGCAGGTGTTCCTTTAAGTATTCTGTTCTTATTTTTATTTGTAAAATCTGAAACAATTTTTATTTGCACCTTCTATCCCTCCTTTTGGAACCGGCAATAATCAACATTGGTAAATTTCTGTATATTTAATTGATTATTGTTTCGCCTCCATTTACTTTTGATAGAGGAGGACATGTTAGTAATGTATCCAAATGTTATATTTTGTGAATACTGGTGATGGAGGTGTACCCATACTTTCAGGAGCTTTCATGTGATAGTGGTTTGGAAGAAGATGAATGACAGGAATGATTGCTGGAAGCAAAATCAAGCGTTCTTCCTTAACTTGGTAAAGTGTTTGCCAGGCTGTAGCCGGACCACCAAATTTCGTCTGGCATGCAGATGTCAACAGATCCTAACCACTACGGCATGTTTCCGCATTCATTCTTCAACCAACATGTGGTTTCATTTCAGACGAGCGCAGTCAGTAGTGGACCGGGAGCCATGCCTGTCTGCCTGGACACTTCCAATGGGATAAATGGTAAGTAAATGGTAATCTGGCAATGTTGAAGACTACACCTTCGATGATTGTATCAACTGCTTCACCCAACATGATTCTGGATTCTAGCTAGAACCTAAAGTATGGAGGTCCAATGGTTGTGTAGTGGTCATACCCTGAGTTACAGATGCTTAATGACGGCCTTCCATAAGTATGTTTTCTGCCACTATGTATAATTACTGACTTCCATCACATCAGTGAGAAAGAGAGCATTTTATCACATGTATATGCCGAGTTAATTCATATAGTTTAACATTAAGATAGAATAAACCTGGCAATTGACACCAAGCACGAAATAATTATTCTGCCTATATTGGATCAGAATAACAAGTGGTTATTATGTTAGTGCGTCAAGATAAATATTTGTTTATTTCATGATTAAGATGTATATTTCATTTCTGCTGGAGAATAATGGCATGAGTGTTTTCAGAAGCATATCACTTTCTTTTATCTTTCAGACAACGGAGTTCACTTTCTTTATGATCTTGTTGCAATGAGTTGTTTTTTGCACTTGCAGGGGGATGGATCCCAAGGGGAGAGGTGCTGTTCTCCAAAGCTGCTGGATCCTAAAATAAAGGTTATGTGTTTTGCGTTGTGGCGTAATCTTGGATGGTGGATTAGCATAACTATGTCTGTAGGATGTTGTACAAATGGTTAGCAATGTGTCATGAATGAAGTATATTTAGAAATCAAACTCTTTTTGGTATTTTAAGGATTGAGACAGTTGGTTGACTTACCAATTTATAGCTCACCTCCGCGCATGAGGAAGGCGATGCCATTATGCCTAGGCTACCACGGTGCCGAACAAGGATGTTGTTCAGCCTGTCACCTAACACCATCAAGGTCACCTGCTAAACCTAACTCACCATCAACCTCCTCAATATCACCTATCTTGTTACCGCTTTATCATTTTATTCCTTAAATACAGATAACTGATACTAATTTTTTTGAGGAGTAGAGATTTGAACCATAGTTTAGTTAATAATACCGGGTTCATATTTTTTAGGAGGATAGTCATGTATCCTGGACCACTATTTTGTTAGTTCATTGATGGTCAAACATACTATTTTAATATCTTCCTATAAGTGCCACAAAAATTCTGCAATTGATCGTAGCATGTTGCCGTTGGACTAAAAATATATATTTTAGGATGTGGTCTTTATATTCTCATTGTATGCAGGAGGAGGAGGAGCGTGGCCGAAAGACGGCGGCCAGTCCGACCACGTGCTCACTTCACCCCCTTCTCCCTTCCAATTTTGGATTTGATCTGGACTCCGCCGTCGTCGTGGTTGCCCCGCCGTCGTGGCTCAGGTGCCCATTGTGATACTCAAAACCTAGTAAATAATATTTTTTATCACTGAATGTTTGACATGACCCCATTATCTACAGAAGTAAATTCTAGCACAGAAGCCATATTGTAGATTGAAGAGTTTCAGGTTGACAAGGTAATAATATTGTCAGTATGTTCATGTTTATGGTTAGATTTAACTCATGGTATTTCTCAGAGAAATATTTTATGGTCATATGGCAGTCACAAACTGATTTAAACTGGGCATTAATATGCAATAAGAATGGCCTATTACCTGGTTGAGATGTACAATATGAAAAGTATCCATTATAATTAAGGGTTTAGAATCTGCTACTCCTTGGTTTGTTGTGGATCCATGATGTTTTAGTGTGCTTCATATAGATGGCCAACTGTAGTTGCCATTGTGGTTGGTGGGGAACTTAATAATAGCTGCATTTCATTTCTCTATTTGCTTTGACGTAAATAGTAAGAGAGGGTTCTGAACCAAAGGATCAGTTCCTCAATTCTGCACTTCGTCATGAGAAGCAGAGCTCCCTTGTGCCACTCTCTCTACAAAGGTGATTCTTGCTCCCATTCATGGTTTGGTTTGCAAAATTAGTTGGAGTTGTGATTAACTAGCAGTTCTTAAATATATGTGCTTTCATTAAGAAGAATAAGCTACCGTGCTAGATTAGTTGATCCAGGGCTTACGTTCCGAGCTCAAAGTTTTTTATTGCATCGGTTTAACTCTCATGTAGTTTTGTGTATTACTGTATTATATGTAGAAGAAATAATAATAAGATTGATCCCTTCACTTTTTCTGCAGAAAGTGTACTCTGCAAGCTTATCAAATCTGTGTACTGTTTGTAGAAGTGCAACACCATGCATCAGTGAGCTCCCTAATTTGGCTAGAACAGAGGGCTACTGTTCTTACTCATTTACTGCCTGCTGATCTCTCTCCCACTCCCATTTCTTTCAATTTAATCCTTGGATCTCATTTTTTTGTGCAAATTATCTATGCCTACATGGTGCTATGAAAATCCAAACGGGCTGAAGTAAAAGATTACTCTGTAAAATTCATGCTTCAATGCCTACTCGTAAGACTATGTAATATATTTTTCTGTGCTTTAGCTGCAGGTGACTTGTGTGTACATTATATTGCCTCTTAGTTATCTGACATGCATATGCAATATATCTCTCATCAATAAATATATATGTGTGATTCGCGGGGAAATATATCCGTGCTTGGTAGTTTGAGACTATTGGTGTCAAGATCTTGCTCCAAATTCACATGATCTAATTAGTGTTCTATACAGAACAACACTTTTGGGTTTTGGGTAATCTCTCAATTGTTTCTAAATGGTAATCTTGCCTGACCATTGATTTTTTGAGTTCTTTAAAAGAGTATTCTTCTTGGCTTGCAGGTCGCGCTGGAGCCGGACAAGATCACGGCTTGCCTTACCTGGTGACGTACTGGCTAGGAAGAGTGCAAGCTGCCGCCCACACGTACCAGATGGTGCCGTCAAGGACGTTGTCGTACTGACTGCCGATGATCTACAGGTAATCAGTTTTTCCTTAGCTTCTGTTGTTATTCTTTTTTTCCCTATGAATTGTTCGACTCGTGGTTGCTTCTACAAAATAGCTCATCTTTTAGCTTTAAATGTTGCCATGGAACTTATGCCCGTTATTCATTTATGATGGTGGTTTGGGTACCAAGCTCAGTTGTTTTTTATAAATGATTACATGGTACAATATTTCAGTTATGATGGTGGTTTGGGTACCAAGCTCAGTTGTTTTTTATAAATGATTACATGGTACAATATTTCAGTTCTGTTACATATATTCGTTTTTTATGTTTTTCTGAACCTTTTACTTCCCTGTATCTGTTTTTGTTTTGCTTCAAACTACTACTGGAAATTTAGACTGCATGTCATGGCCATGACAATAGGAACGTGGACTGTAGGTTTGAGGGTGTTCGATGGCCATGAAAATTTAGCTCTCTGCTCCATTTCCTCAACTCGACAATGCCAGTTCTCCACCTCTGAAAATTGAGCACAGTTAGCATTACTCCTTTTTTGAGTTATATGTATGGAATCACTGACGACGAAAGCACACAAATTTACTGTCCTAATTATAAGTAATGTGTCTGTTTTGAATGTTTGCCTACATGACATGTATTCTATAAGGTGCACGTCTCTTTTGTCGCTGCTGTTGTATATGTTCACTAATGAGTGATTATGTCCGAGTAAATGCTCATAAGTTGATAAGACGTGGGTATACATGTTACTATAATTATATTGTTTCATCAGATGTGTTTACTCAAATTATAGAGGGTGGTATGGTCCCTCCTCCCCTGATCACGAGAGGAGACGGAGAACGGCCGCACTATGTTGATGTACAGAAATTCTAGGATTTCTGGACAACGAGTGCTCCCCCAATTGCACGAGATGGGGAGGTGGATGGCATCCCTGTAGATTACCATCTACGAGGAATGGTCTACATGATTTTTTTTCTTCATCATGTGTTTCTGTGTGCAACAAGAATCGGTGATTGCTTGTCTGCTGAAAGCTGGTACAGATGGAGTCTATTTTATTCTCAGTAGTGAGACTTCGAATAGATACCACTACTATATATTTAGTTAAATTTGGCCAAGTAACATGTGTATTGCACCCCTGATGGATTACGAAGAGCATAAATGGGGCTGATAGTGTGCTACAAACTCACAAGGTTGTTTAGATGCAGATATGTACAATCTGAATCAAAAAATTCATTGCTCCCTTTATCTCATGTCAATGCTTGGCTTATGTGGTTGCAGCCACTTGCGATATGTTCAGCGGATCACCATGGCAAGGAATGAGCAGTTAGAGAGGAGTCTTTTCGCCAAAAGTAAGGTGTGATTTATTTCTGTTCATCTTGGTTGGATTCAAATAAGATGTGGCTACATATAATAGTTAATATTCAACTAATGCAATTTCTTTGTAAGTCCTATGCTCACTATGGCAAATGTTCAGGCTCACAAATGAATGGTAAGTTCTTTATGCATATAGAACTATTAAATTATATTTTGGCTATGATGAGCTACATCATTGGCACTCATTGTGTACTTATGTAGGCTGCTATCCGACTATTGTCAGTAGCCTTTCTCCATGAACGCCTTGATTTCAATGTTTGGTACTATTCAATTGCCCTCTAATGTACTACCCAGTCGTCAATCCCTTTCTATATAAAGGACTTGCTTCAATCATTATGAACGGTCTTTCGACTTGTGGAATGTGTTGCTTTCTATATAATGACTTGCTCTAATCCTGATCAATCAAATTGCATTGCATTTTTTCTATTCCTTTGTGACGAACTTGATTTGTTCATAAGATGAAGTATTAGATGAATTTCTTTGGGCGTCAAACCGTGTGCTAAGGTACTGTTTTTTATCTCGCGCCTAAACCAGGCAACGCGGCGGAGGCCATGCGCTCAACTGGGGAGGCAGAGCTCGCCTCCCCCAATGACGATGGCTTCAACTTCAAGTTGAAGTGGGAGGCCAATTTCAAGCCCGGCGCCGCCGGCAAGGCCGAAACCAAGTGGGGCGCCGAGGAAGCCAACGAGGATGACAAGAAGAAGCCAGCAAGGAAGTGCGTCCAGATCGAGGAGATCCCCGCCGGCTGCGACGTTCAGATCGAGGTACTCAACAGAAAAGATGAAATTTTTGTGATGAAATGTGGGATTTCCAGTACTCCAGTAGATTAAATGGTGAAATGTGGGAGTAGATTCAATAGAAAGATTGTAGTAACTTCGCTGTTTTGGAATTTCCAGAAGCTTAAAGATTGCAGTAGATTTCCAATAAAATCTTGTCTGAGTGCTGTTTGCTTGGTTCCTATGAATCTTAATCTTGGGTGTGTGTCTCTGAATCTTAATCTGATGGGTGCTACTATGGGTAAGGTTAATTGTTGTTGATTCGAAAAGATGGTGGTTCAGTTGTCTGTGCGGGGAGGAGCACGGGCGACGTGACAGGCAGGAGTCGCGGGCGGCGGGCGCGACGGGCAGGAGTTGCGGGCGGCTGGAGGTGTGCTGCTACGGTGGGCACGGCGGGCGCTGGAGGATGTGCTGCTATAGTCGCAGGCGGCTGGAAGCTGTGCTGCTACGACGAGCGCTGGAGGATGTGCTGCTACGGCCGAGGGGCGGAGGGAAGGAAGACGACGATCGGAGTGCCAAATTTCGTTTTCAAATTAGGGGTTCTTTGGTACTTCTCTTAGTTTTTACCTGGTCGGAGAAATCCCCCAGCGACAAATATTATGGTACAGAGGAAGTATGTTGTAAATAAATTCTCATGATCTACTGAACCTTTGCACTTTTGCTGTAACATACTTGACTTTTGTGCTATTGCTTTTCATCATATAAACATATGAAATAAAAAACGTCCTATCTCTGGTGAGCTTCGCTCAGTACATCGTACCCAGCATGTTTATGTAGTTACTGAAGTATCGACCTTTTGTTTCGTACCGCCCATGACAGTATCTTTGCCCTTTGATGTTCTTCTGAGCAAGAAATGTACAGCCTTTAGGTTGTCTTTGTAGTGGAAGGTACCCCCTGGTGGTATTTTCCTATTTTCACTTTGCTCTGAACAAGGCATGTATAGACTTTAAATTTTAATTCCTATCTCTCTGTCGTAAAAAGTAATGTATGGTCCTGTGTCTTATCTCTGATCGTATGAAAGCACTTAGCTTGATTCTGTCTTATAACCTAATGTTCATCTTCAGTACCATTATGTTTTGCTTCTAACACAATTGGTTGTCTACACATGTTATACCGGGTTCCTACCGACAAATTGTTACACGCTTTGTCAAAACATTGTGACCGGCACCCTTGCGCCAAGGCGCGAACCCGATCTAGTAACCATGTACTGACCCATGTTTGCAGGTTGGAAAAGAGAAGTTGGTTTTGGACATTGGTCACGCTGCTCTACGACGCCCTGGTTCTGAGCCATATGCTCACAATGTACTGCTTGCAATGGCACTAGCTGAAGTAAGTACAAGGCAAGATTAAAGGAAAAGGAAATGCCTGCTTGGCATAATGCTGAATTGTTTATTATGATGAAACCTTTTGAACTGAATATTTGAACGTCCTGGAGCTTATGACTGAATTTTTGTAGTACACCCTTGCCGCTTGCTAGAGGTTGGACTACAGATGTATGACAGGCAAAGTAATTGTTTCCCGTAAGAAAAGCTACATCCTACAGCAACATCCTAAATGCATTCACAAACACGAATCACACAAAAGTGCATTTTGACTCTAGCCTCTACACTATTGTGGTCAGCTATACATAAGCGGAATCTCTGAATTAATTTTCCCTAAATCCAACGAGCACATCTAGCCGACCTAGCCAAAATCATTGCAAAGAAGATGTACTTCGGGTACAAACAGATCATTTCCAACCAAAAAACACGATCTATGCGCAATGATCATGGAGAACATGAACTGATCATATGCGGGTAAAAACCTGACAAAATTTAGGCACCAAGCTCTTGTGGGAGCAGCAAGATTGAGTACATGCCATACTCCGGAGGGTAGGCGCCAGGCTCCCTGAGGATCGGCGCCGCCGGAGAATTCCAATGCGCGGCCGCCAATCGCCGATGAACAGGCGAACGCCAACAAACCAACACACGAAGGGGTTTGGGAAGAGTTATCTGACCTACGTGCTATTTCATGGCAAAACGGGGCCATTTTTACAAGTTTTCTCAAAAAAAAGAACGAGCACGCACGCCACTTTGATGACATGGCGTCCGATGCAGCTGATCAACGTTTCGTATCAAACTATTACCGCATCAAGACTTAAATGACCAGTTTTCACGCTTTTTCCAAGTTTTTGTATGAATCTGTTATCTCTGTGCAAATTCATGTACTTATTAACTCGTGAATAACCTGGAAACTACATACAGCCTTTGGTTGCATCAAAAATAGTCATCAGGTCATTTAGGAAGCACCACAGCTTGCATAATTTCAGGACGTGCTATTGACTTCAATATAAGCTGAAATTCTATCTACAGCTCAATAATACGTACATACATTGATTCTTGCGTATATACAAACAATGTGGTGCATTACAAACAAGTATTACAAGAGACAGCGTGAACCATGGCTACTGACTGTAGATGAAATAGGGCACGCGATGGCAGCTGCTATCCAGCGTGCAGCTCCAATGGTATTCTCTATGTGCCACTTACATATGTATGTTTTGCAACAATGCCCGTCAGAGGAAGAAGGGAAAGCCCTTCTGTGATTGTGGCTTGGTGCACTCTGAATTGGCCCATCCGATCTGCCTCCGCTCATTGTCATACACAACTAGTTTGCCGCGCAGAGAAACATCTGAATGGCGAACCAAGAAATGATCATTGCAAGTTTGACGCAATTAATCATGTCACTGCACAGCAAGATTACCGATTGGGGGGGGGTAAGAGAAGAATCTATACCTCCAACTATTATGGTTGACCCATGATTGATCTCTGTTCCATTTAGCAGCCCCAGGCAAACATTGCCCTTTTCCTGGAATAAGTCGAGCAAGAACAATAAACATAAGCATGAGTTCTCAGCATCGAACTCGTGTTAGAGATGCAGATTGATGTTACAAGACCTAACAGAATTTGATGCAGATTGATGTTACAAGACCTAACAGAATGTTATGGAAAATACATAGAAGACTTACACTGATGATCAAGTAATCATCTGGAACAATGGTGAATGTTTTCGGCACGACAAACCATCTTCTCCCAAAATGAAGGTTCAAGGGCTTGAAGAAGGACCTGAAAATCCCGAGATGATTAGAAAAAGAGAAATTAGTTTATTTTACAGGGGTTTGCCTATCGAAATTCCCCCCTAAGAGAGATATCTTATACTACTCCGTCCCATAATATAAGATGTTTTTGTAAGCTGTTTTAGCTTGGAAAAACGTCTTATATTGTGGGACGGAGGGAGTATTACCTAACAGAAAAATCAGCTTTCCAGCATAAAGGTAATGTCGTATCTGAGCTGTCTTGGACAAAACTGGGAGAGTCATCTTTAATCTGAGATGTTACAAGAAAAAGTTAGTTAATGAAATTGGATAGCTTGACCCAAACGAACAATTAATGAGACTTACAGCATCAATAAGGTTTTTATACATTTCCTCTGGAAGGTATGTGTATGAGCTCCCGCTATCAAAAATCACTTGAACAGAATTTCCTGCGTGCCCATGCATACTGAGCTCCTGATCTCCATAATTTACTTTCTGGGCCTCTGTGTGGTATAAGTTACTGACAATATTGAAAACCAAAATCATCAAAGGAGAGCGCAAGGAATTGGTCGAAAGTTTCAAGGATTGTTGCAACAAAAATACAAGTTCATTATGTGTGTGATTTAGGAGCCAAAGAAAAATGCTAATAATGGCGGTGCATGCAATTAAACTTTTAAAAAGAAGGATGCAACTTACTCTGGACCACCTCGAATTGGAGCCCATGTCATTCCCCATCTTGGTACATAATCATCACCCAGAAACATGTACCCCCCACCATTTGTTTCTCTAGTGATACAATGACCGAAAATGTTGGAAATGATTCCTTTGCTAGCCAGCTGACTAGGAAGGCTTATTGCTGCACTGCTAAGACCAAGAATCCCATCAGTCTTTGCTGGTGAGGACAAAAGCTGGCCTTGCTGATCATATGCACACCTATTTGGTAGACAAAAACCAGTAAGATACTTAGATGATTTAAAAGCATTTGCTCTAATGTATCAGGAATGTGCAAAAGGGTCATCTCCTAAAAGGTTTGACCGTACCCAAATACAAAGTCTAGCTTTTCCCTTCCACCATTTGTAGCGATTAGATGCATATCATCCTTTGCAAGAACACCCATAGACGAGCTTCTATCGGCATATTCAATCTCATAGTCACATTGCTTGCATGTTTCGCAGTTGTTCTGATCACCTTGCAACTCTTGACATAGCAAATCCCTGGGAGGGACTATCTTTTCTTTTGCTGGCTTATATAAAGGATGAGGTCCCTGCAATTGCGGTACATATTTTTTTAGAGCAGTTGAATAAACTTGGATAGAATAGCGCGGCTAATCACAAACTGATATACTCAAACATCAAGATTTGTTAAATTTCTTACTTGGGCACAGTTTGTGCATGGTGCGTCACACTGAATCCATGTTAAATCACTTCCAGTATCAACATCAAGGAAATAAGGTCTTGGTGGATTGCCAACAAAGATAGATGTGTAATACTGCCTGCAATCGGGGTAAGATAATATTAGCCTCAACAGCTGCAGACCCAGCTTTATAGAAATCTAAAATAAGCAAAGCATGGCTTACTATCAGACACATTAGCATAAATAGTAGCCTTTTATGGATAGAGAACAGTCCATCAAATATAGAGATTATTCTGGTAAATAGGCTATAAATATATCAGACACATTAGCATAAATAGTAGCCTTAACTAAAAATGATAGATCCTCAGACCTTAAGAACTGTCTGCTTATGACCTTGGGAGCAGAATTGCATTTCTGGAACATAAAAGGACTTTCTAGCTTTGATGTATATACTCATTACAGCCTACACCAGTACAACTAAACTAACTACACCTTAAGTTCTTCATATATGTACGAATAACTTGGAAAAACAACCGTTGGATGAAGTCGATCAGACGGTAGAGGTGGCAAATCCGAGTGTTGCTGACCATCGGATATTCTCTTTACTACACCAGATTCTGCCATGTGTACTACCTAGAAGATTCTATGGTTGGGCTTAAGCCCTATGGACACTTTCCACAAAACTTAAGACACACTTCTACTTTGTTCTAGACTCTTCCATATCTAGACTCTCTTAACTTCTTTTCCTATCTAACTATCATTCATTTCTACTTGTGATTATTTCTTTGTGGCTATGGATGTACTCCCTCCGTTCCAAATTACTCATCGTGGTTTTAGTTCAACGAGTAATTTGGAACGGAGGGAGTACCTTCATAAATCATACTTATCTTTCCAGATACAAAAGTAGCTATTCTCATTATTTCAATATGATATACCCAAAAATACACCTAGACAAAACACACTGGATATATTTTACCCGAGTTTTGCATCTTATACTTCATGCATATGCCTAAAATAATTTCATCTGTCTATCGTAATAAAGTAACAATATACCGACCTTTGGTTGTAATTTGATTATCTTAACTCTCACATGGCAATGGACATAACTAGTATATGGAACAGAAATGTGCAATTTGATGAACGCCAAACTTCTAACCTGTTTTAGTACTTACTAAATCCAAATCTCAATCACATCACCCAAACATTTTCTGGGGATCAGATTGAACCCAATTTTGTGATATAAAAGCATTAAGAGGGATCTAAATTCTAAAAGTTCGCTTTGTCCAACCACTCCCAAAGAGGGACCTAACCTGTTTTAGTACTTACTAAATCCAAATCTCATCACATCACCCAAACATTTTTTTGGGATCAGATTGAACCCAATTTTGGATATAAAAGCATTAAGAGGGACATAAATTCTAAAAGTTCGCTTTGTCCAACCACTCCCAAAGAGGGATCTAACCTGTCTTAGTACATCTGATCATCAAAACCACCCACCCCCCCCCCCCCCCTTCTCGAGATTGAATCATAACGCAACGGAGTAAAATTTACTCTTAGAGTCAAATCAAACTTCTGAAGAATTGGTACGCACCCATCGGGGAACACATTGCCCTTGATCGGGAGCAGAACCGTGGAGTTGGTCCCAGCCGATGTCGCCCCTTTGACATCCAGCTTCTTCGTGACCTTCCTGCCGCCGCCGTCATCAACCCTCTTGGCGGCGAGCTTGATGTTGCCGAATTCCCGCAGCGCGCGGCCCTGGTGCGCCTTGGGGTAGAGCTGGAACAGGAACGACTTGGTCTCGTTCCTCTCCTTCTGCGCCTCCTCCTCCTCCATCCCGAGGAACTGCACGGCCACGTCCGAGTAGAAGCTGTAGTAGGCCGCGAGCGCGAGCGCGCCCAGCACGAGGACCATCGCCCCCGCCCGCCGCGAGACCGCCCGCCTCGACCGCCTGGCCTCCCTCCCCGCGGTAGCCGTCGGAGGCCCCCGATGCTGCGGCGGGGCCGGAGCGCCGGCGCCCGTCTCGTCGGTGTAGGTGAAGGCGGTGATGGTCTTGCCCTTGGAGGGCTGGTCGGGGGGAGGGAGGGTGATGATGACCACGCCGTGGAGCTGCGGGGGCTCCGGCGGCGGGGGAGGGGGCGGCGGCGGCATCGGCATCTCCGGTCGAGATCCCGGCGGCGCTCCGGCGGGGCGGGGTCAGAGGCGGCGGGGTGCGGAGGCCATCGGGGGCAAGTGATGAGGAAACTGGCTGGGGAAAGGGGGATGGTTTTGGTGAGCTCGGCGGACTGTGATTGGTCCGCTGACTTGACTTTTGGCACAAAAGGGCATGATTGTAATTTCTCGGCAGATAATTCTTGGGAGCTGCCATGATTTTTGTTAACGTTGGCGACGCGCATTGGCTTGCGCACGGGAGTGAACATTGCTTCTGAATAATAATAATCGCAGGTGACATGTGCGTTATATAAGTTGCCGAAAGTTTAGCGATGAAACCAAAACCATGTGCTGCAAATACTGCTTAGTGCCAAGAAGAAGGAAAAGAGAGCTTGCCTACGTTGCAGTGTTGAACTAGGGAAGTTCCTAATTATAAAAATCAGGACGTGGATGTGTAGATGTAACATGGGCCATATTCGAGTGTTTGTTAATGTGCATCGCAAGACGTATTCCAGGAATAGGAAGACCTTGAATTGTAGCCCCTTCAGTCTGACCTCTTCTTTGTGCATTTTAATATTTTACTTCCTCCATCCCATAATGTGAGACGTTTTTAGAGTCTAATGTAGTGTCAAAAAAATGTATACATTATGGGACAAAGAGAGTAGTATTTTGGTTCAAAATGATACACACGAAGCGTTAGGAGAAGGTCTCACGAGACGGCTAGAAACCCTAGCCACCAAACCGTCTACCGCCCCTCTCACCACCGCCAGAGTGCGTTGCCGGGCAAAGCCGGCGTGGTGCGGGCAGCGGGCAGCGAGGTTCCGATCGCGGGGAGCTTGGTGGACCAGAGGTTGATGGGCTGCTGTGGCATGCGCATGTTGATGCTACTACGACGAGTGTGTTGACGGGGTCTAGTTTTAAAATTTATTGGCAAATTATTCATAATTCTCATTGTTAGATGTATCGGCCGTAGATGCTTCCTACCATAGCGATCAAGGAGATGGAGCAACAGGCGCAATGAGTTAAATACATCATGGGTGCCTTAACTTGTCCGTTACGGTTAGTTTAGTGCCTAAACTTGTAAAATACACAAAAACGGTGCTATAACTTGTCACACAGTGCATATACGGTGCCTCCGCCCGTATGCCACCGTATGTGATGTCCATGTGGAGTGATAGCTGGTGGCTTACCCACATGTCAGTTGGTTCGAGCGATGCCTGCGCTGGGTGAAATGTCGTACGAGTTCTTTTAGAAAATCCCCTAAAATTTAATTAAAGTCACAAATAAGCCCTTGCTCTGTATATGCTAATAACAGGGGAAAAATAAACTGCGTCTTTGAATTGGTTTCAACCCTAGGACATCCTCGTTAAATAGCTAGTACGTACGCTAGCCACCAAAACTAATAGTACTTTGTGTAGAGCTGTTAGCTGGAAAGTCTATCTATCGCTCAGCAATTTAAGTTATTGTTTGTTTTTTATGATATAAAATATTCTAATATTAAAATATAATAATTATCAACATGTGACTATTGTCTATTTAAATTTTTATTCTATTTTTATTATTTGTAGTTCAAAGATTTAACCATGAACTTTTTCTAAAATTTATGTTGATTTAAACTGTTCAAGGTATATTATAAGATTTTACAAATTTATTTCGTATCTTCATTCAGGACCACAAGCACGCAGAATTATTTTGTATCTTTGTTGTATTTTTAGTATACATAATTATTAAAGACAACAACGTTGTATTCTGAAAATTGTTCAACATGTATTAAAAATCATTGTGTAGAAACAATAAATTCTATAAATGTGTTAACACATGTTAGACGTGTTAGTAGAAATGTAAGAATAATTTTACACTAATTTTTTTAATACATATTGAACATTTTATGAAATAGATGCTGTAATATTTTTTGAATGCATGACGGACATTTTTGAAAAACACGTCTACAATTTCTTAATCCACTAACACCTTTTTAAGTTCATGGCAGGTAATATGTTGAATAGTTCTTTTTTTTCAAACGTGAGAATTTCTTAATATTTTGTTCAATTTCCCACGAATCAACTTTTTTTTTATTTCTCTTTATTATTTCGCCCGGTTTCTTGAGAAATAGAAGCGTATTAGGATATTGCACACCCAGCTATTCTAGGCGTAGTGATTAGCACATGTGTTCGAATCCTGCCGGGTGCTCTTTTTCTGTTATTACCATTTTATCCCATGTGCTGACATGCGAGACCTAGATTTGACAGTGGGATCAATGTAGTTTGACGTATTTAAATAAAATGCCAGGAGCTTTTGCAAGAATTATATAATTACAAGGAGTTTTCTATGAAACAACCAGCACACTCCTCTCACTCTCATTGACATGTGGGCCGATGCCACGTTGGCACGCCATGTTGGTAGTGTATATGCCTGGATACAGACGGAGGCACCGTATTTGAACGCTCGGACAAGTTAGGGCACCAGTTTCGTGTATTTTACAAGTTTAGGCACCAAAATGACCGAACCGAACAAGTTGAGGCACCCGTGGTGTATTTGACTCAGGCGCAATCTTATGGGGGACAGATATGGGAATTTTGTTGCCGCATCTTGTTCATTTGTCCCCTATGCTTAGTCGCCCTGATGATGAAGTCCTTGGCGATGAAAGGACTACCTTTGGCGTCTTGTGGCATGAAGGAGCTACAGTGTTTGCGGATTGCGTTGATTTGATCGTGGAGATACGCAATGCCCAGCTTACTCATTGTCTTCGGGAGGGCAATGGAGTCGCACATGAAATTGCCAAGCATAGCTATGAGAACTATTTATCTTGTACTAATTGGGTAGATGATCCTCTGTCTTTTATTAATGTTTTTCTTGTCAACGATGTAAGTGTTCTTACTTGATCAATAAAGTAAGCCATGATGGCATTCCCTAAAAGAATAGATGCATAGCCCGTTATCTCTCAACAAAAAAATTGTATCGGCCGTCGATATGCTGTTCAGGTTTTGCACGAGGAAATAAGTGTAGCCTCATAACCTTCTTTTGCTGTAGAGATTCCAACGCTGCGACGGTCAGACCACATTCTTGCGTACTTTGCCCGGTCACCCTGGCACGGTGGGAGCTAGTTAGTTCTATTCCCACGTGATCTAGTGACAAAGTGACTCCTAAAGAGCTAACTGGTGACAGTTTTCAGCCTTGCCTTATTGATTCTTCTTGGCCGATCTCGACGAGCTATCGGATTGTTTCTGCGAAGCATATACGTGCTATGATGATAATTTGTTGGTTACTCGCATATGTGACTTGGCATATTTCAGCCAGAGAAATGCAGAGCTAGAATTTGGGTGAAAATGTTGATGGCAGCATGCCTGCCTCAATTACGATGATCTCGAGTTCTTTTTTTAGAACGAGGGAAGACCCTCTATATCGAGGGATGCACACAAGCATATATTATCAAACAAATCAGCTTACAAAGAGGAACATCATAAAAATTGAGTTCACCCACATAGGACATGGGACATGCCTCACAACATCTCCATGTTACCATGTCATACCACCAAACCTACCACAATATATTAGAAGAAAAGGGACGCAAAGCTCCAAGACAACGACTTCAAGAAGGAATAGCGGCTGTTGGTTGGTCCAAACAGATGTGTCGGACCAATGGGATATCACCCTTAAGGGGTCGAAACACCTTCAATAAGGTAACAACATTAACATTGCCTGATCAAGCAAAAAAAAAAAAGCCACAAGGCAGGATCCTAGAGTTTTCACCCAAAGAAAATACATCCGCGATGTTTGTCGCCATAGTCACCACCCATCACTCTACCTGTTCACACGAAACTAGCCGAACAAAGGAGAAAAAAGAAAGTAAAGGCGTTGTCACGTCTCAGTTGATGGTTGTTGTATGGTAGCCGTCATCATGAGATGCGCCATCTCAACAACTATCATCGGTAGCAGTGGGAGAGAGGGTTGCGCCTCACACAACCACCCAATGTGACCAACCCAATGCCCGCCAAATCCATTTGATCTAGCAAACCTCACCACCACCTAGCTACACCAACCCATGTGCCACCGCATCTGATCCGCACATAGGAATGTCAAATATGCCTCTAACCATCACCAACGAGACAACCCTCCCCTAGGCAACGACGACGGCTCTGCTCGTTCACCGATGTCGGTCACATCACCTCACACTCGACGTGCTATCGAACCCGACTGTGGCTTTTTGACCACCTCAACCACACCGCCCTCAGCGACAAGGGGGCAAGAGTGCCCGCACGGCCTTGGCCTATGCATCGACAACCACCCGCCTAGCCCGGCGCATATTGATAGAAAGCTTCAGCAAACAAAATGTTATAGGGAAATTATGCAAGTAAGTGATCCAACTTTGCCTTGTGCCCCTATAGTCAATCGAGGGCTTTATTAATTTTATTAAGCCCGGCCCATTTTGTGCCTTCCTTCTAAGAAGAGTGAGTGATCCAATCCTCTCGCCCTTTCTGTGGCATGCAACAAGACGAATGTAGAACATTTTCCTTAAGCATTTTTGCCTAACAAAATAACCACACCGCTATATGATTAACGTCTTGGACAGTGAAAGGTACAGCGTTGATCTACTTGAGCGCACTCACGTGACAAATTGCAAGCCAGCTTTTACACCCATGCGTGTTCATGAGAAGTTCTCCCATGATATTTTTTACCTTTTAGGCGGCGCTTGGAATGGGTGTATTGAAATGCGAACGGGTGTATTGAAATGCGGGTGTATTTTCTATACGGGTGTAACTTACCGGCCGAGTGCAGTTTCAGGCGGAAATGAAAACGACAGGCAAAGGCTTGTATTCTTTACAAGTGTATCTGGAATGAAAACGACAATGCAAACAGGGCCTTATTTTTTGAGGAAAGTTGTCCCATGATATTGGCGAAGCTAATATATTCTAACCAACGACTCAGGCGGATCTCCCATTCACCGTGAAGGTGGACGGCCTACATATTTGGTAACACTGGTAGGCTGCTACCATGACCAAAGATCCACTAGCGACTTCATGGTTTTCTCCCAGGCTTCTTTGGTGACTGGCTTCTACGATAATTAGGTGTGTGATATACTTTTGGTCATGGATGATCATGCTTCTATTAACTTTTTTTTGCCAGGGCTTCTATCAACCATTGAACGCATGAATAACGTCAATTTAGTTCCATATCTCAGAAGCAGAGACATTTAGTTCACATCAGAGATAATTGAAAGACATGAAAAAGTGCTTATTAAAATGTTACACACATCAGAACATAAGAAATATATGGCCGATTTAGGAGACCAGACGTATGATCCTTCACAATCAGGCTCCAAGTCCTTGTTAGACACCTTTTATAATAGCAAACAAGGGCTCTGCCTAATGCATTCAGAACCGAACATTTGCATTCCATTCCGGGCAAGGAATAGAACTGCTTTGCTATTAATAACGGTATAATTCAACATGTAAACTCGACAGACCAAAATCTTCAGATTTAAACAAGTTCACAATGCAACCAAGGGCACGTTTGGTTTGGTGGGGATGGAAGAGGGCTGAGGGGTGTTAAATCTTGGTTCACAGGATAGGATTTTTTTTTTCCGTTGAGTCTTGCGTAATGTTTATTTTCCTTTGAAAAAGGAACCAATCCTACATAGGAATAGGAATCCCATTCCTATAAACCAAAGGGATCCAAAGGGAAATTTCCTATAGAAATCATATCCTGCAGAATTCCTATGAAATTCCTCCAAACCAGAGGAGGTATAAACCCTCTCCAATCCCCTTGGGGAGAGGATTAACTGACAAAGGCCTAAACTAGCTTATTACATGAAAGGACCATAATATCATCCCAAAGAAGGGAAATTAAATGATCACCAACCTAGAGCACTATAGGATCAACAATTGAAAACTGCGATGGTGGATAGGTTGGCAATGATGTATGTAAAGCAACTTCCAAATCAACAACCAAAAACAAGCAAAACCTATATAGCAAACGATTTCACATGGAACTTGGCATCTAACCGAAAGAAACATGCACAAGTCTTCAGTATGTTTAAATTTCAAACACTAAACAACGTCTTTAAGTTCTACAACCATGGAGTAGCAAACTAAGCAGACCACAAGGTCCTTCTAGCTGCAGGTGATATCTCTTAAGTTCTCATCTAGCATTGACCATCCACAGGCTTACCCTGCATATGGATGGTAGCGACCAGTAGCACCACCACCACTGCTGCTACCATAGCCTCCCCTAGCACCATAGAGTCCACCCACGCCAGACCTAACACTAGGATCGGCAGTGGCACCTGAAGAGTCATAACTAGGACCATAGCTAGACGTGCCATAAGGCACAGCATCACGCCCATATGCACCACCTAAACCACCACCATAAGGCACAGCATCACGCCCATATGCACCACCTAAACCACCACCATAACTGCCACCAAAACGACTGGAGTAGAGCGACGATTCTCCATGATAACCTCCAAATGCTCCATCATAACCACCATAGCCGCTACTATAGTCACCAGGAACATAAGCACTACTGTAGCTGCCAGGAACATAAGCACTACTGTAGCTGCCAGGCCTAGTGCCAAAACCAGGTGATTTATAGGGGGCAAAGCGACCACCACTGTTGTAACGGCTGGCAAATCCATCATAACCATCTGCATAAGGAGATCTCCTAGGTTTGCTATCAAGTGAAGGAGGTGGGTTAGAGGGTTTCTTTGGTTCTGCCTTCTTGATCTCCACCTACAGCAAAGCAAGAAAGTCAACCTATGTCTCTTTCAATTCTATTTACTTCCAAGAATGGAGTGCTAATAATCTGCCACCTATGTAAGAACACAACTGGCGACTCAAACGAAAGAGCAAATCAGGCGAGTATGGTGTGTGTTGGCCCGTACTAATTACTAGTGTGTGTTGTACGAAACTAGGCTCGCGAAAGTGTAGAAAGCACCAGCGAAGGCTCACCTGAGTACCATTTAGATCAATCTTATTGCCTTTCTTAGCTAACAATTCATCTACAGTTTTTTCTGCATCAAACACTATAAATCCAAATCCTCGTGACCGGTTGGTCGAATGATCACAGATGATCTCATGTTCCACCACCTTTCCAAACTTTGAAAAGAAGTCCTTGAATTCACCTGTTAAATCAACAAGTTGAGGACTTCAACCAAATTATCCAGAGCAACGAAGCTAACTGGCAGTAAAAAAACAAATAATACCATCTGTTAGAGCAGTAGGCAATCCGCCAACAAAAATCTTCTTTGTCTTGAAATCTTTCAGGGGGGCAGCACCCTTCGGGATAGTCCTTTTAATTTCGACCTGGAATTTTCATATTATGTCTAGTTAGTTTGAAGTGAAACTGGGGGCTTTAAGCCTTTTGATTCTTAAAAAGAAACCGCATTAAAGATATAACTGTTTTTTTTTTGCTGTGGCATAGTCAAGGATCTTAAACTTCATAACATATGACTTGTGTACTATAAAATGCAAGGAAAAGCGATGAGCTCCCATGTGGACTGATATAATTCCAGCAGTAATAGGAACCATGCAGTGTACCTGCTTGCCATCAATGACATGGTTATCTTCAATCACTCTGTCAACAATAGCAGGATCTGAATAGGTAATAAATCCAAAGCCTCTGGGCTTTTGGGTATGGCGGTCCTTCATTATTACCGCATCAATTATCTCGCCATACTTCCCGAAGTACTCTTTGAACGTACCTGCAAGTCGAGAACCAAGCAAATCAATTAGTAGCAAGTCTTACCGAATTTAAACGGGAAATAGCTAATGTAAAATTTATCTGATATAGAACACTCATATCGATAAAATGGTTTGAACTATTTACTAGAAAAAAAAGGGGGCACCCTGCCCTTTTTTAACCAATGCCGAATCGACGACCTATGTATAAGTGTTCAACAGGAGAACAAAAAAGCATTAAAACATCTACATTGGTATGCTAACTCATCAAGCACCGAAGTAACCTGCTTAACAGGTTCAAAAATATCGTAAAGGCTAGCGTTTTAGGTCCTACCAAGATAATAAGACATCAGAACAAAGTGAATACTAATTGTGGAACGATTTAACTACTGCTCGACTTAACAACTGCATAAAAAATCCTACTGTACGACATGTGTTCACAAATCCCACAATGTACATACGACGGTTTCTCGTCCGATGCATGTACGACACTGAGTCGTGACCCTTCGATCCAACGTCACAAGCAAATCCGACGATGAATGATGGCCAATGGGAATTGGATATAGAACGCCGTATATGAAGCAATTTCATTTCTTTAATAACACAGAAGTGCTTCCTTTTTAATCAGTTAACATATGCACCCAGTATCGTTTAATGATTTTCCAACAAACAATTCACTTCTGTCTACCCAAATAGACTCCATAACAGGACTCCCAAGTCCACCTCCCTTCATATCTAACCGCAAAGTCGTGTATCATAACAATTCGCATGCCCTAATGACGATCCAACCAAATCACAAGTTTTTTGCGAACAAACAGACTGGCATCCACTGGATCTTCGAGGCTACAAGCCTCCACAACAAGGTCAATCGACATCGAGGGCAAACAACGACTAGATCTGGAAGAATACGAACGGAACCTAACGAATTCGAGAAGCTTGCGGCAGGATAATAAGTGAACAAGGTACAAGGTCAAGTCTAGAACGGATCTGCACGTACCCATGCTTGTCTGCCTGGAGAGCCCGCCGATGAACATCTTGCTGCACGAATCCCCCCGGAGAAGAAACAAGAAATCATAATCAGCGAAAGCACGACTCGGCAGTCGAGATGCAGAAAACGAGCCGACGAACGGAAGGTGCGAGGGGGGAGAGAGGGAGAGAGGGCTCACGCGGGGCTAGCTCCATCCTGCTGCTTCATCTCGCCGGAACCCTAGGCTGGTGGGTGGGGAAACGAGGGGCGGAGGGAACGTGCTCTGCGGGATTGGGGATTTTGCCGGAACAGGTTGGGCCGCGGACGGGGAGGTGTATATACCCCTCGAGTCTCACAATTCGGCTACAACTCCCCCTCGCAATGTTGTGGAGAGGCGGTTTACACCGAGGGCTTATACCGCCATACGATTAAAGAAAAAAGACTTATACCGCCTACTCAACGTGGGACCCGTGTGTCAGCCTAATAAAAACAGCAATGCTAAAAAAATTGGCATAATATTTTTAAACATGGCAAATCGAACGTTTTTTGTGGCACATTTAGTTGGCGTGAGGATGAGAGATATAGTTTACGAGCACGGCTGGAAAAAAAAGAATTAAGACGAATTTGTCATGCTTGCCTGCTATTCTCGGTAAACACAAATTATCATAAAAAAGTTTGATTGCCATGGTCAAAACACTGACGTCGGCTTTGTGATGGAGTTCATGGAAAACATACTCTATTTTTTCTCGTTCTTACCTCAATCTCTCTTTCTCTCTCGCCGCTTCACTGACCCTTTTGATTGATTACTACGACGGGGCTTGGCGCATATGCATCGACCGAGTCAGATGAGGAGCGCGTCGGAGACCAAGGAGTGAGTGGGTGTGGCCACTCCGGTGGTCGCGAAATGATCTAGCGCGAAAGCAAAGTTTTGGCAATGTCATGCGGGGTGCCAGCGCTAAAAAACAACATGGCGGTGGGCCTGCTCGCCGCCATGTTGGATGCGCTGCTCTAGACCAGGGCATGACTGTGTGGCACCGCTTCGGAACCGGGCATTGTGGAGACGAAGTTGCCGGCGCCGCTCGTCGCAGAGGCAAGTCATGGCATCCTGGAAGCGGAGTTGTCGGTGGTTCTCGTCACGGACATGATGAGAGTGAACCATCGCACAGGTGTCGCATCGTGCGTCGACATCAACGTATGTGGTCGCTTAGCCATTGTAGCCATCAAATTGAGCCCCAGTGATGCGTGCGTACATGATCATGTGTTTCTGTATCTATATCAATCTAGCTAACTGCTAGTAGTAGGAGTGATATGGGTTGAATAGTGGGAAGTCTGATCTTGAGGAACTCGAAATAAATTTGAAAAAAAAACACAACAAAAATAAGAGAAATCGCTAGCAAGCATAAGAGACACAAGAGGAAAAAAGTCAAGCCAACAGTTATAGAATATGTGTTTTTTTAGGGTGACATGGTGGAGAGAACAATACCCAAAATAAGAATGCACACCTTTGATAACAGGGTTCATGAAGGAGTGGTTTATAGGATTGGTTCTTTCAAAATCTACAATTTCATAGGGAAATACAATGCAATAGATCATCCATACATAATGATTTTCGCCTAGAGAACAACCCTGGGTTCAATTGTTCCTCAACCTAAAACTTTTCAGAGTTTAGATACATAGCTTGAAAAAATGGATTGGATTAAATATCTTGATGCCGGGTAAGCTTACTATAAATTTTGTTTCCATTGCAGTCTTGTTTACAGTGCACAGATTATCAGTTTAGGTGGTAATACTTAGTCACTCAGTCACCACATGTCTAGTTTTATACGTTGGTACTCTAGAGGGATCAGTGATATTCAATAGAGTGCCCGGATTTATAAAGAAGTTAAACAAATGATATTCTACACAATTGAACGTTTTGATATACGGAATGCTAAAGAAACATACAAAGCAGTGAATCACCCATTGAGACTTTGTTTCGGTGAGTGAACAATAGCTGAACCACCTACTCCACAACTAGAAAGGGAAGAGAATACTAATGAAAGGGAAGAGACTTCCCAATATCTTCCTATTATTTCTTATGATGAATCAGGTAACGAGGAGGAGCCTTCTATTCAACCAATCTCATCAATAAGGAGCCTCAAAAAGAGGATTGAACCCACACATGATGTGGTGAAGAAGAAGAAAAGAAAAAGGAAGAGAGGTAAAAAGGTATCTCTCCCAAATAAGGTTGCTCCTATTATTGTTGTGCCTCATGAAAAGGAATCAAAAATAATTGTGGAAGATGATGCACTTGATGATGATCTCGTTATGCCTATTGCTTGTTGTGATGATTATGATTGGGAAGATAATGATACTTCTTATGATCTTGAAAATCTTTTGGCACTTGCTTGGAAGAATATGATGATAATGTTTGCTATACTATTGGTGCTATCCATACTATTAATGATGAGAGTGATTATGCTTATGATATAAAAAGGCCCAAGCTTGGGGAAGCTATGTTTAATGAGGATGACATATTTGAGAATATATTTACTGCAATTAATGTTTGTTCCAAGCTTGGGGATGCTTTGTTTAATAATGATGATATTTTTAGCCTCCCAAGTTTCGATATGCAAAGTTGTTATGATGATAGCATGCCTTCTACCTATGATGATTATATTGATGAAAGTGGGTTTGGAAGAGTGTCAACTTTAGGAAGTAATGATCCCACTATTTTGGAGGATGTTGAATCTTATAATATTTATGAAAGTGGATTTGGAGAGGTCATGACTTTATTTAGTGATGTATCCACTATTTCGGAAGAGGTTTCAATCGATTATGATGAGAACAAAGTTGCTACTTATGATGATTATTGTGATGGAACTTATGCTATAAAGAGTAGTGATGATTATATTTATAAAACTTGTCATTATTATGATTACCCTTTTTCTGAACATTACTCTTTTAATGTGGAAGCAATTTATAGTATTCAAGTCTCTTATGATACTCCTATTATCCCGAATGAGAAGAATTTTGCTTATATGAAGAGTAGTAAATTTTCTATGCTTGTAGATCATGAAAAGAATGGTTTAGGTGCTGGTTATATGATTGAATTCATTCATGATGCTGCTGAAAATTATTATGAGAGAGGATCATATGCTTCTACATATTGTAATAATATCAAGTTTCCTCTTTATGTGCTTAAAATCTTGAAGTTATGCTTGTTTTACCTTCCTATGCAAGTTGATTATTGTTCCCATAAATTGTTTGATCACACAATCCCTATGCATAGGAAGTGGGTTAGACTTAAATGTGCTAGTCATATTCTTCATGATGCTCTCTTTATGTTTCAATTCTTATCTTTTTGTGAGCATCATTGAAATCATCATGCCTAGCTAGGGGCGTTAAACGTTAGCGCTTGTTGGGAGGCAACCCAATTTTATTTTAGTTTCTTGCTTTTTGGTTCTGTTTAGTAATAAATAATCCATCTAGATTCTGTTTAGATGTGGTTTTGTGTTTTAATTAGTGTTTGTGCCAAGTAGAACCTTTGGGAAGACTCGGGTGAAGTCTTTATGATCATCTTTGTAAAAACAGAAACTTTAGCGCTCACGAGATTAGCTAAAACTTTTTACTGGAGAGTGCTATTTAGTTGATTATTTTTGCAGATGATTACTAGAAAAATTCATCAGGTCCACCAATTTATTTTAGAATTTTTGGAGTTCCAGAAGTATGCGTTTGATACAGATTACTTCAGACTGTTCTGTTTTTGACAGATCATGTTTTCATTGTGTTGCTTGCTTATTTTGATGAATCTATGGCTAGTAAAATAGTTTATAAACCATAGAGAAGTTGGAATACAGTAGGTTTAGCACCAATATAAATAAATAATGAGTTCATTACAGTACCTTGAAGTGGTTTTTTGTTTTCTTTCGCTAACAGAGCTTACAAGTTTTACATTAAGTTTTGTGTGGTGAAGTTTTCAAGTTTTGGGTAAAGATTCGATGGACTATGGAATAAGGAGTGGAAAGAGCCTAAGCTTGGGGATGCCCAAGGCACCCCAAGGTAATATCCAAGGATAACTAAGCGTCTAAGCTTGGGGATGCCCCGGAAGGCATCCCCTCTTTCGTCTTCGTTCATCGGTAACTTTACTTGGAGCTATATTTTTATTCACCACATGATATGTGTTTTGCTTGGAGCGTCATTTTATTTTCTTTTGTTTTGCTTGCTGTTTGAATAAAATACCAAGATCTGAAATTGTTAAATGTTAGAGAGTCTTCACATAATTATACAACTACTCATTGATCTTCACTCATATCTTTTGGAGTAGTTTGTTGTTTACTCTAGTACTTCACTTATATCTTTTAGAGCACGGTGGTGGATTTGTTTTATAGAAACTATTGATCTTTCATGCTTCACTTAGATTATTTTGAGAGTCTTAAATAGCATGGTAGTTTGCTTAAATAATCCTAATATGCTAGGTATTCAAGATTAGTAAAAACTTTCTTATGAGTGTTTTGAATACTAAGAGAAGTTTGATGCTTGATGATTGTTTTAAGATATAAAGATGGTGATATTAAAGTCATGCTAGTTGAGTAGTTGTGAATTTGAGAAATACTTGTGTTTAAGTTTGTGATTCCCGTAGCATGCACGTATGGTGAACCGTTATGTGATGAAGTCGGAGCATGATTTATTTATTGATTGTCTTCCTTATGAGTGGCGGTCGGGGACGAGCGATGGTCTTTTACTACCAATCTATCCCCCTAGGAGCATGCGCGTAATACTTTTCTTTGATAACTTGTAGATTTTTGCAATAAGTATATGAGTTCTTCATGACTAATGTTGAGTCCATGGATTATACGCACTTTTCTTCCTCCCACCATTGCTAGCCTCTCTAATACCGCGCACTTTTCGCTGGTATCATACACCCACCATATACCTTCCTCAAAACAGCCACCATACCTACCTATCATGGCATTTCCATAGCCATTCCGAGATATATTGCCATGCAACTTTCCACCATTCCGTTTATTATGACACGCTTCATCATTGTCATATTGCTTTGCATGATCATGTAGTTGACATTGTATTTGTGGCAAAGCCACCGTTCATAATTCTTTCATACATGTCACTCATGAGTCATTGCATATCCCAGTACACCGCCGGAGGCGTTCATATAGAGTCATATTTTGTTCTAAGAATCGAGTTATAATTCTTGAGTTGTAAGTAAATAAAAGTGTGATGACCTTCATTTTTAGAGCATTGTCCCAAGTGAGGAAAGGATGATGGAGACTATGATTCCCCACAAGTCGGGATGAGACTCGGACGAAAAGTTAAAAAAAAAGAGAAAAAAGGCCATAAAAAAAGAAGGCCCAAAAAAAGAGAAAAAGAGAGAAGGGGCAATGCTACTATCCTTTTACCACACTTGTGCTTCAAAGTAGCACCATGATCTTCATGATAGAGAGTCTCCTATGTTGTCACTTTCATATACTAGTGGGAATCTTACATTATAGAACTTGGCTTGTATATTCCAATGATGGGCTTCCTCAAAATGCCCTAGGTCTTCGTGAGCAAGCGAGTTGGATGCACACCCACTTAGTTTCATTTGTTGAGCTTTCATATACTTATAGCTCTATTGCATCCGTTGCATGGCAATCTCTACTCACTCACATTGATATCTATTGATGGGCATCTCCATAGCCCGTTGATACGCCTAGTTGATGTGAGATTATCTTCTCACATATAGTGCTATATCCATGGCTCACGCTCATGTATTGCGTGAAGATTGAAAAAGTTTGAGAATGTCAAAAGTATGAAACAATTGCTTGGCTTGTCATCGGGGTTGTGCATGATTTAAATACTTTGTGTGGTGAAGATAGAGCATAGCCAGACTATATGACTTTGTAGGGATAACTTTCTTTGGCCATGTTATTTTGAGAAGACATGATTGCTTTGTTAGTATGCTTGAAGTATTATTATTTTTATGTCAATATGAACTTTTATCTTGAATCTTTCGGATATGAGTATTCATACCACAATTAAGAAGAATTACATTGGAATTATGCCAACTAGCATTCCACATCAAAAATTATCTTTTTTATCATTTAGCTACTCGAGGACGAGCAGGAATTAAGCTTGGGGATGCTTGATACGTCTCCAACGTATCTATAATTTTAGATTGCTCCATGCTATATTATCTGCTTTTTTGGACAATATTGGGCTTTATTATCCACTTTTATATTATTTTTGGGACTAACCTATTAACCGGAGGCCCAGCCCAAATTCTTGTTTTTTGCCTATTTGATGTTTTGAAGAAAAGGAATATCAAACGGAGTCCAATTGACCTGAAACTCTACGGAACTTATTTTTGGAGCAGAAGAAGCCCACAGAGTACCGGAGTTGCACCAGGGGAGTCCCGGGCTGCCCACGAGGGTGGGGGCGCACCCACCCCCTAGGGCGCGCCCCCTGCCTCGTGGACAGCTCGGAGGTCCACCGATGTACTTCTTCCGCCTATATATACATCCATATACCCTAAAAACTTCGGAGAACAGAATAGATCGGGAGTTCCGCTGCCGCAAGCCTCTGTAGCCACCAAAACCCAATCAGGACCCTGTTCCAGCACCCTGCCGTAGGGGGGAACCCTCATCGGTGGCTATCTTCATCATCCCGGTGCTCTCCATGACGAGGAGGGAGTAGTTCACCCTCGGGGCTGAGGGTATGTACCAGTAGCTATGTGTTTGATCTCTCTCTCTCGTGTTCTTGATTTGGCACGATCTTGATGTATCGCGAGTGAGGGAGTCCTGGATTAGGGGGTATCCGGACAGCCAGACTGTGTACAATGTCCGGACTATTGAAGCATGAAGATACAAGACTCAAGACTTCGGCCCGTGTCCGGATGGGACTCTCCTTTGCGTGGAAGGCAAGCTTGGCGATCCGGATATTGTGTTTCCTTTCTTGTAACTGACTCCATGTAAACCCTAGCCCTCTCCGGTGTCTATATAAACCGGAGAGGTCGGTCCTTAGAAGGCTGATCACAATTACAATCATACCATCATAGGCTAGCTCTTAGGGTTTAGCCTCTACGATCTCGTGGTAGATCTACTCTTATACTACCCATATCATCAATATTAATCAAGTAGGAAGTAGGGTTTTACCTCCATCGAGAGGGCCCGAACACAGGTAAACATCTACGTCCCTTGCTTCCTGTTACCATCAGCCTTGACGCACAGATTGGGACCCCCTACCCGAGATCCGCCGGTTTTGACACCGACATTGGTGCTTTCATTGAGAGTTCCTCTGTGATGTCGCCACAAGGCTCGATGTCTCGTCTCATTGTCAAGGACGACATTACCTCGGAGGGGGCTCTGGCTGTAGGCCAGATGCTCCGGCTCGGCGGCTTCATCATGGCCGCCCCATCGGCGGTGGCACCGACGATGACTTCTCGGGTTATCAATCGTAACCTTCGCGTCAGTTCGGAACTTGCCGAACAGATGGATCCAATGGAGCTCTCCTCCCTTAACGAACTCTTGGATTGCATCGCCGCTCTGAGAGTCGCTACAGACTATGACAGGATTGGGCTTAAACCCGACCAAAGGGACATCAGGTCCCCGCCGGCTACCCATGAGATAGCGATAGTGGAGAAACCACACGCGGATTGCCCCTCAACTTTGAGGACAAGTTATGTTCGTATCACCGAACTCCTTGAGCCAAAGACCTACTCATAGGTAAACCTGACCCTGGTCGCGGACTTAGAATCGGGCATTGGTCCGAAGATATTGGGCACTCCGGATTCCGAGCTGTTGTGCTCGGGACCGACCGCACCCTTAGGCGTTAGATCGGATCAAATTCGGATTACGCTAACAACACACGCTCGGACCTAAACTGTCTCTCCCGCATCGGGCAAGAGCCCGAAACCGTACATCGCCATCGGGCGATTCCTCCTTGCGCTTAACTAGGTCGAGGGACTGCGCGAAGAGAACATGGTCTCGGTTTTCTGCAAAAACTGCGCAGACGAAGGACTCCTCAATGCTATAAGCCGCGCGACATAGGGCGCTTAGCGGACTTGGCAACCATAATGCGGAAATCTTGTGCGATGGAGAGCGCTTGGAAGACCCAAACAGAATTTCGGGATAGTACTGCTCTCACCAAAACCTTTGTCCGAACTAAACGGACGAACTCTCGTAAGTTGTCCGACCCAACCCCCAAGAAACCAAAGCCCACCCCACGGCGGGGATCCGTATTGGAAGAATGGCTCGACGGGCCATGTAAGCTCCACTGTACTCCGGATACAATACCTACTCATAGCCTTAAGGCATGTTGGATACTCCGGCAGGTGGCAAAAAGTGGCGAGGATCTTCTTGTGGGCCATAAAGTGGAACAACATCCTGCCAGCAAACACAATATTGTACTAACAGTCTTCAAGACTTTTGCCTCGAACAATAGGCGCAAGCGAGCTAGTCGAAGCTCCGCTGAAATTTACCATGTGGCAAAAATAAACCCTTGGAATGACACTACTATAACTTTTAATGCCAGTGATGAACCTCGATTCCGGGCTGTCCGGGCACCAGCCGCTCTGGTCCTTAGTTCGATCATAGATGGCTTTTGGCTCAGTAAAGTACTCATGGACGGCGGAAGCAGATTAAATCTGATTTACAAAGAAACACTCAGCACGATGGAGATTGATAAAAGCCGCATCAAACAAATCGGCACGGCCTTCAGGGGAATTATCCCTACTCGGGAAGCGCGGTGTGCGGGAAAAATCACACTCGATGTGGTATTCGGCACCCCGGAGAATTATAGGTCCGAGGAAATCACATTACAGGTGGCTCCTTTTAGCAGCGGATACCACGCCCTTCTAGGGCGGGACGCATTACAAGCTTTCAAGTTGTACCCCATTATGGGTACATGAAGCTTAAAATGCTGGACCCAATGGAATCATCAGCGAGGAGTTCGGACTAGGGGTGTCCGGGATAGCGAACTATCATCATCGGCGGACTCCAAGACTATGAAGGTACAAGATTGAAGACTTCGTCCCGTGTCCGGATGGGACTTTCCTTGGCGTGGAAGGCAAGCTTGGCGTCTGAGATATGTAGATCTCCTACCATTGTAACCGACTACGTAACCCTAGCCCTATCCGGTGTCTATATAAACCGGAGGGTTTTAGTCTGTAGGGACGAACAACAATCATACCATAGGCTAGCTTCTAGGGTTTAGCCTCTTTGATCTCGTGGTAGATCCACTCTTGTAACACACATCATCAATATTAATCTAGCGGGGCGTGGGTTTTACCTCCATCAAGAGGGCCCGAACCTGGGTAAAACATCGTGTCCCTTGTCTCCTGTTACCATCCGCCTAGACGCACAGTTCGGGACCCCCTACCCGAGATCCGCTGGTTTTGACACCGACAATCACTCTAGCCAGTGATCCGGACATTGCACTTCGCGCCGAAAATAAAACCGTAGCTCTAGCCTTGGAAGCATTATCAGAAGCCCTAGCAGCCGAAGAGTTAACAACACTGCAGGCCACCGTGGACAGGGACGACGTGATACTAGACAAGCGACCCAAGTCCACCTCATTTAAGCCTGCAGACGAGATAGTCAAATTCCAGGTCCATCCAACGGACCCCACGAAGACATCTTCCATCGGGACACAGCTGAGCCCTGCGATTGACGCCGCACTCTGAGATTTCTTATGCGAGAATTGGGACATTTACTTTGGCACCCATCGGACATGCCGGGCATCCCATGCTGATGGCGAACACAGCCTCAATATTCTAAAAGGATATAAACCGATCAAGCAGACCCTAAGGCGATTCTTAGAGCCCAAACGACGAGCAATGGGGAAGAGTTAGCCACGCTACTCGAGGCGGATTCATCGAGATATCAAACATCCGGATTGGCTGGCAAATTTGGTGATGGTACCAAAGAAGGACAAATCCTGGCGCCTATGCATCGACTTCAAAGACCTCAACAAGGCTTGCCCCAAGGATCCCTTTCCCCTCCCTCGCATCGATCAAATCATCGATGCCACAGCTGGACACGACTCGCTGTGTTTTCTCGACGCATACTCTGGATACCATCAAATAAAGATGGCAGAGTCTGACCAAGCTGCAACAACTTTTATAACGCCATATGGCCCTTTTTGCTTCAACACTATGCCCTTCGGGCTCAAGAATGCCGGCGCAACCTATAAACGCATGATTCAAACATGCCTGGAAAAACAAATCAGCAAAACAGTGGAAGCATATGTGGACGACCTGGTCATAAAAACTAGACACGTCGAAACCCCGATAGATGACTTGAGGCTCATATTCAATAACCTCCGGACATACGACATTAAGTTGAATCCGGAAAATGCGTCTTCGGCGTCCCATCGGGGAAAATGCTGGGCTTCATTGTTTCCAATAGAGGAGTTGAAGCGAACCCGACAAAAATCCTAGCTCTGTCTCAGTTGGCTATACCAACAGACCTCAAGCACATCCAGAAGCTAGCCGGATGTGTGGCCGCTTTGAGCCGCTTTATCTCCAGGCTAGGAGAAAAGGCATTGCCTCTTTACCGCCTCATGCGGCGCACCGAACACTTCGTATGGACGGATGCGAGGCGTGGCGGACTCGATGAAATAAAGACCTTCTTGGCGATAATCCGGTCCTAACCGAACACCGGCGAGCCTATGCTATTATACATAGCGGCAACACACCAAGTTGTAAGCCACGATTACCGTTGTGGAGCGAGAGGTTGGCGGATACAAATTCCCGCTCCAAAAGCCGGTTTATTACGTATCCACGGTCCTCACCCCATGCAAATCCGATACCCACACTATCAAAAAATAGCATACGCGGTCTTCATGGCATCCGGAAGCTGCGACACTACTTTCAAGAGTGTTCGATCATAGTAGCCTCGAAGTACCACTCAATGACATAATAAACAACCGCGACGCTTCTGGGCGGATTGCTAAATGGGCCATCGAGCTCCTTCCAGATTCGACATAATGTACAAACCACGGCGGGCCATCAAGTCGCATAATCTTGGCCGACTTTGTCGCCGAATGGGCCGGAAGCCGAACTCCCTAAGAAATACGGCGCATACTCCAACCGGATCATGCACTTTGGACGGCTCTAAAATGCTGGCGGACTGGGAGCAGGGTGTAGTCACGGCGTCTCCCACCGGAGACACGCAGTCGATCGTCCTCCAAATACTTTACAGACTCCAACAATGCGGTAGAATATGAGGATTTGTTGCATGGTCTTGGATGGCGGTCTCTATGGGCATCCAACGCCTGTAAGTGCGGGGATTCAAGCTTCGCAATATCACAAATAAACGGAGACTTCGATGCCAAGGATCCAAAAATGGCGGCTTACCGTAATGCTGTCCTCAAAATATCAGCTCGGTTCGAGGGGCTCGAATTCCACCATGTGGCTCGAGAAAACAATCAAGCGGCGGACATCCTTGCCCGCATCGGTGCCAAACGCGACCTTGTCCCACCTAACATATTCCTAGAAAGGATGTTCAGGCCATCCGTAGTATGGGAAGGGGAGTCCGGCAATACCAGCACGGACCCGAGCACATCCCCAGATTCCGAACCATCAGACACAATCGGAGGCTCTGCCACCGAAATAACATCTTCCGCCCACGAAATATGGTCGTAATGACCGAGCCTTTCTTGGCCTACCTAAATAGGCAAGAGCTCCCCGAAGACCAAAACGAAGCACGTTGCATAGTCCGGCGCTCTAAAGCTTACAAGGTCCACGAAGGGGAACTCTACAAGAAAAGCGCGACCGGAGTGCCCCAAAGGTGCATCTCTGAAGAGGAAGGGCGGCAACTCTTGGCTGAAATCCATGCCGGACTGGGCGGACATCACGCCGCGGCTCGGCGCTAGTCGGCAAGGCCTTCCGTCTGAGCTTCTATTGGCCAACGGCCCGAGCAGACGCATAGGACCTTGTCCAACATTGCGTCGGTTGCCAACTCTTCGCCAATCAGAGTCACATGCCCCCTACCGCTCTCCAAACAATCCCCATAACTTGGCCCTTCGTGGTCTGGGGGCTGGATATGGTCGGACCCCTTAAAGGGGAAGCCATAAGAAAAAATACCCTCTTGGTCATGGTGGACAAGTTCACCAAATGGATAGAAGCCAAACCAGTCAAAACGGCTGAATCCAGACCTGTGATAGACTTCATATCCGGGGTCGTACACCGATAGGTGTCCCCCATAGCATCATCACTGATAATGGCTCAAATTTCATGGGCGACGAAGTGAAAACTTGGTGCGGCAAAATGGGCATTAAGCTCGACTACACTTCCGTCTACCACCCCCAAACAAACGGCTAGGTCGAAAGGGCAAACAGTCTCATCACGAGCGGCATCAAACTCAGACTAGTGCGATCTCTAACAGAATCAGATACGCACTGGGTAGAGGAGCTCAACTCCGTACTCTGGGGGCTGCGGACCACACCCAATCGCACCACCGGATATACACCATTTTTTATGGTGTACGGTGCGGAAGCAGTACTACCCTGCGACATAATACATGATTCGCCACGCGTACGCATGGACGAAGAGAAGGAAGCCGAGTTAGATCGACAGGATAACTTGGATGTCCTGGAGGAGGAGCGCGATGTCGCAAAAGCCCGTTCCGCATTCTATCAGCAGCAGGTTCAACGATATCAAAGCAGAGAAGTGCGGGCCAAAACTTACAATATTGGTGAGCTCGTTCTACGCCTACCAGAGAAGAAGAAGGACAAACTCAAACCCAAATGGGAAGGTCCCTTCGTCATTGATAAAGTTCTCACCGGAGGAGCGTACCGTCTACGTAATGCATCCGATAACAGACTCGAGCCGAACCCATGGAATGCGGCCAGACTCTGGAGATTCTACGCCAAACGTCGAACTCAGTGTTCGTCTCCTTACCCCTCCTTTTTAATTATGCTCCACCCCTTTTCTCTCCTTTCTCGCCCCTTCTTCTCTTCACACAAAGTATTTAATACAGTGCGGACCCCTGGATCACTCCGGCCGTACTATGTGTGCAAGCCATACCTGGGGGCTTCCTATTCGGAAGCTAGACATAATTACTTTAAATGGCCTTTTGCCCATCGCATATGCGTTCTTTTTCCATATGTGCCTTTTCTTCACCATTATATGCATCGATATGACTTAAGATGTGGCCAAGCTGGGTTGCCTGGCTCTTGTGTTTATGCCCTATGTTCCCGTTAATTCGGCTAGGGCATAAGGGGAGCACCTCTGTGATTGTTACTACCGGTTCGGCCGGATGTGTACCTTAGACTGGGTGAAGCCGAAAGCTAGTTTCCTTAAGAGAATATTCGATCGATGAACAAAGGATGTATTCGTTGGTTACAAAAAAAACCCAGAAGTTTGTATCCTGCGCCATCGTTCATGATCCGGGACATGTGCATTGGCGCATGCGTGCACTGGGAAAGGAACCCCTAACGGAACTATTCTCCTGGATGATGTTTCTTACTATCCATGTAATATAACATAACTAGTTGGGTACTTATGCATTCAAGAACTTATGACCCATACGCTTTGGTCTCCATGCATACCCGGTTTTGTATAACCGGCGGGTATTCGGACACACCGGACTGTAGGGATCCGGGGCTGAAGCGAAAAAAGGTCCGCCATGACAAATGATTTTAATCCGCTAGGGGCTACTTAAGCCCATTAAATTACATAGTCCTTTGGGATGACTATATTCCTCCTCTATACCATCCAACAGGCTATCTAGCTTACAATCCTATTGAGAATACTTAGCGGCTAACGCTACGGTCATATACCGGGCTTACGAGAATTTCTTGCCCATCGGGCCCTTGATCCTACTTGACCATATGGTTCGGGTCCACTTGGTGTAGCGCGTCTTCACCATTGCCGAGCTTCTCTTGCTCCTTGTCGGCATGCTGATATCTTCCATAGATGGAAGCGCCGCCGGGCTCCTTGAAGCAGGTCCGCAAGTTCCCCCATGCCATTCGGCAGGAGGCTTAATGGCCACAAGGCCTGAGCAACGCCGTGCATCACCTGCCGGGCACGCTCGTGCAACTGCGAAAGTTCTTGAAGTAAATCACCTACAGATGAGGGCACCTCCTCTTCAGGGCGACCCGTTAACATTCCTGCAAGCAATTTTTTTTCAAAAAAACTTCCTCGCCGAACTATCACACAGTTCGCTTGAGCTCTTACCATAAATGCCGCGTCGAAGCCTTTTGTTCTCCTTCACGGAGTCCGCCAGTTGAGCGCGGACGTCCTTTAATTCCACGCCCGCATTTAATATTGGCATCTTGTAGCTTGTTCTTCTCTTGCATCACCTGCGTAAGGATGCGCTCGCCAGCCTTTAGCTGCCGTTGGAGATGCGATTCGTCACCCATTACGCCTTAGGATTCACCGGGATTATCTGCAGAATTTTACATTAGACTAACCGCACTTTTGACCATTTACTAAGCTGGTACATCTGCGTATAATGGGGACAAATATTACCAGAGGGGCCTTACAGGATCCCCCTAACTTGGCTACCGCATCGATCAACCGGGCCTTGCATGCCTCCGGCTCTCGAGCCAATTGTTCATTCTTGTCCACAAGGACTGTGCATATATTGATCCTTCAAACAGTTGTCCCAACTATTCTAAGTCTCAGGGGCTACTGCTATACATACTTATCAAAATTTCTTACCCGTATGTCTTTGGTATACTGGTTTGTTGCTTGGGCAAGCCCGCCCCGAGCAGCTTGGACGTTCGTCCATTGAATTGAAAAGGCATTAAAAGCCTCTTGGAAAAATTGTTGTTAGAGCACGGCCCTCGGCGCCCGGTGATTCATGGCGCTCTCCACTTCGGAGTTCGTGGCGAGCATATCCGCATCCTTCGTCGGGAACTATGCGGTCTTGGCCCGTGTCCGCCTCCGCCCCCGAAGCCGGTTCTGGAACCCGGCTGGTGGAGGCGTTGGTAGGGTCTCCGGATATAGTCCGGTTATTCCTCTTCCTGCTAGACACAAAGGGCGCTGTCATATTTCAAATTCTGTAATTACAGGACAGGTTATTACTTTACCTTTGTAGCGGTGTGTCAACCCTCACCGCCTTCCTCTTGAGCCTGCCCGATCTGGACGCCCGTGGTTGACGAGTCCCTAGGGGCTCGGCCCCTCTCTCCGGCCGTCGTTTTTGCAAATAGAACGACGCCTCAAGGGTAAATTATAATACCTGGGGGGAGTCCTCTTCGAAGGATAGAATTTTTTAGTTTGGCTTACACGCGATGCGGGGAGCAGTCCAGGGTAGTCGGCCGTAATGGCCACTAGGGCGCCATCCCAGCTCGCTTGATAGAATACCCCGTTGACAAGCTCCATAGTGATATTCGGATCCACTTTAAGTCCCGGATCTAGGGCCCTTCCAGGGTCCTTCGGTTGCGAGGAGGGGCGAAGATTCCTTCTCTGACCCTCCTTAGTTCTGCTTTCGGAAGCATTGATGCAAGTAATCTTAGCAGAATAACGCTAGAGTAAGTAAAGCAGGGAAAAAGAATGGCAACTTACCCACTCTAGGGGGTTGTACATGGAGAATCCGTCCCGCATTTTTATGCGAAGGAATTCCTCCTCTTCCCCTTTGTACAAATCAGACAATATCCTTGCCAAAGCGGCAGCGGAGTCCGGACCCTTACGGCCACAGCGGGTGGCGTCGTCTTCCCCGTTGAAATGCCACATGGGCTTCCCCCGATATTGGAGCGGTTGCACTCCCCGTCTCATGCATATCGCCATAACCTCAACTATCGTCAGTCCGGATTTGGCCAGTAACTTTATCCTATTCATCAGGAGGAATATTTCCCTTGTGTCCTCTTCTTGAGGGCCCCGGGGGTGCCAGCTTAGGCGTGCCCTCGGCGGGGCGTTGCTGAACTTGGGGAGACCTGTCCGGACTGGATCCGGAAGGGGGACGTCGTCTATATAGAACCACTCAAGGCGGTTTACGGTGCCTTCTCAGGAGTGCCGGACAGGTATCCGGTCTCGGCAATGCGCCATACTTAGGCCCCGCCCACTTGACATAGGGACTCCCCTTGGGTGCGAGGGACGAGGCAGAACAGCTTCCTCCATAATCCGAATTGTGGTTCGCAGCCTAAAAACAGCTCGCAAAGGGCAACATACCCCGCTATGTGCAGAATAGAGGCAGGGGTAAGATTGTATGGCCGGAGGCCGTAGAACTCCAGGAGCCCGCGAAGAAACGGATGGATAGGGAACCCGACGCCCCTCAGCAAATGTGGGATGAGGCATATACGCTCCTCCGGAGATGGGTTAGGAGATCCCTCAGCTTGTTCCCCTCCGTCGTAAGTGGCTATTCCAGCTCGGACGGGGACCATGAACGCCGGTGGGAGAAACCCTTGGGTTTGTAACTCTATCAAATGGCTATGAGGAATTACACACTCTCCCCAATCCCCCGACTTGGAACGAGAAGGGCGAGCATAAGAGATGTGACGGCCGACCATGCTGGAATTGCTTTTCGCGGAGCGCTCTGTTGGATGCTAGCTCTGGGAGGGAGAGTGAGGTTTGGATATGAGAATCCCCGTCCCTTCAAATAGGCGGTTAGCCCGGAGGATCGAGGGTGGCAAATGCAAAGATGCCTCGACTCCTCGCATTCGCTCGACACGTGGAGATAGTCATTACTGAGGCACCGAAGCCGAGGAGCACAACATTGATTGGAGGCCGAACACTATTTGTTATAACAGGTACTTTGGAGTATTCGAAGAAGGAACCCGCCTTGCAATGCCGAAGACAATATTGCACGCCGGACTCATCGTCATTGAAGCCTGGTTCAGGGGCTACTGAGGGATTCCTGGATTAGGGGGTATCCGGACAGCCGGACTGTGTACAACGTCCGGACTATTGAAGCGTGAAGATACAAGACTCAAGACTTCGGCCCGTGTCCGGATGGGACTCTCCTTTGCGTGGAAGGCAAGCTTGGTGATCCGGATATTGTGTTTCCTTTCTTGTAACCGACTCCATGTAAACCCTAGCCCTCTCCGGTTCTATATAAACCGGAGAGGTCGGTCCTTAGAAGGCCGATCACAATTACAATCATACCATCATAGGCTAGCTCTTAGGGTTTAGCCTCTATGATCTCGTGGTAGATCTACTCTTGTACTACCCATATCATCAAATTAATCAAGCAGGAAGTAGAGTTTTACCTCCATCGAGAGGGCCCGAACCTGGGTAAACATCTGTGTCCCTTGATTCCTGTTACCATCAGCCTTGACGCACAGATCGGGACCCCCTACCCGAGATCCGCCGGTTTTGACACCGACAGCGAGCTTTGCTATTATAGTTGGATCTTATGTTGCTTCTCCCCCTCTACTCTCTTGTAATGGATTGAGTTTTCCCTTTGAAGTAATCTTATCGGATTGAGTCTTTAATGATTTGAGAACACTTGATGTATGTCTTGCCGTGCGTATTCGTGGTGACAATGGGATATCACGTGATTCACTTGATGTATGTTTTGGTGATCAACTTGCGAGTTCCGCCCATGAACCTATGCATAGGGGTTGGCACTGCGTTTTAAATCTTGATTCTCCGGTAGAAACTTTGGGGCACTCTTTGAGGTTCTATGTGTTGGTTGAATAGATGAATCTGAGATTGTGTGATGCATATCGTATAATCATACCCATGGATACTTGAGGTGACATTGGAGTATCTAGGTGACATTAGGGTTTTGGTTGATGTGTGTCTTAAGGTGTTATTCTAGTATGAACTCTAGGGCTGTTTGTGACACTTATAGGAATAGCCCAACGGATTGATTGGAAAGAATAACTTTGAGGTGGTTTCATACCCTACCATAATCTCTTCGTTTGTTCTCCGCTATTAGTTGCTTTGGAGTGACTCTTTGTTGCATGTTGAGGGATAGTTATATGATCCAATTATGTTATTATTGTTGAGAGAACTTACACTAGTGAAAGTATGAACCCTAGCACTACAAAAAAATACACTTCCGTGATGATACGTGTTTGTCACAGTAGGTCGCGTTTTTTGTCATGCATGTACATCCATGACAAATTTATGACAGAATCAAGATAGTCATACTGTCTTTGTCATAGAAGTGTTCCATGACATTACCAAAATTATCATCACGGAAGTGTCCACTTCCATGCCAATAAATCGCGCGTCACAGAAATGCTTTCGTCAAGGGTGACCGACACATGGCATCCACCGTAATAGAACGCCGTTAAGCTATCGGGTCCGGTTTTGGATCCGATAACCCGTTAACAGCCCGGACCAATGGGGATTTTCCACGTGTAAAATCATCATTGGCCGCAGGAAACACGTGTTGCCTCACCGTTGGGACAGATGTCATCCACTCATTGGACAGGAGGCGCCTATGATAGGTCGACACATGGCACGGCCCAACAGTGGCCCATTCCGGTGAAAAAGGCCGGCCCAGTAAAAATTAGCAGGCCGGCCCATATAAGGCCTACTTGTGTCAGGTCCATTCAAGCCCACGGCCCATACGAGATGTGCCAATTCGGCCCGTCAACGGCCCGTTAAAGATTTGGCACCATTGCAGCCCATCGTCAGTTCGAGCCCGTTAACAGCCCGCTATATATATGGGCTCAATGTCGGCCCGATGAGATTTCGGCCTGTTAACGACCCATTTAATGGATGGGCCAATTTTCAGGATGTACATCTTTCGGCCTTTTAGCGACCCATTTAAATGTTGGGCTAATTTCCGGCCGGTGTGTCTTTCGCCTATTATTGACGGCCCATAAATCTCGATGGGCCATTTGTAGTCGGAACTGAGTTTTGGCCTTTTAGCGGCCCATTTAAGTGTTGGGTCAATTTACGGCCCGGTGTCACTTTCACTGTTGACGACCCATAAATCAGTTGGTCCATTTGTAGTCGGACACGAGTTTTGGCCTTTTAGCGACCCATTTAAGTGTTGGGCCAATTCCTGGCCTATGTGCCTTTCGGCCTGTTAACGGACCATAAATGAGTTGGGCCATTTGTAGTCGGACCTTAGTTTTGGCCTCTTAACGGCCCATGCCCTTCATGGTCCAATACCAGCCCGTTTTCTCTTCGGCTGCTAAAGGCCCACAACCTGATTAGGCGTTTACAATCTGACGACTTTCGGCCTCTTAGCGGCCCGTGCTCTTCATGGTCCATACAAGCCCATTTGTCTCTTCGGCTGCTAAAGGCCTATAGTATAGTTGGGCCATATGTAGCCCAAACTTAGTAACGACCTGTTAACGGCCCGTGAAATAAATTGGGGCCACCTGTTGCCCGCTTCGATGTCGGCATGTTAACGACCCGGGAGGTAAGAGGGCCGACCATTAACTTTCGGCCTAGTAACAGCCCATTAACTTAATGGGCCCACTAAAGTTCGTTCATGTCTTTAGGCCAAATTAGATAATTTGAGCCCATTACGACGAGCAAAGGTACGGCATACAGGGAATAACGTTGCACATCCAGCATATATTACAGGAAATTACATCAACTGGGCAATCAAAGATTGATGCCAGTGCAAATAAATGAGCAGAACCTAACCATCTACAACATCACAATCGCAACCTCAAAGACGGATGGCGCCCATAAGCATGTGGGAAAGTTCTTGCTGCTTTGCTACTTGTCTCTAAAAACATTGATCGGTTGTTGTGTATGCGACTCTGCACCTCTGATTCATCCACCATTTCCATCATTGCTTGAGCCATTAATTGGTTCACAAACATACATTTATTCCATTGCATTCGAGGCGAGAGGATCTTGAACAGATTCAGGATGGCGATTTTGGCGAGCTTATATTATTGATAGTGGAGAGTGTCTCGACCCTTTGCATCATAACATAAATTAGGGCCGGGAACCAAACAGATTAATCATGAGTTATTGCCATATTACGGCCTAGATTTCTGGAAAGAAACAATGGGGTTGCCTTCTTTGTTTTCGAGTTTGTCTTCTTATCTTGACCTTTGCACAAAATTAACACACTAGCATTGCTATCATTGGCAAAGTCGGATAATAGGAAAGCAACATTGACACAACGAGCGTTTGGGCAACTAGCCTACACCAAATTAACACAATATGGCACAGCTATCATCAGCCGGTAAGGTAATCTGAAAGCAACATTGACACAATGAATGAATGGGCAACCGGAGAAGCACTACAATTCGGTAATGTGCGTGATATGAGATAGTACATTCATGCATTTCAAGATGCAAAACTACCAAGCAGTTTTCCTTACAAAAATCAACATTGGTGCCTTTAACATTTTGCTACAACTAATTTTAGATCGGATAAATGTTAGATTCACGCCGATTAACAAAATACATCTTGATGTAAAAATATAGTGATATACAGCAGTACTTACATCAGCATTGGAGCACGAGAGAATTCCATAAGATATTTTCCTCGAATCGATCCCAATGGAGGAAGTCTTGTATCGTTTAACCTTATTTTCTAAAAGAGATGGGTAAGAAACATGTATAAAATATGATCGAGAATGCTATAAAATTTCATGATGCGAGGATACGCACACTCTTCTTAGAATGGAGTTGACATTCTTTTGCTTTGGATCGAGCGGACTAGTTCTTTGGCCACTAGAATACGCTTATTATTAGTGGGAGTTGGGTTTCTCTGTCTTTGGAGGCGGTATCTATGGAAAATGGAGTTGGTTTATTATCTCGGCATTTGGATCTTTTGCAAAGACCTAGTTTGTAACCCTTGATTCTAACATAGCCGTCTTCCCCTTGCATGCCTTATATAGAAGAATGGTGATTCGGTTATAAAACATGCTACAACAGAGATGGAATAGAGTCTTGAAGAATAGAAAGGCATGACATATTGACATGTATTCCCTCCATCCGGAAATAAATGGATGGGTCTAGGCGTATTTCAGTTCTAGATACATCGGTTTTATCCATTTCTGCGACATTTAATCCGGACGGAGGGAGTATGATGTAAGAGCTAGGGATACGAAAGGACAACACAGTAAAAAAACACTGAAAAACCCACTGCAGAACCAAAGTATTCAAACCCGCTGATATGAGATAGTACACTCATGCAGCTCAGGATGCAAAACTACCAGGCAGTTTTCCTTGCAAAAATCAACATTGTGGCCTTTAATCATACATTTTGTTACAACTTGATTTAGATCAGATAAAGGTTGGATTCACGCCGATTAACAAAATACATGCTGATGTAAAAATATAGTGATATACAACAGGTACTTCCATCTACATTGGAGCACAGAGAATTCCTGCAAGAATCTTTCCTCATAAACGATACCATTGCAGAAAATCTTCTATCTGTTAAGCTTATATTCTAAAAGAGAGATGGGTAAGAAACAGGTATAAAATATGATCAGCATGATATAAAATTTCATGATGCAAGTATACACACACGCTTCTTAGAATTGAGTTGACATATTTTTCTTTGAATTTGGAGCGGACTAGTTCTTTGGCCACTGGAATCTGCTTATTATCAGTAGGAGTTGGGTTTCTCTATGCTGGAGCAGTATCTATAAAACTGGAATTGTTTTATTATCTCCTGGCATTTGGATCTTTTGCAAAGGCCTTGTTTGTAACCCTTCAGATTCTAACATAGTCGTATTCCCCTTGCATGCCTTGTATAGAAGAATGGTGCTTTAATTATAAAACATGCGGCAACAGAGAGATGGAATAGAGTCTTGAAGAATAGAAAGGCATGACATATTGACATGTATTTCCTCCATCCGGAAAAAAATGGATGGGTCTAGGCGTATTTCAATTCTAGATACATCCTTTTTTATCCATTTCGGCAACATGTAATCCAGACGGAGGGAGTATGGTGTAAGAGCTAGGGATACGACAGGACAACATAGCAAATAAAACACTAGTTGAATGTAAAACTGTATGCTAACGGAATACGTATAGAAATAACTAAGGCAACATACACGTGTATGAGTGGGAAAATAAGATGGCATTGCAACAGAGCACTAGAACAACACTTCAATGTAAAAAAACATGGTATGGTAGACAGATGAAGTACATACTGATGAATAACAATGCATAAGATATTCAGAAGCATGATGTCCAAATTAAGAAGATGGCATTGCGATAGAGTAGAATGACAGTACTTGAATTTGAAAACATGTTATCATGAATGGAATAGGTACTGAAAAACAGGAAGGCATGGCATATTTACATGCATGATCAGCATGCTAAGCACATGGCATTACTGTGAGTAGATACACTCCGAGGACATTATATGCATGTTGTACCCATATCACGAGGCCAAGTTAGAGCAAGGACCTTGTGGGGTGAAGAGGATTCATCATCTTTCTGCAAGTCTTCTAAAGAACTGCCTTTACATGTTCCATCATATTGGGTATCATTGACATCAAGTTTATTGGCCTTTACATTGCTCCGTGAGGTTCTTGTGGATATATCAGTGTGTGCAATTATATCTAACATGCATGGAAGACAACTAGTAGTTATATTTATGTAATGAGTGCCTGTAGGAGACGACATAAATAGTAGGACTGGGGTTAACTAGCAACAACAGGTCTCATAAACTAAAGGGAGAACACAGATGAAAGCTACAGAATATGTATCATTTGTACTCGAGATTAACTAGATGGCACACAAAAGTATTAAAGAACAACATAGGTAATACTATAAGTGGTATAATACTATAATCACCACTGTGGGATAGCATTGGCTGATGGATGATAACTATGGAACAACGTTACCTAAAGAACAAGTATCTTAGCTGAACTATGGAACAACGTTAACTCTGAACAAGACCCGTAAGAGATCAGCATGAATATACAGTGAAATGTGATGATCTATTTTCCATTCTTAGATGAATAACAAAGCCATAAATGTTGCACACGAGTAAGATGAGGGTACAACCTATCTGGCTTCCATCCATAGGAGTGAGCAGCATGTCTTGACTTGTCGATGGCCCTGCGGTTGTTGTGGCTGTCCATGTCGAACGCAGCGCATTCGATCTGAGGAAGCTGTTGAGTGGGGACTATAGCTCCCTTACGGTGTATGCTTCCCTTGTTGGAGCAGCTGCGGTGAGTCGGAAGACGGTGTGTCTGAAGATGCAAATAACACATAATGTTAAGAACGACATATCTCTTTGATCTGAAGAAATACACTAAGAGATCAACAACAAGGTATGAGAGTGGTCACACGTCTATTGACTGAAGACTAAATTGGGGTCACACGATTTTATTTTATTTTAGTCTTTGTCCGATCTCGCGGATGGCTGGTTGTCTTGTGCCTCCCGGTGACACTGCTGAATCTTCCCGAAGAGCCGGCGACCAACGGCAGAGCAGCGACTCCGCCGACCGTGGCCCCGGCCAAAACCCCGCTCCCCGCGCCACCGCACTGCCATGGTTGCGCCGCCCCCGGGCCAATCCACAAAGACTCCCCGTCATCCAGATCCGGCGGCGGTAGTACCTTCAACCCACGCAACTCTAAAAGATAGCCATCTAAGTGTTGCTTCCGCGGTGAACTTGCGGCCCCGCACCCTTACGTTAGACACCAGCCAACCGGCAGCATAGGAGCTCCGCCGCCTCGAGGGGTGCTGCTTCCCATTGGGAATCGATTGGCCCAGAATAAAAATTCAGCCAACTAACGCCTAAATAAAGTGATTTGAGATGAGGGTGCGACCTATTTGGCGGCATGGTGAAGTAGGCAGGTCCTGCTGCCGAGTCGGTGAGGCCGGCGCGGTTGCGGTGGTGACCGGCGGCAGGGAAAGAGCGATGTCACGACGGTCGACGGCTACGCGGAAGCAGCGCCAGGACTCTGGACGGATCCGGAGTTGGAGCCGCTCCGGCGTCGTGAACAACGGCGGGGGTGAATCGGTTCCGATGCAGTTCACGCTTGGTGTCGTCGGCGGCACCACCAAGACGGAGTAAGAGGCACCTGACCCGGTGCACGACGGCAAATGGACAGCGTCTCCAGCATTAGGGAGGAGGACGGCTATGAAATTGGTGCGGTGGGGGGCGCCATGGAAGTGGGGCTGAGGTTTCACGGCTCGGGAGAAGGGAGCTTCCCGGGGAGAAGGTGATTTGGCACCCACGAGGTATGAATGGGGGTGGGCAGGGGGGGTGGGAATTGGGAGGGGAGTGGAACCATGTCTTATGGACGCATTTATGCGAAATGTGAGGGGAGTTCTGATTCTACCCTGGCCTATAGGATTCTCGGCTTGGGTCTGTGTACTGTTGGTCGGGGTTAGTTGAGTTACTTTGCTTCTCACCATATAGTGGTCTGGAGCGATTTGTGGCGAGGAGGGCGTGTTTTGAACTATAGTGGGCGCGGACGATTTGAGGCGAGGAGGCGTGTTTTGAAATAGTGGGCGCGAGATATTTCGGCGAGGAGGCGTGTTTTGCCGACCATGGTTTATGAATTATTCGGCACATGTCATTTCGGTGAGGAGAAGGCGCGCTTGGATGAAGTTACGAACCTACCCTCGATGTACAACGGGCCAATTGATGCGTGTCCCACATAGGACGGTAATTTCGCGTCTCCCATTTATTTGCTCGGGCGAATTCCACCGAGCAGAGAGGATGTTTAACGATTTGTTCAAATTTTGGGAGAACGAGCATCCACGTCTACCGTACCAAGTCGATTCGGATCAAATTTTGAAATATTAGCTTGCCACTTCTTTTTTAGATGGAGAGATGATGCTCGGGAGTAATGTGTTTTTACATGCTCGTTGCTAGCGATTTACTATATGAAAAATAGTTGACCCACTCAAAAACGAGAATCAAACCCAAAATGAAATATCTCGATTCAATGAAATAGCTCGTTCAAGAGGGTCAAAATAGTGAACTAAATCCAAAATTGAACACCTCAATCGAGTAGCATGTTGTACAGTATTATAGTACTCCATGAACATGTTGAAAGTCAAATTAATGAACTTGTTTGATATATGCATATATCCGTTCATGTGTGGATTGCAGACAACATGTTCTCGAATTTAAATATTTGAATGCAAGTTTATATCGAAACATGGTTTATATCAGTCTTTGATGCATAAAATCGACCTCCCCTCTCCGGACTCCTGTTCTCTCTCTCTCTCTCTCTCTCACGACAATCTTCAATTACATGCACGCATCCGACACAAAAACCTTGTTGGTCCGTCCCTTTCTCTCCATCTCTCTCTCTCTCTCTCTCTCTCTCTCTCTCTTTGTGTGTGTGTGTGTGTGTGGGGGGGGGGTCTTTCTAGTTCGCATGCATATATACACCATCTATAGGTCTCTCTCGCACACTATGTATGATACTCTAGCTAGTCCAAGCTAGATATCTTGGGTGCACTCATCGTACGCACACAAATTCCTTGGCTCTTTGCCCGTAACTCTCTCAAGCACCACTATGTCATCTCGGAGCTCTTCCCCCCTCTCTCAAACTCTCCATCCACAGGTCACACATACACATGCATATCTCACTGCACTCGATAGGCCCATCTAAAACTCTATCTCCCCCCTCGTTCTCTCTCCATCTCACACGCACACACACACAATCTCATGCCCAGCTAGCCAAGTATGATGGTCTCTCACTCAATTGTAGGCACACACAGTCCCCCCTATATGTATATGACTAGCTAATCTTAGTCTCCATCACAAACATGTGCATGGTCTATCTTGATTTCTCTTGGGGCATCTTTCTATCGCGCACGCACTCCGTCGATCTCCCACCCATATACCCCCTCACGATCTCGATGGGATCTCTCTATCACAAACACACCCTCTATCCCTCCCCATGCGTCCATGCCATCCATGTGTCCCTCTCGACCTTTGTTCCTTGTTGGCCAGACCTCTATTGGACATGTGCTGTGAGGGTGTCTCTCTCGGTTGCAAACAATCACACACTAGCTATCTTCGTGTATCTCCTCACCTCGCTTTTCCATCTCGGAGATGCATGCGTGATATGTTCGCATAAGAAACGAAAAAACACTCTCTCTCTCTAATTTATCGTTTGTTGTCACTTTCTCTTTCACACACATACTCTTTTTGCACACTTACTCATTCTCCTTCACACGCACTTGATCTGTCTCGACCGAGGCACTCTCCTCGGTCCATAGCATATAGATTTATTGAAAAGTCAAACATCACAAAGTTTGACCATGTACGTGGAGAAAAAGAATTACATCTAGTATGGCAAACATATACCATTAGATTCACCATGAGATGTAGTTTTGTATGATGTATCTTTGGTATTGTAGATATAAATAACATTTGCGTAAACCTGATCAAAGTTTCCAAAGTTTGACTTCTAAAAAATTTACATGCACTACATTATCAAGCGGATGGAATATCTCTTTCCCCCTCTCAGCTATCTGATGCACCACTCAGCCTTATCGGGGCTCCTCAATCTCTCTCAAACTTTATTGGTCAGTTTGGTTCGTGACCTCACCCTCATGCCTTGATGGCCGGTACTACCTGGTGTGGACGTGAGATGTAAAATATTTCTACCTGGCCAAGCTTGTGTGGTGCTGAAGTGTTTGGTTCATGCCTGGGCCAGGCAAAGCATCAACGTCCCATCAATCAATCCATGCATCAATTATTTAATGCTAATATCCATCCATGTTGCCGTTAGCCTTGTGGCCACATGACCAGGCACGGCCAGGTGTTCGAAATCGGTCGCCTGGGCCAGGCTACTTGCAGTGTCTGGAGTTCAGCCAGGCTAATTAAAGTGCAAGGGAACCCAGGCCAGGCGGGCTTTCTTTTTCACAGGGTAGCAACCAAACAAGCGTGCATGAAATCCAGCCACAACCCCATGCCAGCAAAAGATGCTCAGGACGCAAGCCAAACTGGCCTTATATCTCCCTGGTTCACACATACACATGTCTCGCTCGCGCTATACATATAGACCCATCCAACACTCTCTGCCCTTGTTCTCTCTCCATGTGACACGCACCCCCTAAGTACCATAATCCCTCACTCCATCATAGGCGCAAGCACTCCCCCTCCTAAGTATGATTATCTCTTACTAGCCATCAGGAACACACGTATTGTCTCCTTCCATCCATACGTCTATCTCGATATCTCTTGGGGCATCTTCTATCGCGCACACACCTTGTCACTCGATCTCCCACCCATGTAGTCCCATCACGATCTCTAGGGGATCTCTCTATGACAAACATACACTCTCTCCTCCCCATGTCTGCATTTTCTCCGTACGTCTCACTCGGCCTCTCTCCCTTGTTTGTCCGACCCCTCTTGGCCACGTGCTAGGGGTCTTGCTCTCTCGGTTCCAAACAACCACACACTATCTCCTCACCTTGCCTCCGTTGTCAAAGATGCATGTGTGATATGTTTGCATAAGACACACACACTTTTTCTCTACTTTTATCGTGTGTTGTCCATGTCTCTTTCACATACGCACACACACTTTTTCACTCACTCACTCACTCTCTCTCTCTCTCTCTCTCTCTCTCTCTAGTTAGGGACTCTGTCACATCCATAAGCACATGGATGTTTTGAAAAGTCAAACCTCAGAAAAGTTTGACCAGGTATATGTGGAGAAAAACATTTACATCTGGAACGATCATTAGATTCATCACAACATGTACTTACTTCATACTATCATTTATCTTTGGTATTGTAGATATAAGTAATTTCTTTATAAACTTGGTCAAAGTTTCAAAAGTTCGACTTAAAAAAAATGTTGGAACTACATTATCGAACGGAGGGAGTAGCTCTTTCTCTCTCTCTCTGCTATCTCTCACGGGCCTCCCCTCTCACTCGAACTCTCTATACCGACGGATTATACGTTCATCGTGTCAGCGTATAGCTCTGTATATTGTTTAGTTGACCGGTCAACCAATCCACATGCTGCCTTGTCAGATCGTGTTCTGTATCTTCATGTGCTGGCCCATGTGGCAGTGGGTGAAAATAAGTAAACTAGAGGCCCATCGACACTGTGGCCGAAGTAAACAAAGTTGAAACCACTTCGGGGTAGCACCCGCACGCTAGTAAATTGAGGCGCGTTAAGGACAAACTTCTTGCGCTGAAGGACGACTCACAAGACAATTCACCACCACAAGCGGCATGCTGAAGGACGCACTCGTGCACACCCGGCACACAACACACACGGCCTGCGTGTATGCGGCGTCACCGCCCGGTTGAGATGGACGGCGAGGCATCCAACAAGCGGAGGCGGCTCGAGCCAAAACCGCATCCGGCGAGCTCGACTTCATCGGCAGCCTCCCCGACGACATGTCGCTTGTCATCATCGGCCTCCTCCCCACCAAATCTGCTTTATGCGGACCGCCTGCTCTCCCGGCGGTGGCGCCCCTCTCGCTGCGTCCCCTCAACCTCACCGTCCGTTGCCTCTGCGACACGGATTGCAAACGCATGGCCGCAGTCTCCAAGATCCTCTCATCGCACCCTGGGCCAGCCAGACGCCTTGACATCCGCATGTTCAGTACCAACTGCAAGGTCCAACCCAAGTTCGACGAGTGCTTCTTATCCCCCACCCTAGATCAGCTCGAGGAGCTCAGCTTTGAAGCTGGACAATGTCGCTCTCTGCCGCCGTTCGCGCTCCGCCTCACGCCAATCTTTGCGCGCCCGGCTTCATTTCGTGCTATCTTCCCAGTTAATGCCGCGCTGCCCTTCTTCTCCCTCAACTCAAACAGCTCGACCTCTTCGACATTGTCATCTCGAAGAAGGCTTTGGAGCACCTGCTCCGCATTTGTACTTCTCTCTAGTACCTTCGTCTTGAGCAGATCCACAGGTTCATTAGCCTCCACATCGCCTCGACGAATCTCCGATGGATTTATGAGTCAATCTCGCCCCTCAACAATACATCAAATGGGAAGAGATCACTCCAAATTGTTCCACGTTATGGTCATTGAGAATCGCCTTTCCTTGAGAGATTGCTTGTATCGGATCTAGAAGGTCCAACAAAAATCGGGGTCATTGGCGCTTGAAATTGGCGTTGGTGTACTCGTCTAACAAATTCTCCGAACTCTTTATTGGATCCGTAATCGTTCGGTACAACACTCATCTTCTTCTCCGTCTTCTTGAAATTCACATTTTAAATTTCTTCTTGATGTATTTACTGACCGTCTTCAGAAAATGATTCCCACAAGCTTGACCACGGTCCATGCATACGGTGAAGATCTTAGCACTAAAATCTATCGGCCCCAATCTGGATCAAGTTGTTGGATTCCTTACATGCTTTCCGTGCACGGAGAAGCTACTCATCGAGGTGAAACTTCTTTCCTATAAGTAAACGGTAATCACAATGTAGCTCAATTTTTTCGTAATTTTCCCAAATTACGATGACAAGTGCAGTGTTCAAAACTGCATCTGCGCCTTTGCCTTTGAAAGAAATTTTTTAGTATTTTTCTCACGTGATCACCTGCATCATTTTTATCTTGTACTACTATAGTAGCCTAGGCTAGTCATAGTGGAAAGTAACTTAGACTACTCCATAACTCTATGGTTACCCTAAGAGCAAGTACTACCTCCGTCTGGTTTACTCTTCCAATTTTGTAGTATCAAAATTTGACCATAGATTTAATCGACAAAATGTTAATGCATGTCACTAAGAACTATATCGTTGGATTCGTATTTGAACATAATTTCAAATGCTGTAATTTTTAGTGACATGCATTGACATTTTCTTAGGTAAATCTATGGTCAAAATTTTATACTAATTAAATAGTATTCCCTCCGTCCCAAAATTCTTGCCTTACATTTGTTTAGATACGGATGTATCTAACACTAAAATGTAACTAGATACATCCGTATGTAGACAAATTTAAGACAAGAATTTTAGGGCGGAGGGAGTACAAAAGTGGGCTATGTAGGCCAAAACATGTGCCAAATTCACTTGTGATGCATTTGGCATCGATGCCCCTCCATTGCTCACTTGGTGCCCCAATCTGGACCACCTACTTTGCTCCGGTGCCAAATTAACTCACGCAATGGAAAAAATTGCGTGGGAGAGAGAGAGAGAGAGGACTGAGGCAATAAAAAACACTTGTTTGGGAGAGTGAGAGGCTGGTGTAGTTGGTTTGTGTGATTTGTTTATACATGTGGGTGCATGTGCACAACGGTGCCAACTCTCTCACATCACGAGGCGGTGCCAAAATCTTTTGATTTGACATCGATGCATATTATGTGGCATACTTTTGCGAAATATGGCATCGGCCACATAGTGGAAGGCAACAAATGCACAAGCTCTTCACGTGCTCCTAGTTAAATGAGAGGAAACAGAAAGAGGGAGAGAGAGAGAGTGAAAAAATATCACTAGCCAGCCAACCCTATCGTATGAGCGAATGATATTGGTACCTCTTTATGACACGGCAATCTTATGCAGCCAGCTGCTCTAATATGTTCTCTTCTTTTGCAGATAAAAAGAACCGAAAGTGAAAAATGTGCTGCACTATAACAATCTCATCGAATGCCTTGATCTCCATCTTACGTAAATTGATTTGATCGACTACCAAGGCCGCACATCCGAGATTAAATTGGCGGGTTCTTTGTTACGGAGGCAAGTGTGCTCAAGGTAATGAGGTTTGGCGTTCTCTGGCGCAACAATGAATGGCGTGTTGATCACCGCAAGCGTCTAAGCCTAAATGACAAAGTCTCCATGAAGCTGAATTTGTTTTTGAAACATCAAGTGGCCAGAGACTTCGAAAACTTGTTTGCCCATTAGTGACTTGTCGTGGTGGTGGATTTTAGTTTGTACGATAATGTCTGCATCCACCTAAAGTAACAAAAGTTCTTCACGTAAACTTCCTAGTAATTCCCTCTTCGTAGGTGCAGCATTACTTAACATTTGTAATATCAGTTTGAAACTTGTAATATTGCCGTGTCCTATTCCTGCGTTTTCAAAATCCTGCGAATCAAACAGGTCCTGAGTTGGTGATGATGTTGTGCCTCCCATCTTTCACCAATATCCATCGGATCTTAGATCTGACGCATACAAACCAAGCTTCTCCATTTTTGCAAAAAGATGCCCGCACTTGTTCCCTATTTACAAACAACTTCTTGTCTCTCACAATCAGCCTTATCTCCTCCCCACCACATCTAGAAGGCCGTGGAAAAATCTGGCGCGATGGTCAGCCGAGCCGTCCCACCCCAATCTTGGTGTTCCGTGCAATGCACGAACATCTATACAGAAATTATGTCGAACAGGGCTAGTTGTAAGCAGGCTAGCTCTATAGCCATGATGATCGTGACTGCAGACGGTGAGGCTGACTATGGTATGCCAAACACGGCACCTATACTCAGGTGCCATCTCCGGCGCAGGGTCTTGTCACTTCACTGTGAGGAGCAGCACGTAATAATTTGACCAACAGGTAGTACAATGCTAGTACTCCTACTACTACATTGGTAGTACTACTACTAGTACTAGTAGCACCACCGTCTGGATTTAGGAGTACTACCACGTCCATCTGGATTTTAGTATTTGACCAGCAATATCAAGTAATGCATGTCACAAAAAATGTACTACTCCCTCTGTAAATAAATACATGGTGTTTTATTCCTATCGGCGAGCGAACTTAATGTTTTTTGCTAACTAGAGTACTAATAGGATTACATGCAATGAACTAAACACTGCATGTCATGTTTGGTTGTCTCAAGTCATTGAAAGCATGCACGGCCCACATCTCTCATTGGTTAATATGTCACGAAATAAGAAACAAGGAGGGATTATTTGGTTTTCGTAAGGTGACTTACACAACATTTTTGTTTACATGCATTAACATTTTATTAGTTAAATCAAAGGTCAAAACTTGGCGCAAAATGCAAAGGGGACCAATAAACCAGTAAACATCAAACTTCTCTCGTTTGGCCCCAACTAGAGGTCGGTGAGATGACTATCTTGCCTTGCACGGAGGGGGCCTTGACTTCATTGACTTACGACAAGCGCCTTTGGGTGAATGACACGTGGGCCTGGGGTGGCTGGCCCACCTATCATACAACCAAAGGCGAGATCTGAGAGGGCCGAGGAGTAGTACGAAATCCCACGCACCTCATAAGCTAACCAAGGGCAAGAGTGATCACTTTCGAATCGCAAGATCGATTGACTAGAAGCTAAGCTAGACCCATGGAGGCGATGAGCGCGAGCATCGACCATTTGTGCCGGATGGTCCACGACACCGCTGCGGCTCCGGCACCGAGGAACGTCTCTGTGTAGTATTGCTTGAGGCCGCCCGAGCGAGGGCCGCTTGGACGACAACTTCGTCTCCTTGTTCGACGAGGTCCTCGTCGGTTTCCTCGACAAGTTCATCATCGTCAAGAAGCTTGCGGAAGACTTTGACGTAAGCTTCCAGCCAACGCGCCCAGGCTCTACAATGCCCGCCACCCTCAACAGCCACTATGGTGACAACCTCTTCGACGCCTTTGGTGGCCTGCGATTGCTCGCCATCGCTACCGGAGAATGTCCACCTCGAGGTCGCTTCGCCAAGCGCGGCCCAGCGCGACAAGACACCATCAACATAATCACCCACGTCTACGCGCAAATCGTCCACAAGGACTACTACATGCAAGAGGAGGACGATAGGACGCTGGCCTTCTTGGACCGCAGGGCAACCTTGGACGGCACTGTTCAGAAGCACGTTGAGCTCGCCGCCAACGCCGCGGCTCCTCACACGTCGGTTGGTGACCCGGCGCACTAGGGTGTGAGGATGTCGTTGAAAGTTGATGGATCCGTGTGTATTTTTATCTTTTCGTCAAATCCACGTAGTAGTATATGATACTACAGTAATTATCTTACCTTTCGCATCAACTTCATAATTTTCGTACGTACTCCATGCATGAACGGCGCCAGAACCAAACTTCTCATTACTCTAGGCAAAATCGTTATTTTCTATCTATCGGTCGCGCCATGGAGTAGAACCAAATTTTACAAGTTACGAGTTCAAAAGGAAAAGCCTGCCGTGTTCGTGTCGCACCCCCACACGGTTGGTCCGGCACGCCGCTCAAGCGGGAATGCGTGCGGTGTTGCATTTTCAACTTACAAGTGGGACCACAGTTGAGCAAACCGACTATCGGCAAACCCCCACCCCGCCCATCGCGCGATGGCTGAGAAAACAGGAGGGAGAAGAGATGGTTGTAGCACGGACTCCAAGAAAATTGGTGTCGGATGGGACTCGTGTGGGTGGCGTGTGCGTCTTGCTAGACGTGAATGATAGTTATGGCCCATGCCACCCCACTATATCGAGCCTATATCGAGGCACGTAGAACAAATTTCCTGCAATCCGTGCTCAACCCTCCTCTATCTCTCTTCTCGACCCGGCCAGGGACGCGGCGTGGAGCCCATCGTACATTTTGCTCACATGCGGCCCCACATGTCGATGAAAACGCATAAGAGGACCTTGAACACGCACATCTTTCACCTCGACGTGCGATGATGAAAAACAAATCCAATAAAGATCTTCGGTGGCGCTTTTGGAGTTACTCAAGAGTAGTAAGATTCTATTCTGATTTAACCCAAGATGCACATCTCGTGGCTTCAACTACCACTCTATTTTCTTTCATGACCACGACACGGATCTTTGGATGTCCCACGTGTCGGCAAAAGGAGGAAGAACCTGACCAAATCTTCGGTTGTGCTCTCGGATTAGACTAGTTGTGCTAACTTAAAAAATTTATTGTGTACTCCCCCCGTTCCAAAATACTTGACCTCCATTTGTCCAAAAATGGATGTACCTATATACTAAGACATGTCTAGATACATATATATTTTGAAGAATAGAACGCATGTATTATGCAACGGAGGGAGTAGAATGGATGCAAGTTTTTGTATTGGGAAGAAGAGTACATCCATATATTGATAGAGCGCAATTTAGTAGATGTTCTATCACTTTTAGCTAGTAGCTGAGGCTAGAGATGAGATTAGTGCACTTGTTGATACTCCTACTAGAATAGAGGCTAGACATGAGACTAGATGCGAGGAAGCAACGTCTACTTCTTTACACTCGAAGAAGAAAGAAGCACACAAGATCGAGCCTTCGCAGATCAACAATGAATGCATCGAGAAGGTACTAATCCAACTTACAGGAGTAGTAAAATGTATTCTTGTGGTTCTTGTTTTCTTTGGTCTTGCTTTTCTAGTCAAAATTATTGTTGGAGTTCGTGCAAAACGGAGGTCCGTTTGGGGTCGTGCGTTGCAGTTGGCCTTACAAGTGGGACTGCGATTAAGGAAACCGACTATCGACAAACCCCCACCTCGCCTTGTGGCGATGGCTGAAGTTAGAGAAATGACGAGGTTGAAGAGATTGCTCTATACGGACTCCAAGAAATAATATGGTGTCGAGATGGATGTCGTGGTGGTGGCGTGTGCAGTACTCACGGGCGTGAATGCTTGTTACGGCCCATGCCACCCTACTACTCCTACTACTTACTCCTACTATATAGTACTAGTATCGAGGATTCGAGGTGCTGGTTACGCACAACGAACACATTAACATATGGCTACAAAGAAAACACCCGCCCGGCCTTGAAGCATGTGAAGCTAGTACAAATAGTGTACTACTATTGTTGATTGGCCTCATCCGATAACCTGTTGCAATGCACGCATACAATTATGTATTCGGAAAATATTTTTTTGCCTCGTCGCACCACTCACTCAGAGAAGTGACTCGAAAGCCATTCATAAATTTAGTAAGTTTATCACAGGCATATCATTTTATTACATACAGCAGGTCATCAACCCACATCGACAACGAGGATACATTATGAATACTAAAGTTTTCACCACACAACAAATAACAAGCAATGAAATGAACTTCAACTCAACCATTCCTCAGTGTTGGAAACGCTTGCTTTGAACCACAAGTGATTCTGGGGACGGGCCATCCATTGTCGATCTGGAGACCAACGCAGGGTGATCATCCAGCTGAAGTGGCCTACTATATCGATGCCGGGTAGGGAACCACCCAAATGTCCGAGGTATAGACACATTTGCTTCTCATAAATGGTACTAGTAACGTTGTGTCAATAGCAGTTGGATCGCCTTTCACCATCATCGGATAGTTTTGTCCAAGGAAGAGCGAGTTTTCTCCAAGACTATCAATTCTGTACTAGGGAGAAGGAGTTGGCACTAGCACACTAGTATCCATCCCGAATACCATGCAAGGGGTGTTGGAATAGGTCCGGAGAGTGCGACCATGGGAGACACCTGCTTCCTTAGCAGTAACATCATCACTGGGCTGCATACACACAAGAAGAGGTGATCCATCGGAATTAGTTGCCAGCGCCACAGTATATGGGCGCTGCTCGTCCTCATGCTCGTGATCATCACCATCGTCATCTCCCCTTGGTTATAAATTTTTCAAGTATAGGTGGTGGGATGTTCACGGGACCTTGGAAACACAAGAAGAAGGTTAATTAGTAAAGGGAAACTTGCTAACCCGCATGCATGTGGATGAAACAATTATAATTACGGTGGAAGACAAGCGTATCAAAACTACGAGGATACCATGCAAAAGCGATTGCCACAGTGGTGGCAGCAAACACAAGGCCCTCGTATTGAATTGCATCACGGTACTCATCCGTGTCTGTAAACTGATTTTTGAGCAATATCCATCGAGTCAAACCACTAAGGACGGCAACAAGCTTGTCGAAGATAACAACAACTTCATAGTTGTTGTAATTCCAAGAGCGGTTGGGAACTCGACAAATTGCTATCTTCCATAGAAGACAGTCACCATGATCGTATTTGAACGTGCGTACAATACCGGTGTGCTTAACCTCTGGGCAGTCTGCTGAGATTTTTGGAAGTGGAACCCGGTCACGAGTGTACACATTCACGAGTTCCCACTCGCAGTTGGACCCAATGTAAACAACCCAATCTCCATTTGTGCCCGCCCAAGCCTTGCCCTCAAGCGATGTCATCTTAACATCATACGTATCATTATCAAGTGGCATCAACTTGCACAGGGCGAGGCCTCCGTCGTGCCGGCGCCAATCATCAGAGTCACGTCGAAGAAGATAGGGGAGATCAAACCGCTCCTTGACTCTTGGGTTCCTTGTAATGATGTTATTAGTTGAGTCGAGAATGGGCTTGAACGAACCTGCCATGCTAGCCGAGGTGATGACGTCGCACCGATCAATGAGTTCCTCCACCACGTCATCTTTCAGATCGGGGCAAGAATAACGGGGTCATTTCCGGCCTGTTCCCTCCATGGAGAAGACGATCGAACAATGGCAGAAGAAAGGGTGAAGGGCTGAAGGAAAATGGAGGAGGGAGAGGAAGAGCGTGCGACAGCAGTTCCAAATCGAGAGGGAAAGGCAAAGAGTCGATGAACGGTTGCGAGTTTGCCACGGTTCATGAAGAGGTGCCCCGGCCTACACGTCCGTTCGGAAATACTCCTACTACTCGCCGTCGTCTCACTGATATGTTGGAACGGGACCACATGTCAACGAAACATGGTGTGTAATTTCTCGTGCAAAATGCGATCTGGCCGTGTTGGCCCGAGGTGCCGCATTAGTTATCGACCTTTATTTTTTTAATGGCGTGCCAATAAGTTTTGAAGCACGACTAACTGGTACTGTACACAGAGAAAATATAAACTACTCTACCACTACTCCACCTCCAGTACTAGTAGTATAAAAAAGATATATAGGCTGGAGCTTCAGCGCTTTCTTGCTAAGGGCTGCCCACTTGCTTCTCACACTACCACCCTCTCTCCAGATCTAAAAAAGACGGCCCCTCTCTCCCTCCTCACTGTTGGTCACAGATCCGCCGGGAAGAAAAGGACGTGCAGCGTTGACGCACTCGTCGTCGGCGAGCGAGGTCACGCACTGACGACAAGGCCGTCCTCTCAGACCTAAGCGCCCAAGGCTGGATGGCCTCCGTCCCCAAGCTTCGCTGCCAGAGGTGTGTGCGGAGAAGCAGCGACCACGGCGAAGCCACTTCCCGCCGACCCTCAAGTATGCTACCTCTTTTGAACCATAACCTTGTTCTATTGCCCCATCTCGCCACGCGTCGTTGCATGTGGATCTTTTTCCACTCCACCATCTTCCCAATTTGCTATCCTCTCGCTCTGCTGGCCATGCATTTAAAACCATAATTTGCACTATTAAAGGAAACCCTACTTCATGCGAGACTAATCCATATGCGGGTTGAATAAGGAAAGGAAGGAGACTGTATTGTCCAAGAGAGTAGGCATCGAACCCGCATCTAGGTTGAAAAGGGGAAAATCAGTAGCTAAGGAATGAGTCTCGTGTCTCTTGGTTGAAGAAGGGTAGAAAGGCATGACAACGCAATAGAGAATGACCAGGTCGATCGGTTTGTTGTCCTCACATAGGAAAAGGGTGGCTAAAGAGAACAAAATGGGACGTAATCCACATATGCTGCTGGATATTTGTTGCTCGGGCAACCATACCTCCCTCACCACTCTGCGTCCAGTGGAGGTACATCGTCTTGGTGCGCCTTGTCTGAATGGGCCTCCCATGCTCTTATTGCCACTTTTTTTGCTGTTAGTATAACGCCAGCAGTCAAGTCAAGCAATGCTACTGCTAAAGTGATACCACATTTAACTAATGCCGCTCTCAGTCTAATGCCACCGATAAATTTAAGCAATGCAATTTAATGTCTCTGGATTATTTCAGGGTTAGCTATTGATTTTGGATGTATTAAAGATTTTTTAGCTAAGGCATTCTAATGTTGTTGCACAACCAGTATACCAACGATGAAACTTGTTACTACCTTCAGATTTTTGCACTGTTAATGCTTATAGATTACATACCTCACTTTCATGAGATAAGTTAATTTTTTTGTACAGTGTCACCAAAATGCCAAGGCGCTGATGTCATTTTATTTTGGTTAAACTGCACAGACAATTATGAAGACAAGAGGAAAGGTCAAGAGTGGGCACCTCCTCCTCCTACTGTTCTCTTGATTAGATTCGATCAAGTTTTTATGTTTGATCGATTATCAAGATTGGGATAGCAATTTTAAGGTCCCCCTAGTTCTAAATGATATTTACCTTGGAGGTACATGGTTTGCAATTTTTTTCTTGTCATTAGTTAATAATGCTAGTTACCTTCAGACTTTTGTATTTGGTTTAATGCTCATGCACAGCTAGTATACCAATCTTTGAAACTTGTTACCTTTACATTTTGTATTGTTAATTCTTATAGAAACCTTCCGGTGCTAGAGTTTATTGAAATCTGTTCAGTAAAACCATTGTACTATACCTCGTAATAAACTAACTACTCTCTTTGTTGCACTAGCCCTTTGGATTAGTGTATATTTGTAGTATTCAAATGGTGTTGCATTAGTGTATGGACATAAATAAAGTGTGGCAAGCTTTCCCAGATATGTGCTCAAGAAAACTACTACCTGTTTTTCTAAATACTAGACGTTTGGGTACTTTAAATTGAACTGCGAAAACGTCTTATATTAAGGAACAAAGGGTGTAGAGTTCACTCAAATTATCCACGTAAAGCTAGTCACACCTTCGTTAAAATTAATGTTCATTATGTTATCGGAGGAGGTCTGTATGTTTGTCTCTAATGCCTGTCGACTACATACCTGACATCATGATGTAATGTTAAGTCATTTCCTTTTGTACAATGTCCTTTGAATTGTCAAGGCGGTGATGGCATTTTATTTTAGTAGAACTGCACAAAATTTGCTTAAAAGAAGAGGAAAGGTCAGGAATGGCTCACTTTTCCGGAAAAAACTATGTATGCCTTCACGACATCGGCATTTGTTGCTTTATTTATTCCTTCAAACAGGTGGTTAGAAACAGTCTTACTACCTTTTCCCATTAAGAAATTGGAATGCTTACATTTGTGAGTCTATGCTTCAACTAGTGCCACTTTTAGAGTAATCACACTTTCAATATCTATGCAAACAGGGATGCTCGATTTTAGTGGAACTACACAAAAAGTCAAACTGGTTCAACATTAGGAGCATGTTTTTTTCCAAACCTTTATATCCAATTGGTGGCACTATGAGCTATTCATTACGAAGGTACATGGTTTGCTACTATCTTGCTACTCTTTTTGTACTGTCATTAGATAGTAATACTAGTGGTTTGCATGTGAATTTATTGGCAGGGTGGACTACATTGGAGGTGCACGACATGATTCAATGATTGGATGCTCAATTTCGGTTGTATCAATTTCACCTCTTCCATCACTGCGAACATGGATATCCTTGGTCTGATGAAGAATAGGCGCTATATTTCTGCTCTGAACCAGCAAATCAACTGAGTATGAAATTGTCCAGGGAAAAACATAACTGTATCAGATTGTCCAGTGCAGAACATGACAGATGTTAAGCGGAAGAGACATGTTTAAACCGAAAATACAAGGTGTGGTATATGTTTACTAGCTGCTTGATATTTGTGCAGTGTGTGATGTCTTCCCGTTGCTATTTGGCAAACAAACAAAGTGTCCGCAATTTTGGTTGAACTGCACAAGAGAATAGTATAGTCACTGCATGCAGTGCCATTTGAAAATAGACACAGAAAGATTGGATAGTCACTTCATGGACTGCAGAAAAGTAGTACTGTACTATTTACTAGATCATTGATGGCACGCGTTGTTGCGCCCATCTATTTTTAGTGTTTTATGATAGTGAGATAGGAACTTTTTGAAGTACACGGAGATAAGACCAACTATGAAAAATTCTAAAATGGACTGAAATAAGTTGTTTCACGAAGTAGCAAGTAAAAACCAAAAAGATACTAATATTGTACCGTACAAAGCTAGGATGGAGCTACACCTGCTTTCACTCAGTGAACAGTAACCTTAAGCAAGAATTTGCAGAGAATTGCAAGAATGCATAAGAGATATCATTGACTCACAGTTGTCATTGCAATTTTTACCCATCTCTGAGGAGAAAGATTTGAGAATGCAATAATTACTGTGAGGATGGAAGTAAAATCTTCATATTATGATTTTAGCTTTGCATACATGGTACATCTTTCACGAGAAACATGTAAATCTGCTGGGCGCTAACTAAATTGATAAGATCACGTTTTTAGCACAAACACACTAAGACAAAATCCATTACTATTGATGTCTCGGTCATGTCATTTTTGCAAGAATAAAAAACTCACTAACCTAAACACAAGAGGGAATGAAGTCTGAAGTAGATATTTTCTCTACCGTCTGCAACTCCACAATATGGATGGAAGCCCTATGGGCACAGTGCAGTGAGTTCCATGGACATCCTTCGTTAGCTCGGTAACAATCCGAGCGGCGGCTCAATGGAAATAACAATCGACCGCTGCATCCAACAACGATGGGAAAGAAGACAACCAATCATCACATATTTGGTGCATGAGAAAAGATCATCATGATGTTGCTACAAGTACAGCCTTGAGAACACTAGTATACTTGAAATGCTCATAAGCCATAATCATCGTCATCCGGTAGCTCGGTCTTTGTAAAAATTCATCTGCAAGTAAAACATGATAAAAGAAAAGCTACATACTAAGAGAAGTTGCATAAGCTTACATTCATTTCTTCACAAAGAATTTATGTATATAGGTTCAAGGACCATGGACTATCGGTGAAGATAGATATCTTTTTTTCTCTCTTGACGGTGATGTAAGTACAAAAACTTGCTGAAAACAGATTACACGTACATGTACTAAATAAACCCGCTCACATAAAAATTTCCTACCTCGTAAATAGTATCAAAAATTTGGATTAATTAACTAAGGGTTTTGGATCGCCAAGGCCATTGAAGTGATATCTAACATAGACACCAATATAGAGCCACATAAACATAGTGATGATCAAGATAGATGTATGGTTCTGATACATCTATGAAGATGTATCGATCCTAAAAAGTAAGTGCCTTTGGTGAATCAACAAAGAACTAACCGATATCAAAAGTAAACAAATTGCCAATATATTTCGAGCAAGCCAGCCAGTGCCATGGTTTTATCCTAATTAACTACTTTTTTTTGCGGGGGATCCTAATTAACTACTTGACCATTCACAGTATAGTAAAGTACTATATGCATCACAATTTCTTAGCATATAACAGTATAGTAAGACTAAAAGATACTCGGTAATGGGGTTGACCATTCGAGCAACCAATTTCATCACAGGTTTCCAGTTCAAGATATCTAGAGACAACACGTGTATGGAAATATATCACAACTAAGCAACAGAATCGGAGATGAATAATTTCAACAAAGAATGAATCTCTGAACAACCGAAGGTTAAACACCTTGACCTGATTTGCTAATTTTGCAGCACCATGTCTTGTTGGATCTTTGGCCTCCTCTTGACCAATCAATCGATACGATGGTCTTACTAAAACTGTATGAGAAGGAAATCATGGTGGCAAATGCAAAACCTAGGAAAGGAGATCAAGCAACCAAATTAAATTCTGAAAAAACCAGACCTCGCAATGAAACCTTACAAGGGGGCGAGGAGAGCACAGAGGCTCAAAGATGGGATATGCATCCAGATTTTGGTGATGGTGAAGCCGAGAGTCACATAGGGGTCATATCCATCACCCGGAAAGCAGGAGCAAGGCAATTGTCGTGGTCATCTACGCCGTGTTGCAACCGAGGTCACCAGATGCCCGGCCGATGAGGCACCGCAATGACCAGCGGTTGGGTCGCCTCGAGGATGCGCTCACGAATCCCGGTAAGACGCATACGACTATCGGGCCGACACCCCCTCACCCACGTGGATCCGTTGCTGCTCATCTTGACTGCGATCATGGGAGTACGAGAAGAAATTAAAAAGGTCGGCGATTTTCTCTTTGGCTTTTTTACAGCACGTGGTGGAGGACAAGGCGGCGGTGGCTGAGCAGATGGAAGGCAAGCAGCGGGGATGGCGATGACGCAAACACCACCCACGGACCTGAATCAACCAGAGTGTTCCGATTTTGCTACGGGAATAGTGGCCCTTACGACATCAGCCCAGTCTGTCGCCGATTCTGGAGCGGAAGATGATCTGCGGCCCATGCGTGCATTGACCAAGGCATGTAATGGCAAGGAACGCCTAAAGCAGCCGATCCAATGGCCAAAATCGCTAGTGCTTTTCCGCACCCATCCTGTGTTGAATCAGCAACAAGAACATACACAGTGGAGGAGTGGAGATCTGAGAGGGCATGAGCCTCCCCGTTGTTGTAATCTGATTGTTTCGAGGCTCTTGTGTAACCGGACCATCAAATCAACTACTCCACAGATTCCCTCGCACAAAAATACTTGCAGATTAACGAGATCCCAATTTCAAATCATCCAATGAGATCTTGAGGGAAGGAGGCGCGGGGAATACTTCTGAGTACCGACTGGAACACGGGGCATCTGCACAATCGCTAATCAGATTGGCAACAACCGGGTCAGGGCCGGAGGACAAGCGAGATGACGGGTTGGGTCAGGAGGAGGTGGGAAGGAGGGAGACCTTGCAGGTGGCGCGTTGAGGTCAGGCGATGGCGACGCTTCCTGGCTGCTACATCCGCCTCGTCGCTTCCAAATTGATGGACAAGCAGGACAGGAACAGACATACCCACTAAGGATCTTCATGCTCGCCATGTATTCCACCTTTTCTGCAGGACGAAGTGGTAGTGCGAGAGGGCTGGGAGCCTGGGAGGGATCTCGGCCGTCACGGACATCTCTAGATCACAAAGGAAGCGAGGCGGCGCGGGGAGGGCGTCGGGCGATGGGAGATGGGTGGCGTTTGATGTTTTTCTCCTTGTGATGTTTATTAGGGCTTCGTGCGAGATGGCCCAATTAACCACGCCCCCCAATTTTGTCGCGGGAGTAGCTGCCCACTCCAGTCGCGGGAAGTACTGCGGAAGACTTTCGTTGGACGGTCGAAAACGCTGAAAACTATAAATCCGACGGCTGTGGACACTAATGCCCTGAGATGGCTGGATTAGTGCTCAATTTTAATATATCTAAATTGGCCAACACTAGGTGCTTCATTGCTTTGGTCTGATTATACAATGGGCATCATTTTGCCTAAGTTAAAGTTTGTATTCCGAAAATAGTCTCGCGGTGTGATCGAGAGAAGACCAAATCATATTGCGATGGATGTTCCTCCATCATGTGTGGTTCATTCTCATGGTTCCGATTGTTGGTGAAACCACTTACGTTTGCAAGAGGAATTGTAGACTTCACAAACAAATTTGTCTTTCGATGCATGTCTTGAATGTTGGCCAAGATAAGCATCCATGTTAGTAGGAAGAACAGATGTTTTTTCTAGATCTTTGCTTTTGGAGCTACATATTTGTATATGATCTGTGAATCATGCATTAACATGTTGATCTTATGTATGGGAATCGTACTAGTTAGTTTTAATTGCGATGCAAGATCCGAAGTGGCTGATCTTTGCTTTTGGAGCTACATATTTGTATATGATCTATGAATCATTGAGATGCATTAACAGTTACTTATTTCTGTTCGCTCAGTGTTTAAAAGTTACTGACCGATCACTAGCTAGCCTACAAATGCGCTCCTGGCAGTTTTATTTGCGACGCAAGATGCGAAGTGGCAGTTTTTTGAATAAAAATGCCTACCTCTGAAGAAACTGACAAGCTACACTATCGATCCTACACGGATAAAAATGCCTACCTCTGAAGAAACTGACAAGCTACACTATCAATCCTACACGGATAAATAGCAGATCACGCACGTACTACCTCCTTTCCGGTTTGCAGGGCTCAATTCAAGAAACGACCTACTCGATCCTACACGAATAAATAGCGGATCACGCACGTACTAGTACCTACTTTTCGGTTTGCAGGGCTTAATTCAAACCTCTCATCAACCAAGGTACGCCCTCCGTCCGGGTTTATTAGTCCCGTGAGCAAAGCAGCAAGACCAAGGCATGGCAATAATTGACGGCATGCAGAAGTTTAAGCCTAATTAATTCCAGCGATTTAAGTGGCTGCATGCGTGCCCTCGGCTGCGACTCGTTGCATGCTACTTTGCGTACTGCCTGCGAGCGATTCTGAGTGCCAGCATGCAGCCAACCATAATTAAGGCAGCTAACTGATGCGAAAAAAGATACGCTTTAAATCCGTGGAATCATTATTGACAAGGAGGGAGATGATTCGAGTGCACTCGTTTGACCGCCATGCCGGCGTGCGACCCAGATGGGATGGGACGGCACAATCATAATTTCAGTTTCTCTAGTTTTCCACGGCAAGCTGGCGCGCTAAGCCATTATGCATTGAATTTCGATGACCGTCGCGCTACCTTCCGCCTATAAGTACTGTTTCCCGGCCTTCTTCGGTGCCACCGTGACCCAACTCGCCATATCCTCATAAGCCCCCACCGGCCCGACGTCGCTCGCCACATCCGCCATGCCCCCGCCCGTCCGCGGAAGGCGACGCCGGAGGCGGCCACCGCCGGAACTAGTGTTCGGGTTTTCACCGGAAGGCAGACGGATGGAGGAGGCATTCTATCTGTCTTTAGATGGCAATGCGGAGATCGAGGAGTTGTTGGAGCGCGACCGCATGGCGGAGGAGCAGGAGTTGTTGGAGCGCGACCGCCTGGCGGAGGAGCAGCGTATCGCCGATTTGCACCGCCAGCGGGACATGGAGCAGCAGCGCACCGACGCTCTGAGTCGCGAGAAGAGCGCCCGCAACTAGGCCGACTACATGGAGGCCGGCGCCCAGCAAATAGCCACAGAGGCTGTCGCACGCGCAGCGTTCGCGACGCCGATTTTTACTACCAGCTCGTCAAGTGGGTTTCCCGCTTGGAAGCCGAAGCTTCGGTGGACCACGCCGGCATGGAAAGGGCCAACACACGTGAGCAACGTGCCCTATCGCATCTCTTGCAAGTCCAAGGCGAGGTGCACGACGCCGGTGCCGGCGTTTAGCGTGTACCACAGATGGCGGCCGGCATCATCTAGTTAGCTAAGAGTAAGTTAGTACTTGTACGCTACTAGAGTATTAGTGGGAGTAGATAGTTAACTTGGCTATGATGGTTGTCAACGTGGAAGTTCAATACTCTATATGTGGATCAGACCTGTTACTTTGCTCTGAATGTTGAACTTTCCGTTTGAACGTATGGAATGGGCTATTATTTTTTAAATGGGTTGTATTTGTCCTCCACGGGTTTAGAGGCTGACTTGTGGGCCTAGCAAGTTGATGCGTACACAATCAGGTGATGATTATGCGTGGAGAGGATGACAGCGAGGACCGCCAAGGTCATGGCGATGCCAAGCAAGTGCCTCCTTATTTCAAGCCAATAAAAAAATGGCTCCTCCTAGTGGATTTCTGACATCTGGGTCCAATGCCATTGTCAACGTAGTCAATAAATGAGACAATTGCACAACAAGCGGCTGACACCAGGGACCCAGCAGCTCGCCCAGTTATTTTTTGGGTTAATTTGATAAATGCCACTCCAAATCTGGTGTATCCGAGAAATTCCACAGCAATTTCCAAACTTTGAAAAATGCCATTTCATGCCATTTCTAGTAGCATTTTTCGAAATGCAGGTGGCGTTTTTCAAAGTTTGCAAACTGCGATGGCGTTTTTCAAAGTTTGCAAAAATTGCGATGGCATTTTTCAAAGTTTGGAAATTGTAGTGGCATTTTATGAATCGCCATAATTGGAGTGGCATTTATCTAATTTGTTTTTGAGGCCAGGCGGGGTGTCAAGCTGGGCTGTGCGGGACACTCTGGCTGTCTAGACAACCTTTTCTTTTATGTTTACCACAGACCAGCCCAATAGTTTTTTTCTTTACGAAAATGGCTAGCCCAGTTTTTTGTGATTTGTCAAGTAAGTCGCTTTATCAGGCCTGTTGGGCTGCAAATCTTACAAGACGAGGAGAGCTTCATTCGGCTGGCCGAGAAAATGGCCTATCAGTAATGAGAAATGGGCTGTACATTTTTAAAACACATCAAACCGGCAATTAGTTTCAAATATATATTTTTCATTTTGAGATTTTAAATCGCATTGATTTTTATGCGTGGACAATTTATTGTATTTTATATTGATATATATTTATTTTTAAAATCAGTCTGAATGTGACTCGAAATTTCGGGATTAAAAACAGTTCAGACCGCTTTTGACATATGCACAATTTCGTATAATTTTTTAACCGTGGCCACAATATGGGCTGTAATGCTAACAAAAAGAATATGGGCTCCAAAAAAACCCATAATAATTAGCAAATGGGTTGTAAATTATTTGAAATAATGGCAGATGGGCTGTATGCTGTTTTCCACATATTTTAGGCTTTCCACAGATGGCCTGTATACTGTTGGATGTCCATCCAACGGTAGTCGTCTTCTTCAATCTCTGCTCTTCCTGCTCCGGCCGCTAAAACAAGCGCCCGGTGAGGACTGCACTGCTCCCTCCTCCTTGGCCGGGTTGTCTTGCCCTTGTGAGCCTCACCGCCCCACCGTATTCCCATCGCTGTAGCCATCCCTCTACTCACTCACACCTGCTGTTATTCTCCGGCGACGGCAGACGAACCAGTAAACCCTCGTACAGTCATACTCCCCTCCACGTGGGAAATAAAAACAACTGCCGAGTCTTCCCTACTTCCGTGTCGTTCCGTTCCTAGGCCTCGCCGATGTCCACCGCCCTGGTGCTCTCGGTGTGGCGTGGTCAACATGGTCAATGACCGACATGCATCTGAAGTGGACTGTACGTGGAGAGGCTGACAGCTGGGTCCATGGCCGCACTCAAGGAAATGCCTCCTTATTACGTGCAAAATAATGATTCCTCCACCTGACATCTGGTACCCACCGAAAGGGCCTCTGTATTTCGCGAAAAACGTTACAATGACAGCTTTCGGACCCACGACTATATCTTCGCACGCAAGGAAGTGCCTCCTTATTACGCACAAAAAATGAATACTACCCTGCTAGCTGGGACCCGGTATAGTGGGCCTACTAAGTTGACGGGGGCGAAGGGCTTTGTCAACTTAGTCAATATCTGCGATTCTAGCTCATTCGACCGTACGATGTCCATCCAACGGCCGTAGTGCTTCTTCAACCTCTGGTCTTCTTGCTCCAGCCGCCCAAAGCAGCGCCAGTCGTGCCGCCTGCTCCTGCCTCCCGTGGCCGGCTGTGCTGCCGCGGAGGCCTCACCGCCCCCTACTACTCCCACCGCTGGCCAGGCCATCCCTCCACTCACCCACACCCCCTGTTATTCTGCGGCAGCGTGCCGAACCAGTGAACCCTCGTACTCCTCTCTCCGTGTGGGCATCCTTTGCGCGTCTTCCCGGCTCCGCGTTGTTCCCTTCCTAGGCCTCACCGTCGTCCACCTTGTGGTGCTCTCGTGTGGCGTGGTCAATGTGGTCAACGACCGAATTTCATCGGAAGAATATCATGCGTGGAGAGGCCGACAAATGGGTCCTGGCGGCCGCAAGGAAGTGCCTCCTTATTACGCGGAAAATAATTATTCCTCCACCGACGGTAGGGACCCACGGACGCCCACCGGTATATCACGAAAAAACTTTTGCCCACTGCTGGGACCCACCGGCCAGACCCAGTATTTTTGAAAAAAGCGTTCCCCTGGCATTAGCTCGGACCAAGGAAGTGCCTCCTTATTACGCACAAAAAATGAATACCCCGTGCTATTTGGGACCCACCTTGGTGGGAGGCTGACTTAATGGGCCTACTAAGTTGACGGGGACGGAGGGCTTTGTCAACTTAGTCAATATAAACGATTCTAGCTCCATTGACCGTACAATGTCCATTCAATGACCGTAGTGCTTCTTCAACCTCTGGTCTTCTTGCTCCAGCCGCCCAAAGCAGCACCGGTCGTGCCGCATGCTCCTACCTCCCGTGGCCGGATGTGCTGCCGCGGAGGCCTCACCGCCTCCTACTATTCCCACTGCTGGCCAGGCCCTGCGGCGACGGCAGCCTCACACCATAGCCGAACCAATGAACCCTCGAACTCCTCTCCGCGCGGGCTTCCACTGCCGCGTCTTCCCTGGCTCCGTGTCGCCCCCTTCCTAGGCCTCGCCATCGTCCACCGCCCTGGTGCTCTCTGCACGGCGTGGTTAACGTGGTCAAGGAACGACTTCCATCAGACGTGGACTGTACATGGAGAGGCTGACAGCTGGGTCCACGGCCGCAGCAAGGAAGTGCCTCCTTATTACGCGGAAAATAATGATTCTTCCACCTGACAGCTGGGACCCACCGGACGGGCCACTCTATTTCACGAAAAAACATTTTCCCCTGACTGCTGGGACCCACCAGCTACATCTTCGCACGCAAGGAAGTGCGTCCGGGCAAAAAAAAACGATTTGCCCCCTAACTGCTGGGACCCACCAGCTACATCTTAGCACGCAAGGAAGTGCATCCGGGCAAAAAAAAAAACGATTCGCCCCTGACTGCTGGGACCCACCAGCTACATCTTCGCACGCAAGGAAGTCCCTGACAGTCGGGACCCACCTGGTCGAAGCATACGTTGCGTTGTCATTCTGGTCGTGAGCGATGCGTACATCTCTTGGTCGATGTAGAGGCACGCCGCGTGTCGTAGTAGAGGCGCCGCGTGTTGTAGTAGAGGCGCCGCGTAGCATGTACTGCGTATGTACAACGGCCGGTGAAAGAAAGAAAATCTGACCACGTATGTGTACATACAGGCGGGGTCTCGAACGCCTACTCGCGCATACGTACGGCCAGGGCTTGTGTACATGGCTGGGTCGGAACGGAGAAACAACGTCGTTGTCGTGTTCATGGGGAGGCAACGGAATGCGTCATGTTCATGGGGAGGCAACAGAATGCGTCGTGTTCATCGGGAGGCAACGGAACACGTGGGAGCCAACCGGCTGGGTCGGAACGGAATGTGTGGTCGTGTTCATCGGGAGGGCTTGGACGGAACAGGCGATGGAAACGAGGCCTGGCGTACCGCACAACGGAGGAAACAGACCTCCTACGTTCAGAATGGGGTCCTGTTGATCGGGAGGGGTGTGGCGTACCGCAAAACGGAGGAAACGGACCTCCTACGGTCGAAACGGACCTCCTACGGTCGAAACGGGGGTCCTGTTGATCGGGAGGGGTGTGGCGTACGCATGAAGCAGACGAAAGCAGGGGTCCTGTTCATCGGGAGGGGTGTGGCGTGTCGCAAAAGCGGACCAAACAGACTTGTGTTGGGCGCCACGGTGAAAGCGGGGTCCTATTCGCCGGGAGGGGTGTGGCGTGCAAAACGGGACTCCACGGGATACTGTTCATCTCCACCGTCGACCTCCTCCAGCCTCCACGGGCTACCGTCGACCTCCTCCAACCTCCACGGGCTCCTGTTCATCCAGCCTCCACCCCGCGCTACTCCACCGCCTACTGTTCAACCACCCCTCCATCGTCTACTGTTCATCCAGCCCTCCACACCACGGGGTCCTATTCAACCACCCCTCCACGGGCACCCCTCCACCGTCTACTGTTCATCCAGCCCTCCACACCATGGGGTCCTATTCAACCACCCCTCCACGGGCACCCCTCCACCGTCTACTATTCATCCAGTCCTCCACACCACGGGGTCCTTGAGGGAGTCCTGGATTAGGGGGTATCCGGACAGCCGGACTGTATACATCGTCCGGACTATTGAAGCGTGAAGATACAAGACTCAAGACTTCGACCCGTGTCCGGATGGGACTTTCCTTGGTGTGGAAGGCAAGCTTGGCGATCCGGATATTATATTTCCTTCCTTGTAACCGACTCCATGTAAACCCTAGCCCTCTCCGGTGTCTATATAAACCGGAGAGGTTGGTCACTAGAAGGCCGATCACAATTACAATCATACCATCATAGGCTAGCTTCTAGGGTTTAGCCTCTATGATCTCATGGTAGATCTGCTCTTGTACTACCCATATCTTCAATATTAATCAAGCGAAGTAGGGTTTTACCTCCATCGAGAGGGCCGAACACAGGTAAACATCTATGTCCCTTGCTTCCTGTTACCATCGGCCTAGGCGCACAGATCGGGACCCCCTACCGAGATCCGCGGTTTTGACACCGACATTGGTGCTTTCATTGAGAGTTCCTACTGTAGCAAATCGGCTGCAGGGCTCGATGGCTCTGTCAATCACCATCAACAGCACGGTCCCGGGTGAGACCTTTCTCCCCGGACAGATCTTCGTGTCCGGCGGCCTCGCCCTGCGGGCCAATTCGGTTGGCCATCTGGAGCAGAGCGATAGCCACGCCCCTAGCCACCAGGCCAGGGTCGGAAACCTGAACTGCATGGCGGACATCCGTGGAGACTGGATCTTCAACGGATTCGGGCCTATGCCGAAACACCGGACGAGTCACGGCGAGCACGGCTTAGACCTCATTGCCGGACAAATCTCAGTGTCACCCGTAGCAGCCTCGGACCTAAATCCGGGCGAGCTGCGTTGCCGGGACGAAGTGGACCCGCCCACGTGTCAGCGCACTCATCGGCGGTGGAGCCGAACACGGCCTTACCTGCATGGTGGCACGTGAATCCGGACCCCAATTTGTATCCGGATGTTGGTTCCGGTCCGCGCCTCGATCTAGTCGAGCGAGTTGGGCTCCGGTAATGGAGTTTACCGCTGCGGATATCTTCCAGCACTTGCCCTTTGGCGACATGTTGAACTCATTAAAGTCTCTCTCTTTGTCAGGAGGCTCTTGGCCGAACTATGTCCAGCTCGATTGGGAAGCAGGCGACGAAGGAATTCGTTGCCCACCCACCACCCACTTCATTGCCACAGTCGATGATTTAACCGGCGTACTGGACTTCAACTTTGAAGACATCGACGGTATAGACGACGATGCAGGAGAAGAACACGAAGCACCACTCACTGGGCGGTGGATAGACGCCTCTCCTTATGATATGTATATGGCGGACACTCCGAAGGAAACCAATGGCGATGAGGCAGCGGAGGATAATCCCTCAGGGAGAAAAGCAAAGCATGGGCGTCGTCGGCGCCGCTCCAAGCCCCGCCACAGCAATACCGGCCCAGAAGACGAAAACAATCCGGATGGCACCGAAGACGAATATAGCCTTAGTCGGCTTGCTTTTCAGAAGGCCGGACTGGCTATTGTGGGATACTTGGAGAGGGACAACTACACGCCCCCCTCCGAGGACGAGGCAAGCCTCGGCAATGACGAATTCTGCGTGCCTGAAGATCCAGTGGAACAAGCTCGCTTCGAGCGACGGCTCATGGCCACGACAAAGAGCCTGCAAAAATACGGACCCGACCGCCCTGACGAAGGGCACACAGGGCACAACCGGCCATCCCAACCTAAGCAGGAGAACCCGAGGCACATACCCCGACGTCAACACACCACTACGGTGCAAGACAATACGAAAGACACAAGAAGAAGCATCCTCAAGCCTCGGCGCAATAGTCATAAGCGTCAAGTCAGGAAAGCTGGGGCTAATTCCAGCCACTCCCAGTCTGGTCAGCGGACAAAGAACAACTCAGACCTATCCGGCCCGAGCCACACACTCGATCAACCATGTGAAATTCATGGTACTCCTAGAAGGACGGCAAAGCATACCAATAGAGAATGCCGGAAACAATGAAGGGAGGCGTCTGGTCAAGAGACCCCCCCGCTCCATAACACATAAAGCCCCCGCACGTGTGAAACCACAAACAACATCTTCTCAAAGATGCCAGGTGCAAAGGCCAAGTTTTACTGGCCCACCACTCTAAAGGAGGACGTTCAGCTGCCTCCAAGCATTTGCCTTTACAAACTAACTTTGACGCAGAACAAAATTGGCGGCGTGGAATCAGCCCGGACACATAACGACAGGAACATGAAGTTAGAAGGTGGTGGGGATTCACTCTTGATCCACTAACAACCCCCTCCAATCCGGCCATCACAGGTTCCGTCAAAAAACACCACTTTTCATAATCATACATCGTACTCATATGCATAGACATATCATTTTACTACAATGCGTAGACTTAAATAACACTTACCGGCCGTCGCTTTTCATCGACACCTCGTGTTACACCCGATTATGCCAGGGGCTTCATAATACGACAATAAAGTCCGACCACCTTCTTGGTCGTTCGGCACCCCGAACTTATAGCACTATATGCATCAGCTCCGAATCATGTCTTGGGTCATTGGTTGGGTTTGCCCGGCTCCCTTGTTTTGGTACCTTACATTCCGTTATATCAGCTAAGGTAGCGCAGGGAGAACTCTGCGATTGTGTCCGGATCAGCCGGACGAGCACCTCGATGAAAGCGAAAACCGATTGTCATGATACAACAAGAGCTGGTCAGCTGTTCGAGTGGTTGTAAAATCCTTAAAGATTTATTCCGCACAACGCCATTATAAATGCCGAGTGCGACGGATCGGTCTTCTGATCAGTCGCCAATAGAGCCCCTAGCTCGGCCTTCCGAACACTAGGGGCTGCGACGACCATACTCGAATTCCTATGGCTCTGAGAGTAATAAAGCCTTATAGTCCAATTGCCTGGTTCGTGGTGAGAAACACCTCCTTAAAAGGACCAACCTATGGGATAAAGAGCGTTCAGATATATCACGAACACCCTCGTATTCTTCTTACATGGGGGCAGAAGCCGACGACTAGACAACTCTCACGATCTACATATAATAAACAGCCGCACAGGAAGAACATATGTTCAAACAAAACATGCAATATATAATAAAAATGCCATTATCCCATATTACAAAAAGCGGCATGAATGCCCTCAGGGAAATATAATGTCTTTGGTACATTTATCCGCCGCAAGGTGGGCCCCCTTCAGTACACCTTCATAGTACAGTTCGGGCTTGCGATGCTCCTTACCCTCTGGCGGCCCCTCAGTCACCAGCTTCACCGCGTCAAGCTTCCCCCAATGCACTTTTGCACGGGCAAACACCATATGCGCACCCTTTATGCAGACCGATCGCTTAACAGCATCAAGCCGAGGACAGGCGCCCACAACCCGCTTCATGAGCCCGAAATCGCTCGGAATTGGCTCACTTACCACGGTAGGACAATCAAGTCCTTCATGGCTAGTTCGGCGCTGGTGCGATTCGACCAGCTGCTTGTTGATCGATAAAGGGCACCGGATAGTTCGGTGCCAAATCTGCGACCAGAAATCTCTCTCGCGGACTTCTTCTCCTCGGTTCGGTAGAATTGGGCGGCATCGATATCTGCGAGGAAGATCCACAAACACCCCTGGAAAAATAAGAATTCAGCTTGCTGCTTAGAATCCTTCCAATTATCTTGAACAAATGGCTAAGAATACAGAAGGCCTTACCAGCCGCAATCTTCTGGGCCTCTTGAATGTCCCGTACAGCGCCTCGAGCTTCCTCCCGAGCATCTTCTGCGGCTTGGAGCGCTTGGGCGTGTTCGGATTCTTTCCCTATTAGACTCTGCTCCAAGCCCTCGCTTTTCTTCACAGCCTCCTGGAGCTCCCGCTCAGCCGTGACAACCTTGGCCTCGTGTTTTTCACGAAGTGCCTGTTCGGCGGCAGCCTTCTCGTTGGCATCATCCATAGCCTTCTTCAGTGCCTCATATTCGGCACTCGCTCCTAGGGCATACAACACAAATACTTTTCAATAAGCACAATTACTTATTCGTGCCTAATGCAAGATAATGTTTCAACATACCTTGCTTATCATCTAACTGCTTCCTCACGCGGCCAAGTTCTTCCTCGGCCCGTTCCAGGCTCCGCTTCAGTTCGGACACTTCCGCATTATGAGCAGTCGTCTTTTCCGCAGACACCTGTTTTTGAACAAAGAGGTACACGTCATTAACATAAGTTCCCACGACAAGAGAGGATTTGATCCCCTGCCTGGCTCCCTTTCTTTCGCCGGACAGTGTATCAGGGGCTACTACTCATATTATGATGATTCCTCAAAGGTTTCTTAGGAAACATACCTCAAAGGCCTTTATAAGGCCAAGGCAGGACTCGTTCAGCCCGCTCTCGACGGAATAAATCTTTTCAACCACCACACCCATAAGGGTCCGATGTTCATCGACGATAGACGCGTTCTTTAACGCTGTCGATAGACCGCCTGGCAACTCTGCTTGAGCGAGAGGTTCTTTGGCGGAGTAGGCAGGCCTCCCACCATTCAAGGTGGCTGCTCGCCCGATCCGGGAGCCTTAGAGGTCTCCTGGACCTTGTCCGGCTGTGGGCCGAACCCAAGATCGCCCTCGCTGATGGCACACTCAGGGGCCATCGCTCCCGTGTGTCCGGATCCAGTGATATGCCCCCTGGTCTGAGACCCGTTGAGACGACACCTCAGTGTCGCACCGGGACTTTGGGGAAGGGGCCTCTGGAGGCGTCTCGCTCGCCAAGGCGTCCGAGCTCAGCGAATCCTCGGATGAGGATTATCCGGCGCGAGACCTTGCCAGACTATGCAAAATATAGCAACAGTTAAAACTACTATACCCAAAAACAATCCCGGGCGCATATGCGTGTTCGGATTTTGTATATTTACGACTTCTCCAGGGGCTGGGACCTGGGATCCCACTCTGGGCTGCTATCAGAAGCCGTGGTGGATGCCTCTGGGAGGGAACCTTTTCTCCTCTTGGGCGATTCAGCCTCCAGGGACGAGGAAGCTACACGCTTCTTCCCACCTTCAGAGTGAGGCTCGTCCTCCTATGCTTCTTCCTCTTCGTCTTCCGAAGAAGGAGCGTCGCTTGAGTCTTCGGATTTTGCGTCCGAAGCCTCGCGATGTGGAGGCCACTCTGGTCTTCTTGACCTTCTTGGAGGCCTCCTTCTTTGGCGCCTCGTAAAGCGCGGGGACCAACATCTTCGTCGAGAAGAGGTCCGGCCAGTTCCTCTGGCGGCGGGGCGGACAATGAATCCGCTCCACCTTATTTATCCATCCACGAGGTCACGCATTTAAACACGATTAAGATGTCTCCCTCATGACATGCCAACCAGAGCATGGATGGACCGAGCGTGGCTGTAACTTACCAGGCTTGCAGCATGGGATAATTGATACCCATGGTCCTCGGCGGAGCCCGACCCCGATTTGACGGGCTTGAAGAGCACCTTCCAGATATCCTTGTGGGAGGAGTCGTAGAGCTCCTGAAGGGTTTGGTGCTCGGTTGGGTCGAACTCCCATAGAGTGCAGGCTCGGCGCTGACAAGGGAGAACCAGGCGAACTAGCATCACCTGGACCACATCGACGAGTTTGATGTCCCTGTCAACCAAACTCTGGACGCGCGTCTGGAGCAATGACATCTCATCGGACGAGCACCAGTTCGGGCCCTTCTTGGGCCAGGACGCGAGCCGCAGTGGAGCTCCGGATCTGAACTCAGGAGCTGCAGCCCACTTTTTGCCGCGTGGTTCGGTGATATAAAAACACTCCTGCTGCCACTCCTTGACGGAGTCGTTGAAAGCGCCCTTCGGCCAAACGGCCTTGGGCATCTTGCTCACCATGGCGCTGCCGCACTCGGCGTGTTCGCCACTCACCACCTTGGGCTTCACATTAAAAATCTTCAACCACAGGCCGAAGTGAGATGAGATCCGAAGAAAGGCCTCGCACACGATGATGAACGTCGAGATATTGAGGAAGGAGTTGGGGGAAAGATCATGAAAATCAATCCCGTAGTAATACATGACTCCGCGAACAAATGTGTGCAGGGGAAATCCAAGCCCGCGGACAAAATGGGGAAGGAACACGACTCTCTCGTGAGGTTCCGGAGTGGGGACGACCTGTCCCGCCGATGGGAGACGGTGGCCGATCTTCTGGGCCAGATACCCGGCGTCCCGGAGCTTCTTGATATCCTTCTCCCGGATAGTAGAGGCCATCCATCTGCCTCCTGCTCCGGATCCGGACATCTCTGGGAAGCCTCTCTTTGGTGGAAAAGAAGAGTGCTTGGGCGCTAGGGCTCGAAAAGAGGGGAATGAGCTAGCGGAAGGAGAAAGGCGTGGGTAAAGAGAAAGAGGCCTTGTCTCTTTATAGGGGCGGTAAGTGCTTTTTGCGCCTCCCCACTTGCCTGGTGGAACCCGTTTGTCTCCCGCGCGCCGCGATTAGCGGTGCGATTGGGTTACCCATATTGATGAGAATACCGTGATAAGGGGACGCGATCTATGCTTTGACAAGGCGTGTTAAGGAAACCGCCTCGCAATGTGCGCTGTGGCTGGTTGTGGGAAAACGGTTCGAATAATGACCCGAACGTAATGACACGTCGCGTTGCCTAAAAAGTTGTCAGCAGATTGCATTTGTGAAATACCATTCTCTCTACGGTGGCATGTGAAGATCATTTTGTGGATCCGGACATGGTTCAAGTGTTCGATAACTACCTTGGAGTATTCGGAGGAGGAACCCGCCCTGCAATGCCGAAGACAAGACTGTGCACCGGACTCATCGTCATTGAAGCCTGGTTCAGGGGCTACCGAGGAGTCTGGATTAGGGGGTATCCGGACAGCCGAACTGTATACATCGTCCGGAGTATTGAAGCGTGAAGATACAAGACTCAAGACTTCGACCCGTGTCTGGATGGGACTTTCCTTGGCGTGGAAGGCAAGCTTGGCGATTCGGATATTATATTTCCTTCCTTGTAACCGACTCCATGTAAACCCTAGCCCTCTCCGGTGTCTATATAAACCGGAGAGGTTGGTCCTTAGAAAGCCGATCACAATTACATTCATACCATCATAGGCTAGCTTCTAGGGTTTAGCCTCTACGATCTCGTGGTAGATCTACTCTTGTACTACCCATATCTTCAATATTAATCAAGCAGGAAGTAGGGTTTTACCTCCATCGAGAGGGCCCGAACCTGGGTAAACATCTGTGTCCCTTGCTTCCTGTTACCATCAGCCTAGACGCACAGATCGGGGCCCCCTACCCGAGATCCGCCGGTTTTGACACCGACAGTCCTGTTCAACTACCCCTCCACGGGCACCCCTCCACCGTCTACTGTTCATCCAGCCCTCCACCACACCACGGGGTCATGTTCATCCAGAGGCAACGCCACCGCTCACTGTTCATCCAAACCCCCATAGCGCTCATTGTTCATCCCAGAGGCAGCATCGATCGGCTTCAGTTAGCAGCAGTAGCAAAGGAATCGCTCGATCGGGTTCAGTTAGCAACCATCGATCGATCGCTCGGGTTCAGTAATGCGTAGCCTGCAGTGCAATCTCTCGGGTTCAGATAGAGCCCAATGCCTCGTTCGGGTTCAGTTAGAGCCAACGCCTCGCACACGCTGCAGCGTGAGTGTCTGAGAAAGCAGCATCGCTCGGCCCCCGACCTCCCACCGTAACCGGGAACTCCCCGAAATTTTCCTCCCCATCACTTCTACCACGGTTTTTTCCGTCATGGACGGCCCTAAGAATGTCAAGCAGCCGCGTCTCCGGCCCGCCCAGGATGAAAAGCCCATTTTCTGTCATGAGTTTTTGTCATAGAAGTAGGAGCCCACCACATCTATGATGATACCGGGTTTTGTCACAATTATCGTCATAGAAGTGTCATATGTATGACAGAAATTTTGTTTGTTCGGCCCAAAATGTCACGGATGTGTCTTATTTTTGTAGTGTAGGCCTTGTTTCCTAGCATTGCAATACCGTTTACGCTCACTTTTATCATAAGTTACCTTGCTGTTTTTATATTTTCAGTTTACAAAAACCTATATCTACCATTACCATTGTATAGTAAACGCTCTCTTCGCCGAACTAGTGCACCTATACAATTTACCATTGTATTGGGTGTGTTGGGGACACAAGAGACTCTTTGCTATTTGGTTGCAGGGTTGCTTGAGAGAGACCGTCTTCATCCTACGCCTCCCACGGATTGATAAACCTTAGGTCATCCACTTGAGGGAAATTTGCTACTGTCCTACAAACCTCTGCACTTGGAGGCCCAACAATGTCTACAAGAAGAAGGTTGTGTAGTAGACATCAGTGCGCCCCCATATGGGCTGGCCAAATTGGAGAAGGAAAGGGGAAGGAGGAAAGGAAAAAGGGAATAGGATTCTCCCTTCCCCCTCTTCCCTTCCTACTCCGAATAGGAATAAGAAAGGGGGGAGGCCGAATTGGGAGGACAGCAAGTAGGATTCCTCCTACTTGGGGCGCCCCCTTGGCTGCCTCTCCTCCCCTCCAACACACACACACACACACACACATATATATATATATATATATGTGGGGGGGGCACTGCTAGAACATGCACCAACAATTGTTAGCCGCGTGCGGCGCCCCCTCCGCAATTTATGCTTCCGGTCATATTCACGTAGTGCTTAGGCGAAGCCCTGCGTGGATCACTTCACCATCACCGTCACCACACCGTCGTGTTGACGGAACTCTCCCTCGACACTTTTCTGGATCAAGAGTTCGAGGGACGTCATCAGTGAGCGATGTGCGAGAACTCGGAGGTGCCGTACATTCGGTGCTTGATCGGTCGGAACGAGAAGAAGTTCGACTACATCAACAGCGTTGTCGAATGCTTCCGCTTTTCGGTCTCACGATGCGTGGACACACTCTCCCCCTCTCGTTGCTATGCATCTCCTATATAGATCTTGCGTGAGCGTAGGAATTTTTTTGAAATTGCATGCTACGTTTCCCAACACTGATATAGCAGAAGACAACTTGGATGTAGCCCCCACCTCGAGTGACATATAAGATAAGTGCCATTGAATCAAATTTATCGCCACCTTACCTTGTCTTACACAAATATATGAATAATACAAATACACTACTGGGATAGAAGATACCTACTGTCAGATTTCGGGATCCGGCAGACCCTTGAGGTTCGAACACTGGGGTGCGCGCGGAGATCTCGCCCTCTACCTACCTGCACCCCGCCGCCTCGCTTGGATCTAAACTATGAAAGGAACAACACAAGAGATGCAAGGTTTATACTAGTTCGGGCCACCATTGTGGTGTAATACCCTACTATAGTTTGTGGTGTGGTGGATTGCCTCTTGGGCTGATGGTGATGAACAATACAAGGAAGAACAGCCTCGCGAGGTCTGTTCTTGGCCGGGTGATGAACTGCTTGGGGGAGTTCAGTCGCTCCCTCTCTTTCTCTCTCTCTCTATCCAAGATGCCCCTAGCTCTGTGTGTGGCTTGTCCTATTTCTAGGCGAAGGCCCTGGGCCTCTTCCCCAAATATTGAGCGGGAAGGGCGCCAACAGTTGGCCATTTTGAAGGGGAACATCTAGTACACTTATCCTGACTAAAGTTGGTCCTCGCTTGTCAAAAGCTCTGGTGGTGACGCCTTCTTGGGCTCCACAATGACTTCCTTCCTGCCGTTGGGTTGGTCTTGGTCTTGTTGTGCCGAAATGGATGCCTTTGCTTGATGCCCTCGCCTGCGCTTGCTCCCTTTGCACCAAAGAGGAAAGGAGGACACTACACGGGCTGGCGCCCGCCTGGCGCCCTTGGTCGTCATGGCTTGCGTCATGGGCACCTCGTGAGGTACCCCGCCTTGATCTCTCGGCCTCCTCATGAGCCACTGATGAGGCCGTGCAGGAAGCTCCACATCGTCCGCCCAGCAATCTGGCCCCTCGCGAGGGTCTTGAGCTTGTGTTGATGAAGGTGGGCCGTGATGGGCCCCCCTTTAAGCCACGCCGTAGGCCACAGGCAGGCAAGTCTAGGGACCCCCATTCCCAAAACACCGACAGTAGCCCCCGGGCCCAAGGCGCGCCCGGGTTTGGCCGAGCAGAGAGGCGAAGGGGCAAGTGCGCCTTGAGCCCCTAACAGCTGCGGCCTTGGGCGCCAGCGTGGCGGTTGATTGGGCGTGGGCGTCTCCACTTCCCACGACGCCTCGGCAAGCGCCTGCGAATTGACAAGTCCACCTGCCATAAGCGGAGTCATGATTACCTGCGATTGTGGAGGCGGCGGTTGGCCTCCTCACGGCTTTAAAGTCTGAACAGCGCGTGCCCTCCCAGTCTATCCCCTCTTGCTTCTCCTTCTTCTTCATGGCTCCGTCAAGGAAGTTCTCGGCCGCAGAGAAAGGAAAGGCCCGCCAGGTTGAGCCTGCCTCTCCCCCGCCCAAGCGCGGTCGAGGCCGCCCTCGCAAACATCCTGTGGCTCCCACAGCGACTCCCCGTGGCCGCGGAGGTGATCTCCCGCGCGGTGATGGACGGCTGGCCGCGGCCGGGGGGCGCGCTACGGGCCACGTGACCCCCTAGGCCGTGCTTCCGCGCTGCGGAGGTGTTGCCGGAGTTCGTTGTGTGGTTGGCGGAGCCGACTTGCGCCCGGCTTCAGCTTCCTCGCTTCCTCCTAGGTGAGCTCCCGGTGGCGCCCAGGCGACCTCAGCTCGAGGCGGGCAGGCTGCTGTGATCGGGCCTCCTGAGGCCGTTGGAGGTCTCACTTGGCCGGGAGCTGGCCTGACTTCATGGTGTGAGCGATTGCCCGCAAGACATGGCACGAGCCGTCGGTTCACCCCTGCACTTCAAGTTCGGCGATGCCACCCTTTACGTGAGGGTGTTCGGGGAGGATGGTCGCCGTCTTTGGGTGCTGCCACGGGGCGACGATCGCGGCGAGGCCCAGCCCGGCGATGTGAGAGAGGACAGCGCCAGCGTGGTCGGCGGCGCTCGGGGCTCCTCGAGCTTCATCGATTCTTCTTGAGCGGCGGCTCTTCCAGCGGCCGCGATCAGCCCCCACGCCGTCGGGCTCGCTTGGAGGGTGTTAGCGGGTCCGCCCATTGTCGCACCTCGGTGAAGCGAGAGAGTCCGCTTGAGCCGGGCGGCTCGAGTCTTCCCTAACGGGCTGGTGGCGGGCGAGCCGTGCCTGATTTGTTCTTCCTTTTTCTTTTTCCTGCGTAGAAAGATAGTAGTGTGGGGCCCGTGGGGCGTGTTTGAACTTCGCCGTTAATCATCATACTATTTACGCTATTTCGGTATGTCGTGCCTTGGGCCGCTGCGCTAGCGTAGGTAGTTTCCAGCCTCGGCCGTGGGGGTGACCGACCCAGTCTGTGTTAGGTGGCGGTGCCCGTGAGGCGCAGACTGGAGGGGTGCTCTGTGGTGGACCCAGGTTGGGAAACCTTGAGCGATAAGGCGAGAAAACACTTTCGCGAGGCGCTCAGGCTGCCCTCGCGAGACCTTTTGAGAGAAATCGAGGCAGGAGAGCGAAATGTCAAAGAGCCACAAATCAAAATCGACAACAACTTCAATAAAACTTAAAATGAGAATGAACAAGCCAACTGCAGAAAGCAAATGAAAAAGCCGCGTCCGGCACCTAATCTCGTCTTCGACGTCTTCTCACGGTAGGAGCTAAGTGCTGCCACTAGGCGTGGGAGGGAGCCCGGGGCTGAGGTCGGCGCTCACGAGACTCGGGCGTGTACAGCCCCAACTCATTATTACGTGAGAGTGTCACGGGCGGCGAGCTTCACATGCGTTGGCCTTCTTCACAGGCTCCGGGCCTTTCTTGGGGGAAGCAAGCTTCACGGGCATTGGCCCTCTTCGCAGGCTCTGGGCCTTTTCCAAAACGCGTCAGCTTCACAGGCACTCGCCTTCTTCACAGGCTCTGGGCCTTCTCCAAAAAGATAAGCTTCACAGGCATTCGCCTTCTTCACAGGCTCTGGGCCTTTTTAGGGGTAAAACCTCCGGAGGTGCTGGATGTTCCACGCGTTCTGGACTGGCACCCCTCCACAGTCTCAAGCCAGCGGGCCGGGCACAGAAACATGAACAACCTTGAATGGGCCCTCCCACATGGGAGAGAGCTTATGCAGCCCCTCCTGGAGAGAACACACTTTGAGCACGAGGTCCCCTACCTCAAGAGTTCTGGGGCGGATGTTGCGGCAGTGGTATCGTTACAGTGCTTGTTGGTACCTCGCCGCTTGCAACGCAGCTTCTCGACGACGCTCCTTCCCCAGCATGAGGTCCGTCCCCCACATGGCGTCCTGCTGCGCCTCGTCGAACGCCAGGACCCGTGCGGAACGACGTCTGACCTCGTGAGGGAGGACCGCCGGCTCCATAGACCGGGAAGAACGGGGTCTCTCCGGTTGGCTTGAGTCGTGGTCGTGCGGATGGACCACGGCCGCGGATTTGAAGCTTCGTCGTACCAACCTCTGTTGCAGGCCTCCAGTTTCTTCTTGAATGTTCTGGTTTTGAGGCCCCTCAGGACCTCTGCGTTGGCCCGCTCGGCCTGGCCGTTGCTTCGGGAGGTGACTTATCTCGAGAATCAGGAGCCGCTTCCTGGTGTGTTGCCGGGTCCGTGCATCGACAGGCGAGGGGTCGCTTGGCGAGGTCCTCGCGTGTCCCTCCCCTCTCGCCTTTGCTCCCCTTTACGCTCTCGTCCTCGGGTCCGGCCCTCAAGCGAGTCTCGGCCGTCGGCTGGTATGCCAGTCACGATGCCGTGGTCAAGGCCGGAAGGTGAGGTTGGAGAGCCGATGGAGCCACAGTCGCGATGCTCAGGCACCCCCCCTTTAACGTGCAAGCGGTTCGCACGGATGAGAGTGAAGGAGACACCGTGGGGGCCTCGCCTGACGCTGCTCCTTGAAGAGATCCTGTAGGCTCATCACAGAAAGAATGAAAGTTCACCGTGACAATCGACAATCATCCGTTAGTTTCCCCGGAGGGGTGACGAGGCACTGAAGGCTTGACGAGGTGGCGCTATGCGGGGCTGCCGCGGCCAGAGCTCAGCCATTCAGGTTTGTCGGCGTTGCAGGGACGGACCCATGCGCAAGCGTCATGCCGTTAGGGAGCAGCTCCATCAGTTGGTGTCAGTTGAGCGGGCAACTAGGTCAAGCATGTTAATCACGAAGGAGGAAGTCCATTTAGATAAGCGCAAAAAGGACGAACATCGCCGGTCGGGCCCGGCGACACAGGGATGATGCAGCCAGGCGCCCCAACAAGATAAGCTAGGAACATGAAGTAAAGGGATACACGCCCGCAGGGCGGACCCACGCGGCTGGGAATAATGCAGCCACAGGGCGCTCCCAGGTGAAATGAAACTTGAAAGATGTCACCGATATCGTTGAAGACGAAAGGGTGTTGGTGCAGCAGACTCGGTGGGCTGCGGAGCCGATCCTCACGAGCCCCAGCTCGGGGGCCTCGGGAGGCTCGGAGGCGCCGGTGGCTCCTCGTGGACCATCTCCATCTCTGCCAGGGCTGCGGAACGCCTGGCCTCTTGAGCCTCCAGGATGCCCCTCATGAGGCGCTGGCGCGTGGCAGCCGCATTCGGCAAGCCGTAAGGCATGCGAATGTAGCTATGGGGTGGACCTACGCAGCACCCCACGCGAGAGGGCCAGAGGCGCTCCCGAGAGGCGGCTCGGTTGAGCCCTGGTATGTCGATGCAGATGCGCAGCCCACCATCCTCGCCTAGATGGGGAGCTACGGCAGGTAAGCGGTGGCTGCCACTCATGACTCTTGACTCCTGCAGCTCCTGAATGATCTTGCCGACGAACTCCACGAGGGTTTGGCCCTCCTTGCCTTGCTCCTTCTTGAGGGAAGCGTGCTTCAAACACGCCTCCAAGTGGTGCCCAAGCGCCTCCCTCGTGACCTTAGCAAGGTCGGTGGCCCTCGAGGGGAGCCCCCGAGCCACTGAGGAGGCGCCGGGCGCGCTACCTATGTGATAGAAGGAGGTTCCCCTGAGCGGCGCGGACCACGAGGGGCCTGCCTCCGAGGGGCCGGGCAGACGATGTCTTCTTCTTCTTAGGGCGGTCTCGGGAAGCCTCCACCTTCCGCATGATCCGGGTCTTCCAGTGATGCGGCTGAAAGGCTCGCTCCAGGGAGCACACCGCGCCTTTCTCTTCGCAGGGCACCGTGATGACTCCGCCACTTCACGGCATCTTGAGGACGTTGTAGCCGTGGTGGAGTTCTGACCATGAACATGGCCAGCTATTTGGGTACCCGAGGATGGCATTGTATGGCGGCGAATGTAGGCGGCGTCGAAGTCGATGAACTTCGGTGCGATGGTTGTCGCGCCCGAAGGTGACAGGAGGCGAACCTGCCCAATCGGGACCATGGAGCCGTCGGTGACCCAGAGAAAGGCCTGGTCGGTGAAGCTGATTGTAAGGCACTTGGAGATTGTTGAACGTTTCCACAGACAGGACGTTGAGCCCTGCCCCGCCATTGATGAGGGTCTTGGTGACTAGCACGTTGCTGATGATTGGGGAGCAAAGCATCGGGAGGACTCTGGCAGTGGCCGCACACTTGAGATGATCCGCTGAGCTGAACGTGATGGCGCACGCCGACCACCTGAGGGGGCGTGTGGCTTCGAGCTTGGGGAGGACCGCATTCGCCATTGGGCAAACTACTTGAAGATGCGTTGAGAGGCTGGGGCTTGAGCTCCGCCCAGGATCTGAAGCGATCGCGCGGCTCCCGGAAGCCCCAGCCCCCTCGTCCTGATGATGGTCTTCATTTCTCCTTTGCTGCGGTGGCAGAGGAGGGAGGCCTGCGTTGCCTTGCGGGCGATCCTCGCGAGGCTGATCCCTCCAGCCTCCCTCGCGAGGTGGGTCTCGCCAGCGATCCTCGCGAGGTTGGTCGCGCCACCCTTGGTGAGGGCCGCGGTCTTCCTAGCGTCCTGCGTTCCTTCCTCCTCCTCGGCCGTAGCCAGTCGGCTTGGTCGGGGCGTCGGCCGATCCTCCCTTCTCGCCGCGGCTCGGAGCTCTTGACATTCGTTGGTGTTGTGGGTGTGGAGGTCGTGGTACACGTGATACCGGCTGCCCTTTGAAGACTCGGGCTGATCTACGCCCGCTTGGTGTCCGGTTACGCATGAGCACGGCAACCCCTTGCGCTTCACATCCTTGGCCTTGGGTTCCTTCTCTTACGGTCTGCGGCGGGCAGCTCGAGGAGGGAGAGCGCCATTCCTCGGCCTGGCGCACTTGGTCGCCAAGTTGAACAGCTCCAAGGAAGTGCACAAGTCTTCATGCATCGCCAACTCCTCCTTCATCTTGACGTCGCGCACACCGTCAGAGAAGGCGGAGATGATGGCCTCCTCGGTCACCTTGGGAATCTTGAGGCGTGCGTTGTTGAAGCGCTGGATATAATTCTGCAGGGTCTCCCCTGGTTGCTGCTTGACGCGGCGCATGTCATTCACGGCGGGTGGCTGGTCACGAGTACCTTGGAAGTTGGTGATGAAGCGGGTGCACATCTCGTCCCAGGAGGAGATCGTGCCTGGAGCCAGGTTCAAGAGCCAGGTGCGGGCCCCGTCCTTGAACGCCATGGGAAACCAGTTCGCCATGACCTTCTCGTCTCCGTTGGCGGCTTCGATGCCCAGCTCATAGAGCTGGAGGAACTCTGCGGGGTCGGCCGTACCGTTGTAGCGAGGAGGCAGGTCTGGCTTGAACTTGCCGGGCCACGCGATGCTGCGCAGCTCGGTGGTGAAGGCACGGCAGCCTGCCATGGCCACGGGAGGCCTTGGGTGACGAAGAGCTTGGTCTTGCGGGCCTCCATGCGCTGCAGCTGGGAGCAGCGCGGGGTCTTGACGTGTTGGAGCAGGAGCGTGGTCGCGGCAATTTGGGCGGGAGCACTCGGGCAGCTTCTTGCGGGCGAGGGACTTCCTGGCAGCTCTGCTCTTGCCGCGCTGGCGCCGGACGGAGCGGGTTCCGCCCAGGGACCACGCGCCTTGGGGCCAGGGCGCCTTCTTGAGGGGGAGGCGGCTGAGGCGCCCCCGGAGCTTCGTCGCCCAGCGGCGAGTGCGGTGCGGCCAGATGACGGGCGCTGGGGAGCCACTGCGGCGCAGACGAGCTTCAGCGGCGTGGTGAGCCACTCTTCGTGACGCGTCGTCGTTGGGCCAGGTAGCGCAGAGCTCGTTTACGCGATGAGCGCAGCTCGAGCCTCCATGGGCACGCGGAATACGCGAGATGAAGAGCCAGCCGGGGCGAGTGAGGGGGTAGCAGTGCGGCCGTCTTGCCTCACGGAGGGATGCTGGGACGATGCTTGCTGCTCATTCCCCACCGGGCCGGTGGCGGCATTGATGGCACGCGACGGGGAACAACGAGGGCGCCCGCCGACGGGAGCCGTTTGGGCGACGCGGGAAGCGAGAGCGGCTCGGCGCTCGGCGCGGGCCCGGCGAGCGTCAGACATGGATGCGGTGGTCGATGGAGAACAGGGCGGCGAAAAGGCGAATTCGGCGCACCTACTGGCGCGCCAAATGTCGGATTTCGGGTTCCGGCAGACTCTTGAGGTTCGAACACTGGGGTGCACGCGGAGATCTCGCCCTCTACCTACCTACACCCCGCCGCCTCGCTTGGATCTAAACTACAAAAGGAACAACACAAGAGACGCAAGGTTTATACTAGTTCGGGCCACCATTGTGGTGTAATACCCTACTCTAGTTTGTGGTGTGGTGGATTGCCTCTTGGGCTGATGGTGATGAACAATACAAGGAAGAACAGCCTCGCGAGGGTCTGTTCTTGGCCCGACGATGAACTGCTTGGGGGAGTTCAGTCGCTCCCTCTCTTTCTCTCTCTCTCTCTATCCAAGATGCCCCTAGCTCTGTGTGTGGCTAGTCCTATTTCTAGGCGAAGGCCCTGGGCCTCTTCCCGAAATATTGAGCGGGAAGGGCGCCAACAGTTGGCCATTTTGAAGGGGAACATCTAGTACACTTATCCTTACTAAAGTTGGTCCTCGCTTTGTCAAAGGTTACGTGGTGGCCTTTGCTTGGGCTCCACAATGACTTCCTTCCTGCCGTTGGGCTGGTCTTGGTCTTGTTGCACCGAAATGGATGCCTTTGCTTGATGCCTCGCTGCGCTTGCTCCCTTTGCACCAAAGAGGAAAGGAGGACATCACTGGGCTGGCGCCCGCTTGGCGCCCTTGGTCGTCATGGCTTGCGTCATGGGCACCTCGTGAGGTATCCCGCCTTGATCTCTCCGCCTCCTCGCGAGCCAGCCTGGTGAGGCCATGCCTAAGGAAGCTCCCTGTCGTCCGCCCCGCGAGGCTTGGCCCCTCGCGAGGGTCTTGAGCTTGTGTTGATGAAGATGGGCCCCCCTTTGATCCACGCCGCAGGTCGCATGCAGGCAAGTCTGGGGAGCCCCGTTCCCAGAACGCCGACACCTACCATCGAAGATCCGTTGAACCCGGCAAAATTAAATAAAGGTTATCCTAGCACGAGTACTATTGGCAATCAAAAAAAGATATCTAAACCATTGAATCATTTGTTTTTACCAGTTATGCGTCTATGGACCCAAATCCATCTGTGCACGTCCTCCATGGCCAAGTCCATCTCCACCCACAAGTGGGGCGAATCCTCGAGTTGCTCCTCATCCTTACACCCAAGATTAAAACCGAGGGGTGCTCTTCCGGCTGCACCATTGATGAGGAAGTGGGTGGTGTAGTAGACTAAGGCATAGCCTTGTGGTGGAAAGGGGTTGATGCCTTCCCACCTTTTGGGGAACGTAGTAATTTCAATAAAATTCCTACGCACACACAGGATCATGGTGATGCCTAGCAACAAGAGGGGAGAGTGTGTCCACGTACCCTCGTAGACCGAAAGCGGAAGCGTTAGCACAACGCGGTTGATGTAGTCGTACTTCTTCACGATCCGACCGATCAAGTACCGAACACACGGCACCTCCGAGTTCAACACACGTTCAGCTTGATGATGTCCCTCGAACTCCGATCCAGCCGAGTGTTGAGGGAGAGTTTTGTCAGCACGACGGCATGGTGACGATGATGATGTTCTACCGACACAGGGCTTCACCTAAGCACCGCTACGATATTATCGAGGTGGATTATGGTGGAGGGGGCACCGCACACGGCTAAGAGATCAATGATCAATTCTTTTGTCTCTGGGGTGCCCCCTGCCGCCGTATATAAAGGAGCAAGGGGGAGGAGGCGGCCGGCCAGGAGGAGTCCTACTCCCACCGGGAGTAGGACTCCCTCCTTTCCTAGTTGGATTAGGAGAAGGGGGAAGGAGGAGGGAGAGAGGAAGGAAAGAGGGGCCCCGCCCCCTCCTTGTCCAATTTGGACTAGAGGGGGAGGGGGGTGCGGCCTGCCCTGGCCGCCCCTCCTCTTCTCCACTAAGGCCCATGTAGGCCCATTAAACCCCCGGGGGGTCCGATAACCCCCCGGTACTCTGGTATATATCCAATAACCCCCGGAACCATTCCGGTGTCCGGATATAGTCGTCCAATATATCAATATTCATGTCTCGACCATTTCGAGACTCCTCGTCATGTCTGTGATCACATCCGGGACTCCGAACTATCTTCGGTACATCAAAATACATAAACTCATAATACAACCGTCATCTAACTTTAATCATGCGGACCCTACGGGTTCGAGAACTATGAAGACATGACCGAGACACGTCTCCGGTCAATAACCATGTCACACCCTGCATTTTGTAACATTTCATTTGCATTAATAAAGCATGAAATTTGGCCCAACAAAAACTTTTGCACTATTTGGCTTTTATTTTGGAGTTGGTTTTCTCCCTGTGATTTTCAAGTGCTCTTTAGAGTCAACTACTCCACCTTCTGTACTTCATCTCCTTGCCCCAAGCTTCTGCCCAATGATCATGCCATGTGTATAGAGAAATATAGTATTTTATTACAAAAATAAATTGGCCAAAAAGAATTTTCTAAAATTAGTTTTTCAAAAACCCTTGAATTGAGATTTGCACTGGAAGTACTTGATTCGAGGTGTGAAAAATGTTTCAAAAGGTATATTTGAAACCTATTAGATATAGGATTCCCATAAACCACAAAAATATAATTTAAATGTTATTTTACTATTTTATTTAAAAGATTTTTATTAAGAACATAAATGGTCTTTAATAGGGAAAACATTATTTTTTTGTTTTAAAAATATTTGACAAAAATCAGGGAAACTCAGTGGGCATATATTTCTCATATATAAGAGTTTCAACACATGGTCATGTTCAAAATATTGGACAAAACCTCCCAAAACCATTTCTGCCCATTTCAAGGATTTGAAATATTTCTACAAGAAATATTTTCATAAAAATCCAAGGAAAATCCAGCAAGTCACAAATGCATGTTGTGATCACCTTGCAAAGCCTCATGTCTATTAAAGTCATTTTGGTTCACCAAAATGCCCCAAAACCCTCTCTGACCAGAATCAAATTTGAACAACTTTGTACTACCAACTTTCTCTCCTTGACACCAGCTTTTGTGAGCATGTTCACATGACCAAACGAGGCCACTACACCAAGTGGTGCATCAAGGAGAAGTTATTTGCTCAACTAGATCTACACAAGTCCATTTCTGCTAATTTCTAGGGTTTACAAAAGTTGCATTGGCAACTTTGCCCAAATAATCTCCAAATTGGTGGAAGGCCCTAATTGTATGTGTCATTTCACCGTGTGGAGTCTCATGGCAATTGGAAATCATTTGCTTGCCAAAACCTTTATCAAACACCTTCTGCCACTTTTCAAAAATCACCATTTTGACCAGTAAAACTATTCTCCTTGAGCTCAACTTTTTACCACATCTCCTCCTAGTCCTCCTCTACCTCCTGTAACAATGGATGCATCTCAGCTCAATGATTGAGGGGTGAAACCACCTCATTTACCCCTCTGGACAGCCCCTGTACCCCTCTTCCTCACCTCCCTCCTCACTCCAGTGGCCATCCATGGCATCCAATGCACCACCCCATTTCTTTACTCAATCCTAGACCTGCTAGACACCAAAGGACGCGCTCACCATGCACAAAGAATTGCCATTCCGGCCATTTGGGCGCTCTGGAGCGTGCTACAGTGCGCTCCCGCACTGTAGCCGCCCACTTCCAACCGCCTCCGGCCACCTCGGGACTCCCCAGCACGCCAACCAACGCCCCTCGACGTCTGCGTCACGACACGACGCTGTCCCCTTCCTCTCTCCTCCTCCCCGCGCCTTCGCGCTAGCAAACACCGGCCGCTCGAGCGCGCCAATGGCGCGGCTCACACGCGCGCGCCTCTGACCTCTCCCTACTCCCTCTCTCTATCTCTCCCGACGTAGTCGGCGTCCAGGAACACCCCAGACACTACGCCCTCTTCCCCCGAGCCCTGCAGCGACGAGCGTGAGCTCGCCGGCGCACGGGTCCACGACACCCCGCCGTTCGCCTATTTAAGGGCCTCCCCGAGCCCTCCTCTCCTCACCACTCGCTAGCCACTCCCGAAAACATCCCCCTGCGCCCCAGTTCCTCTCCGGAGCCGCCCGAGCTCGAGATCGAGCCCGAGCTCGAGATCGAGCTCGAGCTCCGCCGCTTCGGCTCGCAGGAGTTCGCGAGGTACAGGCCGTCCTGGCCCCCTTTCCTCTCGATCTAGAACCCCTGCAGCTCTCTGATCCTTTTCCCCTTGTTTCCCCTCTCTGTAGCTGCCGGAAACGGCCGGAACCGCCACCACCGAGGCCCCTCCGCCGCGTGACCTCAACGCCGGCGAACCAGGCCACCCCGGCGACCGGTTCCACCTCCACCCGAACGGCGACGCCACGTTGAGTCCGTCCCTGCCCTTGTCCAAGCTCGCCGTGCCCTGCATCATCGCCGGTGAGCTCGCCGCCCTCTCTGACCCAGGGTTGACGACGACGGTCGTGGGGCCCGTCCGTCCGTCACGCCCTGACGCTGGGCCCCGCCCGTCGAGGTTTAAACTGGATACAGCAGCGTGCATCGATCTTGTGGGCCGCCTCTCTGGCTGGGCCGCTGCCCTGCGGCTGTTCTGGCCCAGCAGGCACAGAGCCCTTTTTCCGTTTCTTTTTCTGTCTCTTTTCCAAAAATTCCACAGGATAAAGTACTATTCCAAATAAATTAATTCCAACTCCTAAATTCTCAAAATATTGAAACCTATTTAATGGTGCAACTTTCATTCAAATCCAACAACATTTTCTTCATTGTAAATATTTAAATGTGATTTTAAGCATTTAAATATACCTTTGTAAATCCATTTCTCCTATTCTGCTACTCCAAATCCAAAACGAAGAATTTTCCCCTTCTTAGTTTTCTCCCTAGTATTTAACAAAAATAAGTTGACATTTTTCTGAGCACTTTGACTTTTCTGTTTTTATTATTGTCTTATTTTTCCGTTATTTTCTTGCGACGTTTAGATCCCGTATTTGTGAAGTTCTTTGAAGGAGAAGGAGGAGAAGGATTTGAAGACCTCGAAGAACAAGCCAATCAAGGCAAGCAGCCCTTTGACCATGACACCCCTCTTGTTCATCGGTACCTTTTTACCCGATTGCATGATGATGAAATATGACGATGGTAAACTAGTTGTGAACCACCACATGATGCATACCCCTACTCATGACTTTACATTGTTCATGATTGCATTTTCAAGAAACTAGTTGATGCATAATGATGCATGTGTACCATGAACTCTTCATGGTTACGTTCTTTTGAAAACCCCATCGGGTGCCCCTAATGCCCTTGGAAGATGTTGAACTAACGTCACCACTTGAGGAAGAAGTGGTGTACCAAAGAGAGCTTTTGGTGTGTGTGTAAAGTGATGGATTAGATTTATGTGTGATTACCGTCCCAACCAAACATGTGCAACCACTCTACCCCTTATGGGACAGGGCATTATTGATTACTTAGGCTGATACTAGCATGGTGCCCACATTACTAGTGATGGGGGTGACTTGAGGTCACTCTTGGGATGGGGTCGTGCTTGGATAGGCGGCCATGACTGTTTTCCCAGGGCACCGGACACACCGTTGGTCCCTTCGTGTATGCGAAATAATGTGAAAAGGGCAGAGTCCCACGATCTCTTGCTTATACACGAGGGCCGTGTATCAACGAGTGGACCCTATGTTAGTGTCGTCTAGGGAAAGGTAATGATCGGGTGCTTCCCTCGAGTGCTTGAGGTACTGCGGGATCATGGATGACATGAAAGCTTCCCGGATCTTGTGGGTAAAGTGCGCAACCTCTGCAGAGTGTCAAACTATTCGAATAGCCGTGTCCACGGTCATGGACAGTTGGGAGGTGCTACTTAAACTATGTCCAGAAATTTTACATATCACGATGCATGTGTGTGTGGAAAGGAGCTAGTTGTGTCAAGGTGGAGACTTGACATGTTGAATGACATGACATCGATTCAACTCTATTTATGTTGATATCTGTAACCTGTTCTCGAGGTTACCCATGTTTTATTGATGCATATCTCACAAGTTGATAGGACATCTTAACTAGCTTGATGCTAGGTTGCTTACTCGTTGTGCAATTGCATTGTTACATTGAACCAAATCATGGGTTGCTTGCGAGTACATTCAAAGTACTCATTGGCTTGCCACTGGTTATTTAATTGGCCAGGCATGGAAGAACCGGAATTCAAAGAAGAGTTCTTTGGAGACGAGCATGCGAACTAGGACGTTTCCGGTCAGAATGCATGTAGGGTTAAGGTAGATGGCATGGGTTCTACTTATCGACGAAGATTTCCGCTGCTTATGTTTCATTTGATGTTCAGCCCTTAAGGCTTTATCAATGTATGACTTGACCATAATGGTCATAATTTGTGTAAGACGGTATGTAAGGATGTAAGACTCTTGTTATTCAGCTTCTGTGTGTTCAGTGAGCATTGATCTCTAGGATCACTGTACACTTGCATTCGGTGATCACGACTTATGAGTTGGGGTCCCCACAGAGCTGGTATCAGAGCCATCTTGACTGTAGGAAGCCTTAGTTAGCATGGACGTTAGTTAGCTTGAGACAATCTAAACTTCTCTTCTTTTCTAAGCTTACCCAATCCAAGATATATTTCCCTCATTGACCTCTCCCATTCAACCTTTGTAGATGGCTGCCGTACCCGAAGACTTCCTGACCACCGGATTTCCCGTGCTTCTCGAGGATAGCCTCAAGAAGTGCTAGTTTCACCGAGCCCCCATTTTCACCTACCATGAGCATTGGATCAATGAAACCGAGACGGAGTATCATGTGGAAGTGATCGTGAAGGCTAATGACTCTCCAACAAGGTGGTTCTTTGAGGGACCCCAGATGGCAACTTGGTTCTTGCCATCGAGGCGGCAACCCTCAAGGCACTCACCGCCTTGAGACCTTCTTCCAGAGATGGCAGACGAGTTGGCAACCCGCTTCTTGCCTTATCGGAAGGAAGGTGAGGATGAGAGCAGCGCACCAGCTCCACCATTGGAGGAAGGACTTCCACTTTGATTCCAGACCTACTTCAGCCTCGGTGCCGATAGCTTGGCACAACACTTTGCCTCGGAATCAATGGAGCTCCGAAAGGAACTTCATGAGACCAAGGCACTACTTCTCCAAGCACAAGGGAAGATGGATAGGATCAAGAAGGAAGGTGCTCCCCCTGGACAGCCCGCAATCGCATACCGAGGCGGAAGACCCCCAAAGGATGGAGGACCACCGCAGCAACACGGCATGAGCGCAAAGGAATACCGCAAGCTCTTCGCACCACCGGCAAAGCAACTTTGTGTTGAGCTCCTCCACTCCCCCACCCCTTCAAGTGAAGAGGAAAGTCAGGATGATGATGATGATGAGGAAGATCCAGAAGAGCCAGACTACGCCGACCGAGCATTCCACCACTTAGGCATCATTCGCAACTTGGATATGCCCGTTAGTAACCCCTACGGCAGGATAGGTCGTGTACCCCTATGCGAAGTCGATTCCTTGTAATGGTTCATACGAAACCATGTGGTGCTGTGTCTGCTTTTGATGTGTTTGATGGACGTCGTACTTTCCTTCGGGAACTTGTAAGCGACTACATCACCCATTTGGACTTTAATGAATGTGTTTGGCCTTTTGGCCCTTGCATGAAAACAATTAGTGTCATACCAACCCCCTTACTAGGTGTCCCATCTATATTGCTTTCCCCATCTTTCCCAATTATGAGACTTTGACCGCTCCAACAGGATGCCTGTTGTAACACGTACTGGTACCTCTACCCAGCAGCAAGAAGCCGGAGCAGGAGCCAGTCAGGACCAAACCCAAGGACAAGCCCCACCACCGCCACCACCTCCAAGCATGGCCATGGCTCAGCTTCTGCAAGCCTTCCGAGAGGAATGCCAAGCCAACGCTGCAGCCCTCCAGATGATCGCTCAAGGCATCAATCGCTTGACCGACGGGAAAGCGGCAATGGACGTTCCATGTTGGTGGAGTTCAAGAAGCATGCACCACCCACCTTCATCGAGGCTGCTGAACCCCACGGATGCGCATTTAATCGGGTCCGCACCATTGAGGATCTGCTAGAACTAGTCGGATGCACTGAGGACCGTGAGAGGGCGGCTTATGCTGCTCACTGTCTCGGGGGCACTGCTAGAGCTTGGTGGGATGGATTCAAGGCCATGCGTGCTGAGAAAAACATCACTTGGAATGACTTCAAGGCAGAATTCCGCAAGGCCCACATTCCTTCCGGAATCATGGCCATCAAGAAGCGTGAGTTCCGAGCCCTGAAGCAAGGAAGTAGCACTGTCAAGGAGTACATGCGAAGTTCGGTGTTCTCTCAAGGTATGCTCCACGAGGATGTCAGCGATGTCGCCAGAAGGGAGCGCTTCATGGAAGGCCTTAACGGACTACTGCAATACTCGCTTGTTGTGTGTGACCGCCCAACCTTTCTTGATCTGGTGAACAAGGCACTCATGCTTGAAGACAAGCGGCGTGCTTTGGATGATACCCGTAAGCGCAAGATGATCGGCAAGGGTAGCTCCAAGAACTTGAAGCCTCGTCAAGGCAACCAGCCCCTGGGCCAAAGCCAACCTATCGCCAGCCTAAGAGCTCCTGCACCCCGCACCAACTATCCACCTCGGCAGCACTCCAACCCGGGCCAGCTTACAACAACCCCAATAACATCGGTGGCAACAAGACCAACAATCCAAACCAAGTCACTTGCTTTGGATGTGGTCAGTCAGGACACATCTCAAGGGTGTGCCCCAACAAGAAGCCCGATGCTCCGCGCCCCAATGCGCAGAACCCAGGACAAGAAGTTTGAATGGACACCAAAGTGTGAAGAGAGCTTCCAGGAGCTGAAGAAGAGATTAACCACCGCCCCAGTTCTGGCCACACCTGATATTCACAAGGGATTTGTAATCTATTGTGATGCATCAAGAACCGGACTCGGTGGTGTCCTGATGCAAGAAGGAAGAGTCGTAGCATATCTATCCGCATAGCTCGTCCTCATGAAGAGAACTACGCTACTCATGATCTTGAGTTAGCAGCTGTAGTTCACGCCTTAAAGACCTGGCGACATTACCTTCTAGGGAAGCGGTGCGAGATATACACCGACCACAAGAGTTTAAAGTATATCTTCGCTCAAAAGGAATTGAACATGAGGCAAAGAAGGTGGCTAGAGTTGATTAAGGACTATGACCTCGATGTCCAATACCACCCTGAAAAGGATAATGTGGTAGCAAATGCCTTAAGTAGAAAGGCTTGTTCCTTGAATGCTATGCTTAAGGGAAGGCTACCCGCCTTGTATGCAGAACTTGAAAGCTTCGGGTTGGAACTAGTTGCACCAGAATTCTTAGCCAACATTGAAGTCAAGCCTACCCTTATGGATGATGTTAAGGAAAGCTCGCACCGAGATTTATTGGCCCCTTCAAGATTGCCGCACGACGAGGAGAAGTGGCTTACCAGTTGGAACTTCCACCTGAACTATCCGATGTGCACAACGTATTCCACGTGTCACAACTCCGGAAGTGCCTCCAAGTTCCAGACAAGCCTGATCTTTACAAGGACATCAATCACCAAGCCATTGACCTTCAGCCTGATTTGACTTACCGAGAGAGACCCATCTGCATTTTGGATGAGGCTGAGCAACGCACTCGAAGCCGCACCATCAAGTACTTCAAGGTCCAGTGGAGCAACCACACTGAAGCAGAAGCAACCTGGGAACGTGAAGACTACCTTAGATCCGAGTTTCCGTATCTCTTTAAAGCCTAGCTTAGGAATCTCGAGGACGAGATTCTTGTAAGGGGTAGGTCTATCACACCTGCATTTTGTAACATTTCATTTGCATTAATAAAGCATGAAATTTGGCCCAACAAAAACTTTTGCACTATTTGGCTTTTATTTTGGAGTTGGTTTTCTCCCTGTGATTTCCAAGTGCTCTTTAGAGTCAACTACTCCACCTTATGTATTTCATCTCCTTGCCCCAAGCTTATGCCCAATGATCATGCCATGTGTATAGAGCAATATAGTATTTTCTTACAAAAATAAATTGGCCAAAAAGAATTTTCTAAAATTAGTTTTTCAGACACCCTTGAATTGAGATTTGCACTGGAAGTACTTGATTCGAGGTGTGAAAAATCTTTCAAAAGGTATATTTGAAACCTATTAGATATAGGATTCCCATAAACCACAAAAATATAATTTTAAATGTTATTTTACTATTTTATTTAAAAGCTTTTTCTTAAGACCAGAAATGGTCTTTAATAGGGAAAAATTATTTTTTTGTTTTAAAAATATTTGACAAAAATCAGGGAAACTCAGTGGGCATATATTTCCCATATATAAGAGTTTCAACACATGGTCATGTTCAAAATATTGGACAAAACCTCCCAAAACCATTTCTTCCCATTTCAAGGATTTGAAATATTTCTACAAGAAATATTTTCATAAAAATCCAAGGAAAATCCAGCAAGTCACAAATGCATGTTGTGATCACCTTGCAAAGCCTCATGTCTATTAAAGTCATTTTGGTTCACCAAAATGCCCCAAAACCCTCTCTGACCAGAATCAAATTTGAACAACTTTGTACTACCAACTTTCTCTCCTTGACACCAGATTTTGTGAGCATGTTCACATGACCAAATGAGGCCACTACACCAAGTGGTGCATCAAGGAGAAGTGATTTGCTCAACTAGATCTACACAAGTCCATTTACGCTAATTTCTAGGGTTTACAAAAGTTGCATTGGCAACTTTACCCAAATAATCTCCAAATTGGTGGAAGGCCCTAATTATATGTGTCATTTCACCCTGTGGAGTCTCATGGCAATTGGAAATTATTTGCTTGCTAAAACCTTTATCAAACACCTTCTGCCACTTCTAAAAAATCACCATTTTGACCACTAAAACTATTCTCCTTGAGCTCGACTTTTTACCACATCTCCTCCTAGTCCTCCTCTACCTCTAGTAACAATGGCTGCATCTCAGCTCAATGATTGAGGGGTGAAACCACCTCATTTACCCCTCTGGACAGCCTCTGTACCCCTCTTCCTCACCTCCCTCCTCACTCCAGTGGCCATCCATGGCATCCAATGCACCACCCCATTTCTTTACTCAATCCTAGACCTGCTAGACACCAAAGGACGCGCTCACCATGCATAAAGAATTGCCATGCCGGCCATTTGGGCGCCTGAGCATCGCCTACAATGCGCTCCTCAAGATGCCGCCCCTTCCAACCGCCTCTGGCCACCTCGGGCCTCCCCAGCACGCCAACCAACGCCCCTCGACGTCCGCGTCACGACACGGTGCTGTCCCCTTCCTCTCTCCTCCTCCCCGCGCCTCCGCGCTAGCAAACACCGGACGCCCAAGCGCGCCAATGGCGCGGCTCACACGCGCGCGCCTCTGACCTCTCCCCACTCCCTCTCTCTATCTCTCCCGACGAAGTCGCGTCCAGAACACCCAGCACACCACGCCCTCTTCCCCGAGCCCTGCAGCGACGAAGCGTGAGTCGCCGCCAAGACGGGTCCATGGCACCCCGCCGTTCGCCTATTTAAGGGCCTCCCCGAGCCCTCCTCTCCTCACCACTCGCTAGCCACTCCCCAAAACATCCCCCTGCGCCCCAGTTCCTCTCCGGAGCCGCCCGAGCACGAGATCGAGCTCGAGCTCCGCCGCTTCGGCTCGCAGGATTTCGCGAGGTACAGGCCGTCCCCGACCCCCTTTCCTCTCGATCTGGAACCCCTGCAGCTCTCTGATCCTTTTCCCCTTGTTTCCCCTCTCTGTAGCTGCCGGAAACGGCCGGAACCACCACCACCGAGGCCCCTCCACCGCGTGACCTCGTCGTCGGCGAACCAGGCCACCCCGGCAACCGGTTCCACCTCCACACAAATGGCGACGCCATGCTGAGTCCGTCCCTGCCCTTGTCCAAGCTCGCCGTGCCCTGCATCATCGCCGGTGAGCTCGCCGCCCTCTCTGACCCAGGGTTGACGACGACGGTCGTGGGGCCCGTCCTTCAGCCTCACGTCCTGACGCTTGGGCCCCGCCCATCAGGTTTAAACCTCGCGCGTGCACGTGCACCAGTGCACCGGGCCGCCTCTCTGGCTGGGCCTGCTGCCCTGCGGCTGTTCTGGCCCAGCAGGCATAGAGCCCTTTTTCCTTTTCTTTTTCTGTCTCTTTTCCATAAATTCCACAGGATAAAGTACTATTCCAAATAAATTAATTCCAACTCCTAAATTCCCAAAATATTGCAACCTATTTAATGGTGCAACTTTCATTCAAATCCAACAATATTTTCTTCACTGTAAATATTTAAATGTGATTTTAAGCATTTAAATATACCTTTGTAAATCCATTTCTCCTATTCTGCTACTCCAAATCCAAAACTAAGAATTTTCCCCTTCTTAGTTTTCACCCTAGTATTTAACAAAAATAAGTTGACATTTTTATGAGCACTTTCACTTTTCTGTTTTTATTACTGTCTTATTTTTCCGTTATTTTCTTGCGACGTTTAGATCCCGTATTTCACGAAGTTGCTGAAGGAGAAGGAGGAGAAGGATTTGAAGACCTCGAAGAACAAGCCAATCAAGGCAAGCAGCCCTTTGACCATGACAACCCTCTTGTTCATCGGTACCCTTTTACCCGATTGCATGATGATGAAATATGACGATGGTAAACTTGTTGTGAACCACCACATGATGCATACCCCTACTCATGACTTTACATTGTTCATGATTGCATTTTCAAGAAACTAGTTGATGCATAATGATGCATGTGTACCATGAACTCTTCATGGTTACGTTCTTTTGAAAACCCCATCGGGTGCCCCTAATGCCCTTGGGAGATGTTGAACTAAGGTCACCACTTGAGGAAGAAGTGGTGTACCAAAGAGAGCTTTTGGTGTGTGTGTAAAGTGATGGATTAGATTTATGTGTGATTACCGTCCCAACCAAACATGTGCAACCACTCTACCCCTTATGGGATGGGGCATTATAGATTACTTAGGCTGATACTAGCATGGTGCCCACATTACTAGTGAGGGGGTGACTAGAGGTCACTCTTGGGACGGGGTCGTGCTTGGATAGGCGGCCATGACTGTTTTCACAGGGCACCGGACACACCGTTGGTCCCTTCGTGTATGCGAAATAATGTGAAAAGGGCAGAGTCCCACGATCTCTTGCTTATACACGAGGGCCGTGTATCAACGAGTGGATCCTATGTTAGTGTCGTCTAGGGAAAGGTAATGATCGGGTGCTTCCCTCGAGTGCTTGAGGTACTGCGGGATCGTGGATGACATGAAAGCTTCCTGGATCTTGTGGGTAAAGTGCGCAACCTCTGCAGAGTGTCAAACTATTCGAATAGCCGTGTCCACGGTCATGGACAGTTGGGAGGTGCTACTTAAACTATGTCCAGAAATTTTACAAATCACGATGCATGTGTGTGTGGAAAGGAGCTAGTTGTGTCAAGGTGGAGACTTGACATGTTGAATGACATGACATCGATTCAACTCTATTTATGTTGATATCTCGTAACTTTGTTCTCAAGGTTACCCATGTTTTATTGATGCATATCTCACAAGTTGATAGGACATCTTAACTAGCTTGATGCTAGGTTGCTTACTCGTTGTGCAATTGCATTGTTACATTGAACCAAATCATGGGTTGCTTGCGAGTACATTCAAAGTACTCATTGGCTTGCCACTGGTTATTTAATTGGCCAGGCATGGAAGAACCGGAATTCAAAGAAGAGTTCTTTGAGACGAGCATGCAAACTAGGACGTTTCCCAGTCAGAATGCCTGTAGGGTTAAGGCAGATGGCATGGGTTCTACTTATCGACGAAGATTTCCGCTGCTTATGTTTCATTTGATGTTCAACCCTTAAGGCTTTATCAATGTATGACTTGACCATAATGGTCATAATTTGTGTAAGACGGTATGTAAGGATGTAAGACTCTTGTTATTCAGCTTCTGTGTGTTCAGTGAGCATTGATCTATGGGATCACTGTACACTTGCATTCGGTGATCACGACTTATGAGTCGGGGTCCCCACAAACCAATAGCGGAACATGGATGCTCATATTGGCTCCCACATATTCTACGAAGATCTTTATCGGTCAAACCGCATAACAACATACGTTATTCCCTTTGTCATCGGTATGTTACTTGCCCGAGATTCGATAGTCGGTATCTCAATACCTAGTTCAATCTCGTTACCGGCAAGTCTCTTTACTCGTTCCGTAATACATCATCTGCAATGCTTGCAAGGCTTAAGTGATGTGCATTACCGAGTGGGCCCAGAGATACCTCTCCGACAATCGGAGTGACAAATCCTAATCTCGAAATACGCCAACCCAAGAAGTACCTTTGGAGACACCTGTAGAGCACCTTTATAATCACCCAGTTACATTGTGACGTTTGGTAGCACACAAAGTGTTCCTTCATTTGCTGCTTCCGAAGCAGCTATATACTCTGCTTCACACGTAGATCCCGCCACAACGCTTTGTTTAGAACTGCACCAACTGATAGCTGCACCATTCAATGTAAACACGTATCCGGTTTGCGATTTAGAATCATCCGGATCAGTGTCAAAGCTTGCATCGACGTAACCATTTACGACTAGCTCTTTTTCACCTCCATATACGAGAAACATATCCTTAGTCCTTTTCAGGTATTTCAGGATGTTCTTAACCGTTGTCCAATGACCCACTCCTGGATTACGTTGGTACCTCCCTGCTAAACTTATAGCAAGGCACACATCAGGTTTGGTACACAACATTGCATACATGATAGAGCCTATGGCTGAAGCATAGGGACCATCTTTCATCTTCTCTCTATCTTCCGCAGTGGTCGGGCATTGAGCCTTACTCAACTTCACACGTTGTAACACATGCAAGAACCCTTTCTTTGCTTGATCCATTTTGAACTACTTCAAAACTTTGTCAAGGTATGTGCTTTGTGAAAGTCCAATTAAGCGTTTTGATCTATCTCTATAGATCTTGATGCCCAATATGTAAGCAGCTTCACCAAGGTCTTTCATTGAAAAACTCTTATTCAAGTATCCCTTTATGCTATCCAGAAATTCTATATCATTTCCAATAAACAATATGTCATCCACATATAATATCAGAAATGCTACAGAGCTCCCACTCACTTTCTTGTAAATACAGGCTTCTCCAAAAGTCTGTATAAAACCAAATGCTTTCATCACAGTATCAAAACGTTTATTCCAACTCCAAGAGTCTTGCACCAGTCCATAAATGGATCGCTGGAGCTTGCACACTTTGTTAGCTCCCTTTGGATCGATAAAACCTTCTGGCTGCATCATATACAACTCTTCTTCCAGAAATCCATTCAGGAATGCAGTTTTGACATCCATCTACCAAATTTCATAATCATAAAATGCGGCAATTGCTAACATGATTCGGACAGACTTAAGCATCTCTACGGGTGAGAAAGTCTCATCGTAGTAAATCCCTTGAACTTGTCGAAAACCTTTCACAACAAGTCGAGCTTTGTAGACAGTAACATTATCATCAGCGTCAGTCTTCTTCTTGAAGATCTATTTATTCTCAATGGCTTGACAATCATCGGGCAAGTCAACCAAAGTCCACACTTTGTTTTCATACATGGATCCCATCTCAGATTTCATGGCCTCAAGCCATTTTGCGGAATCTGGGCTCACCATCGCTTCTTCATAGTTCGTAGGTTCATCATGGTCTAGTAACATGACTTCCAGAACAGGATTACCGTACCACTCTGGTGCGGATCTTACTCTGGTTGATCTACGATGTTTGGTAGTAACTTGATCTGAAGCTTCATGATCATCATCATTAGCTTCCTCACTGATTGGTATAGGTGTCACAGAAACCGGTTTCTGTGATGTACTACTTTCCAATAAGGGAGTAGGTACTGTTACCTCATCAGGTTCTACTTCCCTCCCACTCACTTCTTTCGAGAGAAACTCCTTCTCTAGAAAGATTCCAAATTTAGCAAGAAAAGTCTTGCCTTCGGATCTGTGATAGAAGGTGTACCCAACAGTCTCTTTTGGGTATCCTATGAAGACACATTTTTCTGATTTGGGTTCGAGCTTATAAGGTTGAGGCTTTTTCACATAAGCATCACAGCCCCAAACTTTAAGAAACGACAACTTTGGTTTCTTGCCAAACCATAGTTCATAAGGCGTCGTCTTAACGGATTTCGATGGTGCCCTATTTAACGTGAATGCGGTATCTAAAGCATAACCCCAAAATGATAGCGGTAAATCGGTAAGAGACATCATAGATCGTACCATATCTAGTAAAGTACGATTACGACGTTTGGACACACCATTACGCTGTGGGTTCCGGGTGGCATGAGTTGCGAAACTGTTCCACATTGTTTCAAATGAAGACCAAACTCGTAACTCAAATATTCTCCTCCACGATCAGATCGTAGAAACTTTATTTTCTTGTTACGATGATTTTCAACTTCACTCTGAAATTCTTTGAACTTTTCAAATGTTTTAGACTTATGTTTCATTAAGTAGGTGTACCCATATCTGCTTAAATCATCTATGAAGGTGAGAAAATAACAATACCCGCCGCAAGCCTCAACATTCATCGGACCACATACATCTGTATGCATGATTTCCAACAAATCTGTTGCTCGCTCCATAGTTCCGGAGAATGGCGTTTTGGTCATCTTGCCCATGAGGCACGGTTCGCAAGTACCAAGTGATTCATAATCAAGTGGTTCCAAAAGTCCATCAGTACGGAGTTTCTTCATGCGCTTTACACCGATATGACCTAAACGGTAGTGCCACAAATAAGTTTCACTATCATTATCAACTCTGCATCTTTTGGCTTCAAATATTATGAATATGTGTATCACTACTATCGAGATTCAACAAAAATAGACCACTCTTAAAGGGTGCATGACCATAAAAGATATTAGTCATATAAATAGAACAACCATTATTCTCTGATTTAAATGAATAACCGTCTCGCATCAAACAAGATCCAGATATAATGTTCATGCTCAACGCTGGCACCAAATAACAATTATTCAGGTCTAAAACTAACCCCGAAGGTAGATGTAGAGGTAGCCTGCCGACCGCGATCACATCGACTTTGGAACCATTTCCCATGCGCATCGTCACCTCGTCCTTAGCTAATCTTCGCCTAATCCGTAGTCCCTGTTTTGAGTTGCAAATATTAGCAACAGAACCATTATCAAATACCTAGGTGCTACTGCGAGCATTAGTAAGGTACACATCAATAACATGTATATCACATATACCTTTGTTCACCTTGCCATCCTTCTTATCCGCCAAATACTTGGGCCGATTACGCTTCCGGTGACGATGCGCTTGCGGTAGAAGCACTCGATCTCGAGCTTAGGTCCAGACTTGGGTTTCTTCTCTTGAGCAACAACTTGTTTGCTGTTCTTCTTGAAGTTCCCCTTCTTCTTCCCTTTGCCCTTTTTCTTGAAACTGGTGGTCTTATTGACCATCAACACTTGATGCTCCTTCTTGATTTCTACCTCCGCGGCCTTTAGCATTGTGAAGAGCTCGGGAATCGTCTTATCCATCCCTTGCATGTTAGTTCATCATGAAGCTCTTGTAGCTTGGTGTCAGTTATTGAAGAATTCTGTCAATGACGCTATCATCCGGAAGATTAACTCCCAGTTGAATCAAGGGATTGTTATACCCAGACATTCTGAGTATATGCTCACTGACAGAACTATTCTCCTCCATCTTGCGTGTAGAACTTATTGGAGACTTCATATCTCTCAATGCTGGCATTTGCTTGAAATATTAACTACACCTCCTGGAACATCTCATATGCTCCATGACGTTCAAACCGTCGTTGAAGTCCCGGTTCTAAGCCGTAAAGCATGGCACACTGAACTATCGAGTAGTCATCAACTTTGCTCTGCCAGACGTTCATAACATCTGGTGTTGCTCCTGCAGCAGGTTTGACACCCAGCGGTGCTTCCAGGACGTAATTTTTCTGTGTAGCAATGAGGATAATCCTCAAGTTATGGACCCAGTCCGTGTAATTGCTACCATCATCTTTCAACTTTGCTTTCTCAAGGAACGCATTAAAATTCAACGAAACAACAGCACGGGCCATCTATCTACAACAGGATAGACAAGCAAGATACTATCAGGTACTAAGTTCATGATAAATATAAGTTCAACTAATCATATTACTTAAGAACTCCCACTTAGATAGACATCCCTCTAATCCTCTAAGTGATCACGTGATCCATATCAACTAAACCATGTCCGATCATCACATGAGATGGAGTAGTTTCAATGGTGAACATCACTATGTTGATCATATCTACTATATGATTCACGCTCGACCTTTCGGTCTCAGTGTTCCGAGGCCATATCTGTTATATGCTAGGCTCGCCAAGTTTAACCTAAGTATTCTGCGTGTGCAACTATTTTGCACCCGTTGTATTTGAACGTAGAGCCTATCACACCCGATCATCATGTGGTGTCTCAGCACGAAGAACTTTCGCAACGGTGCATACTTAGGGAGAACACTTATACCTTGATAATTTAGTGAGAGATCATCTTATAATGCTACCGTCAATCAAAGCAAGATAAGATGCATAAAAGATAAACATCACATGCAATGAATATAAGTGATATGATATGGCCATCATCATCTTGTGCTTGTGATCTCCATCTCAAGCACCGTCATGATCACCATCGTCACCGGGCGTGACACCTTGATCTCCATCGTAGCATCGTTGTCGTCTCGCCAACTTATGCTTCTACGACTATCACTACCGCTTAGTGATAAAGTAAAGCATTACTGAAGCATTGCATTGCATACAATAAAGCGACAACCATATGGCTCCTGCCAGTTGGTGATAACTCGGTTACAAAACATGATCATATCATACAATAAAATATAGCATCATGCCTTGACCATATCACATCACAACATGCCCTGCAAAAACAAGTTAGAAGTCCTCTATTTTGTTGTTGCAAGTTTTACGTCGCTGCTACGGGCTGAGCAAGAACCATTCTTACCTACGCATCCAAACCACAACGATAGTTCATCAAGTTAGTGCTATTTTAACCTTCTCAAGGACCGGGTGTAGCCACACTCGGTTCAACTAAAGTTGAGAACCGACACCCTTGACCACACAATGTGCAAAGCATGTCGGTAGAACCAGCCTCCACGAAGCTTATCTGGCGTAATGTCGGTCCGGGCCGCTTCATCCAACAATACCGCCGAACCAAAGTATGACATCTTTGGTAAGCAGTATGACTTGTATTGCCCACAACTCACTTGTGTTCTACTCGTGCACATAACATCAACGCATAAAACCAGGCTTGGATGCCACTGTTGGGGAACGTAGTAATTTCAAAAAATTTCCTACGCACACAGGATCATGGTGATGCATAGCAACGAGAGGGGAGAGTGTGTCCATGTACCCTCGTACACCAAAAGCGGAAGCGTTAGCACAACGCGGTTGATGTAGTCATACGTCTTCACGATCCGACTGATCAAGTACCGAACGCACGGCACCTCTGAGTTCAGCACACGTTTAGCTCGATGACGTCCCTTGAACTCCGATCCAGCTGAGTGTTGAGGGAGAGTTTCATCAGCACGCCGGCATGGTGACGATGATGATGTTCTACCGATGCAGGGCTTCGCCTAAGCACCGCTACGATATTATCGAGGTGGATTACGGTGGAGGGGCACCGCTTGCGGCTAAGAGATCAATGATCAATTGTTGTGTCTATGGGGTGCCCCCTGCCCCGTATATAAAGGAGCAAGGGGAAGGCGGCCGGCCGGGGAGGCGCGCCAGAGGAGTCCTACTCCCGCAGGAGTAGGACTCCCTCCCTTCCTTGTTGGATTAGGAGAAGGGGGGAAGGAGGAGGGAGAGAGGAAGGAAAGGGGGGCGCTGCCCCCCTCGTCCAATTCAGACTAGAGGGAGAGGGGCCGCGCGGCCTGCCCTGGCCGCCCCTCCTCTTCTCCACTAAGGCCCATGTAGGCCCATTAAACCCCCCGGGGAGGGGGGGGGTTCCGGTAACCCCCCGGTACTCTGGTATATATCCGATAACCCCCGGAACCATTATGGTGTCCGAATATAGTCGTCCAATATATCAATCTTCATGTCTCGACCATTTCGAGACTCCTCGTCATGTCTGTGATCACATCCGGGACTCCAAACTATCTTCGGTACATCAAAATACATAAACTCATAATATAACCATCGTCTAACTTTAAGCGTGCGGACCCTACGGGTTCGAGAACTATGTAGACATGACCGAGACACGTCTCCGGTCAATAACCAATAGCGAAACCTGGATGCTCATATTGGCTCCCACATATTCTACGAAGATCTTTATCGGTCAAACCGCATAACAACATCCGTTGTTCCCTTTGTCATCGGTATGTTACTTGCCCGAGATTCGATCGTCGGTATCTCAATACATAGTTCAATCTCGTTACCAGCAAGTCTCTTTACTCGTTCCGTAATACATCATCCTGCAACTAACTCATTAGTTGCAATGCTTGCAAGTCTTAAGTGATGTGCATTACCAAGTGGGCCCAGAGATACCTCTTTGAAAATTGGAGTGACAAATCCTAATTTCGAAATACGCCAACCCAACAAGTACCTTTGGAGACACCTGCAGAGCACCTTTATAATCACCCAGTTACGTTGTGACGTTTGGTAGCACACAAAGTGTTCCTCTGGTAAACGGGAGTTGCATAATCTCATAGTCATAGGAACATGTATAAGTCATGAAGAAAGCAATAGCAACATACTAAAAGATTGAGTGCTAAGCTAACGGAATGGGTCAAGTCAATCACATCATTCTCCTAATGATGTGATCCCGTTAATCAAATGACAACTCATGTCAGTGGCTAGGAAACATAACCATCTTTGATCAATGAGCTAGTCAAGTAGAGGCATACTAGTTACACTCTGTTTGTCTATGTATTCACACGAGTATTATGTTTCCGGTTAATATGCATGAATAATAAACATTTATCATGATATAAGGAAATAAATAATAACTTTATTATTGCCTCTAGGGCATATTTCCTTCACCGCCCACTTAGGTTCAAGGCATTGTACTTGCAATTTGGCTTTGTTGCACCAATTATTCTTTTGGTGCATCCCTTACAGTCTTTCTGTCAAAAGAGTGGGTGGTCTATTTGTTGAATACTTCAGCAATTTTCCATTAAGTTTAATCCCAAAAAGATAGATAACATGTGATAATCATAATAGAAATGATAATCAAATCAATTAGCAAAGTGATGTGAGTAGTCATGCAATTGGGTACATAATAAACGAACATCATATCCACATCGGTAGATAAAAGGAGCAGGATGGACGCAAGCCCTAACAGAAGAGAGAAGAATATGTAGAGTGCGGTAGAAGAAGATGCATGTGTTGAAGGAAATATGCCCTAGAGGCAATAATAAAGTTGTTATTTTATATTTCCTTATTCATGACAAAGGTTTATTATTCATGCTAGAATTGTATTAATACGAAACTTAAATACATGTGAATATACATAAACAAATACCGTGTCCCTAGTAAGCCTCTACTAGACTAGCTCGTTGATCAAAGATGGTTAAGGTTTCCTAACCATAGACATGTGTTGTCATTTGATAACGGGGTCACATCATTAGGAGAATGATGTGATGGACAAGACCCATCCGTTAGCTTAGCATATTGATCGTTCTGTTTATTGTTATCTCTTTCTTGATGTCAAATACATATTCCTTCCACTATGTCGGTGTACAAAACTAGGGGCACATTTTTGTACCCCTTAACTTGTGCACGGGCAGTCAGAGCCACGCCCACGGCCACACCAAGCAGAGTGGAGGAGGTGAGCCAAGGTAAGATCGAAGCCCAAGACGATGCAAAGCAACGACGAGGACCAAGGCCACAAGGATCAGATGGGCGAAGCAGGTTTCCCTGGCAAGGATCCTTGCCAGGGCGGCCTCAGCAGCCCCAACAAGACCCTTGCCAGGGCAGCTCGCCCACGCCAGCCGAGCGAGCCATCCTCGAGCCCACCAACACTCAACACATGTGTTGGGACAGGGTCGGGAGGCACCTCTGTGGTGGCATGCAGATCTTTGTGAAGACAAAGAATAGTCAAGATCAAGTGAGGATGGGAAGGCAGCCATCCTCGCCGAAGGAACCCACAAGACCCCTGGCAAGATCCTTGCCGAGGACGCCTGCGCGCCACGGCAAGACCCTCGCCAAGCACGCCAGCAGGGCCACCATCAGGCCCGCACCAGCCAGGGCTCCGGCACCATTCACATGCAGCTGCCGACCCAACCAACTGGGCAGACACCTACGTGGCAACATGTAGCCCTTCGTAGAGGCTCCACCACCGCGCCACCTCAGCTGCCTACCTGCTTACATGGCACCGCATGCACCGTTGGCCAGGGCGCGTGTCGAAGCCTGGAGGAGCGGCGACGGACGGGATGGGCCTCGCCCCCGTCCCCGATAAAGTGAGAGGACACCTAAGCGATGCATTGCACCTTGTCCTGTAATACGAGGGATAACCTCGCAGCACTGTACCCTTTCCACCTCCTGTGTGCCACTCTGGCAGCCCCTTTCACCTATAAAAGGAGGCCTGAGGCGACCAGGAGAAGGATTCGGCTTTTTGGAGCTCGTCACGCCTCGTAGCTAGCTCAAGAACATAGAATACAGCCACCAAAGCAGAAGTAGGGTTTTATGCATCCTCGCGGCCCGAACCTGGATAAACGAACCGCGTGCTTCTCTGTTAGACCCGCTCTTCTCTCAACCCCGCGCCCCGCAACCGTAGTAGGGATTCTTGTGATCCCATAGGTGTCGTTTCCCACCGACATCTTTGGCGCGCCAGGTAGGGGGCGCAATTGTGAGAATCGGTTTTAGCAGTTGAGTGGGCGTTTCTTCATCGCCATGGCCCCTAAGAAGAAGACGGCCACGGCGATCGGCTCACTGGGGGCCGAACTGCCCGTGCCGGTGCGGACGAATAGCGGACCGGTCATGACAGACTCGGCTGCGGCCGCGAGCACCAAAGACCACCCAACGGTCGAACTGGCGGCGGCATCGTTTGCGGCAGACGACCGGCTGCACGCCGCCAGGCCCAAAGACAGAGCTGGGCCCCCTGCAGGCAGCGCGGGGCCCTCTGGGGGTGTCGTCGCGCCGACTCCGGGCGGCGCGGCGACCTCGAGGACGCATACACTGACGACCACCACGCGTTCTTCCCATGGTATGCGCGCCGAGCAGCGTCACCACCTTGGTGACCCTGGGCACCGCCGTGGGAAGGGCCCTGTGCGTCATCGGCAAGAGGAAGGAGTCCAACCGCTCTCCGAAGCACTGGTGACGATGGCACGCAGCCGTTGGGTCGTGATGGAGCTCCTTCTAACATGGTTAGAAGTCGAAGCATACCACGATCCACTCAGCTGTCGCCGCCACCCACGCCAGCGGAGGCCTTGGCACGCGCGCAACTGCTCCTCGACTTCCCTCCCGCTGCGGAGAAGCTTGATGAGTGGAGGGCCACCATCCGGAGCCTCGTCGCCGTCGCGAATAAAGACGATCCGTGACCGGCAGGGCTCTCGGCTCTGCGCTCCACCGAACCACCACATGCTGGCGCTGGGAGGACCGGGGGAGCTGTGGCCACGGTGCACTCTCCTCCTCCTCGCCAGCCGCCGCGGGCGTCGGCCCGTCACGATGACGCTGGTGATAACATCTCCATAGCGTCGTCCGGTCCACGGACCCTCCACGACCAGCGCCAGATTTTTTGGGAGCGAGCCCACGAAGATGCTCGAACCACCGTCGAGCGCCGGCGCGAAACGCGCCGCCAGTCGGACAAGCGGGCGGGACATGCTACGGACCACCAGGCACCGGGGGAGCCCGGCGGCCTACCTTACGAGGTGGGCTGCCCGACTTTTACCGATGACCTGAGGCAGTTCCAGTGGCCGTCCAGCCGCACGTTCAAGCCCGACGTCGGTGAGAAGTACACCGGCAAGAACCATCCATCCGAGTTCCTCAGCATCTACACCATCGCGATGCAGGCCGCTGGGGCTCGCGACGACAAGGTGCTTGCCAACTACGTCCCGCTGGTGCTCAAGCCCAATGTAATGTCTTGGTTGATGCATTTGCCGATGGACTCCATCTCTTCCTGGTCAGATCTGTGCCATGAGTTCGTTGGCGCCTTCACAGGAGGCTACCAAGCTCATGGCCAGGCCAGTGATCTGCATATCAGTCCCCAGAAGGAGGGGGAGACCCTGCGCAAGTACATCTAGAGATTCAGCCGGGTGCAGTACAACATCCCCGATGTTCATCCCGCCGCTGTGATTAGCGCGTTCCATCAGAACATGCGCAATCACAAGATGCGCGAGGAGCTGGCGATGACCAAGGTAAAGGATGTGGCCGAGCTCTATGTTCTGGCCGACAGGTGCGCCCGAGCTGAAGAGGGAAGGAAGTACCCCGGCGAAGACGACGGCGCGGAAATCGACTCTACCGATGAGGACGCCGCCGCCCTGACGAAGAAGGGCCGACGTCGCAAGAAGAAACGCAAGGGCAAGGCCGTGCTTGCCGTCAAGGGATCTGAAGACACTGGTGCCGGCAAGAAGGTCAAGGCAGACACCCCCAGCAAGGAGATTGCCGGGTGCGCCGCCTGCCGGGCCTTGGCGGCCACCGACAAGCCAGGGAGCTCCGGCAAGCAATACTGCAAGATCCACCGCACCAAGGGCCACGATCTCCAGAACTGCCGACAAGTCGAGCTGCTTGCTGAAAAGCAAAAGGCTGAGTATGGAAGGCGAGACAAGGAGAAGGACCAAGATGGTGTTGGGGGATCCGGCAAGAAGCGTGGCGGCCAAGGAGGCTGCCCCAGCAAGGACAACCAGAAAGAAAGGCCCGCCCGGGGCTGCGACAAGGAACAAGAAGACGACGGTCACGACGAGGACGACGAGTCCGGTGAGCAAGGATTCCAAAAGGCTATAGAGGCCATGTGCATCGATGGCGGCACCTCGATGCATGCCTCTCACCGACGGCTCAAGCAGTGGGCGCGAGAGGTTACGGCGATGGAGCCGTCGTTCGACGCTCAAAAGCCCCTAAAATGGTCCAGCACGCCCCTCATCTTTGACACCGAGGACTACCCTGATCGCACTACCGCGGTCGGGTGTATGCCGTTGTTGGTTTCGCCAACAATACGCAACCTCAGGGTGAACAAGATGTTGGTTGATAGCGGGGCCAGCCTAAACCTGATGTCGCCTGTCGTGATCAAAAGGTTGCAAATCCCTGATGGAGACCTCGAGGAAACGGGCACGTTCCAAGGGGTCAACCCGGGGAGGAGCCAGCCGAAGGGAAAGGTCACGCTGCCCATGACCTTTGGAGGAGAATTGAACTACATAACTGAGAAGATCGTCTTCGAGGTAGCCGAGATCCCTTTGCCCTACAACGGGATCCTCGGCCGCCCGGCACTGGCGAAGTTCATGGCTGCGTCACACTATACCTACAACATGCTGACGATGCCCAGGCCGTTGACCATCATCTCCGCCCCCTGACAAGAAGGACACGCTGATCTGCACCGAACAACTCTATCGAGAAGCAGTTGCAGCAGCTGCCGTCAAGGCACCTGCTCCTGCCGCCGAAGGCCCGGCAGGGAAGAAGGAACCCCGCAAGACCTCTCGCACCCACTCCGGCAAGCGCACCTCCTCGGGGTGTTGTGCTACCATTGAGGACGTGCCGGAGAACTCTGCCGACAAGATCAAGAGATCCAGGGCCGAGCCGCCACGGACCAAGAGGGTGCCCGTCGTGGAGGGCGGCACGGGAGGGGCCTTCACTATAGGCTCCACCCTTGACAGCAAATAGGAAGGCGAGCTCATCACCTTCCTGCAGGCGAATGTCGACGTCTTTGCATGGCAAGCGTCCGACATCCCCGGTGTTCCCAGGGAGGTGATTGAGCACCACCTAGCTGTCTGCCCCCACACGCGGCCCGTCAAGCAGAAGGTCAGAAAGCAGGCTCTGGAGAGGCAGGAGTTCATCACAGAGGAGATTAGGAAGCTAGAAGCGGCAGGTTTAGTGAGAGGGGTGCTCCATCCAACGTGGTTGGCCAATCCGGTAGTGGTGCACAAGGCGAATGGGAAGTGGAGGCTTTGTATTGATTACACAAATATCAATAAGGCTTGCCCTAAGGACCCCTTCTTGTTGCCGCGCATCGACAAGATTGTTGACTCCACGGCCGAGTGTGATCTGTTATCATTCCTCGATGCCTACTCAGGCTACCACCAAATCTTCATGACAAGAGAAGATGAAGAGAAGACAACATTCATCACCCCATGTGGTATGTATTGCTTTTTACGAATGCCTTTCAGGTTGAAGAGTGCTGGCTCAACATTTGCAAGAGCGGCCCAAATTGGTTTTGAACCTCAGCTCCATAGAAATATGGAAGCCTACATGGATGACATAGTAGTAAAAACCAAGGACGGGCCGACTCTTGTGCAAGATCTGGAGGAGACATATGCCAACCTGCGCAAGATCAACCTCAAGCTGAAACCCCGAGAAGTGCGTCTTCGGCGTCCCATCCGGCAAGCTTCTCGGGTTCTTCGTGTCACATCGCGGGATCGAGACAAACCCAGACAAGATCAAGGCTATTGAGCAGATCGAGGTGCCCAAGCGAATCAAGGATGTGCGTCGGCTCACTGGTTGCGTTGCCGCCATGAGCTGGTTCATCTCCAAGTCCGTCGAGCGCGCCCTCCCCTTTTTCAAGATCTTGAAAAAGGTGGGCCCAATGGAGTGGACCCCAGAAGCCGAGGCCGTGTTGCAGGACCTAAAGAAATATGTCGGTGTTCTGGGAACGGGGGTCCCTAGACTTGCCTGCCTGCGGCCTGCGGCATGGCTCAAGTGGGGGCCCAGCGTGGCCCAGCTTCATCAGCTCAAGCTCAAGACCCTCGCGAGGGGCCAAGCCTCATGAGGCGGTGACGGGAACCTTCCCCAGGAGCAGCCTCGTCAGGCAGGCTCACGAGGAGGCGGAGAGATCAAGGCAGGGTACCTCACGAGGGTGCCCCGTGACGCAAGCCATGACGATGGAGACCAGGCGGGCGCTAGGCGGGCGCCGGCTTGCGCAGTGTCCTCATTTCCCCTTTGGTGCAAAGGAGGCAAGCACAGGCCAAGGCATCAGGCAAAGGTTGCCGCTTCGGTGAAACAAGACCAAGACCAGTAGAGCAGCAGGAAGGAGGTCATCGTGGAGCCCAGGACAGCGTCACCGCCAGAGCCTTTGGCAGCCAAAGACCAACTTTAGTCAGGATAAGTGTACTAGATGTTCCCCTTCAAAATGGTCAATTGTTGGCGCCCTTCCCGCTCATTATTTGGGAAGAGGACAGGGCCTCCCTCTATAAATAGGACTAGCCACCAAACGAAGAGGAGGACGGATGAGAACAGGAATAACCAAGGAGGTCGAGCAGAGAGAGAAACGGGTGGAACCTACCAGAGAGAGAGAGAGAGAGAGAGAGAGAGAGAGAGAGAGAGAGAGAGAGAGAGAGAAGCGACTAGACTCACCCAAGCAGTACATCGCACCAGCTCAAGAACAACCCCTCGCGAGGCTGTTCTTCTTTGTACTGTTCATCATCAGCCCCTGAGGCAATCCACCACACCACACACTGGAGTAGGATATTACACCACAACGGTGGCCCGAACCAGTATAATCCTTGCGTCTCTTGTGCTGTTCTTCATTCATAGTTTAGATCCCTCGCAAACCATCAACGCGTGAGCTGGTAGGGGAAAGATCTCTGCGTGCACCCCAGTGTTCGAACCTCAAGGGTCTGCCGGAACTTGAAATCCGACATTTGGCGCGCCAGGTAGGGGTGCGCTGGAATCTTTCTTCCGCTGGTCGCATTGATCTTCCGTCGTGCCCATGGCTGACGCTCGCCGAGCCCGTGTCGAGCGTCGGGCTGATCGTGCCGCTCGAGTCGCCCGGACGGCTCCTGTCGGCGGACGCCCTTGTCGTTCCCCGTCGCCTGCCGTCAACGCGCCACCGGCCCGGCGGGGGACGAGCAGGAGGCCTGTTGGGGGGAGCTGCGCGATCTCTACCTCACCCATCGTGCCGGGCCGGCGCCCCCGGTCATCGTAGCTCTCCTGGGCGGCTCACTGGCGCCACCTTAGAGCCGCCACGTCAAGCCGTTCACCCGCCAGATCGCCATCGCCTCAAAGCATCAGGGAGCCCCGCCGGGCTGGGTGGCGCCCGAGGCCGACCTGCTCTTCAACTCGGACGATCACCCCTCCAACCCCGCCGGTTCGGGAGCACTTCCGATCTTTGTGCACCCCCACCATCTGCGAAGTGGTAGTCACCACGACCCTCATCGACGGGCGGAGCCGCCTCAACGCAGCTCTGTGGAGGCCTTCAGCCTCCTCCATGTGCCACCAGAGCGGCTCCAGCCCAGCAGTCCTTTTTCGGGAGTCGAAGCCGGTTCCACCGCCTCCCTAGGGCAAATTCGCCTCCCAGTGACCTTCGGCACCCGCGACAACTTCTGCACGGAGCTGATCGACTTCGACATCGCCCCCATCGTCCTCCCCTACAATGCCATCCTCGGCTATCCATCCTTGGCCCGGTTCATGGCAGCAACTCACCCGACGTACAACCTTATGAAGATGCCCGGGAGCAGCGGCGTCCTTACCGTGTCAGGAAACACCGGAGATGCACTGCAGATGCTCAAGCTTGTTTTCAAGGCAACTGCGGTGGCACGATCCGCCAACACTGACACCCCCGAGCCCAAGGGGGCTGCGCCGTCCAAGAAGAAGCAACTATTCACTCAAAACAAGGCGGAAACCAAGCAGTTACCAGTCGACGAGGACGGGTCCACTGACGCCACCTTCACCATAGGTGCAAACCTCGAACCCAAGCAGGAGGAGGCCTTGGTAAAGTTCCTCTTGCCTTGAACAAGAAGGTGTTCGCGTGGGGACTGATCGGTTGGCGGGGGTCCCGAGGCGTGATCGAGCATCACCTCAACGTGTGCCCCAACGTGCGCCCGTGAAAGCGAGAGGGAGGCGACAGTCCACGAGAGAAACAAGCTTTTATCGTCCAAGAGACCCGCAAGCTAGAGGGAGCAGGGTTATTCGCGAGGTCCACTACACGGATTGGCTGGCCAACCCGGTTGTCGTGCCAAAAAGGGGGAAAGGAACGTATGTGTCGACTTCACCAACCTCAACAAGGCCTGCCCACAGGATCCATTTCCGCTTCCTCGCATTGACGGATCATCGACTCCACCATCGAGTGTGACCTCGTCAGTGCTTCTGGATGCCTTCTCGAGGTTATCACCAGATCAAGATGGCGGTGGAAGACGTGGAAAAACGGCTTTCCGACCCCGTGCGGAGTGTACCGCTATACCTGCATGCCGCTTTGGGTTGCGCAGAACGCAGCGCGACCTTTCGATGGGCTGATGCACGCCTACGGGCCGACAACTCGGGAGGAATGCTGAGGCGTATGTCGATGACATTGTAGTGAAGTCTCGGGAGGCGAAAACCCTGATACATGACATGGAAGAAACCTTCATGAGCCTTGATAAAGTGGATCTGCGGCTCAACCCGGAGAAGTGCGTATTTGGAGTCCCCTCGGGCAAGCTCCTGGGTTTCCTCGTGTCCCATAGAGGCATCGAGGCCAACCCAGAAAAGGTCAAAGCAGTCGAAGACATGAGCCCACCAAAGACCCTCAGAGAAATGCAGAAACTCACCGGACGCGTGAGCGCGCTAGGACGTTTCATCTCCAAGCTGGGGGAACGAGCACTGCCATTGTTCAAGCTGATGAAAAAGAAGGGGCCCTTTGAATGGACTGAAGAGGCCGACAAGGCATTCCAAGATCTCAAGAGGTACCTTACCAGCCCTCCGGTGATGGTAGCTCCACATCCTCGGGAGCCTCTGGTGCTCTGCCTCGCGGCCACTCCCTACTCTGCCAGCGCAGCCCTGGTGGCGGTCAGGGAAGAGCATCAGGCCAAGGCCGCAACTGCCCTCCGGGCAGAAGCGAAGCAAAGACAAGAGAGCCTCATGAAGATCGCGACCGCGACCGAAGAGGATCAGCCGCAGCAGGAAAGCATGCCCGGAGCAGGAGAGGCCTCACCGAGCGACCAAGCGTTGGGGGCTCCGTCGTCTGGGAGGCGCCCCAACCTACGGAGGACGCGAGCAGCGCCAGCGCTCACAGCCTTGTCGACCACCCCGTGTACTTCGTCAGCACGGTGCTACGAGACGCGAGGGCATGGTACCCCATGCCCCAAAAACTCCTCCTCGCGCTATTGGTAGCCACACGCAAGCTGCAACACTACTTCCAAGATCATCCCATCAAGGTCGTCTCAGGATACCCTCTGGAGAGGGTGCTCAGGAGCCCCAACTCAACTGGAAGACTCGCCGAGTGGAACATCGAACTGCAAGCATTTCAGCTCAAATTCAGCACAACCAGAGTCATCAAGGGGGCCGCATTGGCAGATTTTATGGCAGAATGGACGGAGGCACCCGGCCTCGAAGCAGGCGAAGACCGATCACTTTCCCCGGGGAGTGAGGCACCGGACGGCTGGGTCATGCACTTCGACGGGGCATTCTCCCGACATGGCGCGGGGGCCGGCGCAGTGCTCGTATCCCCTACTCAGTACAAGCTCTATTACGCCGTGCAGCTCTGCTTCCAGCACGGGGAAAAGGTCTCCAACAACATAGCAGAATATGAAGGCATGATAGCTGGCCTGAGAGCCGCAGTCGCTTTGGGGGTAAAGCGCCTCATCATCAAGGGCGATTCACAACTCCTCGTCAACTTCTCCAACAAGAAATACGAGCCGAAGGACGAGCACATGGAAGCCTACCTCGCGGAGGTTCGCAGGATGGAGAAACAGTTCTGGGGGCTAGAGCTATAGCATGTGCCTCGCGACACCAATCAAGAGGCGGATGACATCGCCAAGAGGGCGTCCAGGCGGCTGCCTCAGGAGCCTGGCGTCTTCGAAGAGCGACTCTTCAGGCCCTCGGCGGCACCATCACTATCAAGCGCGGTGCAACCTCGGGAGGAGCTCCCCCAACCGCCTGCCTCGGGAGCCCGGCCTGCGGCCCGGCCTCAGGGGCACGCCTGCTCCTGGCGTTGGAGCCTCAGGAGGGGTGCTGGATCACAGAGCTCAAGATCTACTTGACGCGGGGGGCCCTGCCGGAGAAGGAGGAGGAGGCGGAGCGTGTGGCGCGGCAAGCCACGGCCTACTGCATCAGGGATGGAGAGCTTTACCGGAGGTGACCGAACAACGTGTCCCTATGTTGCATTTCCAGAGAACATGGGAAGGAATTGCTGGAAGACATACACGGCGGAGACTACGGGCATCACTTATCGTCACGGACCCTCGTTGGCAAGGCGTTCCGCAGCGGGTTCTACTGGCCCACAGCACTCAGCGACGCTGTTGAGCTGGTAAAGGCTTGTGAGGCCTGCCAATTTCACGCCAAGCAGATCCATCAGCCGGCGGGAGGTCTGCAAACTATACCCCTCTCATGGCCATTCGCAGTTTGGGGGCTGGACATTCTAGGCCCGTTCCCTCGGGCGCCAGGGGGCTATCGCTACCTCTACGTCACCGTGGACAAGTTCACCAAGTGGATTGGGGTGGAAGCTGTCTGCACCATCCCGTGAGACTCATGCGGTCAAGTTCATCGGGGCCTCGTGAGCCGGTTTGGGGTGCCTAACCGCATCATCACCGACAACGGTTCACGCTTCACCAACAATCTCTTCAAAATGTATTGTGCTAACCTTGGAATGCAGATATGCTACGCTTCGGTGGCGCACCCCCGGAGTAACGGCCAGGCCGAGCGAGCCAACGCAGAGGTTTTGAAGGGCCTCAAAACCAGGACCTCCAAGAAGAAGCTGGAGGCCTGCGGCAGGGGCTGGCACGACGAGCTCCAGTCTGTGCTGTGGTCCATCCGCATGACCGCGTCCAAGCCGACTGGCGAGACCCCCTTCTTCCTCGTCTATGGAGCAGAATCCGTCCTCCCTCATGAGGTCAGGCGTCACTCCGCACGGGTCCTGGCGTTCGACGAGGCGCAGCAGGACGCCATGCGGGGGACGGATCTCGTGCTGGGGGAGGAACACCGCCGAGAGGCCGCGCAGCGAGCGGCAAGGTATCAACAGCGCTTGGCGATACCACCGCCGCAACATCCTCCCTGTGACTCTTGAGGTAGGGTACCTCGTGCTCAGACGGGTCCACTCCAGGAAGGGTTGCATAAGCTTTCTCCCATGTGGGAGGGCCCGTTCAAGGTTGTTCATGTTTCCAGGCCCGGCTCCGCACGCTTGGAGACTCAGGAGGGGGTGCCCATCCCGAACGCGTGGAACATCCAGCATCTTCAGAAATTCTACCCTTAAAGAAAGGCCCAGAGCCTGTAAAAAAGGCCTGGAGCCTGTGAAGAAGGCAAACGCCTGTGAAGCTCATTTTCCCAAGAAAGGCCCGGAGCCTGTGAAGAAGGCAAACGCCTGTGAAGCTCATTTTCCCGAGAAAGGCCTAGAGCCTGTGAAGAAGGCAAACGCCTGTGAAGCTCATTTACCCAAGAAAGGCACGGAGCTCGTGAAGAAGGCAAACGCCTGTGAAGCTCATTTTCCGAGAAAGGCCAGGAGCTCGTGAAGAAGGCCAACGCCTGTGAAGCCTGCTTTCGAGAAAGGCCCGAGTTCGTGAAGAAGGCCAATGCCCGTGAAGCTCGCCGCTGTGACACTCTCACGTAATAATGAGTTGGGGTTGTACACGCCCGGAGTCTCCGGAGAGCCGCCCTCGGGCCTCGGGGCTCCGCCCACGCCAGATGGCAGCAATTAGCTCATATTTGGTGAGAAGACGTCGAAGACTAGATTAGGTGCCGGACGCGGCTTTTTCATTTGCTTTCTGCAGTTGGCTTGTTCGTTCTTATTTGAAGTTTTATTGAAGTTGGTGCCGTCCTTGGTTTGTGACTCTTCGTCTTTTTCGCTCACTTGCCTCTTTTTCTCTCGTGCAAGTCTCGCGAGGGAGCAGCACGGGCACCCTCGTGAGTGTTTTCTGCCCTTGTTGTTTGAAGCTTTCCTATCCGGGTCCACTACGGAGCACCTGGCCCCGATCTGCGTCCCACCTTGGCATCGCGACGCGAACACAGGACCTGGGTCGGTCGCCTCCACAACCAGGCCGGGAGCTGCTCCTCCTGACTAATCCTTGCAGGCAATGAAGCGCGCGGCGAGGCCTCGGCCTCGGGAAGCGAAGACCACGACAACCCCCCCCCCCGAGCTAAGTAATTCCTATACGCGGGCACGCGGCACAACAGTTCAGCACAGAAATAGCGGAAACAACATGATAACTAATAGCAACAGTTCAAAGACGCCCCACGGGCCCTACACTACTTTCTCTTTGCGCAGGGAAGGGAGAAAAACATAATAGGCACGACTTGCTTGGCGCCAGCTCGTGGCGAAGGCTCGTACTGCCTCCGGAGCTCAGTCAGACTCCTCCTCGCGCTTCACCGAGGCGCGACGGCGGGCTGACCCGCTACCTCCCTCCAGGCGGGTGCGGCGACACGGGGGCTGGTCGCGGCCACCGCTGGAGGAGCTGCCGTCCTAAGGAGAGCCGCCGAAGCTCGACGAGCCCCGAGCGCCGCCGACCACGTGCCTACTGTCATGTTCATCCCGACCATCCCCGGGGCTGGGTACACGGCCGCGGTTATCATCTTCAGGGCAGCACCCGGCACGGCGACCGTCTTCTCCGAACACCCTCATGTAGAGGGTGGCGTCACCGTCGAACTTGAAGTGCAGGGGTGCCTTTGCGGCTCCGCCACGCTGGCGAACAAGCGTTTGCCAGCCCACGGTCAGGCCACATTCCCGGCGATGGAGACCAACAACGAAGCCCAGGAGGCCCGACTGCAACAACCGTCAGCCTGAAGCCAGAGGCCGCCCGGAGCGCCGGCCAGAAGTTCACCTACAAAGAAGCGGGGAAGCTGGAGCCAGGTGCTGGTCGGCTCCACCGAGCACACGACGAACTCCGACAGCACCTCCGCCGAGTGGAAGCGCGGCCTAGGGGGCCGTGCAGTCACGACACGCCCCCCATCGACAACCTGGCGCCCATCACCGCGCAGGGGATCGCCTCCACGACCACGGGAAGCCGCTACGGGAGCCACATGATGTTTGCGGGGACGACCTCGACCTCGCTTGGCCTGGGGAGAGTCAGGCCCCACCTGGCGGGCCTTTCCCTTCTCCGCGGCCGAGAACCTCTTCGACGGAGCCATGGAGAGAAAGGAGTAGCAAGAGGGGATAGACTGGAAGGGCTTGCGCCGTTCCATACTTACAGCCGGAGGAGGCCAACCGTCAGCCTCCATGATCACAGGTAATCATGACCCATTTCTGCGTGCAGGGACTTGTCAAGTCATGCGGTCGCCGAGGGATCAGGGGGAAGCGGAGACGCCCACGACCAATAAATCGCCATCGCTTGGCGCCCAAGGCCGCAGGTGTTAGCTCATGGCGCTCAGACTTGCCCCTTCGCTTCTCTGCTAAGCCAAGTCGAGGCGCCTTGGGCCGGGGCTGCTGTCGTGATGCAGGAGCAGGGGTCCCAGACTTGCTCGCCACGGCCTGCGGCGTGGCTCAAGTGGGGCCTAGCGGCCCAGCTTCATCAGCTCAAGCTCAAGACCCTCGCGAGGCCAAGCCTCATGAGGCGGTGACAGGTGAACCTTCCCAGAGCAGCCTCATCAGGCAGGCTCACGAGGAGGCAGAGATATCAAGGCAGGGTACCTCACGAGGGTCCCTCGTGATGCAAGCCATGACGATCGAGACCAGGCGGGCGCCGGCCTGCGTAGTGTCCTCATTTCCCCTTTGGTGCAAAGGAGGCAAGCACAGGCCAAGGCATCAGGCGAAGGTTGCCGCTTCGGTGCAACAAGACCAAGTGTGGAGCCCGGGACGGCGTCACCGTCAGAGCCTTTGGCAGCCGAAGACCAACTTTAGTCAGGATAAGTGTACTAGATGTTCCCCTTCAAAATGGCCAATTGTTGGCGCCCTTCCCGCTCATTATTTGGGAAAAGGCCCAGGGCCTCCCTCTATAAATAGGACTAGCCACCAAACGAAGTGGAGGACAGATGAGAACAGGAAGAACCAAGGAGGTCGAGCAGAGAGAGAAACGGGTGGAACCTACCAGAGAGAGAGAGAGAGAGAGAGAGAGAGAGAGAGAGAGAGAGAGAGAGAGAGAGAGAGAGAGAGAAGCGACTGGACTCATCCAAGCAGTCCATCGCACCAGCTCAAGAACAGCCCCTCGCGAGGCTGTTCTTCCTTTGTACTGTTCATCATCAGCCCCTGAGGTAATCCACCACACCACACACTGGAGTAGGGTATTACACCACAACGGTGGGCCGAACCAGTATAATCCTTGCGTCTCTTGTGCTGTTCTTCGTTCATAGTTTAGATCCCTCACAAACCATCAACACGTGAGCTGGTAGGGGAAAGATCTCCGCGCGCACCCCAGTGTTCGAACCTCAAGGGTCTGCCGGAACCCGAAATCCGGCAAAATACCTTTCCTCCACGCCGATACTAGTTGCGCCTAAACCACAAGAGCCGTTGTTGCTGTATCTAGCAGCGACGAATCAAGTGGTTAGCACCGCACTAGTGGCGCAGAGGGAGGTCGACGAGGAGACAGCAATGGCGGCAGGACCAGCAGAGGGTGAGCCGAAGATTCCTCTGGCAGGGCCCGGTGCCGACGAGGCGTGGCCCCTGGCGGAGTCTGGTGCCACCAAGGCGACGCCCGCACGGTCGAGTGAAGTGGTGCCCAAGAAGAAGGTGATAGAGCACGCGGTTTACTTTGTCAGCTCCCTCTTGCAGGGGGCTAGGTCAAGGTATTCTGGTGTGCAGAAATTGCTCTTCGGCCTCCTTATGGCCTCGAGAAGCTGCTTCACTACTTCCAGGCCCACGAGATCACTGTCGTCACCCGCCTCCCGTTGCAACGGATACTGCACAACCCAGATGCAACTGGAAGGATTGTGGAATGGGCCTTGGAGCTATCAAGCTTCGGCTTAAAGTCTGAGAGTACCTCGACAATTCGGAGCAGAGTCCTGGCGGAGTTCATCGCGGAATGGACCTCGACACCTGACGAAGAAATCCAGGAGACAACTCTCCCCGGCAAGGAGGGGGAATGCAACTAGGTCATGTACTTTGATGGAGCCTTCTCGCTGCAAGGCGCGGGTGTCGGTGTGCTGCTTGTCGCACCCACCGGAGAGCACCTCAGGTACGTGATCCAGATGCACTTCCCCAGGGAGATGTCCACCAACAACACTGCCGAGTACGAGGGATTGCTTGCCACTCTCAGGATTGCGGCAGACCTCGGGGTCAATAAGCTCATCGTCAGGGGTGACTCGCAGCTTGTTGTCAGGCAAGTCAACAAAGATTATCAGAGCCCACTAATGGAAGCATACGTAGATGAGGTGAGGAAACAAGAGGGACGCTTTGACGGTATCCAGGCAGAGCACGTCCCCCGAGCGGGGAACGACGTCGCTGATTACCTGTCGAAGCGTGCCACATTCAAGTTACCTGTGGAACCAGGTACCTTTTTGCTCCGGTTAACTCAACCATCCGTCGATCCATCAGCGGGGCAGAGCAAGCGGAGAAAATCAGGTCCCGGCAAGTACTTTCCTATCGAGCCCCTCGGGGCCGCCGGCAAGGGTACCGCCGCGGACGCTGAGCCTGCCCAAGAGCAATTGACTCCAGCAGGGCGTCAAGCCCTGGCTGTAGAGACGGTCACTCCCATGGCGGAAGAGATGCCTTTAGTCCTTGCCGTCGAGCCTCAGGCTCCGGCGTGGGCGTAGCATACCGTCCAATTCCTCCAGACAAGGGAGCTTCCTGAGGAGCAGGAAGAAGCAGAGAAAGTAGCCCATCGGTCCGCCTCTGTGCATTAAATCGATGGCGTCTGTCTGGGAGAAGGCCGAACGGTGTGAAACTCAAGTGCATCCCCCGGGAGGAAGGACTGGAGCTGTTGGCAGAGATACATGTAGGCATATGTGGCTCCCACATAGGCTCAAGGGCCCTTGCCGGTAAGGCGTTCTGGCAAGGTTTCTTCTGGCCCACCGCCCTCCAGGATGCAACGGCGCTAGTCACCAGGTGTGAAGCGTGCCAGTTTCATTCAAAGAAGCTTCATCAACCAGCTCAAGCCCTTCAAACAATCCCTCTCTCCTGGCCATTGTCGGTCCGGGGGCTCGATATACTGGGCCCCTTCCCTCGCACCGTCGGGGGCTTTGAGTACTTGTACGTTGCAATCGACAAGTTCACAAAGTGGCCAGAGGTGGAAGCAGTGAGAAAGGTGATCGCCACCACCGTCAAGTTTTTCAAAGGATCGGTCTGCCATTTTGGTGTGCCAAACAGAGTCATCACCGACAACAAAGACGCAGGTCACAAGCCACACCTTCATGCAATACATTCAAGACCTCGGCAGCAAGGCCTGTTTTGCTTCTGTGGCACACCCACGGAGCAACGGCCAAGCGGAGAGGGCAAATGCTGAAGTGTTGGGAGGCCTTAGGACAAAGACTTTTGACAAGCTGCACAAGAGTGGAAGACGCTGGATTGATGAACTGCCGGCGGTTCTTTGGTCGATCAGGACGACGCCAAATCGAGCTACCGGCCAGACACCTTTTGCCCTGGTATACAGGTCAGAAGCAGTTCTCCCCACGGAACTCATATACGGGTCACCTCGAGTGCTCGCTTATGACGAGCTTGAGCAAGAGTCATTGCGCCAAGATGACGCGACACTCCTTGAGGAAGATCGTCTTCGGGAGGCTGTGAGAGCAGCACGCTACCAGCAAGCCTTGCGCCGCTACCATAGCCGCAAGGTTCATGCCCGAAGCTATGAGGAAGGCGACCTTGTTCTTCGGCGTTCAATCAGCCAAGAATTCCAACAAGTTGACGCCAAAGTGGGAAGGCCCTTATCGTATTACGAGTCACTGTGCCCGGCGCGCAGTCCGCTGGAGACCGAGGATGCTGCATACCGATGGGAAACTCCTGGAACATCGAGCATCTTCACAAGTTTTACCCATAAGGCGCGGCTTGCCGGGCCTCCCGGCAAGCCACCTTTTGTACGAGCTTTGCCGCAAGGCATGTGACCCTTTGTACAGAGCCAGGCGCAGACCCTGAGTGAGAATGAATGAAGCGCTGGCGCCCTAAGTTATAGCATGCATGCTAGGTCGAGTCTCGTCCTTGGTTAGGGTTGATAGTGCTTAGCGGCGGCTAACCCCTAGCTTAGAGGTCGAGTGCGCGTTTTTCTGTTCTTCTCTGTCTTCTTTGGTTTGCAGGACACATGAATATCCTTGTTGAGCTTCTTTGGAAGAAAGGGGATGGACCGGCATCCAGGCCCCGGCAAGCCAGTATTGCCGGGGGCTACAAGAGTAAAGATCCACCCGTGGCAAGCCAAGGTTGCCGGGGGCTGCAGATTCAGATAAGTTCTTTATCCCTTATCATGCGTTTCGTTATGGACTGAGGTATGTGAAACCTCGTTTTATCCTTAGGCTACCGGGCTCCCCTCACTCCGGACCCCAGGACTCGTTTCCTGGCACCGAGTTTGGTCGTAGTCACGGCAACAAGGAAACGAAACAAGGAGCCTAAGCCCATCTCATCCATGCCTCCGCCAAGCACGTGAGATAGGTCGAACGAAGTAGGGGGACGACAAGGCCTGTTGTCGGGCAAGAAAATGTTTATCTTAAGGGTAACAAGTCCTTGTCATGGGTTTTACCTACGAACGAAAAACCCGGCAAACATCCCTTTTTCATTAAAAAACATTCCGCACAAGTATAGTTCATACGAAATGAAAAACATGAGCAAGGGAATTACAAGTTCTAAAACCAACAAAGGCCCGAAGGCTTACAAGACTAAAAAGAGGTAAGATGCCTGTAATCCCTTTCTTGTCCCTGTCCTCAGGAGGCAGGTCAAGGAGGCGAAAAGAGCAAAAGGGGCGCCTAGGCGAGCTACGAGTGGCAGAAGACGCCAAGAGAACATCTTGGTGGCCGTCCAAGGGCTGGATGGTGATGGCGGCGCCGGAGGCAGAGCTCGAAGACGAGGCGGCAGGACGTCAGTACGCGTCAAAGGCGTCGGTGCCCGCGTACTCCAACTTGACGGCCTTGCCGCCTGCCCTCTTCCTCTTTCGCAGCCTCCCAACGCCAGCCGCCCAAGGAGACGACCCTGAGAAGTTCAAGGAGCCGGCAGCACGGATGATGGGGTCGCCGGTGCCGCACAGCGCGGCGCCCGACGCCTTGTCGGACCCGTCATCCTACCGCCCGCTGGCCTCGTCATCGCTGTCGCTGTCCTCCTCGCCACTCTCGCTCGAGGAAGGATCTTCGTCATCAGAAGAGCTTTCCACGTAGCACCTTACGCGAGTCCCGAAGTGCCCGAAGATCTTGACGGAGAGGAGGCCACCCTCCATTAGTTTGAAATGGAGAGTGAGCCCCTCCGTCAAGCTGTGAAGACGGGTGAACGTCTTCCACCCTCGGTGGAGATATATGACGTGAGGGGCGGGGAACTCGACATCAGCCCATGTGTCGCTGATCTCGCAGCCCCTCATGTGCAGCCGCAACGACTGCGGCGGATCCAGCTCCATCTCCCGCGCAAATGGAGTCGGGAGGCGAAGGGGACGGCGCGGTGGCCGGCGCAGCCTGACAAAGAATTTGCAAGGGTTGTCCCCAGCGTGGCCCTCCATGGGAGGAGGAACTGCCGGCGGGGGCGAGGCCGGCGCGCCACCCTGTCCTCCTCTTCCCTGAGCGCTGCGGCCTCTGCCCCGGCCTCGCCCACGGCCTCGCCCCCTCCCCCTTCCCCTCGTGGCCGGCTCTGCCACCGCGGGCACAGGAGGAGGAGGGACGCATTGTCGAGCGGCGACCCTCGCCGCCACCGTCGAAGGACCGGGATTCCCTTTCTCCATGGCGAATGTAAGGAAGGACCAGAAGCAGAAGGAGGGAGAAGATGGAAGAATGCGGGATGCCACCCCCTTCCCACTCTTTATAAAGGAACGGGGGCGGGGCTCGGCCGTCCCGCCCGGCCAATCAAGACACGGGAGGCGCAGGGAACCAGGACCGACCCGCTGCTCCAACCAGTGACGGCCCGGTTTCCCGCCTCCACCGTTTGCCACCCCAAGCGCATGGGAGACGCATGGCCGGCGTGCAGAACCGAAGGGACAGGTGAGGCGACCTCTCCCCACCCCGTGATCATGGGGAGTGGACGCCCTAAAGACCGCGCCTCGGCCCCATCCAGTAAATGAGCCGCGCCTCCACGCCTCCCTCCTTTTACGGGGAAGGCGCGCACTGCCCATTTACTATGATGTGACGCATGCGTGCGGGAACCGCCCCACATGCCGCCCACGTCACGCACGCCCCTCCACGTCGCGCCGCGCGCGCGAGTTGTGGGAAGCACAACGCGTGGAAAATCTTACCGCGGTAAAAACTGCCCCGCCTGCCCGCGCACCGTTTTGGGCCTGACCCAACAACGTGTCGCGCTTATGTGTGGCCCAGGCCCGGGGGCTCCTGTCGGTGTACAAAACTAGGGGCACATTTTTGTACCCCTTAACCTATGCACGGGCAGTCAGAGCCACGCCCACGGCCACACCAAGCAGAGTGGAGGAGGTGAGCCAAGGTAAGACCGAAGCCCAAGACGATGCAAAGCAATGACGAGGACCAAGGCCACAAGGATCAGATGGGCGAAGCAGGTTTCCCCGGCAAGGATCCTTGCCGGGGCGGCCTCAGCGGCCCCAGCAAGACCCTTGTCGGGGCAGCTCGCCCACGCCAGCCGAGCGAGCCACCCTCGAGCCCACCAACACTCAACACATGTGTTGGGACAGGGCACGGGAGGCACCTCTGTGGTGGCATGCAGATCTTTGTGAAGACAAAGAATAGTCAAGATCAAGTGAGGATGGGAAGGCAGCCATCCTCGCCGAAGGAACCCACAAGATCCTCGGCAAGATCCTTGTCGGGGACGCCTGCGCGCCACGGCAAGACCCTTGTCGGGTCACCCGGCAAGGCCCTTGCCGGGCCACCCGGCAAGACCCTCTCCAAGCATGCCAGCAGGGCCACCATCAGGCCCGCGCCAGCCAAGGCTCCGCCGCCGTTCGCATGCAGCTGCCGACCCTACCAACTGGGCAGACACCTATGTGGCAACATGCAGCCCTTCGTAGAGGCTCCACCACCGTGCCACCTGAGCTGCCTGCCTGCTTACATGGCACCGCATGCACCATTGGCCAGGGCGCATGTCGAAGCCTGGAGGAGCGGCGACGGACGGGATGGGCCTCGCCCCCGTCCCCGATAAAGTGAGAGGACACCTAAGCGATGCATTAAATGCACCTTGTCCTGTAATACGAGGGATAACCTCGCAGCACTGTACCCTTTCCACCTCCCCTGTGCCACTGTGGCAGCCCCTTTCTCCTATAAAAGGAGGCCCGAGGCGACCAGGAGAAGGATTCAGCTTTTTGGAGCTCGTTACGCCTCATAGCTAGCTCAAGAACACAAAATACATCCACCAAAGCAGGAGTAGGGTTTTACGCATCCTCGCGGCCCGAACCTGGATAAACGAACCGCGTGCTTCTCTGTCAGACCCGCTCTTCTCTCAACCCCACGCCCCGCAACCGTAGTAGGGATTCTTGTGATCCCATAGGTGTCGTTTCCCACCGACAACTATTGGATTATGCAACTCCCGATACCGGAGGAATACCTTGTGTGCTATCAAACGTCATAACATAACTGGGTGATCATAAAGATGCTCTACAGGTATCTCCAAAGGTGTTTGTTGAGTTGGCATATATTGAGATTAGGATTTGTCACTCTGAGTATCGGAGAGGTATCTCTGGGCCCTCTCGGTAATACACATCATAAGCTTGCAAGCAAATGACTAAGGAGTTAGTTACCAGATGATGTATTACACAACAAGTAAAAATACTTGCCGGTAACGATATTGAACTAGGTATGAAGATATCGATGATCAAATCTCGGGCAAGTAACATACCGATGGACAAAGGGAATTACGTATGTTGTCATAACAGTTCGGCCGATAAAGATCTTAGTAGAATATTGATACGTCTCCAATGTATCTACTTTTTCTCACGCTTTTCCTCTTGTTTTAGACTCTAATTTGCATGTTTGAATGAAACTAACCTCAGACTGACGCTGTTTTCAGCAGAACTACCATGGTGTTGTTTTTGTGCAGAATTAAAAGTTCTCGGAATGGAACGAAACTTTGCGAGGATTTTTATATCAATAATAAGAATTTCTGGAGCCAAGACCCACCGGAGAGGGGCCCCTGGTTGGGCACAACCCACCAGGGCGCGCCACCCTCTCCTGGTGCGCCCAGGTGGGTTGTACCCACCTGGTGGCCCCGTTGACGACCCCCCTGATACTATAAATTCACATATTTCCAGCAAAAATCAGGGAGAAAGAATTATCGCGTTCCACGAGACGGAGCCGCCTCCAAGCTATGGGGCTCCGGAGAGGGGGGTCTTCGTTCTTCGTCATCACCAACCCTTCTCCATCGCCAATTCCATGATGCTCCCCACTGGGAGTGAGTAATTCCTTTGTAGGCTCGCTGGTCGGTGAGGAGTTGGATGAGATTCATCATGTAATCGAGTTACTTTTGTTAGGGCCTGATCCCTAGTATCCACTATGTTCTTAGATTGATGTTGCTATGACTTTGCTATGCTTAATGCTTGTCACTTTGGGCCCGGGTGCCATGAACTCAAATCTGAACCGTTTATGAATTCATCATTATATCCATGTTTTAGATCCGATCTTGCAAGTTATAGTCACTTACGACGTGTTATGATCCGCAACCCGGAGTGACAACAACCGGTCCCACTCCCGGTGATGACCGTAGTTTGAGGAGTTCATGTATTCACTATGTGTTAATGCTTTGTTCCGGTTCTCTACTAAAAGGAGGACTTAATATCCCTTAATTTCCAATATGGACCCCGCTGCCACGGGAGGGTAGGACAAAAGATGTCATGCAAGTTCTTTTAATAAAGCACGTATGACTATTTACGGAATACATGCCTACATTATATCGATGAACTGGAGCTAGTGCCGTATCGCCCTAGGTTATAACTATTACATGATGAATATCATCCAACAAGTCACCGATCCAATGCCTACGAATTTATTTATATTGATCTTGCTGCGTTACTATTGCTCATCACTATTACACTTGCTACAAAATTACTGCTATCACTGTTACTGTTACCGTTGCTGCTGCCACTATTATCAAAACTATCAAACTACTTTGCTACTGATCACTTTGCTGCAGATAATTAATCTCTAGGTGTGGTTGAATTGACAACTCAGCTGCTAATACCTTCAAATATTCTTTGGCTCCCTTGTGTCGAATCTATATATTTGGGTTGAATACTCTACCCTCGAAAACTGTTGTGATCCCCTATACTTGTGGGTTATCAAATATGTAGGAACCAATATGGGCATCCAGGTTCCGCTATTGGTTATTGGTCGGAGAGGTGTCTCGGTCATGTCTACATAGTTCTCGAACCCGTAGGGTCCGCACGCTTAGCGTTTGTTGACAATATAATGTTATATGGGTTATATGATTTGATGGCCGAATGTTCTTCAGAGTCCCGGATGAGATCATGGAAATGATGAGGAGTCTCGAAATGGCCGAGAGGTAAAGATTTATATATAGGACGATGGTATTCGGATACCGGAATAGTTTTGGAGTGCACCGGGTACTCATCGGGTCACCGGAAGGGGTTCCTGATACGTCTCCAACGTATCTATAATTTTTGATTGTTCCATGCTATTATATTATCTGTTTTGGATGTTTTATATGCATTAGTATGCTATTTTATATTATTTTTTGGACTAACTTATTAACCTAGAGCCCAGTGTCAGTTTCTGTTTTTCCTTGTTTTTGAGCTTTGCAGAAAAGGAATAACAAATGGAGTCCAAACGGAATGAAACTTCACGATGATTTTTTCTTGGACCAAAAGACACCCAGGGGACTTGGAGTGCAAGTCAGAAGAGCCACGAGGCGGCGGCAAGGGTGGAGGGCGCACCCTAGGGGGGCGCCCCCTACCTTGTGGGCCCCTCGGTGGCCTCCTGACCTAGCTCTTCCTCCTATATATTTCAAATATTCCATAACTACCAGAAGCATCCACGAAAACACTTTTCTGTCGCCGCAACCTTCTGTACCCGTGAGATCCCATCTTGGGACCTTTTCCGGCACCCTGCCGGAGGGGACTCGATCATGGAGGGCTTCTACATCAACTCTATTGCCCTTCGGATGAAGCATGAGTAGTTTACGACAGAACTACGGGTCCGTAGCTAGTAGCTAGACGGCTTCTTCTCTCTCTTTGATTCTCAATACCATGTTCTCCTCGATGTTCTTGGAGATCTATCTGATGTAATCTTCTTTTTAGTGTGTTTGTCGAGATCTGATGAATTGTGGATTTATGATCAACTTATCTATGCATATTATTCAAATCTTCTCCAAATTCTTATATGCATGATTTGGTATCTTTGTATTTCTCTTCGAATTATCCGTTTGGTTTGGCCAACTAGATTGGTTTTTCTTGCAATGGGAGAGGTGCTTAGCTTTGGGTTCAGACTTGCGTGATTTCACCCAGTGACATAGTAGGGGTAGGAGACACGTATTGCTTTGTTTCCATCAGGGATAACATGATGGGGTTTTCATCATATTGCTTGATTTTATCCTGCTACATCATGTCATCTTACTTAATGCGTTACTCTGTTCTTATGAACTGTCACAACCCAGTTCAGGCCTTGCTTGTCTTTGCATTAGCTTCCATGCATCATGTTTAAATTTTTCTTAAATATGAAATGGGGATGACAGAACCCCAGCACCCCCCTGAAACCAACTAGGGTTTACTAAAATTGGTTTCAATGAACCCAAAATGCCCTTCACAAAATGTTCATCATTTCTGGATTGGGCTAAAACTCCTGGCAAAAATGGTGCACACTTCTCTAGGACATTCTGGATTTTTTTGAATTAAATCATAAGTATTTGAATTTGGACATTTAAATGCTATAAAAGATTTTAAATGTCCAAATAATCTTGAAAGCATTTGAGGGCTGTTGGAAATAGTTTCAAAAGTGCCCACAATTATTTTCAGGATTGTACAAAATGGATTAGTATTTTTACTAATTCAAAACAGAATAAAACGAAATAGAAAACAGAAACAAATAAAAGAGAGAGAAGGGAACCTACCTAACTTACCTGCGTAGCCACCTGGCGGCACAAGTGGCCAGCCCAGCCCACCTAGCCTCCCCCCTGTCATCTTCTTCCCCTGCCAGGAGGATGAGCGCGTGGCCGCAGCGCGCTGGCACGCGTCCCGGCCACCTCCTGCTTCATGCCGCTTCTCCCTCGTCGCCCTGGGCCTCCCTCGCGACGCCACACAGCCCCGACCGCTCTCTCACTCTCTCACGTGCTTTCCCCCCTCCTCTGTTTCTCTTGTGCACAGCCACCGAACGCGTCGTCGCCGCCGTTTGCCATAGCCGCAGCCACCAGCCCTCCCTCGCCCTGCTGCCAGGTCCAGAAGCTCCGCCGCTGACCTCTACACGGTCCCCACCAAGCCACACGAGCGGACGCACCCCACAGCAGCTTCCCCGACCTCTTCTTCAAGCTTCGGCCGCCGAGATCGCCGGCGACCGTGTGCCCTCCCTGACGCCTCCCGGAGCTCGCCGACCTGCTCGTCCGACTCGCTGTGAGCACCTGCATCTAACCCCCCTAACCCCGCTGCCTCTTGCTCGCCGTAGCCGTCGCCCCCTTGCTGCCCGCAGCATGCCGCCGGCCGAGCTCGCCGTCAACGCAGCTCCGGTGACCATTTGGTCACCCCGGCGACTCCAACACGTTCGTAGCACCCCGTAGAGCAGCCCCAGCACATCAGTTGGCTCGCTTGCAAGCTGCAACACCGAACCCGCAACTCACCCGAACGTCGGTCGCCGCTTTCGTGCTCGCCGCCTTTGGCTCCGGCCACCATAGGCCCGGCCTCCACCACCACTAGACGCGCGCCTGCAAGAGCTCTCCAACGAGCCCAAGAACAGCCTCGCGCATACCCCTGTGGGCGTTTTCCGAGCTGCACCACCATCTTGGGCCTCGCCGGCGTCGAGTCGCCGGTGGGTTTGACCCCGCTGACCATTGACCAGGTGGGCCCAGTTTGACCCTTGGGTCTATAACAAGTGGGGCCCGCCCTGCTAACTAACCCAGGATTATCGCTAACTAAATTTAGTTAGTTTAACTAACTACTGACAGACGGGACCCACTGGTCAGTTTGACCTGGACCGGCCCCGTTGATCGCTGACGTCACCACGCCTTAATCTTGGCGACATTAATTCGATTCTTGGAATTATTCTTATACAGGAAATTCCAGAAAATAACCAAAACTTCTAAAAATCATAGAAAATAAACCGTAGCTCAGAATGAAATAATTTATATATGAAAAATGATCAGAAAAATCCAATCTATCCAGCTGTACAATTTCCATGAATGTTAGAACAACTTATACCTGCTGATCAGGTCAAATCAATTAAATGGCATTTAAACTCTCACATATGGAGTTTGAATTTGAACCTAGTGTTCAAACCAACCCCATTTAACTTGTTGCTAGATGCATTAGGCCAATCAACAGCATATTGCCAAGTCACCTTCATGCATCATATTGTTGCATGGCATTGATTGTGTTTCTCCTTTGTTTGTAGGTGTTTGTCCCCTCTCAGTAGACGACGTACCGATGATGAGTTCGATGACACCGATGAAGAACTATATTATCTTCAGAAGTGCCAGGCAAGCAAAAACTCCCTTGTTCATTCCGATACAAGCCCACTCTCTCGCTCCTGCTCTATTTTACTGCATTAGGACAACAACGATTCATCTGTTACTTGCTGCGGTAGCTGAACCCCTTTATCCTCTGCATGACCTGTCATTCCACAGTAAATAGATGAAACCCACTAGCATGAGTAGGAGTTGTTTGAGCCCTGTTGTGCCTACTCATTCATGCTTATTGTTATGCCTGCTACTTCTTAGAGTTGAGTCAGGTCTGATTCATCGAGGATGAATCAGAGGTGTGTGAACATGTCCTACTGTGTGTGAGCTAAGCGTGTGAACACGATTTGGTAAAGGTAGCGGTGAGAGGCCATGTAGGAGTACATGGTGGGTTGTCTCATTGAAACCGTCCTCAGGAACTGAGTTCTGTGTTTGTGATCCATGAACAGTTACTACCACACATTGGGATCCTTAATTGACTCTCTCGGCTTCTTAACCACCCTTGTTCTCTGTCCGGGAGTTGCAAAGTAGTTTCTGGTGTTTGTAGCATGCTGGGGGCCGCATGCAGCGCTGACCTTAGGGGTGGGCTGTGTTGCGGTAGGCACGTGGCTCGGTGTACCGATTCGCCCGTTTGGTGTCTCGGGAACCCTGTACACATCGTTCGGGGCCGTTAGTGGAAACCTCTGCCGGATTCCCTGCGGATGGAACCCGAATAGGCGATAAACCTGGACTAGGGACTCGTGTGTTTAGGTAGGCCGTGGCTGACACCCTCGCCAGGCTTCCGCTTGAAGGTTGCCGAGATACATGACGTGTACATGGCGGTAAGTGGCGAGAGCGTGTGTGAAGAAGTACACCCCTGCAGGGTTAACATCATCTATTGAATAGCCGTGTCATGTAAAGGACTTCTGGGTTGCCTATAACAGTTCATAGACAAGTGAAAGTGGATACTCTAAAATGCGCAAGATAAGCGTGAGTTCTATGGATGGCGTTCTCGTAGGGAGACGGGAACAGATCCATAGTGGTGTATTGATACGGTGAATATGTGGACTCGTGTGCGCCACCTCAAAAGAGTTACTTGCAGTCGTAGTTCAGGATAGCCACCGAGTCAAAGCTGGCTTGCTGCAGTTAAACCCCACCACCCCTTTGTTGATAATGATGCATATGTAGTTAGTTCTTGTCGGGGAGGCTGATCGTACCCACGGACACCTATGGGGCCCGGCGGAGCGGGTCCCTTTGTGGTTCGGAGGGGGGCGGAGGTCGCACGAAGAGCGGATCGAGGCGATGCACACAGGCGGTTTACCCAGCTTCGGAGCTCTCCGGAGAGATAAAACTCCTACTGCTGCTTGTCTGATCTATTGTGTTCTTGCTAGGGAGCAATGCGGGCTACAAAACCTAGCGTGAGTGTATCTACTCTATGGCCAGTCGAATGAACTGAACCTTGCGGAAGACACGAATCGAACCCTGGCCAACCGCGGAACCCTTTCTACTTTTCACTCGGGCCTCTTTTTATATGCTCAAGGGGTCTCCGACATGTGGCAACGTAGGCGGGGGTACGAATGTAAAAACAGGGGTTGGTACACCTACTTGAACAGTGTACAGTGCAAAAATACCTAACTCTGACGGCAAGGGACAAAAGCAATAAATGCCTGTCGTTGTTGCCTAAACAGTGTAACAGAGACCGTCAGGTGCGCCTCCGCTCGCCACGATGGCGAGCCTGTCAGCACCGCTCATCGCTGCTCTCCGCTGGCTGCACAGCTGCTCGACACGCGCCCATGGAACGGTCCCATGGCGACACGTCGCTGGGTGAGCTGGAGCGGAGACGGAGAGGAGTTGCATGCCGCGGCAAGCGCCTTGCCGCGGCCGAATCCTTGTCGCGCCCGGAGACTTGTCGCGCTCCGAGCCTTCCCGGCAAGCTCCTCTTGCCGGGGCCGTGTCTTCTGTGTGCCTGGAGTGGCCTTCCCGACAAGCTCCTCTTGTCGGGGTCTTGTCTTCTCAATCTAATACTTTGTTCTTGAATGGCTCCAAGGGAGCCACGGAGGAGATTGGCGGTGACGAGGCAAACCTTGCCGCGGGGTGCTGCAACTGTCCGTGCACGAGTACGGGATACTAGGGTACCCCTACTCTAGCACACCGACAGTTCTGATGTAAGTCTTGCTGAGTACAATTGTACTCACGTTTGCCTATTTTATGTTTTTGCAGAGAGACTTCAGTGTCACTAGTAGTTCCGCGTGGACTTCGACGTTTAGCTTGTTACCTCAGCTACGATCTTGTGCCCTCGGCAGGATCTGGTAGATAGTCGGGCTTCTCAGCCTTTTTCATTTATAGTTATGCGTACTTTCGGATATGTTAAGCTTCCGCTTGTGTTTGACTTGTATGCTCTGAATGTTGGGTCATGAGACCCATGTTTGTAATATCTCGCTCATCGGAGCCTAATGAATAAATACTTGAGTCGTAGAGTTATGTTGTGATGCCATGTTGTATTTACACATATCGAGCATATTGTGTGTATGTTTGAAATGCTTGGTATGTGTGGGATCCGACAATCTAGTTGTTTATCCTTGGCAGCCTCTCTTATGGGGAAATGTAGTCTAGTGCTTCCTTGAGCCATAGTAGTCCGCTACAGCCGGGTTCACCGGAGTCCTGCTAGCCCAACACTACTTCTCAGGACACTTGACTGGCCGGCATGTGTTTCACTTCGTTCCTCTTCGTCATTCTTCGGGGAAATGTCACGCGGTGACATCCGAGTCTGCCTTAGCTGCAACAGCCCGGGTTCCCGGAGTCCAGTTAGCCCAGTGCTACAGCCCGGATTCACACGCTGCTGACCGACATGCTCGAAGTTGATTCATGTATGCCTGTCCCCATGGGTTAGTGCCGCTTTGGGTTCACGACTAGCCATGTCGGCCCGGGTTCTCTGTCATATGGATGCTAGCGACACTATCATATACATGAGCCAAAAGGTGCAAACGGTCCCGGGCCATGGTAAGGCGACACCCGTGGGAATACCGTGCGTGAGGCCGCAAAGTGATATGAGGTGTTACCGACTAGATCGATGTGAATTGGAATCGGGGTCCTGACAGCTTTGATATCAGAGCTTGATTGCATCAGAGGATTACCAAGCCAAACTGGTCGAAGTTGTGTCTAGAAATGCTTTAGTTATGTAAGGGAATTGATTGTGGAAGGGAACGTAAGGCTCTTTTTACTCCTTATACCTCATGGCCTTCTGATCTGATTCATCCTCTTCTCTTCTACGGGGATTAAGAACTAGGCCTTTTTATCTATCTATCAGGATGACGTGTTACTAATCCATAGACTTTTAAGATTGTTGGTTTCAAGCCCCAGTTCAGTTTCTACTACTTCCGTGTGTTCATAGTTGGTCTCAGAACCTTGATATTGTGATGTTGAGTGGTCATGCCACTATTTTGCAGGATGCCTCAAATCATTTTGAACATTTACAGCCGTTATGCTGTCCGAGTCATCCCAGATTTCTAAATAGTATGATGCATTTGCAAATCCCTTCTCTCCATTTCTAATGTTCATTTGGGCCAGATTAATCACACAAATTAGTATGTTGAGGTACTCCGCTGCCTCGACATATATGTTGGAGTTATTATTATGACCCTAGGTGTTTTAGGGAGTCACCCAGTAATCTAGTCATGTTTTGTGTTCCCGGTGTGGTGATACTGGCCATTATTCTCGAAAGCATCCTGTGATGCCATTTAGTAGTAGGTATTCTATTCCTGGGTTCTTGAACCCGAGGTTCACCCTACTTACCTCTTGTTGATAGTGTTTGCTAGTTCCTTTAGGATATTAGTAACCTTGCAATAGTTCTCGAGGTCTGTGGTATTTCCTTCTTCCAAATACTATGAACCGCTTATGGCAGAAGTTCCTCGCTGAACCAAAGATCACAATAAGGGTGCTCTTGATGAGTTCTTCGTTCTACGTTGTGAATCTGCCAGTTCTACTTTCCTGCATGGGTTATCCGGAAGAAACCTGTTGAACTTGATTCGACATACTAACCTATGCATCCACAACTCAGAAAGTTCTGTGTTCTTTGAGTTGTTCTCTTTAGTTGTTTTCTGGCCTCCATCTATCAATTGATAATCAAGAGTATGCGTGCATTCGTTCATCGATGCCTATTATTCCTGTGGTCTGTTAAGCCATTCTATTCTGAAATGACTAGGAGAAACAAACTCCACTGCCTCATCCATATCTAGGAATGGGTCAAAGCAGTTGTATTCCGCAGATCAAAATGCCAATCCAGCTTTTGATTCTGTTCCACCTAGAGTGTTACCATCTTTATGTCAAGAATGTCATGAGAATTGCACCACCTCTTATGGATTCTTGACACAGTCATACTTCTCGCTATCATTATTCATTCCTCAGTCTCGTGTTGTTGTAACCGGAATGCTGACAAGTGAACTGTGGTGTGTGAAATCGATACCCCTAGCAACCTCGTTGCTTGGTAGTTAATGGACAATATTCTCATTCTTAGCGTGTTGGTTATTCAATCATCATCCTAAGATTGATCGTGCTACCTAGTCCTTATTTCCGGTGCACTCTCCGATCAATGAGTTAGGATTATTCAATCCCTTGCTTATTATTCATATCATCTTGCCCTGAAAAGCAAGGTTGTTCTCGAGCTTAGTAACATACCGATGGTTCGTGATATTCCGATTATCTTCTCGGAAGTATCACCAGGTTGTCACCTGACCGCTATGTTGAGTTCGTGATCATGTTGGTTTTCCTCCAAACCACCCATTCTCCAAGAATCTGTGTTGGATACCCCTGAGCTAGTTGGTTAAGCTAAACAACAACTTGGAGAGTTGGAAGATAAAAGCTTTGCCGAATTTGGTTCTTTCTGAAGGGATATCTTTGTGTTTCGTGTGTGTTGAAGAAAGATGATATCTTCGTTGATTGATCCTCGTGATCACCGTTTGCTATTGTCTTATCCAACCCTTGATTTGAGTATGGGCTATCGTCAAATCAAATCAGAACCAACGATGTTCGTAGTGTTGTCCTACTCGTGGTTGATCCCTCGAGCATACACCATTATATCTTTTGGGTCTGACCAATGCTATTACCATGTTCACATGTTGGTGGAAGTCCAGTGATATGGAAATTCTGATGAGTTATTGTTGAGCCCATCAGCAACATTTTGTCTCCCCCATGATTCATGTTGAACATCAACCTAGTGTTGAAAACTTTGTAAGCAATGCCTTCGTGTTCCATTCATGAAGCCTATGCTTGGATGGAAGTAGTGACTTCCTCGAATTCATGTGCTTTAGGTGTAAGTTGCCGCCATGAATTTGAGAAAGGTTTGTTTTGCTTCCTTCGGAATCATCCCAAGTCAGTCATGCATGTGCGAAGTATTCTATGGTTTGGTAGATTAATTACCTCCACTCCATATGAATTCCCTAGCACACCAAGCCACCGGCTGATTTGTTATAGGAAAAGGAGTTAAGTGCTAATCCATGGTAATGCACAAGACTTCGATATCCGTGATTATGGTTCCCAACCAGAACTCGATAGTGTTTTGTTATAAGACTACCATGTGGTCATGCCTGTCTGGGATAGCGTGTTCACATGTTTGTAGCAGAACCAGCTCATGTTTTGGAGCTTGCTACCTTAGTTCATTCCTCGAGAATCTCGCAACGCCATCTCGTCGAATTGTGTTGCAAACTTTCTTTTTAGACATGCTGAGTCTGAAGTATCCTATTACCAATCGGATCTGAATCTCAGGCAGATATGATGGTTGGATCATTCCCAACAGTTGCATCTTGTTCCCAGCTTGTACCGCCATTGTGCCAGTTTTCCATGGGCTGCCTTCTCAGTTGTTGTTGTCCAAGATCATTGAGGGAGTTCCGGACTAGGGGGTGTCCGGATAGCCGAACTATCATCATCGGACGGACTCCAAGACTATGAAGATACAAGATTGAAACCGGATGGGACTTTCCTTGGCGTGGAAGGCAAGCTTGGCGATACGGATATGTAGATCTCCTACCATTGTAACCGACTCTATGTAACCCTAACCCTATCCGGTGTCTATATAAACCGGAGGGTTTTAGTCCGTAGGGCGAACAACAATCATACCATAGGCTAGCTTCTAGGGTTTAGCCTCTTTGATCTCGTGGTAGATCCACTCTTGTAACACACATCATCAATATTCATCAAGCAGGACGTAGGGTTTTACCTCCATCAAGAGGGCCCGAACACAGGTAAAACATCGTGTCCCTTGTCTCCTGTTACCATCCACCTAGACGCACGCTCGGGACCCCCTACCGAGATCCGCCGGTTTTGACACCGACATTGGTGCTTTCATTGAGAGTTCCTCCGTGTGCGTCACCGATAGGCCCGATGGCTCCTTCAATCATCAACAACGACGCGGTCGTGGTGAGACTTTTCTCCCAGACAGATCTTGGCGTTCGGCGGCTTTGCCTTTGTGGGCCAATTCGCAGGCCATCTGGAGCAGATCGAAAGCTACGCCCCTGACCGTCAGGTCAGATTTGGAAGTTTAAACTATACGGCCGATATCCGCGGAGACTTGATCTTCGACGGATTCGAGCCGCAGCCAAGCGCGCCGCACTGTCTCGATGGGCATGATCTAGCTCTGCAGCCGAACAGTGCCCTAGAGGCCGCACCAGAATCCGCTCCGACCCTTAATCCGGAGCCGGATTCCCCGATCGAGGACGAGTGGTTGGACACCGCCTCGGGGGCTTTAATCTCTATGGCGATCGAGTGGAACTCCATCCTTGTCCTTTGCGAAGACCTCGACTCCAGGGTACCGGACTCCTCTCCGGACTCCGAACCCTCCGCGCCCTTGCCAATCGAATCCGATTGGGCGCCCGTTACGGAGTTTACGGCCGCGGACATCTTTCAGCACTCGCCCTTTGGCGACATCCTAAATTCACTAAAGTCTCTCTCTTTATCCGGAGAGCCCTGGCCGGACTACGGTCAGGAAGGTTGGGATACGGACGACGAAGAAATTCAACGCCCACCCACCACCCACTTCGTAGCCACTGTCGATAGCCTACACGACGTGCTCGATTTCGACTTCGAAGACATCGACGGTATGGACGACGATGTAGGAGACAACAATGAACCAGCACCTATAGGATGCTGGACAACCTCATCCCATGATGTATACATGGTGGATACACCTAAAGGAAATGAAGACGAGGAGCAACGGGACGCTATGAAGGATAAATCCCTCGAAAAGCAGTCAGAACGGCAACGTAAACACCGAACAAAGTCCCGCCTCAACAAAGACCCAGCCATAGAGCAGGGCGAACCGGTGGACAACGAACAAGCTATCGAGCAATCGTCTGAACAAGACAACTTGGATAAACAATTTGTCCCCGGCGAAGACAACAGTCCGGACGACCTCACGCCGGACAAACCATTGGAGCAAAATGACCTCTAGAAAAGGCTCGTCGCCACTACGCGTAGCCTGAAAAAGCAGAAGTGGAAGCTCAAAACAGCGGAAAATGCACTCAGGATCAGATGGAGCAAAGTATTCAACACCGCAGACAAGTACGGCGATAGTCGCCGAACAAAGAGCTACCCAAAAAGAAAGCTACTGCCCGAATTCGACGAGGAGGCCTTAGAGCCCCCACAATTAAAAAGTAAGAAGGCCACCCGGTCGGATGGACAACCCCACGGCAAAAAGAGAGCGGTGAATGGCACCGCATACAAGCCAATATGCGATCCGCATAAGGATTCACATCAAGAGGATGGCCCAGTTAGGTCCATCGATGGGCCAAGAAAGCAGGCTCGTCAAAGTAATGCAATACGCCAAAATTCCGAAGATCACGACACACCCAAATATAGGGGCGCCGCACACCCCCTATGTTTCACCAATGAGGTGCTGGATCATGAATTTCCAGCGGGATTCAAACCCGTAAACATAGAGGCATACGACGGAACAACAGACCCTCCACATACACATGGCCAGAGGAGACGATCTCCACGCCATAAAATACTTACCCCTTAAACTCAAAGGGCCAACTCGGCATTGGCTTAAAAGCCTCCCCGAAAATAGCATTGGAAGCTGGGGAGAGCTCGAGGATGCATTTCGGGCAAATTTTCAGGGGACTTATGTCCGCCCTCCGGATCTGACGATCTAAGTCACATAACTCAACAGCCGGAGAGTCAGCCGGAAATCTGGAACAGGTTCCTTACTAAAAAGAACCAAATAGTCGACTGTCCGGACGCCGAAGCCTTAGCAGCTTTCAAACACAACATCCGAGACGAATGGCTCGCCAGACAACTCGGCCAAGAAAAGCCAAGAACAATGGCCGCATTAACAAGCCTCATGACCCGCTTTTTTGCGCGGGAGAGGACAGCTGGCTGGCTAGATGCAGCACCAGCGACCCGAGTAAATCCGAAATCAGGGATGGAAATGGGAAATCACGACGCAGAAAAGATCAGCGCCGAAATAAGGAAAACGGCCCAAATAGTACGGCGGTCAACGCCGGATTCAAAAGCTCTCGGCTGAACAACAAACCACTGCCCCTAAAGGATAACAGTGATGAGCTATCCAACCTAAACAAGATTCTGGATAGACTGTGCCAAATACATGGTACCTCCGGGAAGCCTGCAAACCATACCCACAGAGATTGTTCGGTCTTCAAGCAGTCCGGCCGACTTAACGTCGAACACAAGGGGCTCGACACACCAAGTGAAAGGGACAAAACCCAAAAGCACCACAAGCAGAGCCTCGAAAAACAAAAAAATTTCCCACAGGAGATCAAAACAGTAAACTCACTTCACGTGATCAAAAGGAAAAACAAAGCGGCGCCCCCTAAAAGGCGCGCCGCACACTGGTTGTCAAAACCAATCACCTTCGACCATCAGGACTATTCCGATAATATCCGGAGTGCAGGATGGACTGCCTTGATATTGGATCCTATAATCGACGGATTCCAATTTACACATGTCCTCATGGATGACGGCAGTGACATAAACCTGATATATCAGGACACTATCCGCAGGATGGGGATAAACCCAACCAAAATTCGTCGTAGCAACACCTCCTTTAAAGGAGCACTGCCAGGCCCATACGCCCTTTGCACGGGCTCCATACTACTAGAAGTTGTGTTTGGTTCATCCGACAACTTCCGTCGCGAAAGGTTACTCTTCCATGTCGCCCCGTTTAAAAGTAGCCATCAAGCACTATTGGGACGCGAAGCTTTCGCCCGCTTTAACGCATAATACCGCATTATCGTCTCTAACACTTAAAATGCCCGGTCCACGCGGCATCATCTCGTTAAAAGGAAGTATTAAGTGTTACTCGAGCACGGAAGAAGGGGAGACTACATCGACAGCTCCACAACTATCCGGCTCCACTAGGCAAAGAACCTGAAATTGGTCATTCAAACCGCGGACACGGCTAGACGAGTCCGGCGCCTACTAGCGGCATACCCCCATACGAGGGGCTACATGCATGTATAGCAAGAGACAATAGAGCTCAGTTTTATTCTTCGAACCGTATTCTGTTCATTTAATATTAAGTACATCTTTCGCACGATCCTTTTTCTTTCAAACTAAGTTCCTCTCTTTTACAGATGAACAACATGCTACACCCGTCCGAGATCTTGCACAACGGAGACACAGGCGCAGGCGTGCAGAGGGACCCGTTGCAAGGATTCTTTTTAGATTAAGACCCTGCGTAAACCTTTTTTCACTGTCTCTTGTTGATATACATCCCCCCGGTTCCTTAATATAACCGAGGAGGAGGCCGGTGCTTTGGCATTGGCCACACCAGAATTTTCGCGTGTACCTAGACACCAGGGGCTTAGGGCATTATTCTGCCCATTTTCATAAAGACCGAATACCTTAGGGAGTATTCGGCGTCTCGAGTTAGGCCTTATATGCATCAGCTCCGAATCATGTCTTTGGTCAAATGTTGGGTTGCCCGACTCCGTGTTTTGCTGCCTTACATTCCGTTTTCACGGCTAACGCGGCACCGGAGAACTATCGCGATTGTGCCCCGGTTCGGCCGGGCGAGCACCTCGAGAGAAAGCGGCAAAACTGACCATCATGATATAGCGAGAGACTGGTCAACCACTCGATGACTAACATGAATGTTTAGAATTCCTCCGCATTAACGAAGGACCGGTTTTCGGTCAGGCACATACGCACCCCGAATTCGGGAGAGTTCGGTGCCCCCAGGGGCTATATAGTATCCCCACCCTCGAACTCCTATGGCTAAGTGAAAGTGATAAAGCATTATAGTCCGGTTGCCTGGTTTGCTACGCTATCACCTCCTTAACAGGACCAAGACGTTGGATTAAGTGTGAAAAAACGCTTTTTTTTTGCAAACACCCCCGCACTATGTGCGTGGGGGCTGAAGCCAAGGACTGCCATCTTTTAGGTTATATACACATATACATAAACGACCGCACAGGGAGTAGTTTACTACTGGAACGCACAAGTAAAGAAAGCACTTATATTACATTGAAATATTGTTTTCACAAATCATACATGTCATTTAAACATAATATCCTTCGAGCGCTGCGTCTCTATCAAACGAGCGCCCGGCAGGACTTCTTCAAAGTAGTGCTCGGCAAGTACTCGGCCTCTGTCCGAATCCTGGGATGCAACGTCAGTGGCCTTCATCTCTGCCCAGTGTGTCTTGACACGGGCAAGAGCCGCGCTCCCTCAATACACGCCGATCGCTTCATTGCGTCGATACGCGGCACTGCACCAAGAAACTGCTGCACTAAACCAAAATAGCTCTTCGGCTGGGGTCCGTCCGGCCACAAGTGAGTCAAGACATGCTTCATGGCAAATCCGGACAATCGATTCAGCTCGGACCATTCGGCCAACCGATCGGTCAGCGGCAGAGGACACTCCGGACTATGGAATTGCGACCAATATAGCTCTTCCTTACGTGCTCTTTCCGCCCCGGAAGTGCTCAACAGCGTCCTGGCGCTTCGCCGCCAAGTCCAGATAAGCATCCTCACGAACTCCACAATTTATCCAACCGAGCATACTTTGGATCTGTATATTTCCTCCGCAGGTGAAAGCGGTTTTCCGGCCGCAATTGCCACTGGCCGACTCAGCTCCTCCTTGGCAGCTCTCAAAGCCGATTGGGCACTCTTGGATTCGGCGACGGCCTTCTTTAGGCCCTCTTGTTCCGCTTGACGTTCCTTTTCAAGAACCGCGCAACGATCGGTAGTATTCCTTAACTTTCTGGCCATATCGGCCATCTCCTCTTTGCTTCGGCAGTGAGTAGCCCGTTCAGCTTCTAGCTCTTCGGCCGCCTTTACAGCAGCCGCACTACTAATTCTGGCTTGCTCTTTCGCTCGGGCGAGTTCTGCCCGCAGCTCCTCCACGGCAGCGGCACCATCTGCATTAAGCATACAAACAGTAAGACATGGGCGTCAAGCTCCCTTACCAGGTGTCCGCATAGAAGTCGCATACCTTGCGACTCGTCAAACCGTTCATTGACCAGCGCGATGTCCGCATCCGCCTCATCAAGCTGCCGCTTTAGTTCGGCATATTCATCGATCTGGCTGGCCTCCGGACGCCCGCCACCTGTTTAGGAGCGGCGATATGTTACTGGCGAAATTTGATCCTCGGCACGTCGTCAATTTTGACAACATACCGAGTCTCAGGGGCTACTATCTATACATGGCGCATTTTATATGCATAACTGTCAGAAGGTACATTATTTATTGCGTACCTCAAACCCCGTCAGAAAGCTTCTGACGGCTTCGTGCAATCCGCTCTCTGCGGATGCAATTATTTCAATCACCGTACCCATTAGAGCACGGTGATCTTCTGAAATAGCCGCTCGCCCGAGCATATCCTTCAGCTCCTCCGACCAAGACGCCACTTGGCGCCGGACCTTCCGGCCCCGGACTTAGGGAACCCTCCGCGGCGACACCTTGGTCGTCCGCTTCACATGAGGGTGCGACAGGTGAGGCGTTGCTCTCCATCATCTCCGGAAGAAGATCCCCAAGACGAGCTACGCTAAGAAGGGCTGAGGTCCGAACTACAAGGTACAATTTCGGTTATCTTCATAAATAAATACTGAGGTTGTTCCTTATTTACAAGACCCCTTCTTTTTACTTACGGCTCAATGGAGGGCTGATCCCCTTGGGGAATTAGTGCGGCTGGTTACTTCGGCGCCGGACTCTCCGACGAAGATTCCTTCCCTCTTTGAGGCCTTGACCTCCGGATCTTTTGAAGCAGTCCTCTTCCCCCCTCGAAAGACGGGACTTTTAATCCCTCCTTCCTTGATAGCCTCCTTCATGGGGGCAGTCGCTTCCCCGCTCCCCCCTTCGCCTTCTTCAAAAGGCGTGACCTTCAACATCTTGGCCAACATGGGATCCGGCATGGTCTCTGGGAGGGGAGCCGGACACCTTATTACTTTGCCTTGGCTATCCACTCCTGTTCAAGAAACGGCTCCTTTAAAGGGCATATATATATATATATATATATATATATATATATATATATATATGAAATAAATGAATGAACAGCTTGTCCGTTCTGTGACTACTTACTTGAGTATCCGGGCGATTGCAGCTTAGTTCTGCGTCCTCGGTCAAGTCCGGACACTTCTCTTGTGATCCAAGAATAGTTTATACATCTCCACAGGCGTCGTGCCCATAAATTTTGGAGAGCTCGTGGTCCCTCGGATTGAATTCCCACAGGCGGAGGGGGCGTTCTTGCAGGCTGAAGGCGCCGGATCACCATAACCTGCACCACCGCAACCAGATTGATCCCTCTTTCCTGGAGTTCTCGAATGCGGCCCTGCAGCAGGGGAACGTCCTTGGACGGCCCCCAGTTGAGCCCCTTGTTGACCCATGATGCCAGCCGCTGTGGTGGACCTGAGCGGAAGGCAGGGAGCGCCGCCCATTTGGTGCCCCTGGGAGTAGTGATATAAACCCACTCCCATTGCCACGAACCAAGCTCCTCTTGAAAAGAGCCCTCGGGCCACGGAGCATCAGCACATTTGCTTATGACCGCCCCTACGCACTCTGCTTGCTGCCCCTTGATCATCTTTGGCTCCACCTTGAAGGTCTTGAGCCACAATCCAAAGTGAGGGGTAATATGGAGGAAGGCCTCACATACGACAATGAATGACGAGATATGGAGGATGGACTCCGGATTCAAGTCATGGAAATCAAGCACGTAATAAAACATGAGCCCCCGCACAAAGGGATCCGTCGGGAAGCCTAAACCCCGAAGGAAGTGGGACACGAACACCACATTCTCGCCGGGCTCAGGAGTGGGAATGACCTGCCCTGGAGCAGGCAACCTATGTGAGATCTCGCCGGTTAGATACCTGGCGTCTCGCAGCTTTAGCACATCTTCTTCTGTGACGGAGGAAGACGTCCATCGGCCATGCTGGTCGGAGCCGGACATCGTCGAAAGTCCGAAGCGCCTAAATCTGAAGCTTTGGGTGTTGGAACTCGAAGCGCAAGGCGAACTCGATGGAGGGTGTAAAAAGAAGAGGGCCTTGGTCTCATTATAAAGAGGTTGAATACCAAGAGCCCGCCCCGTGGTCGATTAGGACCCGCCTTCGATAGAGAAGGCAGGCCAACGGGCATGGTTGGGTTACCCACGTCCGTATTGATGAGAATCCTGGAAAAAGCGGGAACGATCTATACTTTCATAAGACGTCCACAGCAAACCTCAACGCTAAACACTCTGAGGTGGAACAATAAAAAACGATACATATAAAGGCCTGGCGTGGTGTGATCTCACGCCATGAATACGTCGGCAGATCTGTGCAAAAATTATTCTCTCTACGGTGTTATGTGGAACTTGTTTTGCAGAGCGGACACTATCCTTGTGTTCAAAACCTTCTATGAAGTATTCGGAGGAGGAACCCACCTCGCAATGCGAAGACAATCAACGCGCCGGACTCATCGTCATTGAAGCCTGGTTCAGGGGAGCTCTTGAGGAGTTCCGGACTAGGGGTGTGGGATAGCGAACTATCATCATCGGCGGACTCCAAGACTATGAAGATACAAGATTGAAGACTTCGTCCCGTGTCCGGATGGGACTTTCCTTGGCGTGGAAGGCAAGCTTGGCGATACGGATATGTAGATCTCCTACCATTGTAACCGACTACTGGTAACCCTAACCCTATCCGGTGTCTATATAAACCAGAGGGTTTTAGTCCATAGGACGAACAACAATCATACCATAGGCTAGCTTCTAGGGTTTAGCCTCTTTGATCTCGTGGTAGATCCACTCTTATAACACACATCATTAATATTAATCAAGCAGGACGTAGGGTTTTACCTCCATCAAGAGGGCCCGAAACTGGGTAAAACATCGTGTCCCTTGTCTCCTGTTACCATCCGCCTAGACGCACAGTTCGGGACCCCCTACCCGAGATCCGCCGGTTTTGACACCGACAATCATCTTCAAAAGTGGACTGACCATGGGTTCCATCCATTTCCGATGATAAGCAAAGTCATCCATTGCGTTTTCTTCAACAAGGTAGTCCACATCATCCATTCGAATCCGGATGTGTCATTCCTTTGAACTCCGCCAAACGATCGTTTGTGATTGCCTTAGGCTGGTATAAAGAGTTTCAGTGATCTAGATATCAAAAGTAATTCTTTTTGCCACTTAAGGGGATAGTTCTTCGAGTCACCTTCCCTGAGGTGCCCCATTTTGGAATCATGGCAATTTCCCTCGCTACTTTGAAACCCTCGTCAAATTGTTTCTTCTGTCACTCCTGATGCATGCTTTGCCTCTCAGCTCCAGAGATGTTTCTATGTCTCATTCCGTGAGTTGATCTTGTGATCATTAAGATGATCCTAAAATTTTTCGAACCTCAAGAAGATCGATTTTTCTAAAATCCCCCCTTTCTTCTCGTTGTCATGTTGGATGTAGTTCTCAAGGCAAGACATCGAGACAAAGATGGTGATCATGTCAACGTTCTTATGAAGTGCAACCTGGATCGTGAAGACCGTGTTAGCTTGTGCCCCCTCTGTCTTCTTACCTCACGTCTTGAATCTCAGGACGAGATTCTTGTTTAGTGGGGGTGAGTTGTCACAGCCCAGTTCAGGCCTTGCTTGTCTTTGCATTAGCTTCCATGCATCATGTTTAAATTTTTCTTAAATATGAAATGGGGATGATAGAACCCCAACACCCCCTGAAACCAATTAGGGTTTACTAAAATTGGTTTCAATGAACCCAAAATGCCCTTCACAAAATGTTCATCATTTCTGGATTGGGCTAAAACCCCTGGCAAAAATGGTGCACACTTCTCTAGGACATTCTGGATTTTTTTGAATTAAATCATAAGTATTAGAACTTGGACATTTAAATGCTATAAAATATTTTAAATGTCCAAATAATCATGAAAGCATTTGAGGGCTGTTGGAAATAGTTTCAAAAGTGCCCACAATTATTTTCAGGATTTTACAAAATGGATTAGTATTTTTACTAATTCAAAACAGAATAAAAGGAAATAGAAAACAGAAACAAATAAAAGAGAGAGAAGGGAACCTACCTAACTTACCTGCGTAGCCACCCGGCGGCCCAAGTGGCCAGCCCAGCCTACCTAGCCTCCCCCTGTCGTCTTCTTCCCCTGCCATGAGGACGGCTAGCGTGGCCATGGCCCAGCGGCCGCAGCGTCCCGGCCACCTCACCTTCTGCCGCTTCCCCCTCGTCGCCCTGGGCCTCCCTCGCGATGCCACGCAGCCTCGACCGCTATCTCACTCTCTCTCGTGCTTTCCCCCCTCCTTTGTTTCTCTTGTGCACAACCACCGAACGCGCCGTTGCCGCCGTTCGCCATAGCCGCAGCCACCAGCCCTCCCTGGCCCTGCTTCCAGGTCCAGAAGCTCCGCCGCTGACCTCTACACCGTCCCCGCCAAGCCACACGAGCGGACGCGCCCCGCACCGGCTTCCCCGACCTCTTCTTCAAGCTTCGGCCGCCGAGATCGCCGGCGACCGTGTGCCCTCCCTGACGCCTCCCCGAGCTCGCCGACTTGCTCGTCCGACTCACTGTGAGCACCTGCATCTAACCCCCCTAACCCCACTGCCTCTTGCTCGCCGTAGCCGTCGCCTCCTTGCTGCCCGCAGCACACCGCCGGCCGAGCTCGCCGTCAACGCAGCTCCGGTGAACATTTGGTCACCCCGGCGACTCCAACACGTTCTTAGCACCCCGTAGAGCAGCCCCAGTGCATCAGTTAGCTCGCTTGCGAGCTGCAACACCGAACCCGCAACTCACCCGAACGTCGGCCCCACTTTCGTGCTCGCCGCCGTTGGCTCCGGCCACCATAGGCCCGGCCTCCACCACCACTAGACGCGCGCCTGCAAGAGCTCTCCAACGAGCCCAAGAACAGCCTCGCCAATGCCCTGTGGGTGTTTTCCGAGCCGCGCCACCGTCTCGGGCCTCGCCGGCATCGAGTCGCCGGTGGGTTTGACCCCGCTGACCATTGACCAGGTGGGCCCAGTTTGACCCTTGGGTCTATGACAAGTGGGGCCCGCCCTGCTAACTAACCCAGGATTAACGCTAACTAAATTTAGTTATTATAACTAACTACTGATAGACGGGACCCACTGATCAGTTTGACCTGGACCGGCCCCGTTGACCGCTGACGTCACCCTAACGCAATGCTGACGCGTTAATTCGATTACTGGAATTATTCTTATACAGGAAATTCCAAAAAATAGCCAAAACTTCTAAAAATCATAGAAAATCAACCGTAGCTCAGAATGAAATAGTTTATATATGAAAAATGATCAGAAAAATCCAATCTATCCATATTTACCATTTTCATGCATGTTAGAACAACTTATACCTGCTGATCAGGTCAAATCAATTAAATGGCATTTAAACTCTCACATATGGAGTTTGAAATTGAACCTAGTGTTCAAACCAACCCCATTTAACTTGTTGCTAGATGCATTAGGCCAATCAACAGCATATTGCCATGTCACCTTCATGCATCATATTGTTGCATGGCATTGATTGTGTTTCTCCTTTGTTTGTCGGTGTTTGTCACCTCTCAGTAGATGACGTACCGACGATGAGTTCGATGACACCGATGAAGAACTATATTATCTTGAAGTGCTGTGCAAGCAAAACCCCCTTGTTCATTTCGATACAATCCCACTCTCCCGCTCCTGCTCTTTTTTACTGCATTAGGACAACAATGATTCATCTGTTACTTGCTGCGGTAGCTGAACCCCTTTATCCTCTGCATGACCTGTCATTCCACAGTAAATAGATGAAACCCACTAGCATGAGTAGGAGTTGTTTGAGCCCTGTTGTGCCTACTCATTCATGCTTATTGTTATGCCTGCTACTGCTTAGAGTTGAGTCAGGTCTGATTCATCGAAGGTGAATCAGAGGTGTGTGAACATGTCCTACTGTGTTTGAGCTAAGCGTGTGAACACGATTTGGTAAAGGTAGCGGTGAGAGGCCATGTAGGAGTACATGGTTGGTTGTCTCATTGAAACCGTCCTCGGGAACTGAGTTCTGTGTTTGCGGTCCATGAACAGTTACTACCACATATTGGGATCCTTAATTGACTCTCTCGGCTTCTTAACCACCCTTGTTCTCTGTCCGGGAGTTGCAAAGTAGTTTCTGGTGTTTGTAGCATCTTTGGGGGCCGCCTGGCGCTGACCTTAGGGGTGGGCTGTGTTGCGGTAGGCACGTGGCTCGGTGTACCGATTCGCCCGTTTGGTGTACACTTCGTTCGGGGCCGTTAGTGGAAACATCTGCCGGACTCCCTGCGGATGGAACCCGAATAGGCGATACACCTGGACTAGGGACTCGTGTGTTTAGGTAGGCCGTGGCCGACACCCTCGCCAGGCTTCCGCTTGAAGGTTGCCGAGATACATGACGTGTACATGGCGGTAAGTGGCGAGAGCGTGTGTGAAGAAGTACACCCCTGCAGGGTTAACATCATCTATTCGAATAGCCGTGTCCGCGGTAAAGGACTTCTGGGTTGCCTATAACAGTTCATAGACAAGTGAAAGTGGATACTCTAAAATGCGCAAGATAAGCGTGAGTTCTATGGATGGCGTTCTCATAGGGAGACGGGAACGGATCCATAGTGGTGTATTGATACGGTGAATATGTGGACTCGTGTGCGCCACCTCAAAAGAGTTACTTGCAGTCGTAGTTCAGGATAACCACCGAGTCAAAGCCGGCTTGCTGCAGTTAAACCCCACCACCCCTTTGTTGATAATGATGCATATGTAGTTAGTTCTGATGTAAGTCTTGCTGAGTACAATTGTACTCACGTTTGCCTATGTTATGTTTTTGCGAGAGAGACTTCAGTCTCACTAGTAGTTCAGCGTGGACTTGACGTTTAGCTTGTTACCTCAGCTATGATCTTGTGCCCTCGGCAGGATCTAGTAGATAGTCGAGCTTCTCGGCCTTTTTCATTTATAGTTATACGTACTCGGACATGTTAAGCTTCCGCTTGTGTTTGACTTGTATGTTTCAATGTTGGGTCATGAGACCCATGTTTGTAATATCTTGCTCCTCGGAGCCTAATGAATAAATACTTGAGTCAGAGAGTTATGTTGTGATGCCATGTTGTATTTACACATATCGACCATACTGTGTGTATGTTTGAAATGCTTGGTATGTGTGGGATCCGACAATCTAGTTGTTTATCCTTGGCAGCCTCTCTTATGGGGAAATGTAGTCTAGTGCTTCCTTGAGCCATAGTAGTCCGCTACAGCCAGTTCACGAGTCCTGCTAGCCCAAAGACTACTGCTCATGACACTTGACTGGCCGGCATGTGTTTCACTTCGTTCCTGTGTCTGTCCCTTCGGGGAAATGTCACGCGGTGACATCCGGAGTCCTGCCTAGCCTGCTACAGCCCGGGTTCCCGTAGTCCTGTTAGCCCAGTGCTACAGCCCGGATTCACACGCTGCTGACCGACATGCTCGAAGTTGATTCATGTATGCATGTCCCCATGGGTTCGTGCCGCTTTGGGTTCACGACTAGCCATGTCGGCCTGGGTTCTCTGTCATATGGATGCTAGCGACACTATCATATACATGAGCCAAAAGGTGCAAACGGTCCCGGGCCATGGTAAGGCGACACCCGTGGGAATACCGTGCGTGAGGCCGCAAAGTGATATGAGGTGTTACCGGCTAGATCGATGTGACTTGGAATCGGGGTCCTGACATGAACTTAATACTCTAGATGCAGGCAAGAGTCGGTCGATGTGTGGAGTTATAATAGTAGATGCAGAATCATTTTCGTCTACTTGATTTGGACGTGATGCCTATATTTCATAATCATTGCCTTGGATATCGTCATAACTTTGCGCTTTTCTATCAATTGCTCAATAGTAATTTGTTTACCCACCATATTATTTGCCTTCAAGAGAGAAGCCTCTAGTGAAACCTATGGCCCACGAGTCTATTTTCCTCAGTATATTTTCAGATCTATATATTAAAAATACCAAAAATACCCTGCTGCACTTTATTTATATTTACTTTATTTTACGTTATAGTAATCTTCTACATCTATCTCTATCATATCTCACCTTTGCAAGTGACCGTGAAGGGATTGACAACCCCTTTATCGCGTTGGGTGCAAGTGTTTGATTGTTTGTATAGGTGCATCTATTGGGGACTTGTGCATTTCTCCTATTGTATTGATACCTTGGTTCTTAACTAAGGGAAGTACTTATCTCTGCTGTGCTGCATCACCCTTTCCTCTTCAAGGGAAAAACCAACACAAGCTCAAGAAGTAGCAGGAAGAATTTCTGGCGCCATCGCCGGGGAGATCTACGTCAAGCCTACCAAGCACCCATCATAAAACTCTCATCTCTTGCATTACATTATTCGCCATCCGCCTCTCGTTTTCCTCTCCCCCACTTCTAAAACGTCTTCAGAAAATACAAAATGATTTGCCTTTTTTCTCCCTTCTTTCGTTCGCCTTTTGCTTGTTTGCTGGATTGGTTTGTTGCCATCCTGTCTGAATCTGGGGAGGTTATCATTGAAAATCTTGAGGAAAAAGTTGAATGATGTTCTTTGAATCATGAAACTGAAACTCCTTCCAATTACAAAGCGAAAACTTTTCATGTGGGATATGGTAATATTATTGAGAAAAGTGTTATTCAAGAATTCTTTGATTGTATGGGATCTATGCCCATTAGTAAAAGATATATTCTTCTCGGTACAAATTGTTAGCGGATGCCATTGTTATGCTTGTTGAAAAACTAGAAAGAAAATTTGTTCACATCCATCCCGCATTGCAAAAAGTGTTTTACGAACTTCCCAATATTAATCATCCTATAGCTAAGAAGATTGCCACCATCATCCTTATGTGAGAATTTGACTTTATAATACAAGAGGCTAGGGATATTTTTGCTTTCTATAATAAAGATGTTGAACACCCTCCAATTGAAGATATCCTCCAAGATAAAGAAACTATGCATAGTTTGGAATCTAGGGATTATCAATCTTATAGCGAAAAATCTTAGGAGGAGAATTCCCTATTCAGAAATCTCGCAAGCTTTGTACGTTGAGGCCTATGAGGAATTTGATTGGATTACTAGGGGAATTTATGTAGGATTTAATAGGCACTACTGGAATCTGGCATTTTACCGTCCGCCACGTCTTTGCCATCTGCCAGCTGACGGCAAAGAGGCACTTTGCCATCGGCTTCCACAACGCAGATGACAAAGAAAGTGCAGATGGCAAAAATGCTATTTGCCATCAGCTGCTTCTTTGCCATCGGCCAGCTGACGGCAAAGAGCTAGGAGGCAGACGACAAAGAGCTAGGTGGGCCCCATAGGGCACGGCGTGGCTAGGTCAGATTCTTTGCCGTCCGCTAGCGGATGGCAGAAGAGGTGATTACTTTGCCGTCAGCTGGCGGACGACAATGTTAGTCCTTTGTCGTCTGCTTGCGGATGGCAAAGAGGAGACGTGGGCCAGCCCTAACGGTGGCCCTCATTGCCGTCTGCTAACAGACGGCAAAGAAGGCCCACTTAACGGGCCGAGCCGTCTCCCTCCTCTCTCTCTCTTTCTCTCTCTCTCCCTCCTGTGTGCCCGCCTCTCTCCTCTGTCGCTGCCGCCGTCCAACCCTGCCCCACCGCGCCCCGTCGGCCCGCCGCGCCCGCCCCATTGCCCGTCGCCCGCTTGGCCCGTCGCCCGCCGTCCGTTGCCCGTCGCCCTTGGCGCCCGTCATTGAGTGGCTGCGCCCGGGCCGCCCGATCTTGGGACCCTCCCGAGGTCCCTGCGCCGCCCCGCGCCGCTGCCGTCCTCCTCCCCGAGGTAATTTTTTTCTATTTTTTCCTGTTTTTTTGTTGTCTATTTTCTTGATTTGTTTTAGGTTAGTGCTAGGTTTAATTAGGTGTAGTTTTGAGTTTTTAGGTTTAGGTTAGTGCTAGGTTTAGTTGTAGTTTTGAGTTTTTAGGTTTAGGTTAGTGCTAGGTTTAGGTGTAGTTTTTTCCTGTTTTGTTTTAGGTTAGTGCTAGGTTTAAGAAGAGGAGAAAGGAGGAGGAGAAGAAGAAGAAGAAAAGTTAAATAGAGAAAGAAGAAGAAGAAGAAAAAGAGGGTTCCTCGGTGTCGATGGTACCCTAAATAGCAAGTATCATCAGTGCGAGGTACATGTGGCCGTCGGTGTCGAATACTACATCCACGTCCCACAAGTGACACAGGGGTCCTGCATCGAGCATCAACAGTTCTTGGCGTCGATGGCGGCCGAACACCATTGCAAATTTGCCTGGCAGCCTCAAAGATGACGATTGAAAGCTAAGTGTTGAAACTTGAAACACCTAAACTAACTCAAGTCAGTTTGGTTGTTTGAAATTTCAAAACTTGCCTTTAATCCTCATCGCAGAGGTTGCCAGACAAATTCGCCAAGGTGTTCGACCGTCATCGACCACAAACTATTGTTATTGTTGCGGGACGCCGGGCGCCGGCTTCACTTGTGGGATGTGGATCTAGTGTTCAACGCCAACCGCCTCATGTACCTTGCACCGATGGTAGTTGCTATTTAGTTTACCCGGGTACGAGTGGGTTAGAGGGTTCCTCGGTGTCGATGGTACCGTAAATAGCAAGTATCGTCAGTGCGAGGTACATGTGGCCGTCGGTGTCGAATACTTGCTATGTTATTCATCTTTCGATTTAAATGTGCAGTTATTTCGTCGCTGCGAGGGTCTGGTGTTCGACGAGCTCTGCCCCTGCGTTCGTTGGTGAGCACAAATGACATCTCCTCCTCCCCCCTTCATTTTCTCTATTCTGGTCTTCGTGCCGATGAAACTTGCTAGCTATAGGTGTAAATCATCAGTATGCGTAACCACTATGCGTCTCCTGTTCGAAAGGGTTACATCTATAAATATGCATGCATTTGCATATTTATAATTGTGATTCTTTTGAATTGTCCAACATTATCCATGGACAGCCCGAGTATGTGTAGATTGGGTTTGTTTTCCCATATGCTCAGCTCCGAATCAGATGCAGAATTTCGTCAGTGCCTCCCTGTTGTTCTCCGGGTACACATCCTCTCTGATTATTGCCGAGATGTGTATCAGGAGAATAGCGGGGAGGTGCCGCCGAAATTTTGCGTCGGATCCGAAGCAGCGCATGGGAAAACGAACCCGATCTACACATACTCGGGTTGGATTAGGACCTATCTTTACCTATTAGCGTGTAGGTTGCATGGACGTAATAAAACTAACAAACTCCATTAACTGATGGATATGATTTGCTTAATTATGTATATATTTATTGTGTGTATAGTAGGAATTCAATGTGAGTGATCGTGCATGGATGTACAACGGTTACACTAGTCAGAAATTTTGGACCGAGGAATGGTTAACAAAAACCAAGGGGTTTGTTAGAGCCGCATTTGCAAATGGCCAGGAATTTAGCTAGTGCCCCTGTGCCCGTTGCGACAACTATAAAAAGAGGGATGATCTTGAAATGAGTAAAGACCTGCAGAAGTTTGGTTTTAAGCCTGGTTACACGGTCTGGACATTACATGGTGAGTCTGCCCAACATGCCAGAGCCGAGGTTCATCATCGCACCGACGAGCATGGTACCGGGACCGCAGACATGGTGCAAGACTTTGACGATGCTCGGGACTCGGAGGAGGAGATGGAGGAATCTGCAAAGGCCTTCACTGAAATTGGAGTCCTCAAAACGTCCTCTCCATGAGCACACTGAGCTTTGTCAGCTGGATGCCATCTCACAAATAATGGCTTTGAAGGCTCAATTCAACTTGGGCAGAGAATGCTACTGACGCCGATGATGACAGTATTCGGACGATTTCTACCCAAAGGCCATTTGCTACCTCCAAACCTGTACCAGTCAGACAAAATCCTCCGTGTTCTTAAGATGCCCTATGAGAAGATACATGCCTGTGAGAAAGGATGTGTCTTGTTTAGGCTTCAGTATGAGGACTTGAACTATTGTCCCATTTGCAATTCTTCCAGGTATGTTGTGGTAGACAACGGTATGGGTGAGAAGACGCAGACCAAAATACCCGTTAATGTTCTTCGGTATATGCCAATCGTACCAATACTTCAACGTCTTTTCATGGTAGAAGAGACGGCCAGATAGATGGCATGGCACAAAACGGGCAAAAGAACCGAACTAGATGCAGATGGGAATATGATGATGGTGCACACATCGGATGGTGAAGCGTGGAAGCGCTTCGATGCATTACATAAGGAAAAAATGGCAGATCCAAGGCATCCTCGAGCCGCCGTCAGCACAGATGGGTTCAGTGTGTTTGGTCAGATGGCAACCCCATACAGCTGTTGGCCCGTGTTTGTCATTCCACTCAATCTCCGCCCCCCCGGGCAGATTATGCAAAGAAAGAACATTTTCCTGATGTTGATAATTCGAGGGCCCAACTAACCGGGGAAGAATATGAATGTGTACATGCAGCCTCTTAAAGACGAATTGCAAGAAGCTTGGGATAATGGGTTCAAGACATACGACGCCTTTAGCAAACAGAACTTCATAATGCGTGCCTGGTACATGTACTCGACGCATGACTTGCCGGTGTATGCGCTATTCGTTGGCTGGTGTGTGCATGGAAGGTTCCCGTGCCCCACATGCAAGGGAGCTCTTGAGTTTCGTTGGCTGAAGACAGGGCACATGTATAGTTGCTTTGACTTGCATAGACCGTTTCTACATCCTGGCCATAAGTTCAGGAATGACAAGAAGAACTTCATCAAAGGTAGAGTTGTCAAACACTCTGCACCACTTGCGTTGACATGCCAACAGACCCTAGATCAGTTAAACGCTCTCGAGCCAGATCCAGAGCGTCCAGGGTATTTCAAGGGGTATAATAAGGAACACGCCTGAACTCACAAGACATGCTTCTGGGATCTGCCTTACTTCAAAGACCTCCTTTGCCCACACAACATCGACGTGATGCACACTGAAAAGAATATCGCCGAAGCCATTTTTGGTACATTGTTCGGCATAGAGGGGAAATCAAAGGATAATACTAAGGCTAGAGTCGATCAAGAGGAGCTATGTGATAGATCGTTACAAAACATGAAAGAACTGAAAGGAAAGGGGAACTGGACGAAGCGAAAGGCATGGTTCAATCTTGGAAGGCCAGCTATGAAGGAAATTATTTTGTGGGTGAAAATGCAGTTGATGTTCCCCGATGGGTATGCAGCAAATCTAAAGAGGGGAGCGAATCTTCAAAAATTGAAAATATTTGGTCTAAAAAGTCATGATTGGCACATATGGATTGAGCGGATAATGCCAGTGATGTTGCGTGGCTTCATCCCTGAGGATGAATGGCTAGTACTGGCAGAGCTGAGTTATTTCTTTTGTGTTCTTTGTGCGAAAGAACTATCGCCTAGCCTCCTAGAAGAAATGGAACAGTTCAGACTAGAGTTGATCTGCAAGTTAGAGAAGATCTTTTCGCCAAGCTTCTTTAATCCAATGCAACACTTGACTTTGCATCTCCCGACCGAGGCACGATTGGGGGGGCCTGTGCAAAATCGTTGGTGCTACTCAACTAAGAGGATGCAGAAGACGCTTCGAGCAAAATGTAAAAATAAACATAGAATAGAAGCATCGATGGCGGAGGCATTCATCACTGAGGAGGCGACAAACTTCGTGACAGCACACTACGAAGCCAAAAATCGTCATTTGCATAATTCGAAGCCTCGGTACAATCTTGTGAACCTCAAAAGGGTCAATCCAACCTCAGCCTATTCAAAGGGAATCTCGCACCAGCCAGTGGTTGGAAACCAGTAAGGTTGGATGTTGAAGAATGGCGGACCATTTCGATGTATCTCTTCAACAACTTAACAGAAGTGCGGCCGTACATCGAGTAAGATCTCGGTACATTGTTTCACAACTTCTAATTCCTTTGAACTTCTCTTATTCCTGGATATTTGATGCAGTCGATACATCGCCATATTCTCGTATAGAGCGGTGATAAAAAAGGATTCCGTCGAAGTGTATGAGCTTCTGGCAAAACAAGGAGCCGAACATCCCGGTTTCATCTCTTGGTTCAAAAAATGGTAATTTCCATTAGACCATTTCTTTTCTTTGGATAATTTACGACTAATGCAACAATCCTTTCGTATTAAACTTGTCGGCTAATTCAGAGATTATGGATGCCGAATTGAGACAAGTAGCTAATGGTTTTGACTATAAGGTATGTTCATTTGAAAAATACGACATCAACGGGTATCGCTTTCGTACCTATGGCAAAGAGCTATCTATGGCCGACCGAAAGTCTACAAATTGTTGTGTCTCTGCTATTGGTGAGGGAGGTATCGAGTATTATGGAAGAGTTGAAGCAATTTATGAACTTGAATTCTATGGTGAAAATCCACCAAACGTCGTAGTCTTCAGATGTTATTGGTTCTAGCCGAGGGAGACTAGAAGGACTCATGAACATATAGGGCTAGTCGAAATAAAAAAAAGCACCCATTTGGATGTTCCCGATGTCTATATTACGGCTCAACAGGCAACCCAAGTTTTCTATCTACCGTGGGCCTGTCAAAGTGATCCAAATCTCAGTGGTTGGGACGTCGTTTATGAAGTGCCGCCACGTGTTAGACCACCTCCCCCCAATGAAAAGGATTATGAACCTCAGATTAACCAAGACACATATGACGAAGAAGAACTCTTCCAAGAAACACGTCTTTCCAAAAAATGTTTCAAGAACCGCTCTACTCCACCCCAGAACATTGAAGTAGACAACGATAGTGAATCCGACTTCACCCCTGAGCCGGAACAAGAAGAGCCGAAAGAAGAAGAAGTTCTGCTGCAGATGACCTGTCAATGCTTGAACGATTACGTAAAGGTGGCCTTCCACATGATGATGCATTTATTAATGATGATGATGAGCACGTCATTACCGATAGTGATGATGATGATGCTTTTATTAATGATGATGACGAGCATGTGATTACCGATAATGATTACTAGGTATTCAAAATTTTATGTTGTACTTGATTTATATAGTTATTTGTATGATTGTATGATTTATATAGTTGGTATTTGTAAATTTCTTACTTTATATGATTGTTTATTATACATACTACCATGGTCTTGATTTTCGTCCCGGTCGGCCCTCGCCCGCTTTATGATTCGGATGTGGTAAATTCTCTTTCATAACTATTTGTTGCACTTCACATTTATGACAATTATGGCCATCAAGTTTACATAGAGATATATTAATCTAGAAGGTATGTGAACCGGAAATTGAAATGGACCCTCTTGTCGAGAAGTTAAATTTAGTTGAAAAAGAAAATGAGTATTTGAAAGAAAAAATTAAAAGAATTGAAGAAGAGAATATGACATTGGAGTTGTATGTTGCCGATGCCATCGATTATCACAAGATGAAGATGAATGCAATGCGCCTGAAGCTTAAGAAGATTAGAAAATATGCCATTGATAATGAGGCTTGGTATCATTATGCCGTTGGATCAATTGTTACCTTAGTTGCGATCTTCATCACATTTGTTGTGATGAGGGTAAGTTTTCTCTAGTGTTTTGCTTTACAAATGGATACTTAGCTTATTTTCCTCCTAAATGACATAATTACCTAAGTTAGATAAAAAAATAAGCTATACTTAGCTTATTCAGTTCTATTTATGACATACTTAGCATACTTAGGTAAGAAATGGCATGATGATCTTTGTTAGCTCCAAAATGATATAGACTTAGCTTATTTTCCTCGAAAATGACATAATAACCTTACTAAGCTCCAAAATGACCTATTTACCTACCTTAGCTCTAAAATGACCTACACTTAGCATTTTTACCTAGCTTAGCAATAAAATGACATTTTTACCTACCATAGTTAGAAGAAGAAGAAGATAAAGAAGAGGAGAGGAGAAAAAGAAAGAGAAGAAAAAAATCTTCTTCTTCTTCTTCTTCGAACTAGTCTTCTTCTTCTTCTTCTTCTTCTTCTTCTAACTTTCATCTTTCTTCTAACTAGTCTTCTTCTTCTTCTTCTAACTTTCATCTTTCCCAATTAGTAGATTTGCTTTACATGAGGAAGCTTGGATTCATGGAGTGTACTATTCTTATGGTGCTTCCTTGTTGTTTATGAAAACTTGTTTGGATATGTATGTCTATATGGATATGTTGTTGGAAACTTGTTTCTGGTTATGTATATATGGATATGTTGGACTTCGTTGAACTATGTTGTTGGATTGGATGAAATATGCTGTTGGACATCTTTGTTGGATATGTTGGATATGTATGCATGTATATCTGTGTTTGAAACCATGTCTAATTAATGGGATTTAAATGAAAACAGGGGATATATAGCCTCTTTGCGGTCGGCTAGTGGACGGCAAAGAGCTTTGCCGTCCACTAGCAGACGACAAAGAGGACACGTGGCAGTCACCTGTTCAAACTGGGAACACTGGCTGCCTATTTTGTCATTTTGCCGTCTGCTGGCAGACGGCAAAGTGACCAGCTATGCCGTCTGCTGGCAAACGGCATATCTGGACACGTGGCAGCTTCCCAGTGCTGCCTAGCTGGGCTCTTTGCCGTCTGTCAGCAGACGGCAAAGATCTTTGACTCTTTGTCGTCCGCTCGCAGACGACAAAGATCTTTGACTCTTTGCCATCCGCTGGCAGACGACAAAGAGCACCGTTAACCCCCTAACGGCTCTCACGCCACTGCACTGCCGTCCGCTGTCTTTGCCGTCTGCTGGCCTTGGATGGTGGACGGCGTAATCCTTTGCCGTCCGTTTCTAAGAAGCGGGCGACAAAGAAGGCCTTTGCTGGTAGGCTTTCATCCAGACAGTTTGCCGTCCGCTAGTGGACGACAATGAATTTTGCCGTCCATGATCTATGCCTTTGCCATCCGCCATGGCGGACGGCAAAGAAGCTGATTCCAATAGTGAGGTCTTGGTTGAATAAGATGATGAAGGAACCCGTTAGAAACGAGATACATATTCTTTATGATGATATTTATGGTGATGACCTCCATTACGGGTTTATGAATGTCAAAATCACTAATCAAAGCCCTTTTCATGATTTGAGTTCATCTACAAGAAAGGAAATAAAGGAAAGAATATATTTGTTAATACGTGTTCTGGAGGACTTGATGAGAAAAGAATTGCATACCAAAGATGACAATACCTAGATCTACTGCCTTATGCCTAGCTAGGGGCGTTAAATAATAGCGCTTGTTGGGAGGCAACCCAATTTTATTTTTGTTTTTATGTTTTTTGTTTTTTCTACTGTTTTTTAATTATAGCACAATTATGCTACTGTATTAATTGTGTTTTGGTGTTTTAATTGGTGTTTGAGCCAAGTAAGACCTTTGGGATGGCTTACGGTGATAGTTGTTTTGATCTTGCTGAAAAACATAAACTTTTGTGCCTAGTAAAATAATTTTCATTATTCACACAAGAGTGATTTTGCTCTGAATTTTTTACACAAGATTGATATACAAATTGCCTATGTTGTCCTAATTCTTCATAATTGTTTGAGTTATAGAAGTATTCAAAGTTTACAGATTGCTACAGACTGTTTTATTTTTGACAGATTCTGTTTTCTAAGTGTTGTTTGCTTATTTTGATGAATCTATGGCTAGTATCGGGGGGTATGAACCATGGAAAAGTTGGAATACGGTAGATATTACACCAATAGAAATAAATAATGACTTCACAACAATACCAAAAGTGGTGATTGATTTTCTTATACTAATGGATCTCACGAGTTTTCTGTTGAGTTTTGTATTGTGAAGTTTTCAAGTTTTGGGTAAAGATTTGATGGACTATGGAATAAGGAGTGGCAAGAGCCTAAGCTTGGGGATGCCCAAGGCACCCCAAGGTAATATTCAAGGACAACCAAGAGCCTAAGCTTGGGGATGCCCCGGATGGCATCCCCTCTTTCGTCTTCGTGTATCGTTAATTTACTCGAGGCTATATTTTTATTCACCACATGATATGTGTTTTGCTTGGAGCGTCTTATATGATATGAGTCTTTGCTTTTTAGTTTTCCACAATCATCCTTTCTATACACACATTTTGGGAGGGACACGCATGAATCGTGATTTATTAGAATACTCTATGTGCTTCACTTATATCTTTTGAGCTAGGCAATTTTGCTCTAGTGCTTCACTTATATCTTTTTAGAGCACGGTGGTGGTTTTATTTTATAGAAATTATTGAACTCTCTTGGTTCACTTATATTATTGTGAGAGTCTCCTTAAACAGCATCGTAATTTGCTTTGGTTATGAATTTAGTCCTAATATGATAGGCATCCAAGAGGGATATAATAAAAACTTTCATATAAAGTGCATTGAGTACTATGAGAAGTTTGATTCCTTATGATCGTTTTGAGATATGAAGATGTGATATTAGAGTCATGCTAGTGAGTAATTGTGGATTGTAGAAATACTTGTGTTAAAGTTTGTGATTCCCGTAGCATGCACGTATGGTGAACCGTTATGTAACAAAGTCGAAGCATGATTTATTTATTGATTATCTTCCTTATGAGCGGCGGTCGGGGACGAGCGATGGTATTCTCCTACAAATCTATCCCCCTAGGAGCATGCATGTAGTACTTTGTTTTGATGACTAATAGACTTTTGCAATAAGTATGTGAATTCTTTATGACTAATGTTGAGTCCATGGATTATACACACTCTCACCCTTCCACCATTGCTAGCCTCTCTAGTACCGCGCAACTTTCGCCAGTATCATACACCCACCATATACCTTGCTCAAAAAAGCCACCATACTTATGTCTACTACACAACTTGTTCTTGTCACTACAAAAAAAAGACACATCCGTGACATTTTGGGCCGAACGAATTTTTTTCCTGTCATACATATGACACTTCTATGACGATAATTGTGACAAAACTCGGTATCATCATAGATGTGGTGGGCTCCTACTTCTATGACAAAAAATGCTGACAGAAAATGGGCTTTTCGTCCTGGGCGGGAGAGACGCAGCTGCATGACATTCTTTGGGCCGTCCAGACGGAAAAACCATGGTAGAAGCGAGGGGAGGAAAATTTCGGGAGTTGCAGTTACGGTGGGAGGTCGAAGCGGAAGCGATGCGCGTTTCTCTCGTGACGTCTGTGGCGTGTGTGCGGCGTTAGCTCTAAGCGAAGCCGGCGGCGTTGGGCTCTAACTGAACCCGGCGATTGCCTTTGCGAGCTACGCGTTCTTGAACCCGAGCGATCGATCGATGGCATTAATTGAACTCGATGGGCGATTCGCCGCTCTGCTGCTAGTGAGCGTTGCGGGGGTTGGATGAGCGGTGGCGGCGGTTGCCTCTGGATGAACCGAAACCCGTGGTGTGTAGGGCTGGATGAGCGATGAAGCGGTGGAGGGGTGGCCGTGGAGGGTGGTTGAACATGACCCGTGGTGTGGAGGGCTGGATGAACAGTGAAGCGGTGGAGGGGTGCCCGTGTGGAGGGGTGGTTGAAGTGGCCGGTGGAGTAAGCGCGGTGGAGGCTGGATGAACAGGAGCCCGTGGAGCCGGAGGAGGTCGGCGGTAGCCTCTGGAGGCTGTGGGAGGTCGACGGTAGCCCGTGGAGGCTGGAGGAGGTCGGCGGTGGAAGAAACGGTATCCCATGGAGTCCCGTTTTGCGATGCGCCACACCCTCCCGTTCCGACCGTAGTAGCGCTCCAACACAAGTCCGGTTCGTCCGTTTTCCGTCGCCACACCCTCCCGATGAACAGGACCCCGTTTCGACCGTATAGCGCTCGACACAAGTCCGGTTCGTCCGTTTCTTGATCGCCACACCCCTCCCGATCAACAGGAACCCCGTTTCAACCGTAGGAGGTCTGTTTCCTCCATTTTGCGGTACGCCATGCCTCTCCCGATCAACAGGACCCCGTTTCGAACGTCGCCGGTCGAACGCAAGGCCGTTTCCTCCGTTGTGCGGTACGCCAGACCTCGTTTCCATAGCCTGTTCCGTCCAATCCCTCCCGATGAACACGACCACACATTCAGTTCCGACCCAGCCGGTTGGCTCCCCATGAACACGACGATGACGCTGTTTCTCCGTTCCGACCCAGCCATGTACGTATGCGCGATAGGCGTTAGAGACCCTGCCCGTATGTACGTACGTGGCTGTATTTTCTTTCTTGCACCCTCGCCGTTGTACGTACATGCACATGCTACGTGCGCGCCTCTACTACGACACGTCGCGGCGCCTCTACATCCACCAAGATATATATATGCGTACCGTTCGCGACCAGAATGACAACGCTATGTACGCTTCGACCAGGTGGGTCCCGACTGTCAGGCACTTCCTTGCGTGCGAAGATGTAGCTGGGGGTCCCAGCAGTCAGGGGGCGAATCGTTTTGGTTTTTTTCTGCCCAGACGCACTTCCTTGGATGCGAAGATGTAGCTGGTGGGTCCCAGCAGTCAGGGGGGTGAATCTTTTTTTTTGCCCAGACGCACATCCTTGCGTGCGAAGATATAGCTGGTGGGTCCGAGCTGTCAGCGGCGGTAACGTTTTTTTCATGAAATACTGAGGCCCTTTCGGTGGGTCCACGATGTCGTGGGCGAATCATTATTTTGCGAGTAATAAGGAGGCATTTCCTTGCGTGCGGCCGTGGACCCAGCTGTCGGCCTATCCACGTCTGATCCACTTCAGGATGCATGTCGGTCGTTGACCACGTTGACCGGGCAGCGCCGAGAGCACCGGTATGGTGGACGACGGCGAGGCCTAGGAAGGAACGACACAGAGGCGGGAAGACTCAGCAGTTGTTTCCCACACGGAGGGGAGTACGACCGAACGAGGGTTCTTGGTTCGTTTGCCGTCACGGAGAATAACGATGGAGGTGTGGGTGAGTAGAGGGATGGCTAGGCCAGCGATGGGAATACGATGGTGCGGTGAGGCTGCGTGGCAGCCTGACCGGCCGTGGGGAGGAGGGAGCGAGCAGTCCCTTGGCGCTTGTTTGAGCGGCTGGAGCAGGAAGAGCAGAGATTGAAGAAGCACGACGGCCATTGGATGGACATCCAACCGTCACTGCTTGTGCGTCAACCTTTTTTTTAGGAAAGCCTCAAATCTGCGAAAAACAACATACAACCCATCTGCCATTATTTCTAATAATTTACAGCCCATTTGCTAATTCTTAAGGTTTTCTTTGGAGCCCATATTCTTTTTGTTAGCATTACAGCCCATATTGTGGCCACGGTTAAAAAATTATATGAAATTTTGCATATTTCGGTGCGGTCCGAACTGTTTTTAATCCCGAAATTTGACTCACATTCAAACTGATTTTAAAAATAAATGTATATCAATATAAAATCCAACAAATTCTCCATGCATAAAAATTAATGTAATTTAAAATCTTGAAATGAAAAAATATATTTGAAACTAATTGCCGGTTTGATGTGTTTTAAAAATGTACAGCCCATTTCTCATTACTGATGGGCCATTTTCTCGTCCAACCGAATGAAAAGCTCTCCTCGTCTTGAAAGATTTGCAGCCCAACAGGCCTGGCAAAGTGACTTAATTGGCAAATCACAAAAAAAAACTGGGCTGTGGCCGTGGACCCAGCTGTCAGCCTCTCCACATACAATACTCTTCCGATGGAAGTCGTTCCTTGACCACGTTGACCACGCCGCGCAGAGAGCACCACGGCGGTGGACGACGACGAGGCCTAGGAAGGGGATGACATGGAGCCGGGGAAGACGCGACAGTGGAAGCCCGTGAGAGGAGAATCTGAGGGTTCACTGGTTCGGCTGCGGTGTGAGGCTGCCGTCGCCGCAGGGCCTGGCCAGCGATGGGAATAGTAGGGGGCGGTGAGGCCTCCGCGGCAGCACAGCCGGCCACGGGAGGCAGGAGCATGCGACACGACCGGCGCTGCTTTGGGCGGCTGGAGCAAGAAGACCAGAGGTTGAAGAAGCACTACGGCCGTTGGATGGACATCATACGGTCACTGGAGCTAGAATCGTTCATATTGACTAAGTTGACAAAGCCCTTCGCCTCTGTCAACTTAGTAGGCCCACAAGACAGCCTCCCACCAAGGTGGGTCCCAGCTAGCCGGGGGAGTATTCATTTTTTTGTGCGTAATAAGGAGGCACTTCCGATGGGTTAGAGCTGACAGCGGGGGGGGGGGGACGTTTTTTTTGCGAAATACGATGGCCCGGCCGGTGGGTCCCAGCAGCGAGGGCAAACGTTTTTTCGCGAATACTGGTGGTCCGTCTGGTGGGTCCCTGCTGTCAGGTGGAGGAATAATTATTTTCCGCATAATAAGGAGGCACTTCCTTGCGGCTGCCGTGGACCCAGCTGTCAGCCTCTTCACGTACAGTATTCTTCCGATGGAATTCGGTCGTTGACCACATTGACCACGCCGCGCCGAGAGCACCACGGCGGTGGGCGACGACAATGCCTAGGAAGGGGACAACACGGAGCCGGGGAAGACGCGGCAGTGGATGCCCACACGGAGCGGAGTACGAGGGTTCACTGGTTCGGCTGCGCTGCCGGCGCCGCAGAATAACAAGGGGTGTGGGTGAGTGGAGTGGAGGGATGGCCTGGCCAGCGGTGGAAGTAGTATGGGAGCGGTGAGGCCTCCGCGGCAGCACAGCCGGCCACGGGAGGCAGGCGCAGGCGGCACGACCGGCGCTGCTTTGGGCGGCTGGAGCAAGAAGACGAGAGGTTGAAGAAGCACTATGGCCGTTGGATGGACATCGTACGGTCACTGGATCTAGAATCGTTCATATTGACTAAGTTGACAAAGCCCTCAGTCCCCTCAACTTAGTAGGCCCACAAGTCAGCTTCCCACCAAGGTGAGTCCCAGCTAGCAGGGGGAGTATTCATTTTTTTGTGCGTAATAAAGAGGCACTTCCGGTGGGTCCGAGCTGACAGCGAGCGGGAACGTTTATTTTTTGCAAAATACGGTGGCCCGTCCGGTGGGTACCAGCAGTCAGGGGGGAAACATTTTTTTTCGCGAAATAAGGTGGCCCGTCCGTGGTCCCTCATTGTCGGTGGAGGAATAATTATTTTGGCGGCGTAATAAGGAGGCACTTCCTTGCGGCCGCCGTGGACCCAGGTGTCAGCCTCTCCACGTACAGTACTCTTCCGATGGAAGTCGATCATTGACCATGTTGACCATGCCGCGCCGAGAGCACCAGGGCGGTGGACGACGGCGAGGCCTAGGAAGGGGACGACGCGGAGCCGGGGAAGACGGCAGGTGGAAGCCAGCGGAGAGGAGTATGAGGGTTCACTGGTTCGGCTGCGGTGTGAGGCTGCCGTCGCCGCAGAATAACAGGGGGTGTGGGTGAGTGGAGGGATGGCCTGGCCAGCGGTGGGAGTAGTATGGGGGCGGTGAGGCCTCCGCGGCAGCACAGCCGGCCACGGGAGGCAGGAGCAGGCGGCACGATCGGTGTTGCTTTGGGCGGCTGGACCAAGAAGACTAGAGGTTGAAGAAGTACTACGGCCGTTGGATGGACATCGTACGGTCACTGAAGCTAGAATTGTTTATATTGACTAAGTTGGCAAAGCCCTTGGTACGATCCAACTTAGTAGACCCACAGTTCAGCCTCAAAGCAGTGCGCCCGGATGCCGTGGGAGGAATCATTTTTGGGCGGCGAAGCTAAGAATATCCGAGATTGAAGAAGAAGCACGACATCCGTTGGATAGACATCCAACGGCCATCGCTGCTAGAACCGTGTGTTGACTATAATAAGTTGACAAAGCCTTGCATACAGCGTCAACTTATTTTTTTAGGGACGCGTCACTTAGTAGGCCCACAAGTGTGTGGCAGAGAACTTATAGCCCATTTGCATTTTGTAAGAATGTATAGCCCATTTTTGAATTCTAATGGAATTTACAACAGCCCATTTACAGTTTGTTAAAAGTACAACCCATTTTCTAGCTAGGACAACGATTAATAATTTCAACCAACCGTTGAAGACAGAATTCAATAAAATTTCCCACATTTTGATGGGATCTGAAATATTTGTATCCCGAAATTTCTATTCAGATTAAATATAAATTTGTATTACGTAAAAATCCAACAAAACATTGTGCGCGCAACAATGAAAATTTAAGATTTTCAAAATCCATAAATAATATTTTATAAACTAATTTCGTGTTTGGTGCATTTTTTTATATTTACTGCCCAGTTTTTATAATTACATCCCATTTATTATTTTTAAAGCCCATTTTCCTGTTAAGCCTAATGCATCCCTCCTAGGAAAGATTTGCAGCATAGCGAGGCGGAGAATAACAAGTTGACCTTGCCTGGGTATTCCTCAAAAAGACATATAGCTGGGCTAGCCATTTTCATCTTGAAAAAAGTAGTATCTGGGCTGGATATCTGGCACAGGCTAGGCAGCCACAGCCCGCCCAGTTAATACCTTGCTCTCCTCTGAACAACAACGAAATCATCGCCAAGAAAAACTCGGCAGTGCTCATGCCTCAAAAACACAAATACTGCTCGAGCTGCTTGGTCCCAGCTGTCGGCCGCACCTTGTGCAATTCTCTCGTTTATATTGACTACATAGGTTGACAATGGTGTGGGACCGTAATGTCAAGAAGCCAGGAGAAAGCAAAAAAAATATAATTGTACATAATAAGGAGGCACTTGCGTACGTACGGCTATGGCCCTAGTGGGTCCCTAGTGTCATCCAGTCAAAATAAAGTCATCTCCTGAATCCTCATGTTCGTTGACCATGTTAACAATGCTCGGCGCCACGGCGAGCGCAACAACTCGAAGGACAACGGAGAGGGCCTCACGGGCCCTACGGAGGTCTAATACAGCGCCCGCTGCTCATTCAGGAAGCCTGGATCATCGGACACCTATGAGCACCTTGGAGAAACTGAGACGGCATGAAACGGTAAGGCCGCGCTTGGGAGCTTTGGTTTATTTCAAACCTGTATTAACATACAAGTGTAATTTACTCGTCATCGGAAGGCCCGAGGTCTGTAAGTAAACCGGCGGGTTACGCGTGTAATTTGAGAGACCAGTGTATATTTTACGAGCACTGCTATATGGACGACATTACCAGACGATACATGCACGACGTGCGTATCATGCCATCCATGGGCAAGGCTGAAACAACAACTAACGGCTGGATTAGCAATCGTCCGAGTGTCGTTCAGCGTTTTTATCGTGTGTGAAGTACTTCCGATATTTTACTAGTCGAAATCGACCAACCAAGCGCCTTCGCCGTAGACCATCTGCTTCAATTTACAGGCGTCAGTTTTACAAGCGGTTTTGGTTGGAAAATGACGATGCAATCACGGTCTAATATCATGAGTTGGTCAGAAGATCATATGGTTTCACGTCTAACCTACCCGACATGTCGTATAGGCTATGAATGAAACATGAGACGATGAACTTCTTACGCACGGAAACAACATAAGAGGATGATCTTCTTAACAAGCAAATCACTCCATTAGATCGACATGCAAAACAATACGAAGCATTATTCTCAGGAGGCACGGTGAGCAGCTCGCGATGCCGCATGCCACAACATTCCAAGCTCAACTTTGCAATCAAACACAAGGCCTGGCATTACATAGACAATATTCAGAACAAACTCTTAACACAGGAATATCTCAGAAGAGTAACTATTTACTTCTAAACTGAACATAGGAATAGGAAAAAACACTTGACGCTGCTCACAGCAAGGGCGTCCCACTCAAAAATATCAAATGCATGTCTTCTGGCTAACATCAATGAGCAAATTTTGACAAGGTTTTCCAATTCCAATATATTAAACTAACGTCTTCTTGCTAACATCAATGAGAAAATTTTGACAAGGTTTTCCAATTCAAATATATTAAACTAACGTCTTCTTGCTAACATCAATGATTAAACTTTGACAAGCTCCTCCCCTTCAAAATATGTAATGCCTATGATCGTGTCCTATCTTAGCTTCTTGTACTTGTTTGGGCACTTTTTGCCCAGGGCACTCCACGTGTTGTTAAATTGCCAATGGTCTCTGCAGACTAGTCATGTCACCGGTGTCTAATAATACTCTGTAAAGCTTCTCGGTCATTCCTACGTAATGTACCGCATCCGATGGATCGCTTCTTTACGCAAAGTGGAGCGACCAAGCTGGACCCGATAATACAGCAGTTTGCCTTGGACACATTGGCTCCTTTTGTGCAGTTCAACTAAAATCGAAGTCGGAATAAAACCGAGCTTTAATTTTGATATCTCTGTAAGCAAGAATATGTATAAGGGAAACAATTACTGAGAAATAACGGTTGATGACTTGTCTTAATGGGAAACAAAGCAGGAGAGGAGCAATTCTCCATCAGTGTGATTCATTCATATTGACTGAGACATTATCTTAACAATGCCTTGGTTCAACATGTATAAAGAACGACAAAGCAGAAAAGTACCATTCCTAAAACAATGCACTGAAATCAAGCAAAGTGTTTCGCGTAGCGAAGCAAAATGTCGCAATAGCAACAAGTTGAATAGATATCATGTGGTAGAGACCAAGATTTGAAACAACTCGACAGGAACACTGGAAAAAAATCTCGATCTCCTTTTGTGCAGTTCCACCAAAATTAAGCAAAGTCACCGGTGTGACATTCAAGTTGAACTGCACAAAACACTCTTAAAACATAAGTGTTTCGAGTAGCGAAGTAAAATGTACATAATAGCAACAAGTTGAATCGATACCCCTGTTTTAACAGAGGCAAAAAAGGAAACATTTACTTGCCGATAAAGGAGGATGAGACAAACGGTGACAGAAAGAAGCATCTAACTTATCTTGGATGGAAAACAAAGTAGGATAGTAGCATTTCTAAAATGGTAACATTGATTCATATTAACAGAGACACTCTCTTGAAACAACATTCGTTAAAAAAATGTAATTTGCTTTTAACAGTGGCATTGCTTCAATTTTCCGGCGGCATTCTTAGATTAACAACAGCAAAATAGCTGTATGGGACATGCTAGCACCATAATAGGCCCACATGTATAAATGGGTGATGCAGAGTATGTAGCCAAGCAACATATCTGTGTTGGTCCCATATTTGTTCTCTTTGAACTTTTTTCCTATGTGAGGACAGCAAATCTAGTCCTGCACAAACTACCCGACCCCCCCTAGTTTCTTTCCCTTTTCAACAAAGAGATCGGTTCCTTACAGATGTGTGTACTGGGTTACCCCCTTTTTCCCTTTTCGACCAACAAAGCGGCTGGATAGCCAGTCTATACTTCTTTTCCTCCCTCCTTTCCTCATTGAACCACGTCCTAGATTCATGCTCCACCCCACCGCACCTTTCTTTCCTCTTTGAACCAAGACCTATATTCGACTACAGATCGAAAAAGATCCACATGAAGTTAGAGCAACGACGGTTTCAAAGAAACTTATAGCTTAGGGTCGTCGGGATGTGGGAAGGCGTGCGGCGGGAGGCCGGATCTGCCCACACTACATACGGCAGCGAGGAAGAAGGGGTCGGTGGCCCTCCAAGACAAATTTGGGTGAAAGAGAACAACGCAGCCGGTAGTGGATTGCCTCCCTCGCCCGAGAAGGCTGATAGAGTTAACGCTGCACCTCCTCCCTTCCGGTGCGATGGGATCTGACGCCTCCTTTACCAAATTGTGAGGGGGAGAGAGACAAGAGGACAACACAGTCTTGTTTAGATCTGGTGAAGAGAGGGTGAGAGACTGTGAATATAGCAAACCCTAGCAAATGAACGCTGAGCCTCCAGCGTGTAACATATATGTATTGCGGTGAGCGTGTGGAGAGTGCAAACCCTAGCGAACAAGCGCTGAGGCTCCCGCTTATACATATACTCCCTTCAGAAACTAATATAAGGCGTTTAGATTACTAAAGTAGTGATCTAAACGCTCTTATATTAGTTCTGGAGGAGTACTAATGTAGTACGGACTGAGCTCTAGTGCCTTCACTCCATCTTCTTTTGGCTGCATGACAGGTGAGCCAGCCACATTTTGGGCCCACCTGTCATAAACCCAAAGGCCGGTGCACTATGTCAATGAAGCTGCGTCCATATAGTACTCTCGTGTGTATACGACTAATATATAGTGGAGTGGTTTTCTTATTCTCTCCATAACAATCGTTTTAAATTGTGTAAGTATGAAACGAAACTCTTTATTTAATGTACAGAGGGAGTACTACTTCCGATGAACTAACAATCCACGCCCACGCGTCACAGTCGCACTTCCTGTCCTTCACGTGTGGTACACTACCCTCCCTTAAGTGAACAACCACACATGCGCCAAATTATCGGAAACGTGTGAGAGTGTGTACAAATAAAGAATTTTAATTTCAATTATCCGAAAGGTTTGAGAGTATTACAAACTTTGACTTAAGTCAAATCTAATATGCGGAGTAAATAAAAATGGAGGGCTACTACGTCCATCTGGGTTTTTAGTCCACAACATTTTTTAAATCAAAGTTAATAGCTGGACAAATAAAATTACAGGGGAGCTAGAGACAAAGTTATGAGAAGGCTTAGAAATCAATACAAAACTTATGCTCTTAGTACCAACGTCGATCCTTCTTTGAGGAAACATTTGGTTCATTGCCAATTGTGTGATAAAATTGCACCAACGTGAAAGACGCATTTGCGTCTCCAACGCAACCAAGGTGAACTGACGAAGGATATCATCTTTGTGCGTAACAAGCAAAGAGCACTGATGGAAGACAACTTGTTTTTCATTGAAAATCGATCAGCTTCACCAGCCGACGCAACCATGAGGCGCGACCATGAGCATCGATAGGTCATCTTGGTGATGCATCATCCATTTGGCATCAAGTTTGGGTGAGGCGCCTATGAAGTTCGACAAATCCTCATTGTGGTATGTTTCTTCTCAGTAATCAAGCTCGAGGAAGGAAGAACCACGTGGCGAGGAAGACAGTGGCGGAACAACAATGGCCATCCAATTTTGTGCAGTTCCACTAAAATTGAGGAAGACATGCGGGTATGGAGACACGTGTCGCTGTTTCCAAAAATATAAAAAAGGCTCACTCACAAGAACACCAACAAACAGAAGCATCATAATTATATCTTGATGGGAACTAAACCAGGATACCCGAGAAAAAAAATCATTTCTTCATTTAACCAGTGATAGTACTACCACCATATGGACAATGACCGCACAACCACCATGTACTTTTTGTCGAAACAACATGTATACCTCCACCGAGTATAATAGTACTAGTAGGTGATGTTGGACCAGCCGACGAACCCTAGCTACTATGCATGGGGAGCTGGGGAGTAGTCGCATAGAAGAAAACCCGCACGCAGCGACCTGGGGAGCTGGACCAGTACAAGAAGTTATACCTCAGGTGGGCGAGATGTCGTTTAGGCAGGCGGGCGGGATTTGCCCACACGACGGCAGCGAACAAGGGCGCAGAGGATCTTAGTCCGGGCCAGCGTCGGCTCCGAGAGGACGGTGCACATCTGCTCCCCCCGTCGCCGACGGCAACAACGTCAACGTTGCACCTCCTCACCTCCCGCATCGGACGGGATTCGGCCGGATCTGTGACCACCGGTGAGGAGAGAGATAGACAGGACACTGTCATCTTGTTTTGATATGGAGAGGGTGAGAGAGCGAGACGGGAGAAACTCTATCAAACAAGAGGCTATAATGGAGTAAAAAATCTCTCCGTAGCAATGGTTTTAAATAGAATACGCGCGTTCCCGGAAAAAAGAAACGAAAACTGGTGGACAATTTTTTAAGGGTCTGTCTAGGACACATCTAGATGTGACATAGTTATGTCACATCTAAGTTGATGTCCACTCTGTTTGTGGTCTATTTTTTTCCTAGTTTTTTTTGTTTCTTGTTGCTACATTATATACTTGTGGGAGCTTAGATGTGATATCCTTAAATAACATCTAGATGTGAATTGGACAAACTGATTTTCTAACGTACCAAGAAAGAAAACTCGATCAAAAACACGCCCCGCCTGTGTCGCGAGAGTCATCGCGCGCACACACATAGACATAGACATGCATATCCGTGTTTACGTAAAATTCCATTTTCATCTCCATCTCCAATCATATTTGTCCAACTGGCACATTATTTACGTTGTTAATTATATACACAACAATATTAACATACAACATCTCTTGTTTGCGCACGTCCGGACCGCTGCCACGGCCGGTCTGACCAACCCGAACCCTCTTCATCACCCGCGCGTGCTTCCCGCCCGAAACGGTCAGTGCCGCATTCATGCCCGGCCAGAGCGGACGCGACCTCTCACTGGCGCCGGCATTGAAGCGGCACGCCGGCCGAGAGAGCATCGCCCGCGCCGCTTCCGGGTGCACGCGGCTGCTCCGCGTTCAAAGGTCGCAATAACCGGCTACAACATGCATGTAAAAAGTTTTTGGAAGTCCGTGCTACAGCTAGCTGTCCTCCCCCAACTCGTCAATCTCTTCCAGTAGTGCTAGTATTACTCCATGGCGCGATCCATCGACAAGCAGGCGGGAAAGTTATCGTATACTCGGTTTGCGGTGAGTGGCATGCCGAGCGACCGTGTGGGGTCGAGCCGTGGAGGAGGGTGAGACACGAACACGACAGACGTGATTTACTGTGTGATTTGACTGCTCCTTAGTGGCCCCTACACGTACTCCCCCTAAGTGTATGCAATAGTCACACATACACATGGACGCAAAAACGCGCGTGACGCCCTAATGCATGCATGTCCGAGCACACGATGGAACACACACGGTCACGCTAAGTGCTCAACCTACACGTGCATGCACACACATAATCAGTCAGGGTGAGCTAGTGACCGTATAAACACCGGAAAATATATATATTGAGCGCAATGAGCGTATTATGAAGTCCACTGACTGTATTTTTACAAATATACAGTGACGATGCAGTGTATTTATCTCGTTTGAAATTAATCCATATTAACCGGAGAGGAGGCGGTATGGACTAGCATTACTTGCGTGCGATGGCTCGCAGGACAAGGAGAAACTTTTGACTAATGCAAGCTCTCCCTCGCTCGAGGCGGTGGGCGGCAATGATTAATTCAGTGTCAGATTGCCAGAAGCATACACTATACTACTAGTGCTACTATTGTTCGACTTCCCGAATAGGCGAACAGCCAAGCGCAAAGATTACTAATATAGTCTATAAAGGTACGTACTATACTAGTACTAGGAACTGGATGGAGGAGCGTCTGCACTCTTATTATAATTTTAAAATGTGATAAAGCAATCTTCAACACATTTGGTTATCTTCGAGGGTTCTCGCATGTGATAATGGAAGTTGATTGCATGGAACACTCACCACAATTCTCGCTTAATTCTGGCTCATATCCTGTTACAAATAGTAGCGCTCGGTAATATTTCCTCTTTTTTTGTTATTCAGCATGTAAACAGGTCAGCAAACCTTGCAGCGCATCTTCGTGCGAACCGTGCTTGCTGCACTTTGAATGTGGCCGAGAGCTGGCTTGATGAAACACCTCGCTTCCTACTTTTTTTGCGGGGTACCTCGCTTCCTAGTGACCAGTGTCTTGGCTGATCGTCCTAACAATGCTTATATATGAATAAAGCTCTCTCATTTACCCGCAAAAAGGATTGAGCCATATTAACCATAAAGGAGGGAGTATGGACTAGCACTACTTTTTGTTGTGTCCCATCAACTCGCAAAACGAGGAGAAGCTTGCAGGACAAGGTGAAGCTCGCTTACGCCTTTTGACTAATGCAACCTACCCTCGGTGGACATGCATCAGTCCATTCGATGGTCAGATTGTCAGAGGCATACACTGTAGTACCCAACATCCGGAGTACCAACATTGTTCGACTTCACGAAGAGGCGAAGAGCCAAGCGCAGTAGTACGAGTAGTACTACTACTAGAACCGCATGGTGGAGCGTTTGTACTCTTATTTCTTTTTATCTCTGATAAATTAAAAGTTAATTCCGGAGAAGAGGCGGAAGCGGCAGCCCAACATGGCAACATGTAATGAATGATATTGGTCAACCAACCATGCTCGAATATATCTTGGCCTCCATGCGAACCCGTCTATGTGTTCTCGCTCCTCGTCTCTCTCAAGGAACGGCGGGTTGTCTCTTTGCCGTCAATTGAGATCGGTTTGCCCACACTCATGTCCCACTTGTCAGTGATATGCCAAGAGGAGGTGCGTTGACCGACTGGCCATACGCGTACTTGGTTTTGAACCTTCATACTACTCCTCCCTCCGTCATAGTTCTGGTAGCGCTTCATTATGATGCATTTCTCTCAATGCATTTCCACCACCAGAGAGACTTTAGGCAGCGTTTGGTTTAATGCTCAATTAATTAGGGCGTGGTAACCGCAATCAAGTCCACAATTTTCTCTCCATGTAACTACGGAATGGAGTAAGTGCATGCATGTGTATACCGGGTGGAAGCACTTTGCATGCATGTGTGTACGCATTATTCCCTCTACTAGTAATAGACGCCGTGCTATAACTACCAATGCTATTTTTCAGGCCGATCGCTAGTCGCCTTGGTCCCACAGATCTTTTTTTCTTTTTTCTGAAGCGCGCTGTATAAACAGTGACGGATGGAGTATGTGGGATTTCGGGTTCCGGAAGACCCTCTAGGTTCGAACACTGGGGTGCGCGCGGAGATTTCACCCTCTACCTACCTGCACCTCGCCGCCTTGCTAAGATCTAAGCTATGAAAGGAACAACACAAGAGACACAGGGTTTATACTAGTTCGTGCCACCATTGTGGTGTAATACCCTACTCTAGTTTGTGGTGTGGTGGATTGCCTCTTGGGCTGATGATGAACAATACAAGGAAGAACAGCCTCGCGAGGGTCTGTTCTTGGCTGGTGCGATGAACTGCTAGGGGGAGTTCAGTCGCTCTCTCTGTGCTGATCCCAGATGCTGGATCCTCTCTTTCGATGTGATCTCCCAGATTTCTAGATGCCCCTACCCTGTGGGTGGCTAGTCCTATTTATAGGCAAAGGCCCTGGGCCTCTTCCCAAATATTGAGCGGGAAGGGCGCCAACAATTGGCCATTTTGAAGGGGAACATCTAGTACACTTATCCTGACTAAAGTTGGTCCTCGCTTTGTCAAAGGCTCGTGGTGACGCCGGGCTTGGGCTCCACAATGACTTCCTTTCTGCCCGTTCACGTGGTCTTGGTCTTGTTGCACCAAAAGGATGCCTTTCCTTGATACTCTTGCTGCGCTTGCTCTCTTTGCACCAAAGAGGAAAGGAGGACCTTGCAGACGGCGCCCATTGACGCCTCTTTGGTCGTCATGGCCTGCATCATGGGCACCTCGTGAGCTACCCCGCCTTGATCTCTCCGCCTCCTCGCGAGCCAGCTTGACGAGGCCGTGCCTGAGGAAGCTCCCTGTCGTCCGCCCCGCGAGGCTTGGCCCCTCGCGAGGGTCTTGAGATTGTGCTGATGAAGATGGGCCTTGCTGGGCCACCCCTTGAGCCACACCGCAGGCCGCAGGCAGGCAAGTCTGGGGACCCCCGTTCCCAGAACACCGACAGTAGCCCCTAGGCCCAAGGTGCGCCTGGACTTGGCTGAGCAGAGAAGCGAAGGGGCAAGTGCGAAGCGCCACGGGCCCTAACAGCCTGCGGCCTTGGGCGCCGCGTGGCGGTTGATTGGACGTGGGCACTTGTTCCCCACGCCTCCTTATTTTGGCGCCCGGCTAAGGCGAACCAGCGGTTGCACAGTCGTTCCCCTTTTCGTTGCTCGACCGTCCCCTGCTCTTCCTCCTCTCGAGCTCCAGTCTCCGCTTCCAATCAAATCTCGAATCCTCCCCCTTCCGTCGCCATGGCTCCGACGAAGAAGGGGAAAGGGAAGAAACCCGTGCCTCTGCCTCGCTCGCCGTCATCGGCGGCCCCTGCCGTCGATCGGTCGATCATACTCAATCAAGAAGGCTTGGGCAAGGTCAGCTCTGCTCTGGCCACCATCTTCAACGAGTGCGGGAGGACGACGGCCTGGCCCGCGTCTCACTTCTCCATCGACAGAATAGTCACCGAGGTCCGGTACTTTGTCGACGCCCTGTGGGCGGGACTGGTTCCCCCCTTTTCCGATTTCTTCAACGCTGTGCTTTCCCATTACCAGATCCATATGATGCATTTGGGTCCTGAATCCATTACTCTTCTTGCCGTCTTTGCCTTTGTCTATGAGGCAATGATGGGTAACCCTCCTTCAGTTGCCTTGCTGCGTCACTTCTTCTCTCTGCGCCTCGTCGACCCCACCCAATGCTCGGGGTGCGTGAGCTTCATTGCCGCACCAGAAACAGCGGCTTCAGGGATTGATTTTAGTCTTCCTCAGCCCGCGCCTGGGTTCCGCGAGCGGTGGCTGTACGTGGATGTCGGGGTGCCTAGCCCCTGCTTTCGGAGCCAACATCTCCCGATGTCCCCAATTCAGGCTGGGGCCAGGAGACGCTCATGAACCCCCGGCTCATCTTCGTCTGGCGTCGCTTCACGTTCCTGAGGGCGCTCGACGTGACGGTGCCCAAGGTGGTGAAGGAGTTCCTGTTATGCCGTATTGCCCCTCTCGGCGTCCTCCGCGGATGTGGACCTTGGTAGGCGTGATGATCACATGAGGCTCGGGAGGAGGACCTAACGCTGAAGCTTGAGGAAGGTGCACTTGGTCTTGACTGGGGACCCCACCCCCGGCAGCATCCGGCAAGGGGGGGCTTTGTTGTACTTTTGCTCGAGCAGGAGCGACTTTGTGAATCAGATGCCCAGCTTCAACGAATGGGGGCTGCGCCCCGCTGGCCTCCTGTGGGCTCGCGAGAACCCAGTGGTGGTGACTGCCCTTCCAGTCACCCACGGCGGTCCTTCCTTGAGTGGCGGAGCAGGGAGGCATGGGCCGCTGGAGGCTGAGGGGGGCCTGTAACGCCCCGGATTCGATGCGCCAGGTGTCTGCCAGTTATTCGCCGTCATTGCCATGTCATGTGCTTGCGTGTTGCACTTTGCCATGTCATCATCTGCATTTTATATCATGTCATCATGTGCATTTCATTTTGCATACGTGTTCGTCTCATGCATCTGAGCATTTTCCCCGTTGTCCGTTTTGCAATCCGGCACTCCTATGTCCCCCGGCGCTCCCTTTTACCTCTTTTCTTGTGCAGGTCTTTAACTTTCTCGAAATGGACTGAGGTTTGTCAAGCGGCCTTGGTATAGCACCGGTAGACCGCCTGTCAAGTTTCATGCCATTTGGAGGTCGTTTGGTACTCCAACGGTTAACCGGGTAACCGCAAAAGCCTCCTTCTCTTTGCAGCCCAACACCCTTCCAAAGTGGCCCAAAACCCACCTAACTCCCCTCCATGCTCTCGGTCGTTCGATCACGATCACGTGGCCGAAAACCGCACCTCATTTGGAGTCTCCTAGCTCCCTATGCCTATAAATATGTGCCTCCCCCGAAATTCGCGGATCAATTCACCCCGAAACCTTAGCCCCGCTCCTCTCCGTCGCCGGACACGTCCGGCTCGGACCGGACATGTCCAGCCGCCGCCCGCCGTAATCAGCATCGCCACGTCGCTCCGCCGCCGCCTCCACCGCGCTGAGCCCATGAAGCCCAGATCCGGCCATGAGGCCCGAGCCGCCCGCCGCCGCCCGTGCGGATCCCGCCTCTGCCCGTCGCGCCGCCGCCTCGCATTGAGCCCGACTCCGTCCATGGCCAGCGCCCTCGCCGGCCTCGCCGCGCCGGCGTCGTCCTGATCGCCCGGCCGGACCGCGCCCCCACGGCGAGCCCGCCCTGCGCCGCGGGAGCCTCCAGCGCCCTCGGCCGCCTGCGCATGTCGCGCGCCCGGCCTCCTCAGCCGGCGCGCGCGCCCGCCGCCGGTGCGCTTTCCCCTCGCGAGACCTCGGCGGCCGCCTCCTCCCTCGCGGCGCCGCCAGCTACCTCGACCCCGCCGGCGCCCTCCCCGGCCACGCCGACCCCATATCCCTCCTCTCCGGTGGCAAACTCCGGCGAGCATCTCCAGCCACGCCTCGGGTTCCGTGCAACCCTAGATCTGAGGTTGACCCCGATATTTCCTAAGTCCCAAGATTTTGCACATTATTTGCCATATTTTTCATGCCATAACTCTTTGCATATTGCTCCGTTTCATGCGTGTGATATGTCAAATTGTTCGCGTCGAAGAGTAGATCATTTCTTCTCATTGCATCATTTTCATTTGAGCTCATCTTGATGCCCGTAATGCTGTTAGAAGGGGGCTATGTGATGTTAGTTTCTGTTTCTTAACAGAACATGCACTTTTGTCATTTTTGCCATGATTGATGTGTGCATCCTATGTACTTGAGTCCTACATGTGTTTTGTAATATGTCATGCCATATTTACAGGGGTGTATGCCATGTATTTTTGTGATCTCTGTGGTGACTAGCACAAGCATACAAACTACGCTTCATGATGTTGCTGATTTCAGCCCCTGTTCTGCTGATATTTTTATGCCATGTTAACTTGATGCTACCGAGAGATCCATGCTTATTTTGAGATACTTCAGTAGGGATGTTTTTAACATATGGTTGTTATCTATCCATCCATGCCCTTGTTTGCAATTATGGAGTGCCATAGCTTGAGTCAATCGAGCTCTACTTTTGCTATAAAATGTTTCCTGGCAGGTTGTTTACATGTTATTCAATTTTGCCAAGGTTGTTGTAGTTGATCCGTGTATGCTATGATGTTTTTCTTGCCATGTATAGCTTCTATGCCATGTCTTCTTACTGTGAATTTCCTTGCCATGCCATGTATTGCTCTGTGGTGAGTGGTTCAAGCTCACGAACATGCCTACTTATTGTTGTTCCTGCCATGTATGAAACTGTAATATGACTTGCCATGTTTACATGGGTGCCATCATATTTTGTGATCCTTTTTGGCTCATGGTCACTAAAGGACATTTGATCTATGCATTTAGTAGATTCTTTCCGTGCCTTTGTTTGCCATTATAAGTTCTGTAACATGTTGTTTGATAGCTCTAAACATTGCAACATGATGTTATTTCTGCTAAAGTCTGAAACTGTTATTATTTGCAATCTTGCCATGTGAGTTTGAGCATGTTCTAGTGATTTCTGGAGATAGCTCAGTGTTCATGTTTTGTCATGCATTACCTGTACATCCTGCCCATGCCTTCTGTTTTCTTGTTGAGGTCCTGTAGCATGTTGTTTTGGTGCTTGCAATATGCCTAGTTGCTGTTTTGGACAGATTGTTGTCATGACTTGTATTGAGTGGATGTGTTGAACCGTTGCTCCGTTTTGGGTGTGCTCTATATGAAACTTGCTTGATTTTGCATGTAGCTTCATATTATCATGTTGCATCCTTGTTTTGAGGTGTTTGCTTGATGTTTGTATGCATTTTGTATCAATGCCATGCTTATCTTGTTTTGCTCATATCTTCTAGGCCGTAGCTCCGAATCTAATGAACTTTATATGAAACTTGACTAGAATTTCGTGTAGATCATCGTGGTGCATCTTAACTTGCTGTTTAACAACTTGAACATAAGATTTATTCAGATCTGGACCAATTTCGAAATTTGCATATGAGGACTTACCGGAATTGTTCTATGTTGTTCCCAGCCTCATTTAAACTTGCTTTGATGTGTTGCTTTTGTTTGCATCATCTCTTGCCATGAGTAGCTTCATGTAGCTTGTCATGCATCATGCTTGTTGTGCATCATGTCTTGTTCATGTGTGGTGTGTTTACTATGTTGTGTGCTTCTTCTTGTTAGTTCCCGTTTAGATTTGCGATCGTGAGGATTCGTTAAATCTCGCTTCGGTTAGGCTTCATCCGTTCATCTTCTTCATGGACTCGTTCTTCTTCCTTGCGGGATTTCAGGCAAGATGACCGCTACCCTGGATCTCACTACTATCATTGCTATGCTAGTTGCTTTGTTCTATCGCTTTGCTGCGCTGCCTATCACCTGTTTATCAAGCCATCCCATATTGCCATGAACCTCTAACCTTTGACACCTTTCCTCATAAACTGTTGTTTGGCTATGTTACCGCTTTGCTCAGCCCTCTTATAGCATTGTTAGTTGCAGGTGAAGATGAAGTTTGTTCCTTGTTGGAACATGGAGATGTTGTTCCTTGTTGGAACATGTTTACTTGTTGGGATATAACAATATATCTTATTTAATTAATGCATCTATATACTTGGTAAAGGGTGGAAGGCTCGGCCTTATGCCTGGTGTTTTGTTCCACTCTTGCCGCCCTATTTTCCGTCATATCGGTATTATGTTCCCGGATTTTGCGTCCCTAACGCGGTCGGGTGATTTATGGGACCCCCTTGACAGTTCGCTTTGAATAAGACTCCTCCAGCAAGGCCCAACATTGATTTTACCATTTGCCTCACCTACCCCTTTTTCCCTTGGGTTTCCGGAGCCCAAGGGTCATCTTTATTTTAGCCCCCCCGGGCCAGTGCTTCTCTAAGTGCTGGTTCGTACCGAGTCACTTCTTGGGCCACCGCGGGGAAACTCGAGGCCTGGTTTTACTCGTAGCCTGTCTCATCCGGTGTAGCCCTGAGAACGAGATATGTGCAGCTCCTATGGGGATTGTCGGCGCATCGGGGGGTCTTGCTGGTCTTGTTTTATTGCTGTCGAAATGTCTTGTAGCCGAGATTCCGAAACGGATCGGGTCGTCCCGGGGCGAAGGACTATCCGTCGTTGATCGCGAGAGCTGATCATGGGCTACGTTGCGACACCCTGCAGGGTATAAACTTTCGAGAGCCGTGTCAGCGGTTATGTGGCAGATGGGAATTTGTTAATATCCGGTTGTAGTAAACTCAAGTAAACTCTTCTAAAATACACCAACCGTGTGCGTAACCGTGAGTGTCTCTTTTCGGGTTGATCGAGAGGAGAACACGGTTTCGGGTTATGTTTGGCGTAAGTAGGAGTTCAGGATCACTTCTTGATCATTACTAGTTGACGACCGTTCCTTTGTTTCTCTTCTCGCTCTCATTTGCGTATGTTAGCCACCATATATGCTTAGTCGCTGCTGCAACCTCACCACTTTATCCCTTCCTTTTCCCATTTAAGCTCTGCTAATCTTGATACCCATGGTAATGGGATTGCTTTGAGTCCTCGTGGCTCATGATTACTACACCAACGATTGCGGTACAGGTTGTGCGATGATCATGACGCGAGAGCGATGTTTACTTGTGTTGGAGTTCTTCTTACGCTTCTTCGATCGGGGATAGGTTCCAGGTCGGCACTGGGCTAGCAGTGAGTGGATGTCGTTTGAGTTTACATTTATGATTCATCCGTAGTCGGATGTTGTTCTTGTATATGATGTTGATGTATTCTTGTGGCATTTGTGCCTTATGTATGTATCCCCATCTATTATGTAATGTTGATGTAATGATATCCACCTTGCAAAAGCGTTCCAATATGCGGGTCTATCCTTGGTGGGACCGTCGAGTTCCTTTTGGATAGGGTCGCATATTGGGCGTGACAGGGCCCCGCCGGGATGACGACGCCGGGCAGCACTCCTGAGGGGGCAGCTCCTGAGGCCCGTACTGCTGCGGCTGAAGGCGTTGAGCCGCTGCCCGCGGCGCCCGTGGTTGAGGCCCCTGAGGCCCCAGCTACCCTGCTTGGTGAGGCGACCGTCGGCGTGCATCGTGACGACGCCCGACGCTGGTCACCTTGATGCTTCTTCCTCGTCAGGTGACCCTGCGCCCAACTCTGGGCCGCTTCCGCGTGGACTTCGAGGCTCTCCGGAAGAGGAGGGAGGCCTTGGGTGACGATTACCCTTGCCGCCTGCTGAAGCGCAGGAAGTATTTCGCCATTGATGAGTAAGCCCTCCCCTTTCCTAGCTCCTGATCCTCCTGTTGCTTTTGCTGATCCTTGCTCTGGAGGGCCCTTCCTGCCGAGCTCACGGAGATGGGTGAGGAGCCATCCCCTCAGGCTTCGCCCTCTCCACCGCCTTCGAGCGCTCCGAGCTCATGCAGAGCCCTTGTGGTGAGGCCGGTCGGAGAGGTGAGCCATCATGTGGCGCAGCGCGGCTCTGCGTGCCTCGCGACCCTCCTTCGTGAGCCTTCTCGGGGCATTGCCAGCCTGCCTCGGGCTTCTCGTCCGGTCGTGGATGGCGATTGGCTGAGGTCAGCCCTACGCTCTTCATTTGGGGATGGGCTGGCTCCAGGCCGGGCTTCTGGCGAGGCGTGCCCAGCCATCGCGAGGGCGCCAGCCCCCAGCCCCCTGCCCAGAGGGGGAGCGCTGGTTCGTGGCCCTCCGCGCTTACTTGGGGCTGATGACGGTGCAGAAGACGTGCTCGAGCGCGCTCGAGAGCGTCACACTCTTCTCCAAGGGTTTCTTCGGAGGGCGGCTGACACGGTGAGCCTGCTTGGTGAAGAGCTCGCTGACGAAGACGCGCCTCGAGGCTGAGGGCCTGCGCCGGGCTGAAGAGAGGTGCAAGCCGAAGGCGGCTGTTTCCCTTGCACGCCACCAGCGTGACCTCGACAACGAGGAAGCCGAGGCGTCGCTGGCGGCCCCTCGGGAAGCCCGTTCCCAGGTCGCCGAGGAGGCCCGAGAGGCTGACCGGCGGTGCGAGGCAGCGGAGGAGCGGGCGCTGAACTCTGTGCCAGTGCCATTCCCTGGAGCAGCAGGTGGAGCTGCGTGAGACGGCCCTTGTGTCGATGAAGGTGGCTACGGTCGACCAGGCAGAGCTCCAGAGGCGTGAGGAAGCACTGACGCTGGAAGCTGCCGAACGCGCGCGTGATCTTGAGCGTCTGGAGACGAGGGAGCGCTTGGTGGCACATACGGAGGATGACGTCGCTGCGCGGGAAGCCCGCGTCCTGGAAGAGGTTGGACGTCGGGTGGCGACGGCCCGCTTGAACCTTGAGCGCGAGTTCGAGGAGGGGCTGGGGTTGGTTCGGGTCGAAGCTGAAGGCAGGACCGCCGCCCTGAGGGCCAAGCTGGATGAAGTGACATGGCTGGCCGATGCTTCCCGGGCCGCCCTTGGTGTGGTGCAGGAGGAGCTGACTACCTCCCGTGCTGAGGCGCTTCTTCTCCGCCAACGGGTGGATGAGGTTGAGGCCGTTGCGCGGCAGAACGAGGACGAGATACGCCAGCGGCGGATCCTGGAGCATGAGCACGGCCCCATGCTCACCACGCTCCGGGAGAGAGCCAACACGGCCTTGGGTAACATCTGTGAGGCGGCCGTTGGCGAGCCCCACACAGTCAACTACGTCGGCAACCTTCAGTTCTTCACAGACGTGGTGACGCAGCTGGAGGTGTGTTCGGTCAGGGCCAACAGGTTGGTGGAGGAGCGGAGTCGCGCCCTGCTCGGGCGCACCTTTTCTCGTGTCTTCAGCCATCTCCGAAAGATGGACCCCAACTTCGACTTTGACGCCACCATCGCCCCAGTACCTCAGGTCATCCGGGACGACCTGGCGCACTGGGTGGAAGACAACGTGGATGCCCTCGTCAGGGCCTTCACTTCTGATAACAACGGCGTGGTCGTGGCTGCTGACAAAGGCGGCGTGGTGAACGGCCCTGACGCCACTGACGGCAACGCAGAGAGCCATGGCGAGGCCAGCAACGATTCAGGAGGTGTCCCTGAGGATGCATTTGGGGGATTTATCCGACTGACAGCGTGTCGTCCCTGCTTCCTTACCCTGCGCAGATAGAGTTCGGGCTTTGCCCTGAAGGTTGTAAGAGCATTTTGGGAGGGGCAGCCCCTCATGTAAAAACTTGCATTCAGCGTATTAGTAGATGCGATATCTCCCGTACGCCTGCGCCAAGTGGCTGGCTTTGTGACGAGCTGTCTGGCTAGTCTACCTTCGACCCGCATGGGCCCTGAGATAGCCTGCGGAGCGCTGCGGTGTCTCGAGTGTCTCCTGATCGAGCCCATAGGACTTGTAATAAAAACCTCCTGAGAGGGCGCGGCAGCGATCTGGGCTGCACGCAAGCTAGGCCTGACCCGGCTCGTGAGGGGCTCACGAGGGGAGGAAGCTGAGGCAATGTGGTAACCAGAACGCGAGAGATTGCTCGAACGAGACTAAACACCCCTTCCCCGAACACACGCAAATCTCAAGCTCAAATCCAACTTAAATCCAACGGGGGAAAACGACAGCCAAGGGAAAAAGCAATGAAAGCAGAAAAAGGCCGCGTCCGGCACCTAGTCTAGTCTTGGACGTCTTCTCACCAGCGCGGAGCTAAGTGCTGCCACTGGGCGTGGGAGGGAGCCCCGAGGGCTCGAGGCGGCACCCTGAGACTCCGGGGCGTGTACAGCCCCACTCATTATTACCTGAGAGTGTCACGGGGCGGCGAGCTTCACATGCACTGGGCCTTCTTCACAGGTACCGACCTTGCTTTATATCGCCAGATGAGGGCCCCGCCTTGCGCCACACTCTAGTGCCACCGACGACGACCGCAAACCAGGACGCCGCCGATGGGGTAGAGCGGTCGCCAGCGGTTCCCCCGACAACCACGGGTCCTCTGCCAGGGGCAGGCCCTGAGGCACCTCCCCAGCAGAGGGCCTACCTCCTGAGGACGCCTTGCTCCGAACACCGTGGTGGTGATGCCGGATCTCGGCCCCTCTCCTGCAGCCCCCGGCGCCCTCCTCTTGAGGGGTAGGAAACTGCCGGAGTTGGGCAGCTGCCTGCTGTGGCGACCTGCACCTCCTGCGATCCATGGTTAGCGTATGCCTGCTCCTGAGGAATTGGCGGTACCCGATAATCGTCGCTTCCAGCATGGCCGACGGCGCCTTCCCGGGACTCCTGGAAGAGCTCAGCTTCTGGTGCTTCGTCCCCCCAGCTTGGGCCGAGGAGCGAGCCTTGTTCGTCCTCATGCGCGTGCCCTTGGTCCATCATGTGGGGCACGTACTCTTCTGGGGCCGCCATCCCGAAGGCTGCGCCGTAGTGCTCCGTGTGCCACGCAGTTCTGCTTGAGGCGCCCACCTGGGGGTGGTAGTGTGGTGGCCCACTGGGGCCATGGGCCGTGGCGAGTCCTTCTTCGCTGGCCGGAGGCGGAGGCAGCTGCGGCCCGTCTTGGCAACTGGCTGGTGTTGAGGTGGCCTTGGAGTCCACTTGGAGCTGCGCAGGCATGCATGGAGCCTCCGCGTGGGCCGCCCTGGACCTGAGGCGGGAGTTGGGTGCAGAAGGGGTGAGCCCCCGATGCGGCGAAGCCCAGGAGCTCTGCCACCCGTTCCAGCAGCACGTCGCGGCCGCCCTCCAGCAGCCTGCATTGCATTAACTCTTGGGCCACCGTGAGCGCGGCCCTTGAGTTCGCCTGCTCCTGTCGGGTGTACGGCGTCGTGGCCGTGGCGTGGTTGGAGGCCCTCGCTGTTGGAAATATGCCCTAGAGGCAATAATAAAAGTATTATTATTATATTTCCTTGTTCATGATAATTGTCTTTTATTCATGCTATAATTGTATTATCCGGAAATCGTAATACACGTGTGAATACATAGACCACAATATGTCCCTAGTGAGCCTCTAGTTGACTAGCTCGTTGATCAACCGATAGTCATAGTTTCACGACTATGGACATTGGATGTCGTTGATAACGGGATCACATCATTAGGAGAATGATGTGATGGACAAGACCCAATCCTAAGCATAGCACAAGATCGTTTAGTTCGTTTGCTAGAGCTTTTCCAATGTCAAGTATCTTTTCCTTTGACCATGAGATCGTGTAACTCCCGGATACCGTAAGAGTGCTTTGGGTGTACCAAACGTCACAACGTAACTGGGTGACTATAAAGGTGCACTACAGGTATCTCCGAAAAATATCTGTTGGGTTGACACGGATCGATACTGGGATTTGTCACTCCTATGACGGAGAGGTATCTCTGGGCCCACTCGGTAATGCATCATCATAATGAGCTCAAAGTGACCAAGTGTCTGGTCACGGGATCATGCATTACTGATGCGAGTAAAGTGACTTGCCGGTAACGAGATTGAACGAGGTATTGGGATACCGACGATCGAATCTCGGGCAAGTAAAATACCGATTGACAAAGGGAATAGTATACGGGTTGTTTGAATCCTCGACATCGTGGTTCATCCGATGATATCATCGAGGAGCATGTGGGAGCCAACATGGGTATCCAGATCCCGCTATTGGTTATTGCCCGAGAGCCGTCTCGGTCATGTCTGCATGTCTCCCGAACCCGTAGGGTCTACACACTTAAGGTTCGGTGACGCTAGGGTTGTATGAATATGAGTATGCAGCAAACCGAATGTTGTTCGGAGTCCCAGAGGAGATCCCGACGTCACGAGGAGTTCCGGAATGGTCCGGAGGTAAAGATTTATATATGGGAAGTCTTATTTTGGTCGCCGAAAAGTTTCGCACGTTATCGGTATTGTACCGGTAGTGCCGAAAGGGGTCCGGGGGTCCACCGGGGGGGTCCACCTGCCCCGGGGGGCCACATGGGCTGTAGGGGGTGCGCCTTGGCCTATATGGGCCAAGGGCACAAGCCCCAAGAGGCCCATCCGCCAAGGAGACTTGGGGAGGGGAGAGTCCTAAAGGGGGAAGGCACCTCCGAGGTGCCTTGGAGAGGATGGACTCCTCCCCCCCCTTGGCCGCACCCCTTCCTTGGAGGAAGGGGCAAGGCTGTGCTCTCCCCCCTCTCTTGCACCTATATAAAGGGAGGGAGGGAGGTGGCCGCACCCTAAAAGCCCTGGCGCCTCCCTCCTCCCTGCAACACCTCCTCCTCCTCCCGTAGTTGCTTAGCGAAGCCCTGTCGGAGTTCTGCTGCATCCACCACCACGCCGTCGTGCTGCTGGATCATCATCAACCTCTCCTTTCCCCTTGCTGGATCAAGAAGGAGGAGACGTCATCCGCTCCGTACGTGTGTTGAACGCGGAGGTGTTGTCCGTTCAGCACTAGGTCATCGGTGATCTGAATCACGGAAGTACGACTCCATCATCCCTGCTCCATTGAACGCTTCCGACGCGATCTACAAGTGGTATGTAGATGCAATCACTCTCCCATGACTCGTTGCTTAGATGAACTCATAGATGGATCTTGGTGAAACCGTAGGAAAATTTTTAATTTTCTCGCATAGCGTTCCCCAACAGTGGCATCATGAACTAGGTCTATGCGTAGTTCTCTATTGCACGAGTAGAACACAATTTGTTGTGGGTGTAGATGTTGTCAACTTTCTTGCCGCTACTAGTCTTATCTTGCTTCAGCGGCATTGTGGGATGAAGCGGCCCGGACCGACCTTACACGTACGCTTACGTGAGACTAGTTCCATCGACTGACATGCACTAGTTGCATAAGGTGGCTAGCGGGTGTCTGTCTCTCCCACTTTAGTTGGAGCGGATTCGATGAAAAGGGTCCTTATGATGGGTAAATAAAAGTTGACAAATCACGTTGTGGCTTTCACGTAGGTAAGAAAACGTTCTTGCTAGAATCCTATTTCAGCCACGTAAAACTTGCAACAACAATTAGAGGACGTCTAACTTGTTTTTGCAGCAAGTGTTATGTGATATGATATGGCCAAAGTTGTGATGAATGATGAATGATATATGTGATGTATGAGATCATGTTCTTGTAATAGGAATCACGACTTGCATGTCGATGAGTATGACAACCGGCAGGAGCCATAGGAGTTTTCTTTTTTTTTGTATGACCTGCGTGTCATTGAAGAACGCCATGTAAATTACTTTACTTTATTGCTAAACGCGTCAGCCATAGAAGTAGAAGTAGTCGTTGGCGTGACAACTTCATGAAGACACGATGATGGAGATCATGGTGTCATTCCGGTGACAGGATGATCATGGAGCCCCGAAGATGGAGATCAAAGGAGCTATGTGATATTGGCCATATCATGTCACTACTATATATAATTGCATGTGATGTTTATTATGTTTATGCATCTTGTTTACTTAGAACGACGGTAGTAAATAAGATGATCCCTCATAACAATTTCAAGAAAGTGTTCTCCCTAGCGTGCACCGTTGCTAAAGTTCGTCGTTTCGAAGCACCACGTGATGATCGGGTGTGATAGATCCTTACGTTCACATACAACGGGTGTAAGACAGATTTACACATGCATAAACACTTAGGGTTAACTTGACGAGCCTAGCATGTACAGACATGGCATCGAAACACAAGAGACCGAAAGGTCGAGCATGAGTCGTATGGAAGATACGATCAACATGGAGATGTTCACCGACGATGACTAGTCCGTCTCACGTGATGATCGGACACGGCCTAGTCGACTCGGATCACGTAACACTTAGATGACTAGAGGGATGTCACATCTGAGTGGGAGTTCATTAAATAATTTGATTAGATGAACTTAATTATCATGAACATTAGTCTAAAATCTTTGCAAAATGTCTTGTAGATCAAATGGCCAACGCTCATGTCACCATGAACTTCAACGCTGCTCCTAGAGAAACCAAGCTGAAAGACGATGGCAGCAACTATTCGGACTGGGTCCTAACCCGAGGATCATCCTCATAGCAGCCAAGAAACAATATGTCTAAGAAGCACCGCTTAGGTGATGCACCCATCCTGCAGAACCAAGACATTATGAATGCTTGGCAGTCTCGTCTTGATGATTACTCCCTCGCTCGGTGCGGCATGCTTTACAGCTTAGAACCGGGCTCCAAAAGCGCTTTTGAGCAACACGGAGCATATGAGATGTTCGAGGAGCTGAAAATGGTTTTCCAAGCTCATGCCCGGTCGAGATATGAAGTATCCGACAAGTTCTATAGTTGTAAGATGGAGGAAAACAGTTACATCGGTGAGCACATACTCAAAATGTGCAGGGTTGCACAACCGCCTGTCCCAAATTGGACATTAACCTCCGGACGAGGCGGTCATTGACAGAATCCTTGATCGCTCCCACCAAGCTACAAGAGCTTTGTGATGAACTACAATATGCAGGGGATGGTGAAAACTATTCCTGAAGTATTTTCAATGTCAAGTCAGCAGAGGTAGAAATCAAGAAGGAGCATCAAGTGTTGATGGTTAATAAAACCACTAAGTTCAAGAAGGGCAAGGGAAAGAAGAACTTCAAGAAGGACGGCAAGGATGTTGCCGCGCCCGTAAGCCATTGCCGGGGAGAAGTCAAAGAATGGACCCAAGCACGAGACTGAGTGCTTTTATTGCAAGGGGAAGGGTCACTGGAAGCGGAACTGCCCCAAGTACTTAGCTGATAAGAAGGCCGGCAACACTAAAGGTATATTTGATATACATGTAATTGATGTGTACCTTACCAGTACTCGTAGTAACTCCTGGGTATTTGATACCGGCGCCGTTGCTCATATATGTAACTCACAGCAGGAGCTGCGGAATAAACGGAGACTGGCGAAGGACGAGGTGACGATGCGCGTCGGGAATGGTTCCAAGGTCGATGTGATCACCGTCGGCACGCTACCTCTACATTTACCTACGGGATTAGTTTTAAACCTCAATAATTGTTATTTAGTGCCAAGTTTGAGCATGAACATTGTATCGTGATCTCGTTTAATACGAGATGGCTACTCATTTAAATCCGAGAATAATGGTTGTTCTATTTATATGAGAGAAATGTTTTATGGTCATGCTCCAATGGTCAATGGTTTATTCTTAATGAATCTCGAACGTAATGTTACACATGTTCATAGTGTGAATACCAAAAGATGTAAAGTTGATAACGATAGTCCCACATACTTGTGGCAATCGCCGCCTTTGGTCACATTGGTGTCAAGCGCATGAAGAAGCTCCATGCTGATGGACCTTTAGAGTCTCTCGATTATGAATCATTTGACACATGCGAACCATGCCTCATGGGCAAGATGACCAAGACTCCGTTCTCCGGAACAATGGAGCGAGCAACCAACTTATTGAAAATCATACATACCGATGTGTGCGGTCCAATGAATGTTGAGGCTCATGGAGGATATCGTTATGTTCTCACTCTCACTGATGACTTGAGTAGATATGGGTATGTCTACTTGATGAAACACAAGTCTGAGACCTTTGAAAAGTTCAAGGAATTTCAGAATGAAGTAGAGAATCAACGTGACCGAAAGATAAAATTCTTGCGATCAGATTGTGGAGGAGAATATTTAAGTCACGAATTTGGTACACACTTAAGGAAATGTGGAATCGTTTCACAACTCACGCCGCCTGGAACACCTCAACAGAACGGTGTGTCCGAACGTCAGAATCGCACTCTATTGGATATGGTGCGATCTATGATGTCTCTTCTTGATTTACCGCTATCATTTTGGGGATACGCTCTAGAGACAGCTACATTCACTTTAAATAGGGCACCGTCTAAATCCGTTGAGACGACACCGTATGAATTATGGTTTGGGAAGAAACCTAAGCTGTCGTTTCTAAAAGTTTGGGGATGCGATGCTTATGTCAAGAAACTTCAACCTGAAAAGCTCGAATCCAAGTCAGAAAAATGCGTCTTCATAGGATATCCTAAGGAAACCATTGGGTATACCTTCTACCTTAGATCCAAAGGCAAGATCTTTATTGCCAAGAACAGATCCTTTCTGGAAAAAGAGTTTCTCTCGAAAGGAGTAAGTGGGAGGAAAGTAGAACTCGATGAAGTACTACCTCTGGAACCGGAAAGTAGTGCAGCTCAGGAAAATGTTCCTGTGGTGCCTACACCGATCGGAGAGGAAATTAATGATGATGATCAAGGTACTTCGGATCAAGTTGCTACTAAACTTCAGAGGTCCACTAGGACACGTTCCGCACTGCAGTGGTACAGCAACCCTGTCCTGGAAATCATGTTGTTGGACAACGGTGAACCTTCGAACTATGAAGAAGCGATGGCGGGCCCAGATTCCAACAAATGGCTTGAAGCCATGCAATCCGAGATAGGATCCATGTATGAAAACAAAGTATGGACTTTGACAGACTTGCCCGATGATTGGCGAGCGATAGAAAACAAATGGATCTTTAAGAAGAAGACGGACGCAGATGGTAAAGTTACCATCTATAAAGCTCGACTTGTCGCTAAGGGTTATCGACAAGTTCGAGGGATTGACTATGATGAGACTTTCTCTCCCGTAGCGAAGCTTAAGTCCGTCCGAATCATGTTAGCAATTGCTGCATACTATGATTATGAGATATGGCAGATGGACGTCAAAACGGCATTCCTTAACGGTTACCTTAAGGAAGAGCTGTATATGATGCAGCCGGAAGGTTTTGTCGATCCTAAGAATGCTAACAAGTTATGCAAGCTCCAGCGATCCATTTATGGGCTGGTGCAAGCATCTCGGAGTTGGAACATTCTCTTTGATGAGATGATCAAAGCGTTTGGGTTTATGCAGACTTATGGAGAAGCCTGCGTTTACAAGAAAGTGAGTGGGAGCTATATAGCATTTCTCATATTATATTTAGATGACATACTTACGATGGGAAATGATATAGAACTCTTGGACAGCATTAAGGCCTACTTGAATAAGAGTTTTTCAATGAAGGACCTTGGAGAAGCTGCTTACATATTAGGCATCAAAATCTATAGGGATAGATCGAGACGCCTCATAGGTCTTTCACAAAACACATACCTTGATAAGATTTTGAAGAAGTTCAAAATGGATCAGTCCAAGAAAGGGTTCTTGCCTATTTTTGCAAGGTGTGAAATTGAGCTCGGCTCAATGCCCGACCACGGCAAAAGATAAAGAAGAGATGAGTGTCATCCCCTATGCCTCAGCCATAGGATCTATTATGTATGCCATGCTGTGTACCGGACTGATGTAAACCTTGCCGTAAGTTTGGTAGGAAGGTACCAAAGTAATCCCGCAAGGAACACCGGACAGCGGTCAAGAATATCCTGAAGTACACGAAAAGGACAAAGGACATGTTTCTCGCTTATGGAGGTGACAAAGAGCTCGTCAGAAGGGTTACGTCGACGCTTAGCTTCGACACAGATCTGGATGACTCAAAGTCACAAACCGGATACGTGTATATGTTGAATGGTGGAGCATAGCTGGTGCAGCTGCAAGCAGAGCGTCGTGGCGGGATCTACATGTGAAGCGGAGTACATGGCAGCCTCAGAGGCAGCACATGAAGCAATTTGGGTGAAGGAGTTCATCACCGACCTAGGAGTCATACCCAATGCGTTGGAGCCGATCAAACTCTTCTGTGACAACACTGGAGCTATTGCACTTGCCAAGGAGCCTGTGTTTCACAAGAAGACCAGTGCACATCAAGCGTCGCTTCAACTCCATTCATGAAAATGTTCAAGATGGGGACATAGAAATTTGCAAAGTGCATACGGATGTGAATGTCGCAGATCCGTTGACTAAACCTCTTCCGCGGGCAAAACATGATCAACACCAGAACTATATGGGTGTTCGATTGATCACAATGTAACTAGATTATTGACTCTAGTGCAAGTGGGAGACTATTGGAAATATGCCCTAGAGGCAATAATAAAAGTATTATTATTATATTTCCTTGTTCATGATAATTGTCTTTTATTCATGCTATAATTGTATTATCCGGAAATCGTAATACACGTGTGAATACATAGACCACAATATGTCCCTAGTGAGCCTCTAGTTGACTAGCTTGTTGATCAACCGATAGTCATGGTTTCCTCGACTATGGACATTGGATGTCGTTGATAACGGGATCACATCATTAGGAGAATGATGTGATGGACAAGACCCAATCCTAAGCATAGCACAAGATCGTGTAGTTCATTTTGCTAGAGCTTTTCCAATGTCAAGTATCTTTTCCTTTGACCATGAGATCGTGTAACTCCCGGATATCGTAAGAGTGCTTTGGGTGTACCAAACATCACAACGTGAATCGGGTGACTATAAAGGTGCACTACAGGTATCTCCGAAAGTATCTGTTGGGTTGACACGGATCGAGACTGGGATTTGTCACTCCGCATGACGGAGAGGTATCTCTGGGCCCACTCGGTAATGCATCATCCTAATGAGCTCAAAGTGACCAAGTGTCTGGTCATGGGATCATGCATTACGGTACGAGTAAAGTGACTTGTCGGTAATGAGATTGAACGAGGTATTGGGATACCGACGATCGAATCTCAGGCAAGTAAAATACCGATTGACAAAGGGAATAGTATACGGGGTTGATTGAATCCTCGACATCATGGTTCATCCGATGATATCATCGAGGAGCATGTGGGAGCCAACATGGGTATCCAGATCCCGCTATTGGTTATTGCCCGAGAGCCGTCTCGGTCATGTTTGCGTGTCTCCCGAACCCGTAGGGTCTACACACTTAAGGTTCGGTGACGCTAGGGTTGTATGAATATGAGTATGCAGCAAACCGAATGTTGTTCGGAGTCCCGGATGAGATCCTGACGTCACGAGGAGTTCCGGAATGGTCCAGAGGTAAAGATTTATATATGGGAAGTCTTATTTTGGTCGCCGGAAAAGTTTCGCACTTTATCGGTATTGTACCGGGAGTGCCGAAAGGGGTCCGGGGGTCCACCTGCCCCGGTGGGCCACATGGGGTGTAGGGGGTGCACCTTGGACTATATGGGCCAAGGGCACCAGCCCCAAGAGGCCCATGCGCCAAGGAGATTGGGGAGGGGAGAGTCCTAAAGGGGGAAGGCACCTCCGAGGTGCCTTGGGGAGGATGGACTCCTCCCCCCCTTAGTGCACCCCTTCCTTGGAGGAAGGGGCAAGGCTGCGCCCTCCCCCCTCTCTCTTGCAACTATATAAAGGGAGGGGAGGGAGGGGTGGCCGCACCCTGAAAGCCTGGCGCCTCCCTCCTCCCTGCAACACCTCCTCCTCCTCCCGTAGTTGCTTAGCGAAGCCCTGCCGGAGTTCTGCTGCATCCACCACCACGCTGTCGTGCTGCTGGATCATCATCAAACTCTCCTTTCCCCTTGCTGGATCAAGAAGGAGGAGACGTCATCCGCTCCGTACGTGTGTTGAACGCGGAGGTGATGTCCGTTCAGCACTAGGTCATCGGTGATCTGAATCACGGCGAGTACGACTCCATCATCCCCGTTCCATTGAACGCTTCCGCACGCGATCTACAAGTGGTATGTAGATGCAATCACTCTGCCATGACTCGTTGCTTAGATGAACTCATAGATGGATCTTGGTGAAACCGTAGGAAAATTTTAATTTTACGCAACGCGTTCTCAAAGACCCGCCATCGACCGCGCTGCTATGCGTGAGAGTCGTCGCCGACCGTCTGGCGTCACCGCTGCCCACAGCCCGCCTGCGGACCGCGAGCTACCTGGGGCATGGGGTCGCCCGGGGCGAGCGGCTCTGCGTGGGCGGGCCCGGCCGCCCAGGGATCAGGGTTGCCCGCCTGGTCGCCGGACATGATGATAATGATGCGACGGGGCGCGAAGCGGCAGAAGGCGGATTTTGGCGCACCCCTACCTGGCGCGCCAATGTCGGATTTCGGGTTTCGGCAGACCCTCTAGGTTCGAACACTGTGGTGCGCGTGGAGATTTCACCCTCTACCTACCTGCACCTCGTCGCCTCGCTAAGATCTAAGCTATGAAAAGAACAACACAAGAGACACAAGGTTTATACTAGTTCGGGCCACCATTGTGGTGTAATACCCTACTCTAGTTTGTGGTGTGGTGGATTGCCTCTTGGGCTGATGATGAACAATACAAGTAAGAACAGCCTCGCGAGGGTCTGTTCTTGGCTGGTGCGATGAACTGCTAGGGGGAGTTCAGTCGCTCTCTCTCTGCTGAGCCCAGATGCTGGATCCTCTCTCTCGATGTGATCTCCCAGATTTCTAGATGCCCCTACCCTGTGGGTGGCTAGTCCTATTTATAGGCAAAGGCCCTGGGCCTCTTCCCAAATATTGAGCGGGAAGGGTGCCAACAATTGGCCATTTTGAAGGGGAACATCTAGTACACTTATCCTGACTAAAGTTGGTCCTCGCCTGTCAAAGGCTCTGGTGGTGACGCCGGCTTGGGCTCCACAATGACTTCCTTCCTACCGTTGCAATGGTCTTGGTCTTGTTGCACCGAAACGGATACCTTTGCTTGATACTCTTGCCTGCGCTTGCTCGCTTTGCACCAAAGAGGAAAGGAGGACACTGCGCGGGCTGGCGCCCGCCTGACGCCCTTGGTCGTCATGGCTTGCGTCATGGGAACCTCGTGAGGTACCCCGCCTTGATCTCTCCGCCTCCTCGCGAGCCAGCCTGACGAGGCCATGCCTAAGGAAGCTCCCTGTCGTCCGCCCCGTGAGGCTTGGCCCCTCGCGAGGGTCTTGAGCTTGTGCTGATGAAGATGGGCCTTGCTGGGCCACCCCTTGAGCCACGCCGCAGGCCGCAGGTAGGCAATTCTGGGGACCCCCGTTCCCAGAACGCCGACAGAGTAGTATGAGCAGATTCAAAGAAGAGCGTATTGATGGTTGCTTCTTAAGAGCAACTTACAGTGGGAAAGGTGGGGCTTACGATTAGACTGCTCATTACTCACTATTAATGCGGCGCAACGACCAGGCTGAGTCTCCCATGCGGTTGTGCACTACCCCCTCGGTTCTTAAATATACTCCGGAGTATATTTCTCTTTCTAGAGATTTCAACGAGTGACTACTCAAATATTTGTCTTTTTAGAGATTTCAAATGGACTGGCACATACGGATGTATATACATATTTTAGAGTGTAGATTCTCTCATTTTGCTTCGTATGTAGTCACTTGTTGAAATCTCTAGAAAGATGAATAGAATATTTAGGAACGGAGGGAGTACACATACGAAGCAAAATGAGTGAATCTACACTCTAATATATGCCCGTTTGAAATTTGTAAAAGACAAATATTTAGGAGCGAAGGAGTATAATTTTGTGCATGGCACATGGACCCGGATGATGAAGAGGCTTGGCAATGCTATCAAGCTTCCATCATTTGTTTACATAATTGACGTACTATACAAATAATTTTCCAAATGAGACATGAAATTGTACAATGGTGTGAGCTTTCAGCTTGTTTAGCGTGTCTTGCCATCGATGCTCTTTTCGTAAACAATAAAAACTAACTTCCTTGCTAATGCATGTCAATTATTAGCAGATCGAGCTAATAATTACATCACAATCAAGACAGAGTTGTGAGAAGGTGTTAAATTAAAACTGATCCATGCTTTCATTGGCGACAACGTCCCCATTTCTGTCTAAATCAACAAGGCATGTTGGGAAAAAAAGTAGCTATGCGGAGCATGCAACATTACGATCATTTTGTGCAGTTCCACTAAAATAGAGCCGAGCCGCCTCTGCTCCAAAGATATTAAGTGTGATTACGATAATAGAGGACTTGATGAAACAATAAACACATAAATAGAAGCCGGTCACCTTTGCAGTCTCTTTTAAGACTAACTAGTTGGAGAAGATTAGGCTCAGAGTTGGATGAGGAGGATAGAGCAAAACCAATCTCCCTTTGTACAGTCGCACTGAAATGTAGAGACGTTGCCCATGTGACATTTCAGTACAACTGTACAAAACACTCTTAAGAAGAAATTGATTTGTGCAGTTCACCAGAAGGTCGCAATAGCAACGAGGTGAAATGGATATCCCTGTTTGCAAAAAAGAGGTAGAAAGGAAACAATTACTGGCCAATAACAGTTGATGACACATGCGACAACAAAAAATAAGCATATTCCTTGCCCTAAGGGAAGATAACAACACGGTTGTGTTTGACTAAAACGGTGTGAGGACGAGAATGCAATATGGAAAGTATGCTGGACGAGCTATGTTTTGGGCAAAGAACTATGGAAGATCCACATGCAGCGACGTGGGAAGACGGCGGTGAAGCAAGGCGGAGGGATACCGAGGTCATCGGGATGTAACTAGGTGAGCGGCGACAGCGTAATCTGCGGCAGGTGGCGTAGGCCCTGCCGTGCCGGAGCTTGGTTAGAGAGAATGGCGTGTACCGCAGATCGGGACGTGTTGCCTCGGCGCCGTCGAACGGAGAAACGATGCACTTCCTCCCTTTCCCCCGGCGGACGGGATGCGACCGGATCAGTGACCAACGATGAGAGAGAGAGAGGCCACCGCACTCCCTTTCCCCGGCGGACGGGATGCGGCCGGATCAGTGACCAACGGTGAGAGAGAGAGAGAGAGAGAGAGAGGCCACCGCAGCCTTGTGTGAGATACTCCAAAGAGCGACAAACCAGGCACGCAAGGCTCCATTGTATATAGTGAGCGGACTACCTTTTTCTCCATAAAAATCGTTTTATATTCTATGTACGTGCCATTGAGCGCTATAACTTTATTTAAAAAAAACGCGGCAACGCGTCAAGTCGAACTTTATTTTGTGCAGGCGTGGTACACGACCTCCCTAGGTAAAAAACCGCTACAGGCGTTCAAATTAGCACGTGGGCTGCCATTTCGTAAAGAAATGAGCTCCACCGTGTACCCGCGCGGGTGTGGCTGGGCATGGAGCGTGAGTTTGTGCACGGTGCACCTATTCTCTTGTATACGTACACCACCTATGTGGGGTTGTGTGAGAGAGATACAAACCTAGATAGATATAGTGTGTGGGTTCTTGAGAGTTTTTTTGGGGGGTTCAATCAAAAATGTAACATATGCAATGTGTGTGAAATAGAGTCCTGGATATAACATATATATAGAGGGGGCGATCCACGAGAAGAGAGTGGAGGTATCACGGCTTGAGGTGTCCATAGAATCGAAAAGAGGGATGGTGTGTGTGTGTGTGTGTGTGCGTGCGCGCGATCGATAAAGAGTGCCATTGAATTTGTGTGTGCCCACGTCAAAGATATAGAGTGGCTGGCCTACTGGAACGTGAGAGGGGACATGTGCAGTTTGTCTCTGTGGCATGGATACCTACCTGCAGCGCTCGACTATCGGTGTGTGGTGGGGGAAGAGGGAGGCCCAATTAACTATAGAGTTACAATGGCTGGTATATGTGTGGAGGAGGGGAGAGGCCTATCTCATGTATTAAGGAGATCGATCTGCCTCATGTATTAAGGGAGATCGATCGGCATCCATGCATATGTGCATGAGAGGAATAAGGTTGCGAGAGAGACAGAGCTAGAGTGTTGGAGGGGGTGGTAGTGGAGTTGCTTCTAAAATATGGTGGGATAGGCTTGCTAGACAAACGGAGGGCACGCCCGCAATATCGCAGAGAGGAGATGGCTGCTTGTTGTCTGTGCACGTGCGTGTGAGAGACGGGTCAGGAGGCATGCATGAATGATGAGGGGGGACGATGTGGCTGTGGTAAGCAGAATAAGTACATAGGAAGATCAATCGCCCTTTGTTAGAGAAAGGAGAGACATAACTTGTGAGGTACGTCAATCGATGGGGGGGTAGTTAAAGTCGATCCAGGTATATGTTGGGATATCAATCGGTATACATGCATGTGTGTGTTAGAAGTAAACGAGGCACGGGGAGAAGGATAGAGATAGAGGGATGCATGTAGGAGGTGGTACGAGAGGCATACTATATCGAGCGGGGAGGAGTGTAAATGCGAGAACGATGAAAAGAGTGGTGGGAGTGAGGCATGGACGGTGACAAGAGAAGAGGCGAAGCTTGTGTTTGTGCTAGGCACACCTGGCTAGAGAGGCATATCTATCGATGTGTGCCGTAAAGAAGGAGCTGGGGGCCTACACACACCATGGGTGAACGACCTAAAGTGAAAAGACGAATTTGCGCGATGGAGCTATAGAATGCTGAGGGAGGGTGAGAGGGATGCGGGGTGTGCATGCACAAGAGAAAGTTAGCGCTAGCTACAAAGATAAGAGGGTTGTGTGGGTGTAAACTACGAATAGAGATCATATATACTTCATTATAAAAAGCGAATTCGGATATTTGAAGAATTTATCATAGTGTTTTAAACCGACGTATGTGTGAATATATATAACAGTGATACACATGGTGTGTTTATGAACATGTTATACTACATTTAATATATTTTATCTCTACTCCTATAAAAAAATGGAGTTGTTGATGATGGTGTGCCTGCCATCCTGCATTATAGGCCGTCCGATTTATATCTCATGGATAGCAAGGAAACTATGATGGTTGAAGTTGGCAACAATCATGATTGTAGATTCTTATTGAAATAGAGAAACGAATTCAAATTTAGTTCGAATTGCAGCGGTAGTATAGACATTTGGAATGCACAAAATGTTGGTATGAGTAGGTTACATGCATTATACAGCAAAGTTTAAAAAAATTAATCGGACATAACATGGATTCATACTCCCTCCTTCCATCTATATAGGGCGTAATGAGATTTTTAAGACCGCCTTTGACTATTGACAAGATTAATAGTACATGACATGCACAATGTGAAAATTATATCATTGAAAGAACCTTTCATGCAGACGAAGTTAACGGTGTGCTTTGTGTAAGTTGCATGTCATATATCATTGCTCTAATATTTGGTCAAAGTTAGCATCAAAAAACGCATTAGGCCCTATATAGATGGAAGGAGGGAGTAGCTTTGAATAGCATTTGTATAGTAAAATTGGGCAAGACTCTCTCTTTGTGTGGTGTGAGTAGTTTTATTTTTTCGCTTTTCTTTTTGGTTGAGGAAGTGCGAATTGATTTGGTGCATTACAAGTACAATATTACTATGCAGTCAAAAAAGTACAATATTACTACACGTTAGGCTTGTCCCTAAAATTCAACCAGCGTCTTGTTATATCGCGAAAATTCAGATATCGTGCTCCCAAAACTGGCGCCTTCACAACCCGCGCCTTGCTATCCCGAAATTACAACGCGCGCGAAAACTCCCTCCAGCTGCCAAATCCCGACACGTGAAATCCCCCTTCTAACCCTGAGCCGAAAGGACCTCTAGTTCAAATCGGTGGGGGGTACTTTTGTAACACACCCTACATTTTGGACAAGCGCGTCCCTAAGTCATGCTTCACCCCCTCCCATCGCCCCCTTTTCGCCATTCGAAATCCCAGGCCGCCATAACATCTCCGCTCCGGCCGAAACCCCACCCTCCTCCGTCCGCCACGTCACCGCTGCTCAGCCGGAGCCTCTTCCCCGACGACGTCGTCCACCGCAACAGCTCGACGTCCCTCGTCCACCTCCCCGGATGAGGATCCGTCGTCCATCTCGCCGTCCCGCCGGTTCAGCCGCCCCGTCCTCCACCTCCAAGGAGCTGCTCCGATGATCGCCTCGTCTATCGCGGCTGCTCCATCCCCACAACACCGCCTTAACCTGCTCCACCGGAACTGCAACATCCACACCGACTCCTCGGACGAAGCCGAGGCCTACTCGGCGCCACCAAATAGGTTGTACACTCATCGCATCGCACCTTCTCCTTAACTCGACCTCCCGGCGCTGACGGTGCTCCATCTCGCACTGCCATGGAGCGGCTTCCTTGAAGCCGGTGCCGCGGGCGACATCTCCACGGCGGCTCTCCCCCAGTGTGAGGCCCCTTCGGCGACGGCGTCCATACCAGCCGGATCTGCTGCTGCTCCTCCAGCTCTCGCTCGTTTGCTCGCGCTGCTGCTCCGGCTCTCGCTTCCTTCGCTTCGCTGCTCTTACTGCTGCTCTGGCTCTCGCCGATCGCTTCGCTTCGCTTCTTCTGCTGCTGCTCTCCCCTCGCTCGTCTGCTGCTGCTGCTCGATTAAGCCACACTTTAGTCGACTGAATCGACTTTTGGGTCAGTCGATTTTCAGGGGTTGGGGGGGGGGGCTCGCCGGAGATAAGGAAGAACCACCCACAGCGGGGACGGGGGCTTGTCGGAGAGGTACCCCACTATCTATCTTAGGGTTCAGGGTGGGGGGGGGGCCTAGAGGGCTGGCCGGGGCGGCGGTGGCGAGTTGTTTCGAGGCGGCGAGGCGGCGCTGGGGCCGGCGGTTCAGCCGGTGGTGGCAAAGTGCCTGGGGTGTGCAGTTGAAGATGAACTGCAGGCCCTCCATAAACTACATGTCAAGTGTCTCTCTGCTACCATTCGTTCAGTTTCGACAGTAGCATTCAGATTCCAAAGTTAATTTTAGTTTCGACAGTTAAGTTTAGAGTCAATAGTTTTTACCTCATCTGTTGTAGTCAGGTGGTTTTTGGTGATGTTAATTTTACATCCATTTTTCATCATCTATTGGAGATGCTATTAGAATCCCACTTGAGATTGACGATGTCTGTCTTGTGCTACTTCAGCCTTGACGTCTTACGGCTCACCGGAGCTGCTCCAATGATAGAACGATCCATCACAACAAAGCAGTGCCCTGGACGCCGTCTACAGATTCCTTAGATCTTCCTCCACACCTCCGACAGCCACCTCTGCCTCAACTACTTCAGCAACCAACCCAATGATGCTGAGGTTAAACCTGACTTCTGACAAAGAGGTTGTACACTTGTTGCGTCGATTATTACTATACATTCACGTCTATCCATTAGGGCTATTTTGGTTCAACGGAAAAACGTCGATTTACTGGTTGTTACCATCACTCTAAATTTCTGCATGCTCTCCTTACATAATCTCACCATATTTTTTTGTATGCATGTCAGATATTGTACACAGTCATGCTGAACATGTAGAGAAAAGAGAAGAGTTTTGCGCGGCAATACAATGTCATGCAGACATTGCTCCATGGTGGGTTCAATGGCAAACCCTCCCCACCCCTCTCCAGATTGTAATCCAGAGGAAGATATCTGTTCTGAGGCATATTCAGACGCCGCTGACCACTCCTATTTACTCCCCAAGGTGTTTGCTCTACCTTGGCATGATGATGTTAGTCATATCATGCATATGTTGCCTTGCAGTGCCTACTTTTAACATCATATATGTCATCTGCTTTGTTTAGACATGCATATGTTCTGTAATGCCACCTGTTTAGTTTCTATATCATATATGGGAATTATGCAGTCTCATGTCTTTTAGCCAGCCATAATATATGTGAAATGTGCAATGCCATCCTGTTTAACTGTGCATCATATATTTGAATGATATCTTGCCCATCCTTTTCTTCATTACATTTCCATTTGTCGACAATGTTTGTACATTAAACTACTCTTCCTGTGAATCAGCCATTTGGGTGGGAGATGGAAAAATATGGAGTGAAAACAAGGCCTTCAGAGCAGACAGTGCTACCTGTCGAAGCAGATCTCTTGTTGGGTCCCGATAGCTCCTCGGAGATGGATTCAGAGACAGATGACCAGTCCTATTCCCCCACCGAGGTGTATGCTCTAACTTGGCACGGTTATACTGCTCATATCATGCATACGGTGTCTTGCATTGCATAGTTTAGACATCATATACACAATATTCAACACCATGTTCTTAGTTCAGACATCATATCGTATGCCCTATGTTTAGCATATAAATCACATATGTGAATTAAATGATGCGATCCTGATTACTTAGATAGCATGTAGGTGAATTATGTCATGCGATCCTGTTTAGTTATTCATCATATCTTTGAATTATGTTATGATATGCTATCCAGTTTAGATAGAAATCATATATGTGAAATTATGTCATGCTATCCGTTTTAGTTAAACAATATACATGTCAACTATTTCATGCCCTCTTTTTCCACACTATCTATTGCATACATCTCTCATACAATGTACAGACATTCAACTATGTTTCCTGTTTATCAGCCCATTTGAATTGGAGCGGGTGATGCGATTATCTAGCGGAATAAAAACACGGTCTTCAAATAAAACAGTGCTACCTCTTGGTGGACATAGCACCCCGGTTGTACATGCACAAGAACCAGCCCTACCACACATAACCCAAACTCTCGCAGATTGTACCCCTACTGTGATGGACAGAGAACCAGCTTCACCCAATCTAACCCCAACCCCAGCCGATAGTAACCCAGTTCCTGTTGACACAACACCATCTCCACCACAGAGCTCCCAAATAACAACAGTTAGAAAGGCAGCTCCAGTGCCCAAAGGGCCAGTACTATCACGGAGAACCCCAACTCCACCAGTCAGTACGCCTATTCCTGTGGAGGAAGCACAACCAGCCAGTCGTAGTTTAGCATCTATCGCATTTGATGTTGTTAAATCAGATATGCGTATCTTCCCATCTTGGAAATATTATCTTTGAAGATGAAGGAAAATGCCGATTCTTGGTGTTTCTCCAGAGTTCTGTGTAAGTAATGTTATTCATGGCAATTACTTTGCTTCGTCCCATACATCCTACCTCCATGATGGTTATAATACAACAAATTTTCCCATTTTTCTCTATAGAGAAGGACCGATTTGGAAACTCAGGATGAGGTAACTTGTGCTAATACCTCTGCTATCTTCAAGAATGCTTGGTGGCAGTATCGGAATTACCTGAAGAAAACATACTTCACCGGCAAAGAACCTCATCAAATTCCCTTACGTTCTCCTAAGACACATTTACTGGACGATGACTGGGAACGCCTTGTTCTGTACTGGTCCCGAACCAAGAATGTGGTAAGGCCTATGAGCTCATTTTCTATTTTTAAGTATTTTATTCTTGCGTCTTACTGTACTCTGTTCATGTAGAACAAGTGCCTAAACCTGAAGAACAATTGTTCTAATTTAATATTCCATTGCTATCATAGTTCAAAAAAGCGCTAGTCGTTAATTGTGTGTTTTGCCACCGCCTTGCGCTTTACTGACCAAAGCGCATGCTTATGCGCAGTTATGCATAGATTATGCGTAGTTATGTGCAATGACTTTTGCTAACGCCTAGAGCCTAGGCGCGCTTAAGCGCTCGCTTAGGCGCCCCTTTTTTAACTATGGTTGCTTTGCTCTTGTATCACTGTATTTAATGATACAAACTTATTTTTAAATTGAAGGATCCAATCGAAACTCCAATTGCACAAAGGTATGTTCACGCATGTTTCTTTAATGAGTTTGCTCTTATCAATAGCTCTGTTGATTTCAATTTCAATTGTGTATCTGATTGACTTTCATATCATGCACATTACTAGCATCACAACATGAGCCAATAGTGTTGTTGTACAAGTAGACCCGTGGTACCCATCTGAAATCTTGTTGTGCCGTGTAGTTTCCCACGCTTTGTATTCTTTCACTTGCTTTGTCTTGAACTGATATGATTTGAACCGTGTCTCTATTTTGATTTGGCAAGACAATGCAGTGACCATAGGACATAGATATATGTTTGTTTGATGCTTTTATTATGTACTAGTACTTGGCAATAGAAGACTTGGTAGTTTAATCCTGTCCACCTTACTAATGAACTGGTTCGCCGAAATGAGTTTCATATACTAGTACATGCTAAACTTGTTATGTGTCTGCTTGTTTCTTCTTTTAGAATGTTGTGAGAATATTGGTGAAGAGTGCCTTATTAAGCAATGGTAAAGGAAGTAATGCGAGATAAGGTTCAGTATAGTGACACATCCTTGTTGGTCTCCAACAAAGCTAATAAAACAGCTAAGGAAGACTATCTTGAAGACAGCGAGACAACCCCATAGTCCTGTCTTGGTTTAGTGTTCGAGTTACTGGCCACTACCGCATGCACAAGCTATTCAAACTCACTGTCTGAATTAGTTCGGTTTCTTGAGTCTCAACTACAAGCTGAAAGACATCGATCAACTATGCTGCGACAGGAAGCGGAAGGACTGCGGAAGTCCCTGGAGCATTCAGATGCATACTTTCTGGTGCAACAGCAAGCGTTGGAGGATTTTAGCGCCAAACAGGACAAAGCTAATCAGCTTGCTAAGCTTATTGCCAGCATGGTGGATACCCAGGATAACATTTCTTGAGCTCTTCTGAAGTTGTTTCAGTTATGCTCTTGTTTTGCTGCCACGTTTATTTGCACTGGTGGCCAATTTTGACGGCCAAGTGTATGTGATATGCTGCTTTGTTCCCTATATTTGAACTGGTGGCGAACTTTGATGCCCAGTGGATGTAATACGTGTAATAGCGGTAATAGGCTAGCCTTATTGCTTGCTTATTTATTTGCTTATTGTCTTGTTTAGTTGTTTGCTTGTAGTCACTGCAGTTCTTTTTCTGTGTTTTTCTAGTGGCCACAATAGCCTATTTTTGGTAACTAGGCCAAAATAATCATGGCAACACACGGACTATTGTAACCATGGGCCTCCTGCAGGCCGTATGATCCATGGGCCTTCGTTCGGCCGTAGGACCATTGGCCTTCTATACGGGCCTTAGGGATCAATGGGCCTTCTACGGGCCGTAGGGTCTGTCGGAGTAATGGGCCACGGGTAGGCAAACCCGAGCCCCGGGACCTTTCAAGACATCAGGGCAGGCTGCGCCCCTCAAGACCCCAAGACGAAGAGCCGATTTCTGGGAGTCGGCGGCGAGGCTGCCGACAGCCCCTCACGGCCAAGTCCCAAGGACGACTTCGAGATAAGTCGGCTCCTAACTGGAGGCTTCCAGAGAAGCCGGCTATGGGGAGTCGGCCCACGACTCCAACCACCTCCCACCTTCGCAACTATGGACGAGATGGGGTGCAGCCACCGCGCGGCCCATCCCTGCCCCGTTCGCGAAGGGCAGGCATGGCCACAGTGCGCCGTGCCAATGGAGATCTCCATCCGGCGCGGCACTCTTGCCATGCCGGCCCTGACATCAGCCCCGTGGGCGGTGCCCTGTGCCCACGACGGCCTGTCTGTACGACCCAGAGACGGCGGGACCCGCCTGTCGACGGGGGTGCAGAAGACGACGAGAGCGCCACAAGACGGACCCGTTGGGAGTCAGCCCCCAGGAGTCGGCCGGCCCCTCCCACGGGCCCCGCACGCCATTAACCAGACAAGACAGGGAATGGCTACAGTGATCGCCCATCAGGCGGCGGCACTGTTGCCATGACCCCATGACCAAGCCAGCGTCATTAGAGGCGCGGCTACTGATAATCCGCATGGCCAAGACTACCACAAGGCGGACAAGGCCTGTCGACCCCATGCGGGCCCGTCGGTGGGCGGTCGGCGGAGAAGACGGCGACCTGAGAGACAGACGGCTGGGACCCGCGCCCAGCCGGATTACCGTTGTACCCCCAGGGGGTAGGCCTATATAAACCCCCCGGGGCACCCATGCAAAGGGTTGGACCATGATAGCTTTAGATACACATAGAGGGAAGAGAAGAGCTAGTCGTGCCCTTCTCCTTCCTCACCCCAAACAGCTCAAGGAGCAACCTTGTACCCACTTTGCCATAATGATCATGCGGAGACCCCGCAGAGCAGCAGTAGGGGTATTATCTCCACGGAGAGCCACGAAGTGGGTAAGATCGCGGCGTGCATGCCTTCGCCTCATCCCGTTTCCAGGCACCGGCGACGTTCTACTCGCCCCCACCATGAAAGCCATCCTTTGGCATATATCGCACCAACCCCCGACATTTGGCGCCCACCGTGGGGCTAGGTGCACCATCGTCTGGAGACCTGCTCTGGACGGGAACCCTTTTTCTCCCTGGCGAGCGCAGCCTGCCCGGCACGCCAGACGGAGTCTACGCCGACGTGTTGCATGGCGCTGAGATCGCCTGCGCGGCCAGCTGCCTCGCCGAACTTGTCGGCGAGGTTCGCCTTTCCAACGAGCCTGCATCCGTCGCAGGCACGGGCGGCCCCGAGAGCCTCCTCGCGGGCCTCCTTGACCAACTCCATGTTGCCGGTGAGCCTGCCACGGACTTGGAGTCTGTAGGCTCCACCGACCCGATGCTGGTCGACTCCGACACCGCGTCGCTCGACGCGTTCCCCACCAACATGGTGGTCTACGACGAGCCGCTCCCTCGCGCGGGGAGCAGCGGAAGCACCGTCAAAGAGGTGCTCGTCATCGGTCATGGCGAGCATTCCGGCGAAGGAGCCCATGACCCTCTCGACGCGGCTCTGCAAGACCTGACCGCGCCTATTCCGGAAGACGCTGACGCCGAGATGCTGGAGGCATGCCGCCTTCAGCTCGTCGAAGGCGCGAAGAAGCTGGCGAGCATGAGACGCTTGTCAGAAGCCTACCAGCATGAGATGGATCACGCTGTGGGCGGCTCACCAGCCCCAACTGGGCCTAGCCGCCTAGGCGCGGTCCAACAGCGCGGCGTAGCCATCGCCAACCTGTTCGGGGCCAATCGCCCTGTGTACGCCACGCCTGCGGAGAACATCCGCGCCGCCCAGGCGGCGGCGGATGAGCTGGACAACTTTGAGGGTGAAGAGCGCCGCCTGATGACGGAACGAGTCTAGCAGCTCCTCGACGCGGCTTCCGCACAGAACGAGGCCGACTGCCGCACAGAGGCGCCACAACGACAAAACGACGACCTGCCTCCCCGCCGAGATCAAGGCGCGACGTCTCGGACACCGACTGGCGGTGTCCGCAGAAGAAAAAACAAGGATCCGGCTGTCAGCCACAGTCGGACTCACATCTCCATCGAGCGCGACCAAGACGGCCGCCCAAGAGCAGTGGAACGCGGGGGGGACGACTATCTGCCTCCTCCTCCTCGCAAAGAAAGGCGAGTCTCCCCGCCACCCGTCGAGCATCCGACTCTCGGCGACCGCCTTGGCCGCCGAGAGGGAGTCGAGAACGACGCCCGCCACCGGATCGACCGACTCCACCGATCCTCGGCGCTGGAAGAAGAAGACGAGTTGGGTCCGCCTGTTTCAGACCTCGCATCCGAGACGAGCCCTTTCCTGCAGGGTTCACGCTCCCGAGATACGCCCAAGTACACCGCCCGTAAAGCCGGAAGATCGCTGGTTGACTACTCCACGACCGTCAACATAGCGAACGGCAACAAGCGTGTTGCCGTAAAGTATGTTCCACTCATGCTCCGAGGCACGGCCGGACATGGTTGAACAACACAAGCCCCGCAGCATCAACAGCTGGGTCGACTTCACCGAAGCCTTCGTCCGTAACTTCACGAGCACGTACAAGCGACCTCCCAAGCCTCGCCAGCTTTCCTTGTGCGTGCAAGGCCCCAACGAGTCAACTCGCGAGTACCTCACGCGCTGGGCCGAGCTTCGGAACTCCTGCGAGGGCGTGCACGAGGTGCAAGCTATCGAGTACTTCACCGCCGGGTGCAGAGAAGGCACCCTCCTCAAGCACAAGCTCCTCTGCGACGAGCCGGAGACCCTCGACGAGCTGCTGATCATAGCAGACAAGTACGCCACAGCCGACTCCTCCATGAAGGCGGAGATTCAAGTTAGTGCGACCGGCAAAGTGGCTCCTCAGGCTCCCAGAACTCCGGCTGGAGACACCAGTCGGTGACAACAACAGAACGATCACAAGCGCAAGGCCCCACAGCCGGCTTCCAGCAGCTGGCAGGTTGTGACAGTCGAAGACCAGCAGCCGGAGGGGCAGCCTCTGGCCAAGCGACAGAAAGGCGACAAGTCCAACTGGTTGCCGGCCTTCTCTTACGAGCAGACTCTAGATGGTCCCTGCAAGTTCCACAGCCGGGCCAAGCACGTCAAACCACACCACCGGAAGTGCCACCGGCTCACCAGGATCGCCAAGGAGACGGCCTCCTGCCTCCCCGCTGTTGGGCCGCCGCCGCCTCCACCGCCGCCTCAAGCTGTCAGGCCAGTCGGCGCAATGCAAGATGAGTACCCAGAAGAGCACGGAGCCTATGTGGTGTTCACCAGTGTGGCCGACGATCGACGCAGCAGGCGGCTGCAGGAGCAAGAGGTGAATGCAGTAGCATCAGATACTCCATAATTCATGCACTGGTCCGAGAAGCCTATCAGTTGGAGCAGAGCCGATCACCCAGAGGTGATGCCGAGTCCGGGCTCCTACGCCCTGGTCTTGGGAGCCACCCTTGCCACAGACAGGCGGGCCGCTCGCTTCTCGCGAGTGCTAATAGACGGAGGCAGTAGCATCAACATCCTGTACAAGGACACCTTGGAGAAGTTAGGAATCAAGCAAAGATAGCTTCAGAGCAGCCGGACTGTGTTCCACGGCATTGTACCTGGCCTTTCCTACTCACCGATCGGCAAGATCCTGATAGATGTCCTCTTTGGAGACAAAGATCATTTCCGTCGAGAGCCAGTTTGGTTCGAAGTGGTGGACCTTGAAAGTCCGTACCATGCGCTGCTTGGCCGACCCGCTTTAGCCAAGTTCATGGTGGTCCCCCATTACGCCTACCTCAAGATGAAGATGCCGAGTTCCAAGGGGATTCTGACCGTAGCCGGCGACTACAGAAAGTCGTCCGCTTGCGCGGCTGAAAGCAGTCGGCTAGCCGATTCCATGGTGGTCGCAGCTGAGAAGCGGCTTCTTGATTGGGTTGTGGCGATGGCCGGCAAGCAGCCCGAGATATCACCCAACCCCAAGGAGTCGGAAGTTGAGGGCTCGTTCAAGCCGGCCAAAGAAACGAAGAAGATACCCTTGGACCCGGAGCACCCAGAGAGGTACGCCGTCATAGGTGCAAACCTTGACAGCAAATAGGAAGGCGAGCTCATCGATTTCCTCTGTGAGAATCGGGACATCTTCGCATGGTCCCCTAAAGACATGCCAGGTGTACCGACGGAATTCGCCGAGCACAAGTTACATGTCCGATCTGATGTGAAGCCCGTCCGGCAGCCCTTGCGCCGCCTGTCAGAAGAGAAGAGAAGAGTTGTTGGAGAAGAGATAGCCCAGCTCCTAGCAGACGGTTTCATTATGGAAGTGTTTTTTCTAGAATGGTTAGCAAACCCGGTCCTGGTAATGAAGAAGAACAAGCAGTGGCGGATGTGTATTGACTACACAAGCCTCAACAAAGCTTGCCCCAAGGACCCGTTAAGCTCTGCCGAGGATTGATCGGTGATAGACTCCACGGCCCGGATCACGAGCTGTTGAGCTTCTTAGATGCATATTCAGGATATCACGGATCAAGCTGAACCCGGCTGACAGACTGAAGACCGCCTTCATCACGCCGTTTGGAGCCTTCTGCTACCTGACCATGATGTTCGGCTTAAGGAATGCCGGCGCCACCTTTCAGCGTTGCATGCAGAAGTGCCTCCTCAAGGAACTCGGCAGAAATGCCCACGTCTATGTGGACGATGTAGTGGTGAAGACGGAAAAGCATGGAACACTGCTGGAAGACCTTAAGGAAACCTTTGAGAACCTGCGCCGATTCCAGATCAAGCTCAACCCTGAGAAGTGCGTCTTCGGAGTGCCAGCCGGCCAACTCCTTGGCTTCCTGGTCTCCGAACGCGGCATAGAGTGCAACCCTGTAAAGATCAAGGACATCGAGAGGATGGAAGTACCCCGCCGACTGCTAGATGTGCAAAAGTTCACCGGCTGCTTGGTGTCCATCGGCCGATTCATCAGTCGGCTGGCCCTTTATACCAGCTCATGAAGAAGACCACCTTCTTCGAATGGAACCACAAGGCGGACGGAGCTTTTCTCCAGTTGAAGAAAATCGACTTCTCCCCTGTCTTTGGCGGCTCCAACTCCTAAAGAGCCCATGCTCCTGTACATTGCCGCCACCAGCCGGGTAGTCAGCACAGTCATTGTAGTTGAACGCAAGGAGGAAGGCAAGGCGCTACCTGTCTAGAGACCGGTATATTACCTGAGCGAAGTACTGTCGACCTCCAAGCAGAACTACCCCCACTACCAGAAGATGTGCTATGGCGTGCACTTTGCCGCCAAGAAGTTGAAGCCTTACTTTCAAGAGCATCCAATCACTGTGGTTTGCACAGCCCCACTAGCCGAGATCATCGAAAGCCGAGATGCTTCTGGCCGAGTGGCCAAATGGGCCATAGAGCTGCCCCCCTACACCAGCTATTACCAGCCCCGCACCGCCACCAAGTCGCAAGCACTGGCCAACTTCCTCGTCGACTGGGCCGAGACCTAGTACCTGCCGCCAGCGCCCGACTCCACCCATTGGAGGATGCATTTCGATGGCTCCAAGATGCGCACCGGCTTGGGAGTCGGCGTCGTCCTCATGTCCCCTAAAGGCGACAAGCTCAAATATGCGTTGCAGATCCATTTCGCCGCCTCCAACAATGTCGCCGAATAAGAGGTGCTCATTCACGGGCTCCGAGTTGCCAAAGAACTTGGCATTCGCCGGATCCTGTGTTATGGCAACTCCGATTTGGTGGTCCAGCAGTCATCTGGCGATTGGGACGCCAAAGATGCAAACATGGCGAGCTACCGTTTCCTTGTAGAACAACTCAGTGGATATTTCGAGGGGTGCGAGTTCCTTCACGTGCCAAGAAATGACAACGACCAAGCAGACGCCCTGGCACGAATCGGCTCCACCCGGCAGGCAATACCATCCGGCGTCGCCCTTCAGCGCCTCCTCAAGCCATCTATCAAGCCTTCACCAGAATCAGACTCCATCTTTGTGCCGGCTCCTCCTGAAGAAGTCGAAACCGACTCGAGAGCCCCAGCAGACGGCACGAGAATTCTTACAGATGGCTCCAAGAATGCCGCAGTCGAAGCCGGCCCGGGGACTTCAGAACCCGGCCCGGGGACTGCGGCGACCATTGCAAAGACTCCAGAGCTCGGCCCGGGGACTGCACCAGTCGGCCCGGGGACTTCATCAACCCAGCAAGCGGCCGCGGACTCCAGCCCGCCGCCTCCCAGCCCAGCCGCCCTCTTCCAAGTAGCAGTACTGGCAGTTGAAGAAATAGCAGCACCCTCATGGGCCCAGCCCATCCTGAAGTTCCTAGTGAGCAGAGAGCTACCAACCGATGAAATCTTGGCTCGGCAAGTACAACGCCGAGCGGTAGCCTACACCATAGTCAACAGAGAGCTGGTCAGGCGCAGCGTCACTGGTGTCTACCAAGTTGCGTCGAACCAGAGCAAGGCCAAGCGATTCTCGAAGACATACATCAAGGCGAGTGCGGCCACCATGCGGCCTCAAGAGCACTCGTCGCCAAAGCCTTCCGACACGGTTCTTCTGGCCAACTGCCCTAGAAGAGGCCAAGGAATTAGTCCAAAAATGCAAGGGGTGCGGATGTTCCGCTCCAAGCCCGTGTCGGTAAGCTTCCGCACTCAAGACTATCCCCATCGCTCGGCCCTTTGCTGTTTGGGGCTGGACATGGTGGGACCATTCAAAGCGACGAGGTGGCCTAACTCACTTACTTGTCACGGTGGACAAGTTCACCAAGTGGATAGAAGTAAAGCCCATCAAGAAGTTGAATGGTCCAACTGCAGTGACTTTCATCACCGACATCACGACTCGGTACGGTATACCACACAGCATCATCACCGACAATGTCATAAATTTTGCCAAAGGCGCCCTGGCCCGTTTCTGTGCGACACAAGGCATCCGAATGGACTTAGCGTCCGTTGCCCATCCGCAGTCAAACGGCCAGGTAGAGCGAGCAAACGGCCTCATCTGCTCGGCATCAAGCCTCGATTGGTCGACGACTTGGAGCGTTCGGCCGCTTTGTTGGCTTGATGAGTTGCCGGCCGTCCTCTGGAGTCTGCGCCGCGACTCCAAACAAGTCAACCGACTTCACACCTTTCTTCCTCGTCACGGTGCTCAAGCCGTCATCCCAACGGACATAGAGTTCGACTCCCGCGAGTCACCATGTACACCGAGGAGGAAGCGGAAGAAGCACGTCAAGGCGGTGTCGATCTGCTTTGGAAGAGGGCGGCTGTTGGCACTCAAATTGCTCCAAAGCATCTACCAAAGCAGAGCTGCGCAGATACGACAATAGGAAGGTCGGGCCGAGATCTTTCCAAGAGGGCGACCTTTTGCTCCGACCGATCCAAATGAACAGCCGCCAAAGACAAGCTGTCGGGCGCCTTTGGGAAGGCCCCTTCATTATCAGCAAAGTGCTGGGCAATGACTCCTACTACCTGATCGAAGCTCAGAAGCCCCGAGCACGCAAGAGGGACGACTTCGGCAAAGAGACGGAACGGCCATGGAATGCAAATATTCTCCGAAGATTTTACAGTTGATGCAGTATGTACCACGCTACCTTTTGTATTAAAGTACCAAGACTTCGGGCCCCCCGAGACGAGCTCGGGGACTGCCCCTTTTTTCTTATCTATATGATAAGAATTATGCCTTCGAGTATGTTACTCTTAGTTATGCCGCTTGGCACCGGGTTCGACTAGTCGGCCCGGAGACTCGCCGCCTCGCGCTATGGAATGCTTCCTGCAGTCGTACAAGTAGTGTGTGGTGCCTAAGTCGTCTCCTGTCAGAAGCCGCAGCTCGCAGAGTGACTGTTTGGTGGGAAGGAGTAAGGAAGAATGGGCGCCCACATGAAAAATGGCTAAGGACCCAAAGCATAAACATAGCTTAAGCCGGCTTCCAGCCCCTCTTCGCAAAGCCGACTCATGAGTGGTCGGCTTGCCGCTTTCTATCCAACTTGATAAAAAGACTCTAAAAAATGGCCAAGTACTTGCCTTCCCAAGAGTAGCCAACGCATTTGATCCAAGCGGCGATCCATGAGCGGTTGTCCGACTGGCAAGGCGGCGACTAAGGGAATGCGGGAAAGGAAAAAGCCATAGGAGCAATGAGCAAGGAAAGATAGAATTAGGATAAATATTTACATAACATAGGCCCTTGGCCGAATCTTCAAGCAGAAGTTCAAAATACACCCCGCGGGTGGAATTGTGCGAATTAACAAGTTCTTCAAAGACTACTAAAGCAGATAAAATAAAGGCAAGACGGCAGCCTAGGAAGCGGCACATGGGTTCGGAGGGTCGGAGGAGACGGCGGTGTCAGGCGCCGGGGCGGCCTGCTGGGCAGTCTCGGCTTGAGCATCTCCGGCGGCAGCCGGCCCAGTTGGACGCGGATCGTTGCTGGAGGAACGGTCGAGCTGAGGCTGGTCGCCCGCTCCGTCTTCTGGCGCCTCCGTCTCACCTCCATCCTCCGCCTCACCTTCCTCCTCGGCGCTCGAGCCGATCACCTCCGCCGAGTCCTCGTCATAATCCGGGTTCATCCCGAACCACTCCGGCGGCGCCTCCCCACCGTCCTCAGCCCGCTCAGGGACGAAGACACTGGTGTCTGTGTAGTCGGCGATCGCCACCGCACGCTCGATGAGGGCATCCTCCGCCTGGGCCTCTGACCGGAACGCGGCCAGCCGGTCCAGATCCAGCCCTAGATACCACGCCTTGACGAATTCCAAGGCCCGGCGCACTCCAGCCCGGGCCGAGGAACCCTTCCAGGCCTCAAGACGGCCAGCCGCGACCTCCAGCCAGTCGGCAGTCCGACTGGGAGTGCGCAGAACCGGCATGTCTGGCCACAAGGCAGCAATCGCCTGGGCGCCAACACGTTGAAGCCGGCGCAGCATCCGATGGGCCGGCCGCAGACGAGCCTCGATGCTCAGAAGCTGCTCATCAAGGGTCCGGGGGGCGTTGGTGGCAATCTCCGCACCATTTGCCCTCCGCGCCTTGCGATCAGCCTCGATGGCTTGAGTGGCCGCCTACATGTGGCCAGGGAAGAAATCTGCCAAGACGAAAAAGAAGCAAGTCAAAAAATCAGGAGTCAGCCCGACCTATAGTCGGTGGCTCAAAGAAAGAAAGTAAAGAAACTCATCGTCGACGATGTCCTCGATTTCATGGAAGCCGGAGGTCAGCAGTGCCTCCTTGTCGGTCGAGGAGGAGCGGTCGCTTTCAAACTCGGCCAGGAGAGCAGTCTCTTTCCTCTCCACCTCGTCCTGCGCCTTCTTAAGCAGTTTCCTTTGCTCTGCCAGCTGCGTAGCCAGCAGGTCGCGCTCTGCGGCGAGCTTGCTGCACTCCTCCCCCTTGGCACGCAAGGCGGTGTTGGCTTCGCCCAGCTGCTGTTGGAGAGTGGCGTTGGCCTCTGAAGAATAAAAAGAAAAAGAACGTTGAGTTGTCAGCTAAGAAGGTCCCGGGAAGATCCGGCCCGACTGCTCAGCAGTCGGCCCGAATCTCGGGGACTACAGCCCGCGGGTGCGCCAGCGCGTCCCCGCGAAGAAGAAAGAGGACTCACTCCAGCTCTCCGACAAGTCGGTGGTCCGCTTGCCCAGCTCCTCAACATTGCGGTTGAAGGCAGTGGCGCCGAGGTTGTGATACTCCTGTGATAAGCATTTCAGACAAAGGTAAATATTTGGAACTCACCAGATGGAGTTCCGAGCCGCCTGCTCAGCAGCCGGCCCGAAACTCGGGGACTACACCCAGTGGGTGCGCTGGCGCGCCCCCACAGAGAAGAACAAGAAAAACAAACTCAAAAGAAGAAAGCATACCCGAACGGCTGCTCGCGACGCCAGATGCGCCTTGGTGCAGTTCTGGATGGCGTCGCCCTCGGCTCGCAGCTTCGCCTGAACGTCCAGAAGCGCCTGGCTCAGCGGGCCTGTGCCGCCTCCTCGCACCCACCCAACGGGCGCGGCGCTCGTCGCCTCGGTGTCTCGGATGGCCGAGCTGGCGGCGCCGGTCTCCAAGGGGCGTGGCGCCGAAATCGCCTTCTCAAGACGGCGGCGTACTGGCGAGGCGACTTGAAGGAGCAGCTTCACCACGGCCTCGTCATCAGTCGGCGGCACCGGCGGGTCCGCCTGCTGTTTACCTTGCATGCTCCCAGACGGCGGTGGAGGCGGCGGTGGCGGCACGGCCGTACCCGACATGGAGGTCTCGCCGCCTTCCCTCTCCATAATGGGGTACTCGCCGCCGGCTCCCTCAGTCTGCCCCGTGAAGTTCAGCGGGATGACGAGCAACGCCGATTGGCGGTGCACGGCCTCCTCAGCTCGCCGCTTTGCCATGACGGCGGCTTCGGCCTCATCCAGCTTCCTCTGGGCGGAGGCCGCCGCCTTCTCGGCCTCCGCCTTCTCCAGGCGGGCGGCTTCTTCCTCGTCGCGCTTCTCCTACGCGTTCTGCTCTGTCGCCTCCCGGAGGTCGGCGGCGGGGTCAATCCGCCGAGTAGTGGCGGACGTCTCTGCCGACCCATGACGGAGGCGGCGGCGACCCTCTCTAAAGTAAGGGGAGCCCTGAAGCGAGGAAGACGTGTGAAAGATTTGGACAAGATTCACCAGAAGAAAACAAGACAAAAAGCGGAAGCACTTACGCGGAGATCAGTGGCGGATTTTTCACTTCCTTGCGGAAGCGGTTGGCCTTTGCGACCGCCTCTTCCCGCTTGGTCGCGGCGGTCGCCCCCTTGAACTTCTTCGACCGGCCGCCGAGCAAGCTCGGCCCGGCCCGGCGCTTCTTCGCGCCGCCTTGACCACCCAAGTCGGCGGAGGAACTCGCGCTCGGCTGGCCGACCTTTAACTGGTGGCGCGGGGCAACTTCCCCCTCGGTGTCGCCTTCAGGCCAGTCGGCAAAGGTGGCCGAGGGACTAAAGTCGCCTGCTCCTCCTCCTCCTCCTTCGGCGTCGGCCTCCATTGCCGCCGTCCCCAAGTCAGGTTCGTCGAGGTCACTCTCCGCTCGGTCGGGGACAAACTGACGGGCTGGCCCCGCGGTGCCGGCTGAAGGCTGGATGAGGGGGTTCTGACTCAAAAGAACCAAAAAAGATCAGAGGTCGGATTCGGCTGAAAAAGAAAACAGAAGAAGAAGACAGATGACTTACGACAGGCGGGGGGTTGGCGCGTGAGTACGGCTCCTTGCCAAACTGCCAATCCGCCGTGAGATTGCAGTTCGCGATGTAGTTCGCCGTGTCCGCCACCTCCGCGTGGGGCATGTCCTTGGAGCACAGCTGACTTGGGTCCCAGTGGCCGCTCATCTAACAGCTCAGATGAGGTCGGCCTTGGAGCGGAAGGACTCGGCGCGCCACGAAGGCGGCCAGCAGGTCGGGCCCGGTCAAACCCTCCGACTGCGTCAGCACCCGGAGTCGCGCGACGGCGGCGGCACCAGCGGGAGACAGCGTCCTGGCCCGGTGGGACCTGTTGGGGAGCCTCCCCGCCAGTGCGCCGGCTTTGTAAGGCGGCAGATTGACCGAGTCGCCTTCTGGGGCGACGTTCTTCACGTAAAAATAGGACCGCTGCCACATCTTCACCGACTTGATCAGCGGAATGGTGGGGAACGGGTTGTCGGCCACCGATCTCCGCATCGCGATGAAGGTGCCACACAGAGCTGGCACGCCGGTGACGTGCGTGCCGAGCTTGGACTGGAAGAACTCCCCCCATAGCTCGATGGTGGGGAGAACGCCGATGAAGCCTTCGCACAAGGTGGCGAAGGCGGCCAGCAGCACCACCGTGTTCGGAGTAAGGTGGTGCGGCTGGAGCCCGTGGAACTCCAAGAAGGAACGGAAGAAACCGCCACGGCAGCCCCTAGGCCGCGCATGAGGTGCGGCGGAATACGACCCGCCGCCCTCCTCCGGCGCCGGCGATATTTCTCAGCTGAGCGGGCGCGGCCTGCATTTAGGCCCTTGCCGGGGAGACGGCGCGTCTGGCGGAGGAACTCGATGTGGTCGTCGTCCACCTCGGAGCCGTCCCACACGCCGGAGCGCGCAACAGGAGGGGTAGCGGCGGACGAAGAGCTCATCGCCGCGGCGTGGCGTGGTTCGGCGCGGCGGCGGCAAGAGGAAGAAGAAGCAAGAGGAAGCGGGGGGAGCAGGGAGATGGGCGCGCGTGCTTCGCCGCCCCCTCCTCCCGCCTACTTATAGGCTCATGGGCTGAGAAGCCGATGGGGCAGACGTGGGATTAACTGCGCCCAGGACCCCACGCCCCCCACGATTTACCCCACGAAGTTACTGCGCGCAATTACGACGTGGGAACCCCAACAGTCAGCACGGCTGCAACGGATCCGTTCGCGTGCCGAGGCGCGGTAGTGGCGGGCCCGCACCGACGGCTGTACCATCGCAGCGTGGGTGCAGGGCAGATCGACCTGCCGCGTGGCGCCACGCGACGGGTCCGCAATGGGCAGCTGCCTGGAAGCTTATCAGGCACGCTGCCTGGATCCCACTACGACTTTCAAACTCTCTAAGGGGCAAGACGGCCTTCTAAGAGTCCGGCTCCAGCTAGTCGGCCTAGAGGAAGACGGCGAGCAAGGCCCAGATTCCACCACCAGAAGGATGAAACTGTTGAGGCTCCTCGACATGTTGCCCTCGGCGCCTCACCAGCTTCGGGGACTACTGTCGGAGTAATGGGCCACGGGTAGGCCAACCCGAGCCCCCGGACCTTTCAAGACATCGGGGCAGGCTGCACCCCTCAAGACCCCAAGACGAAGAGCCGCTTTCCTGGGAGTCGGCGGCGAGGCCGCCGACAGCCCCTCACGGCCGAGTCCCAAGGATGACTTCGAGATAAGCCGGCTCCTAACTGGCGGCTTCCAGAGAAGCCGGCTATGGGGAGTTGGCCCGCGACTCCAACCACCTCCCGCCTTCGCAACTATAGACGGGATGGGGTGCGGCCACCGCGCGGCCCATCCCTGCCCCGTTCGCGAAGGGCGGGCATGGCCAAAGTGCACCGTACCGACGGAGATCTCCATCCGCGGCATCGCTGCCATGCCGCCGCCTCGACATCAGCCCTGGCGGGCGCCTGCCCACGACGGCCTGTCTGTACGACCCAGAGACGGCGGGAACCGCCTGTCGGCGGGGGTGCAGAAGACGGCGAGAGCACCACAAGACGGACCCGTTGGGAGTCGGCCCCCAGGAGTCGGCCGGCCCCTCCCACGGGCCCCACACGCCATTAACCAGACAAGACAGGGAATGGCAACAGTGATCGCCCGTCAGGCGGCGACACTGTTGCCATGACCCCATGACCAAGCCAGCGTCATTAGAGGCGCGGCTACAGTAATCCGCAGCCGGCAAGACCCGCCCGCGGCGGACAAGGCCTGTCGGCCCCATGCCGGGCCCGTCGGCGGGCCCCAGCAGTCGGCGGAGAAGACGGCGACCTGAGAGACAGACGGCTGGGACCCGCGCCCAGCCGGATTACCATTGTACCCCTGGGGGGTAGGCCTATATAAACCCCCCGGGGCACCCATGCAAAGGGTTGGACCCTGATAGCTTTAGACACACATACAGGGAAGAGAAGAGCTAGTCGTGCCCTTCTCCTTCCTCACCCCAAACAGCTCAAGGAGCAACCTTGTACCCACTTTGCCATAGTGATCATGCGGAGACCCCGCCGAGCAGCAGTAGGGGTATTATCTCCACGGAGAGCCCTGAAGCTGGGTAAGATCCGCCGGCGTGCATGCCTTCGCCTCATCCTGTTTCCAGACACCGGCGACGTTCTACTTGCCCCCACCATGATAAGCCATCCTTTGGCATATGTCGCACCCAACCCCCGACAGGGTCCATGGGCCTTCTACGGTCCGTACTATCCATGGGCCTCATACGGGCCGTATGATCCATGGGCCTTCTACGGGGCGTATCATCATTTCACCAATCATGGGCCGTACTATTCGTGGACCATAACGGGCCGTTAATAGGCCGTATTTGATAACTCTATGAAAACAGCCCAACGGGTTTTTTTTACATGAAAACGGCCCAACGTATTAACGGTCCGCAAACGGGCTGACTATAACGACGGGCTGAATTTGGCCCACAAGCAGAAAATGACAGTAATGGGCCGTATGTAACCAAATGCTGCAAATGAGCCCAAGAATCAATGGGCCCTGAGAAGGCCGAAAGATAACTTGGGCTGGAAACGGCCCAATGGAATAACGGGCCGTTAATGGGTATAAAGTGATACATTGTTCATTACGGGCCGCTTTAACCACGGGCTGTTAATGGGCCAAGAGTTACAAAGGTCCTCATATGGGCCGAAAGAAGTCATGGGTCACACATGGGCCGGAAGTTAAAACGGGCTGAATCATATTGGACGGCCCAGATGACGCTACTGGGCCTAATTCAGATAGGGCGTAACGGGCCCTCGATATGCAAACAGGCCGTTAACAGGCTTTCCGTGGGCCGGCCCGCCACCTTTTGACCAAGTCAAACGGGCCGGCCTTTTCACCGGAATGGGCATTTGTTGGGCCGTGCCACGTGTCGCCGTATCATAGGCACCTTCGGTCCAATGAGCGGATGACATCTGTCCCAACGGTGAGCCGACACGTGTTTGCTCTAGCCAATGATGATTTTACACGTGGAAAATCCCCATTAGTCGGGGCTGTTAACGGGTTATCGGATCCAAAACCCGACCCGATAGCTTAACGGTGTTCCGTTATGGTGGATGCCACGTGTTGGTCACCCTTGACGAAAGCAGTTCTGTGACGCATGATTTATCGTCATGGAAGTGGACACTTCCGTGATGATAATTTTGGTAATGTCATGGAACACTTCTACGACAGCATAGTATGACTATCTTGATTCTGTCATAAATTTGTCATGGATGTACATGCATGACAAAAAATGAGACCTACTGTGACAAACATGTATCATCACGGAAGTGTATTTTTTTTGTAGTGTGTAGACTCGTGTTGGGCCTCCAAGCACAGAGTTTTGTAGGACAGTAGCAAATTTCCCTCTAGTGGATGATCTAAGGTTTATCAATCCGTGGGAGGTGTAGGATGAAGATGGTCTCTCTCAAACAACCCTGCAACCAAATAATAAAAAGTCTCTTGTGTCCCCAATACACCAAATACAATGGTAATTTGTATAGGTGCAATAGTTCGGCGAATAGATGCTGATACAAGTGTAATATGGATAGTAGATATTGATTTTTGTAATAGTAACAATAAAAAACAAGAAGGTAACGAACGATAAAAGTGAGCACAAACGGTATTGCAATGCTTGAAAATGAGGCCTAGGGTCCATACTTTTGCAGTGCAATCTGTCAACAATACTAATATAATTGGATCATATAACCATCCCTCAACGTGCAACGAAGAATCACTCCAAAGTTCTTATCTACCAGAGAACATAAGAAGAAATTGTTTGTAGGGTACGAAACCACCTCAAAGCTATTCTTTCCGATCGATCTATCCAAGAGTCCATACTAAAATAACACCAAAGCAAATTCAGATTCGTAATACTCAATCCAACACAAAAAACCTCAAAGAGTGCCCCAAGATTTCTACCAGAGAAACAAAGACAAGAACGTGCATCAACCCCTATGCATAGATTACCCCAATGTCACCTCGGGAATCCGCGAGTTGAGTGCCAAAACATATATCAAGTGAATCAATATAATACCCCATTGTCACCACGAGTATTCGTACACAAGACATATATCAAGTGTTCTCAAATCCATAAAAGTATTCAATCCGATAAAAAGAAATATCAAAGGGAAAACTCAATTCATCACAACAAGATAGAGAGGGAGAAACACCATATGATCCAACTATATTAACAAAGCCCCCGATACATCAAGATCGTGCCATCAATAACACGAGAGAGAGAGAGATTAAACACATAGCTACTGGGACAAACCCTCAGCCCCGAGGGTGGCCTACTCCCTCCTCATCAAGGTGGCCGCCGGGATGATGAAGATGGCCATCGGTGATGATTTCCCCCTCCAACAGGGTGCCGAAACAGGGTCTAGACTGGTTTTTCGTGGCTACAGAGGCTTGCGCGGCGGAACTTCTGATCTAGGGTTACCCCCAGGGTTTTTGGAATATTTGATGATTTATAGGGCGAAGAGGGGATGCGAGAGGCCACCGAGGTGGGCACAACTCACCTGGGGGCGCCTGGGCCCCCAGGCGCGCCCTGGTGGGTTGTGCCCCCCTCGGGGCAACCTACAAGTGCTTCTCTGGTCAACTGGATGCCTTCTGGTGAATAAAAAATCCACAAAAAGTTTCGCGGTGTTTGGACTCCGTTTGGTATTGATTTCCTACGATGTAAAAAACAAGCAAAAAAACATCAACTGGCACTGGGCACTGGTCAATAGGTTAGTCCCAAAAAATGATATAAAGTTGCTACAAAATGATTATAAAACATCAAAGAATGATAATATAGCAGTATGAATACTTCATAAATTATAGATACGTTGGAGACGTATCAACATCCCCAAGCTTAATTCCCACTCGTCCTCGAGTAGGTAAATGATAAAAGAAATAATTTATGAAGTGTGAATGCTAGCAAATTGAATAAGTTTGATCGATGATAATTTCAATCACTTCTCCTAGCATCATAATAGCAATTCTTTCTCATAAAACTCCTCATGTTAAAGTAGCAACCAATTCACATGTTAAGGTTCAAACAATGAATTCTCTTGAAACTCAACAACCTATATTCTTAAGCACCAAACAACTGCAATTCAACTTATTCAACAGAGTCTAAGTAAGAGCTCCACATACTAAACCATCATATAGTCTTCTATGATTGCTAACACTCACCGCGTACACATGAGCAAAACGTTTCAACCGTACACATAGAAAGATAGGGGCTTATAATTTCGCCTCCCAGTGTATTCACTTCAAGGGTGATGTCAACAATAATAACTCATGCTACCCATATCCAACTGGATATATATGCCTAGATCTTTCCTCGCCACATGATGCTTGCCAAAAGAGAAAATAAAAAGGAATAGGGAGAAAAACTTTGACTCTTGCATGAAAGTAAATACATAAAAGTAAAAGATAGGCCCTTCATAGAGGGAAGCAGAGGTTTCCATGCGCTTTTTGTTTGTATGCTCAATCCCTTAGTGCAAAAGAACGTCACGTTATATTGCCCCTTATGATAGCAACCTTTATTATGCATTCTATCGCTTTTATTCTTTGCCATCACAAGTTCGTAGAACGCTCAATTTTCTCTTACACTAAATGATATAACACTTTTAGAAGCAATTTTTATTGCCTTATTGCACCGATGACAACTTACTTGAAGGATCTTATTCAATCCTGAGGTAGGTATGGTGGACTCTTGAAAATAAGATTTGGGTTTAAGGGTTTTTGGATGCACAAGTAGTATCTCTACTTGGTGCAGAATTTTTGGCTAGCAAAGATGGGGGGCAAGCACCACATGTTGAAGGATCTATGACAACATAACTTCCATGTGAATATGAACAAACATAAATCATTACGTTTTCTTCCTTGTCCAACATCAACAATTTTGGCATATAATATTTTGATGGGGGCTCACAATCACAAAAGATTTCCAAGATAGTGTATTTGCATGTGAAAGTTCTCTTCCTTATAGTAATCACTCAGGAATTGCTTGTATGACAATATTGTGATTGTCAAGCTTCAAAAGATTTCACTTTCTAAACCCAATGTGAAGCTACCACTAGGCATGATATGAACATATAATTTCAACTTCATGATATTCAATTCATTCAACAATTTACTCATAGGATATAAGTGAAGCACAAGAGTAAATGACAAACTACTCCAAAAAGATAAAAGTGAAGATCATGCGAGTAGTTAAGTAAATGGGTAGCTACTATCAAAGTAATATAAGTGAAGCATGAGAGTTCATCTATTTATTCAAAATAAAACCACCGTCGTTCTCTAGAAAGATATAAGTGAAGCACTAGAGCAAATGACAAACTACTCCAAAAGATATAAATGAAGATCAATGAGTAGTCGAATAATTGTGCAACTATGTGAAGACTCTCTAACATTTAAGAATTTAAGATCTTGGGATATTATTCAAACAGCAAGCAAAACAAAACAAAATAAAATGACGCTCCAAGCAAAACACACATCGTGTGGTGAATAAGAATATAGCTCCAAGTAAAGTTACCGATGAACGAAGACGAAAGAGGGGATGCCATCCGGGGCATCCCCAAGCTTAGGCTCTTGGTTTTCCTTGAATATTACCTTGGGGTTCCTTGGGAATACCCAAGCTTATGCTCTTGCCACTCCTTATTCCATAGTCCATCGAATCTTTACCCAAATCTTGAAAACTTCACAACACAAAACTCAACAAAAAACTCGTAAGCTCCGTTAGTATAAGAAAATAAATCACCACTTAGGTACTGTTGTGAACTCATTCTAAATTCATATTGGTGTAATATATATACTGTATTCCAACTTCTCTCTGGTTCATACCCTCCGATACTACTCATAGATTCATCAAAATAAGCAAACAACACATAGAAAACAGAATCTGTCAAAAACAGAACAGTTTGTAGCAATCTGTATCATTCGAATACTTCTGCAACTCCAAAAATTGTGAAATAAATTGGTGGACGTGAGGAATTTGCATATTAATCTTCTGCAAAAAGAATCAACTTAAAATCACTCTTCTGTGAAAAATTAAAGCTAATCTCGTGAGTGCAAAGTTTCTGTGTTTTTACAGCAAGATCACATTAACTTTCACCCAAGTCTTCCCAAAGGTTCTACTTGTTACTTTATTGAAACAAAAGCTATAAAATATGATTACTACAGTATCTTAATCATGAAAACACACAAAAACAGTAGGGGTAAATATTGAGTTGTCTCCCAACAAGCGCTTTTCTTTAATGCCTTTTAGGTAGGCATGATGATTTCAATGATGCTCGCATAAAAGATAAGAATTGAAACATAAAGAGAGCATCATGAAGCATATTACTAACACATTTAAGTCTAACCCACTTCCTATGCATAGGGATTTTATGATAAAACAACTAATGGGAACAATAATCAACTAGCACAGGAAGGCAAAACAAGCATAACTTTAAAACTTTAAGCACATAGAGAGGAAACTTGATATTATTGCAATTCCTACAAGCATATATTCCTCCCTCATAATAATTTTCAGTAGCATCATAAATTAATTCAACAATATAACTATCACATAAAGCATTCTTTTAATGGGCCACAAGCATAGAATTTTTATTACTCTCCACATAAGCAAATTTCTTCTCATGAATAGAAGTGGGAGCAAACTCAACAAAATAACTATCATGTGAGTCACAATCCAATTGAAAATTAAAATCAAGATGAAAAGTTTCATGGTTATCATTAATCTTTATAGCATACATGTCATCACAATAATCATCATAGATAGCAACTTTGTTCTCATAGTCAATTGGTACCTCTTCCGAAATAGTGGATTCATCACCAAATAAAGTCATGACCTCTCCAAATCCACTTTCATCAATATAATCATCATAAATAGGAGGAATGATTTCATCATAATAAATTTGCTCATCAAAACTTGGGGGACAAAAAATATCATCTTCATCAAACATAGCTTCCCCAAGCTTGTGGCTTTGCATGTCATTAGCATCATGGATATTCAAGGAATTCATACTAACAACATTGTAATAATGCTCATCATTCAAATATTTAGTGCCAAACATTCTAGTGCATTCTTCTTCTAGCACTTGAGCACAATTTTCCATTCCATCATTTTCACGAAATATATTAAAAAGATGAAGCATATGAGGCAACTTCAATTCCATTTTTTTGTAGTTTTCTTTTATAGACTAAACTAGTGATAAAACAAGGAACTAAAAGATTCGATTGCAAGATCTAAAGATATACCTTCAAGCACTAACCTCCCCGGCAACGGCGCCAGAAAAGAGCTTAGTTGACGGGGTGTTAGTGCTTTCCTCGCCTCCCGACAGCAGCGCCGGAAAAAGAGCTTGATGTCTACTACACAACCTTCTTCTTGTAGACGTTGTTGGGCCTCCAAGTGCAGAGGTTTATAGGACAGTAGCAAATTTCCATCAAGTGGATGACCTAAGGTTTATCAATCCATGGGAGGCGTAGGATGAAGATGGTCTCTCTCAAGCAACCCTGCAACTAAATAACAAAGAGTCTCTTGTGTCCCCAACACACCCAATACAATGGTAAATTATATAGGTGCACTAGTTCGGCGAAGAGATGGTGATACAAGTGCAATATGGATGGTAGATATAGGTTTTTGTAATGTGAAAAATATAAAAACAGCAAGGTAGCAAGTTGTAAAAGTGAGCGTAAACGGTATTGCAATGTTAGGAAACAAGGCCTAGGGTTCATACTTTCACTAGTGCAAGTTCTCTCTACAATGATAACATAATTAGATCATATAACAATCCCTCAACATGCAACAAAGAGTCACTCCAAAGCCACTAATAGCGGAGAACAAATAAAGAGATTATTGTAGGGTATGAAACCACCTCAAAGTTATCCTTTTTGATCGATCTATTCAAGAGTCCGTAGTAAAATAACACGAAGCTATTATTTCCGTTCAATCTATTCTAGAGTTCGTACTAGAATAACACCTTAAGACACAAATCAACCAAAATCCTAATGTCACCTAGATACTCCAATGTCACCTCAAGTATGCGTGGGTATGATTATACGATATGCATCACACAATCTCAGATTCATCTATTCAACCAACATAAAGAACTTCAAAGAGTGGCCCAAAGTTTCTACCGGAGAGTCAAGACGAAAACGTACCAACCCCTATGCATAAGTTCACAAGGTCACCGAACCATAAGTTGATCACCAAAACATACATCAAGTAGATCACGTGAATATCCCATTGTCACCACAGATAAGCACATGCGAGACATACATCAAGTGTTCTCAAATCTTTAAAGACTCAATCTGATAAGATAACTTCAAATGGAAAACTCAATCCATTATAAGAGAGTTGAGGGGGAGAAAAATCATAAGATCCAACTATAATAGCAAAGCTCGCGATACATCAAGATCGTGCCGAATCAAGAACACGAGAGAAAGAGAGAGATCAAACACATAGCTACTGGTACATACCCTCAGCCCCGAGGGTGAACTACTCCCTCCTCGTCATGGAGAGCACCGGGATGATGAAGATGGCCACTGGTGAGGGATTCCTCCGGCAGGTCTTAACAGGTCCGATTGGTTTTTGGTGTCTCCCGAGGCGTGCGGCGCCGCAACGCCCCCTCTAGGTTTCTTTCTGGGGGTTTCTGTATTTATAGGAATTTTTGGCGTCGGTCTCACGTCAGGGGGGGGGGGTGTCTCCGAGTCGTCCACGAGATAGGGGGCGCGCCCTCCACCCTCGTGGAAGGCTCAGAACTCTTCTGGCCCAAATCTTTTACTCTGGGGGCTTCTTGTGGTCCATAAAAAATCATCAAAAATTGGCACGCCAATTGGACTCCGTTTGGTATTCCTTTTCTCTAAAACTCAAAAACAAGGAAAAACAGAAACTCGCACTAGGCTCTAGGTTAATAGGTTAGTCCTAAAAATCATATAAAACAGCATATAAATGCATATAAAACATCCAAGATGGATAATATAATAGCATGGAACAATAAAAAATTATAGATACGTTGGAGACGTATCAACCCACTTAGTTTCTTTCTGAGCTTTCATAAACTTATAGCTATAGTGCATCCGTTGCATGGCAATCCCTACTCACTCACATTGATATATATTGATCTCCATATCCCGTTGATATGCCTAGTTGATGTGAGACTATCTCCTTCTTTTTGTCTGCTCCACAACCACCATATTCTATTCCACCTATAGTGTTATATCCATGGCTCACGCTCATGTATTGCGTGAAAGTTGAAAAGGTTTGAGAACGTCAAAAGTATGAAACAATTGCTTGGCTTTTCATCGGGGTTGTGCTTGATTTAATACTTTGTATGATGAAGATGGAGCATAGCCATACTATATGATTTTGTAGGGATAGCTTTGTTTGGCCATGTTATTTTGAGAAGACATAATTGCTTTAATGTTTGAAGTATTATTGTTTTTATGTCAATATTAAACTTTTGTTTTGAGTCTTATGGATCTGAACATTTATGCCATAATAAAGAAAATTACAAGTATAAATATGTTACATAGCATTCCAAATCACAAATTCTGTTTTTATCATTTACCTACTCGAGGATGAGCAGGAATTAAGCTTGGAGATGCTTGATACTTCTCCAACGTATCTATAATTTTTGATTGTTCCATGTTATTATATTATCTGTTTTGGATGTTTTATATGCATTAATATGCTATTTTATATAATTCTTGGGACTAACATATTAACCTAGAGCCCAGCGCCAGATTCTGTTTTTGCCCTTGCTTTTGAGCTTCGCAGAAAAGGAATACCAAACGGAATGAAACTTCACGATGATTTTTCTTGGACCAAAAGACACCCAGGGGACTTGGAGAGCAAGTCAGAAGAGCCAAGAGGCGGCGGCAAGGGTGGAGGGCGCGCGCCCCCTACCTTGTGGGCCCCTCGGTGGCCTCCTGACCTAGCTCTTCCTCCTATATATTCTCAAATATTCCAGAACCGCCAGAAGCATCCACGAAAACACTTTTTCACCGCCGCAACCTTCTGTACCTGTGAGATCCCATCTAGGGACCTTTTCCGGCACCCTGCCGGAGGGGGATTCAATCACGGAGGGTTTCTACATCAACGCTATTGCCCTTCCGATGAAGCGTGAGTAGTTTACCACAGACCTACGGGTCCATAGCTAGTAGCTACATGGATTATTCTCTCTCTTTGATTCTCAATACCATGTTCTCCTCGATGTTCTTGGAGATCTATCCGATATAATCTTATTTTGCGGTGTGTTTCTTCAGATCCGATGAATTGTGGATTTATGATCAGCTTATCTATGAATATTATTTGAATCTTCTCCGAATTCTTATATGCATGATTTGGTATCTTTGTATTTCTCTTTGAATTATCGGCTTGGTTTGGCCAACTAGATTGGTTTTTCTTGCAATGGGAGAGATGCTTAGCTTTGGGTTCAGACTTGCCTGATTTCACCCAGTGACATAGCAGGGGTACCGAGACACGTATTGCTTTGTTTCCATTGGGGATAACAAGATGGGGTTTTCATCATATTGCTTGAGTTTATCCCGCTACATCATGTCATCTTACTTAATGTGTTACTCTATTCTTATGAACTTAATACTCTAGATGCAGGCAGGAGTTGGTCGATGTGTAGAGTAATAGTAGTAGATGCAGAATCATTTTGGTCTACTTGATACAAACGTGATGCCTATATTTCATAATCATTGCCTTGGATATCATCATAACTTTGCGTTTTTCTATCAATTGCTCGACAGTAATTTGTTTACCCACCGTATTATTTGCCTTCAAGAGGGAAGCCTCTAGTGAAACCTATGGCCCCCGGGTCTATTTTTCTCATTATATTTTCAGATCTATATATTAAAAATACCAAAAATACATTGTTGCACTTTATTTATGTTTACTTTATTTTATGTTATAGTAATCTTTTACATCTATCTCTATTAGATCTCACCTTTGCAAGTGACCGTGAAGGGATTGACGACCCCTTTATCGCATTGGGTGCAAGTGTTTGATTATTTGTGTGGGTGCATCTATTGGGGACTTGTGCATTTCTCCTACTAGATTGATACCTTGGTTCTTAACTGAGGGAAATACTTATCTCTATTGTGCTGCATCACCCTTTCCTCTTCAAGGGAAAAACTAACGCAAGCTCAAGAAGTAACAGTTCCGGGCACCCCCGGTAGGTGTATGGGCGTAATGGGCCAAGGGAGGGACCGACCAACCCACAGGGGGATGGCGCGCCCCTCTCCCTGGCCGGCCGACCCTAAGGAAGGAAATGGGGGAGGGCTAGCCCCTCCTGCCTTCACCTTCTCATGGGAGAAAGGAAGGGGGGGCTCCCTCTCCTGCCTTTACCCGCTCACCTAAAAAGGAAGGGGGAGGGGGCTTGGGAGAGACCCCAAGTAGGATTACTCCTACTTGGGGCGCCCCCTTGGCTGCTACTCCCTCCCCCCACCTATATATATGTGGGAGGGTGCGCCTAGCACAACACAACATTATCTTAGCCATGTGTGGCGCCCCCCTCCACCGTTTACACCCCGATCATATTTTTGTAGTGCTTAGGTGAAGCCCTGCAGGGATAGCGTCACCATCACCGTCACCACGGCGTCGTGCTGTCAGAACTCATCTCCTACCTCGCCGTATTGATGGATCAAGAAGGCGAAGGATGTCGTCGAGCTGAACGTGTGCTGAATGCGGAGGTGCCGTATGTTCGGTACTTGATCGGTTGGAGCGTGAAGAAGTTCGACTACATCAACTGCGTTATTAAACGCTTCCGCTTACGATCTACGAGGGTATGTAGACAAAATCTTCCCCGCTCGATGGTATGCATCTCCATGGATAGATCCTGCGTGTGCGTAGAATTTTTTTGTTTTCCATGCAACATTTCCCAACAGTGGCATCTGAGCCAGGTCTATGCGTAGATGATATGCACGAGTAGAACACAAAGAGTTGTGGGCGGTGATAGTCATACTTCTTACCACCAACGTCTTATTTTGATTCAGCGGTATTGTAAGATGAAGCGGCCCGGACCAACCTTACATGTCCACGTACATGAGACCGGTTCCACCGATAGACACGTGACTAGTTTTGCATAAAGATGGCTGGCGGGTGTCTGTTTCTCCTACTTTAGTTGAATCAAATTTGACTACGGACGATCCTTGAAGAAGGTTAAAACAGAAAACTTGATAAATCACCATTGTGGTTTTTGCCGTAGGTAAGAACGGTTCTTTCTAGAAGCCTGTAGCAGCCACGTAAAACTTGCAACAACAAAGTAGAGGACATCTAACTTGTTTTTGCAGGGCATGTTGTGATGTGATATGGTCAAGACATGATGTGATATACGCTGTTGTATGAGATGATCATGTTTTGTAAATTATCGGCAACCGGCAGGAGCCCTATGGTTGTCTCTTTATTGTATGAAATGAAAACGCCATGTAATTGCTTTACTTTATCGCTATGTGTTAGCAATAGTTGTAGAAGCAATAGTTGGTGAGACGAGAACAATGCAATGATGGAGATCAAGGTGTCACGCCGGTGATGATGGAGATCATGACAATGCTTTGGAGATGGAGATCAAAAGCACAAGATGATGATGGCCATATCATGTCACATATTTTGATTGCATGTGATATTTATCTTTTATGCATCTTATTTTGCTTAGAGCGACGGTAGCATAATAAGATGATCCCTTCACACAATTTCAAGATAAAAGTGTTCTCCTTGAGTATGCACCATTGCTAAAGTTCGTCGTTTCGAAGCACCTCATGATGATCGGGTGTGATAGACTCTACATTCGCATACAATGGTCTAGCAGAATACTTGGGTTAAACTTGACGAGCCTAGCATGTACAGACATGGTCTTGGAACACTGGAGACCGAAAGGTCGAACGGGAGTCATATAGTAGATATGATCAACATAGAGATGTTCACCATTGAAGACTACCCCATCTCATGTGATGATCACTACAAGGAAAAGGCATGCTAGTGGCGCACCAGTTTTGCCTTCTAATGGAGCACTACTGGTGCGCCACTAGCATCACGCCATTAGAATTAAATTCTAATGGCGCACCATAATGCGCCATTAGTATCTGGTGTTCTAATGGCGCACCATGTAGTGCGCCATTAGTATAGGCCACGGTGCGCCATTAGTATTTTTGAATTTTGAAGGCGGGAAAATAGTAGTGGCGCACCGTCTAACCCCCACCGTGCGCCATTGCTATTTTTGAATTTTGAATTTGGATCTGGATCGCGATTTTTTGCCCATTTTTTGCTCTTTTTTTTGCTCGTTTTTTTGCACGATATTATTTCAAATTTTGTTCCCGTTTTTGGATCTTGTACGTTCTTTTGCCGTGTTCTTTTGCTGGAGAGGAGTTCGCCGGAGAGGAGGAGGAGGAGGTGACCGCAGCATCACCGGAGAGGAGGACGAGGTCGTCGGAGAGGAGTTCACCGGAGCATCGGAGAGGAGGAAGGAGAAACCATGAGGGGATGGGAGGAGAGGAGGGAGGAGGAGCTCACATGAGAGGAGGGAGGAGGAGCTCACCGGAGATGAGGGAGGAGGAGCTCACTGGAGAGGAGGGAGGAGAAAACGAGAGGGGATGGGAGGGGAGGAGAGGAGAGGAGGGAGGAGGAGGTCGCCGGAGAGGAGGAGGAGGTCGCCGGAGAGGAGGAGGAGGAGGTCGCCGGAGAGGAGAAGGGTAGTATGGTGGAGGAGAGAAGGGAAGATGGAGTGGAGGACAGGTGGAGTGGAGGAGAGGTGGAGTGGAGGAGAAGAATGAAGAGGTAAGGAGGAGATGACACGCCCACCCATATATACGGCATACTAATGGCGCACCGCGGGCAGGTGCGCCATTAGTAACTTTTTTTATTTTTTTGATTTATTTTGAATTTCGAAGGCGGGAAAATACTAATGGCGCTGCAGGCAGGTGCGCCATTAGTAACTTTTTTTATTTATTTGATTTATTTTGAATTTTGAAGGCGAGAAGATACTAATGGTGCACCATGGGCAGGTGCGCCATTAGTAAGTTTGAATTTTTTTGATTTTTTTTGCCTCTCCAGATCTTAAAAGGCCCGTAACTTTTTTTCTGTTTGGTTTTTGAGGATTTTGAAAATGTTTAACATGGTTCCCCCGTTAAATTTGGATGCAAATTTTCGAGTAGATGATTTTTCATATAAAAAACTTTTTCATTCGAGTTAGTATGCAAAAGTTATGCCCATATTTACAAATTCCAGAGATTTTGCAAATAAAGTCGAAATTCACATTTGCAAATTTTCCCAACAACTAGACCACATATCACATGGGAAACTTATTTTCTTTTACTTTTTTGACATTTCCATCATTTTCTTTTATTTTTTGAAAACTGAAAAGGCGATCCACGGGGGGTGCATTCGGTGGAATTTTTGGCCAAAATACTAATGGCGCACCGTGGAAGTGGTGCGCCATTAGTAGTTGAAATTAGTAATGGCGCACCACTCCCACGGTGCGCCATTAGTAGTTTTGAAAAAATTATTAAATTTTTTTTACTAATGGCGCACCGTGGGATGTGGTGGGCCATTATTATTTGCACACTAATGGCGCACCAACACATGGTGCGCCATTAGTATTTAGTAATGGCGCACCACATGTACAGTGCGCCATTAGTGTCCATCCCATCTATAGCCCTTTTCCTAGTAGTGGATCGGTCAGGGGTTAGTTGATTTGGATCATGCATCACTTATATAAATTGAGGGATGCTTATTTAAGTGGGAGTTCATTAGTAATTTTATTAATTGAACTAATTTATCATGAACTTAGTCTTATAGTTTTGCATATCTATGTTGTAGATCAATGGCCCGAGCTATCGTTCCCCTGAATTTTAATGCGTTCCTAGAGAAAGCTAAGTTGAAAGATGATGGTAGCAACTACACGGACTGGGTCCGTAACTTGAGGATTATCTTCATTGCTGCATAGAAGAATTATCTCCTTGATGCACCGCTAGGTGACAGACCTGCTGCAGGAGCTGATGCAGATGTTATGAACGTCTGGCAAGCTCGATCTGATGACTACTCAATAGTTCAGTGTGCCATACTTTACGGCTTAGAACCGGGATTTCAAGGACGTTTTGAATGTCATGGATCATATGATATGTTCCAAGAGTTGAAGTTAATATTTCAAACAAATGCCCAGGTTGAGAGATATGAAGTATCCAACAAGTTTTATAGCTGCAATATGGAGGAGAACAATTCTGTCAGTGAACACATACTCAAAATGTTTGGGTATCATAACCACTTGACTCAACTAGGAGTTGAAATTCCAGTTGATAGTGTTATTGATAGAGTTCTTCCGTCACTGCCACCAAGCTACAAAGGCTTCATGGTGAACTATAATATGAAAGGGATGAATAAAATGATTCCTGACCTCTTCGCAATGCTTAAGGCCGCGGAGGTAGAAATTAAGAAGGAGCATCAAGTGTTGATGGTTGACAAGACCACTAGTTTCAAGAAAAAAGGCAAAGGAAAGAAAGGGAACTTCCAGAAGAATGGCAAGCAAGTTGCCACTCTGAAACTGAGTGCTTCTATTGCAAAGGAAGTGGTCCCTGGAAGCGGAACTGCCCCAAGTATTTGGCGGGTAAGAAGGATGGCAAAGTGAACAAAGGTATATTTGATATACATGTAATTGATGTGTTGCTTACTAATGCTCGTAGTAGCGCCTGGGTATTTGATACTGGTTCGGTTACCCATGTTTGTAATTCGAAACATGAGCCGCGGAATAAACGAAGATTGGTTAAGGATGAGGTGACGATGCGCGCCAAAAATGGTTCCCAGGTCGATGTAATCGTCGTCGGCACCCTATCTCTACGTTTACCTTCGGGATTAGTTTTAGACCTCAATAATTGTTATTTGGTGCCCGCGTTGAGCATGAACATTATATCTGGATCTTGTTTATTGCCAGACGGTTCTTCATTTAAGTCAGAGAATAATAGTTGCTCTATTTATATGAATAATATCTTTTATGGTCATGCATCCTTGAAGTGTGGTCAATTATTATTGAATCTCGATTGTAGTGATACACATATTCATAATATTGAACCAAAAGATGAAAAGTTGATGATGATAGTGCAACATACTTGGGGCACTGCCGTTTAGGTCATATTGGTGTAAAGCGCATGAAGAAACTCCATGCAGATGGACTTTTGGAGTCACTTGATTATGAATCATTTGATACTTGCGAACCATGCCTCATGGGCAAGATGACTAAAACTCCGTTCTCCGGAACAATGGAGTGAGCTAATGACTTATTGGAAATAATACATACCTATGTATGCGATCCGATGAGTGTTGAAGCACGCGACGGGTATCGTTATTTTCTAACCTCCATAGATGATTTAAGCAGATATGGGTATATCTACTTAATGAAACACAAGTTTGAAACATTTGAAAACTTCAAAGAATTTCAGAGTGAAGTGGAGAATCATCGTAACAAGAAAATAAAGTTTCTACAATCTGATCATGGAGGCGAATATTTGAGTTACAAGTTTGGCCTTCATTTAAAACAATGTGGAATTGTTTCACAACTCACGTCACCTGGAACACCACAGTGTAATGGTGTGTCTGAACGTCAGAACTGCATTTCTTTATTAGATATGGTGCATTCTATGATGTCTCTTACCGATTTACCACAATCGTTTTGGGGTTATGCATTAGTGATAGCTGCATTCACGTTAAATAGGGCACCGTCTAAATCTGTTGAGACGATACCATATGAACTATGGTTTGTCAAGAAACCTAAGCTGTCGTTTCTTAAAATGTGGGGATGTAATGCTTATGTCAAAAGGCTTCAGCCTAATAAGCTCGAATCGAAATTGGAGAAGTGCATCTTCATAGGATACCATAAAGAAACTATTGGGTACACTTTCTACCACATATCCGAATGCAAGATCTTTGTTGCTAAGAATGGGTCATTTCTAGAGAAGTACTTTCTCTCGAAAGAAGTGAGTGGGAGGAAAGTGGGACTTGATAAGGTAGTTGTACCTTCTCCTGAATTGGAAGGTAGCACATCAGAGAAAACCGTTCCCGTGATGTCTACACCAACTAGAGAGGAAGATAATGATGATCATTAAACTTCAGATCAAGTTACTACTGAACTTCGTAGGTCAATCAGAGCACGATCCACACCATAGTGGTACGGTAATCCTGTCCTAGAAGTCATGTTACTAGACCAAGGCGAACCTACGAATTATGAAGAAGCTATGATGAGCCCAGATTCCGATAGATGGCTTGAGGCCATGAAATCTGAGATAGGATCCATGTATGAGAACAAAGTATGGACTTTGGTGGACTTGCCCGATGATCGACAAACCATAGAAAATAAATCTTCAAGAAGAAGACTGACGCTGATGGTAATGTTACTACCTACAAAGCTCGACTTGTCGCAAAAGGTTTTTGACAAATTCAAGGGATTGACTATGATGAGACTTTCTCACCCATAGCGATGCTTAAGTCCGTCTGAATCACGTTAGCAATTGCCGCATTTTACGATTATGAAGTTTGGCAAATGGATGTCAAAACTGCATTCCTTAATGGATATCTTAAAGAAGAGTTGTATATGATGCAACCAGAAGGTTTTGTCGATCCTAAAGGTGCTAAGAAAGTGTGCAAGCTCCAGAGACCCATCTATGGACTGGTGCAAGCATCTCGGAGTTGGAATATACGCTTTGATGAGGTGATCAAAGCATATGGTTTTATACAGTCTTACGGTGAAGCCTGTATTTACAAGAAAGTGAATGGGAGCTCTGTAGCATTTTTTATATTATATGTGGATGACACATTGTTGATTGGAAACGATATAGAATTTCTGGATAGCATAAAAGGATACTTGAATAAGAATTTTTCGATGAAAGACCTCGATGAAGTTGCTTATATATTGCGCATCAAGATCTATACACTACAAAAAAATACACTTCCGTGATGATACGTGTTTGTCACAGTAGGTCACGTTTTCTGTCATGCATGTACATACATGACAATTTTATGACAGAATGAAGATAGTCATACCGTGGCCGTCAGAGAAGTGTTCCATGACATTACCAAAATTATCATCACGGAAGTGTCCATTTCCATGATGATAAATCACGCACCACAGAAGTGCTTTCGTCAAGGGTGACCGACACGTGGCATCCACTGTAACGGAACGCCCTTAAGCTATCGGGTCCGGTTTTGGATCCGATAACCCTTTAACAGCCCTGACCAATGGGGATTTCCACATGTAAAATCATCATTGGCTGGAGGAAACACGTGTCGGCTCGCCGTTGGGACAGATGTCATCCACTCATTGGACCCAAAGCGGCTATGATACGTCGACAAGTGGAACGGCCCAACAGAGGCCCATTCCTGTGAAAAGGCCGGCCCGTTTGACTTGGTCAAAAGGTGGCGGGCCGGCCCATGGCAAGCCTGTTAACGGCATGTTCGCATATAGCCCATTTACAGCCCGCTAACCCAGGGCCCATTTACGGCCTATCCGAATTAGGCCCAGTAGCATCATCTGGGCCGTCCAATATAATTCCAGCCCATTTTAACTTTCGGCCCATGTATGGCCCATGATGTCTTTCGGCCCATATGAGGACCTTAGTAACCCTCGGCCCATTAACGGCCCGTGGTAAAACTGGCCCGTAATGAACATTGTATCACTTTATACCCATTAATGGCCCATTATACGTTGGGCCGTTTCCAGCCCATGTTATCTTTCGGCCTTCTCAGGGCCATTTATTCTTGGGCTCATTTCCAGCATTCGTTTACTTTCGGCCCGTTACTGTCATTTTGGCCAAATTCAGCCCGTGGTTACAGTCGGCCCATTTGTGGCCCGTTAATACATTGGGCGGTTTTCATAGCTTCATGAAATACGGCCGATTAACAATGGCCCGTTATGGTCGGCCCATGAACGGACAATTTCAACTCTAGCCCATTTACGACCATAATGTGGTATGTTATTGGCCCATGTTTGGCCAATCGATCATACGGCTCGTAGAAGGCCCACTGATGATACGGCCCGTAGAAGGCCCATTGTGTCTTCGACCCGTATAAGGCCCATTGTTTCTACGCCCCATAGAAGGCCCATTGTTTCTACGGCCCTTAGAAGGCCCATTGTTTATACGGCCCATAGGAGGCCCATGTTAACTACAGTAAATATGTAGCCCATGGTTAATGTGGCCTAGTTTTTAAAAATAGGTTATTGCGACCACTAGCAAACCGTGGAAAAAGAACTGCACTGACTACAAGAAAACAAATAAACAAGACAATAAGGAAATAAATAAGCAAGCAACTTACGCTAGGCTATCACGGCTGTTACACATATTACATCCACTAGACATCAAAGTTCGCCACCAGTGCAAATATAGGGAACAAAGCAGCATATAAACGCCGTAGCAAAACAAGTCCAGAACAGAAGCCACTTCAGAAGAGCTCAAGAAACAATATCCTGGGTACCCATAATGCTGGCAAGATGGTTAGCAAGCTTATTAACTTTCTCTTGTTTGGCGCTTAAATCCTCCAAAGACTTGTCGTTGCACCGTGAGTGTATGCATCTGAATTCTGCAGGACTTCCTCGGTCCTTGGCTTTCGTCGCATAACATCTGATCGATGTCTTTCAACTTGAAGTTGAGACTCAAGAAGCCGAACTGATTCAGGCAGCGAGTTCGAAGAGCTGGTGCCAGCAGTAGTAGCCAGTAACTCAAACACTACATCAAGACAGGACTTTGGGGTTGTCTCAGTGTCTTCAATATAGTTTTTATCAGCTTTCTTGGAGACCAACAGGGATGTCTCACTATCTTGAACCTTATCTGCATTACTTCCTTTACCATTGCATAACGGGGTACTCTTCTCCAATATTTTATCCACGTTCTAAAAGAGAAACAAACAAACACATCACAGGTTTTCAATGTAGTATATGAAACTCATTTTGGTAAACCAGTTCAGTAGTAAGGTGGACAGGATAACAGCATGAAACAAACATATATCTATGTATTATGGTCACTGTATGGTCTATATAATTCTAGTTTATGTTGCCAAATCAAGATAGATACAGTTCGAATCATATCTATTTAAGACAAAGCAGCATAGACAGAATATAAGAGCATCTCCAATAGGCGCCGAACGTGCACAAGAAAAACTGCTTTGCAGCTGCCAAGATCGCCTGGTTTGGTTTCGGCAAGACAGCGCCGGGCTCCAGCAGCCGCGCTAAAATGCAGCGCGCGCGCCGCTCTAGCAGCGCGCGGGACTCGCCGAGGCATTGCATATATGGCATTTTGAACACAAAATGAAGTTGAAACATTCAAAATGCAATGAACATGACATATAAAATTTCACACAAACAAGTTGATGAAGAAAAGTTCATGCCCACAAGTTCAAAATCATGCGCACAAGTTCACCCAACCAAGTTCAAAATGCAAATCAAGTTCAATACACAAATGAAAGACACATCATTCCTCGTCCTTGTCTTCATCCTCGTCCTCGGAAGACGATTCTTCCGCCTCCGAAGATGAATCTTCCTCCCCTCCTCATCGCGCACCGCATCACGTGAAGCTCTAACGGTGTTGGCAAGATCTTCAACGGCATCTTCATGGGAATGTGTGCGAGGAGGCACATCGAAAGACATTCCGCCCATGGCGGCCGGAGGTGCACCCATGCCTCCCATGAGAGAAGCAAAACACATGCCTCCCATGGTGGCCATAGCATCGGTGAAAGGGGATTGAGAAGAGGTGTCTAGAGGGGGGGAGGTGATTAGACACTAAGTACCAAAAAGGGCAGTTTTTAACTTCTTTAAGTTGGAGTGGAGTTTTGGCGCAAGTTTAACAATCTCAATACATAACAAGCAAGCATGCAAAGAGTATATGAGCAGCGGAAAGTAAAGCATGCAACTTGCAAGAATGTAAAGGGAAGGGTTTGGAGGATTCAAACGCAATTGGAGACACGGATGTTTTGTCGTGGTTCCGATAGGTGGTGCTATCGTACATCCACGTTGATGGAGACTTCAACCCACGAAGGGTAGCAGTTGCCTTGAGTCCACGGAGGGCTCCACCCACGAAGGGTCCACGAAGAAGCAACCTTGTCTATCCCACCATGGCCGCCGCCCATGAAGGACTTGCCTCACTAGCGGTAGATCTTCATGAAGTAGGCGATCTCCTTGCCCTTACAAACTCCTTGGTTCAACTCCACAATCTTGTTGGAGGCTCCCAAGTGACACCTAGCCAATCTAGGAGACACCACTCTCCAAGAAGTAACAAATGGTGTGTTGATGATGATCTCCTTGCTCTTGTGCTTCAAATGATAGTCTCCCCAAGAATCAACTCTATCTCATAGGATTTGGATTTGGTGGAAAGAAGATCTGAGTGGAAAGCAACTTGGGGAAGGCTAGAGATCAAGATTCATATGGTAGGAATGGAATATCTTGGCCTCAACACATGAGTAGGTGGTTCTCTCTTAGAAAATGTGTATTGGAAGTGTAGGTTCGTTCTGATGGCTCTCTCTTTGAATGAAGAGGAGGTGGAGGGGTATATATAGCCTCCACACAAAATCTAACCGTTACACACAACTTGCAACTCGGTAGGACTGTATAAACTCGGTCGGACCGATTCAGCAAATCTAGTGACCATTAGGATTTTCGGTGGGACCGACATGCAACTCGGTAGGACCGATGTGGTTAGGGTTAGGGCATAACGTAATCTCGGTGAGACCGATTAAACAAACTCGGTGAGACCGATTTTGGTAATAAGCTAACCAGAAAGTTTGCATTGTAATCTCGGCAGTACCGATTTCTCAAACTCGATGAGACCGATTTTGGTAATGGACATACACAAAGAGATTACAATCCCATCTCGGTGAGACCGAGATCCCTATTGCTGAAACCGATTTGCCTAGGGTTTGTGGCAGTGGCTAAGACATCTGAACTCGGTGGCGCCGGATAGAAAGAATCGGTGGGGCAGAGTTTGACTTTTGGTTTAGGACATATGTGGATGTGAGAAAGTAGTTGAGGGCTTTGGAGCATATCACTAAGCACTTTGAGCAAGCAAGCCATTAAGCAACACCTCATCCCCTCTTGATAGTATTGGCTTTTCCTATAGACTCAATGTGATCTTGGATCACTAAAATATAAAGTGTAGAGTCTTGATCTTGAGGCTTGAGCCAATCCTTTGTCCTTAGCGTGTTGAAGGGGTTCCACATCCTCTAGTCCATGCCTCTCCATTGTTGAACTTGTCTGAAACATACTAGGTAAAAGTGTTAGTCCAACAAGAGATATGTTGACATTAATTACCAAAACCACCCAGGGAGCAGTTGTGCTTTCAGTCGGGGGGTGCTCCAAAGCCAGCCATGCCTCCCATTGCACCGCCCACGGTACCTCCGAAGCCACCCATGCCACCCATGGCGCCGATGCCACCGCCACCCATGGCGCCGAGGCCACCGCCACCCATGGCTCTGAGGCCACCGCCACCCATTGCATGAACCATGGCTCTTTTTTGGATCAAGACTTCTTCACGGGCAAGATTGACATACTCCTTTTGCGCCACATTGAGGTTAGATGTGTCCAAGAAGAACAAGTGCTTCTCCCATTCCAACAATCTTGTTCGCTCCTCATTACTCACCTTCCTCTCCTCCAAAGCCACCTTCCTCTCCTCGGCCGCCAACCTCCTCTCCTCGGCCGCGGCATCTTGGTTCCTTGCTATTTTTCTCACCTCGTTGGCTTCTTTTCTTGCCTTCACAATAGCTTCCATAGCATTTTTGAGCTCATCATCTCCTTTCCTCTTCTTCTTTTCGGTTTTATCTTTCTTGCACCCGTCCGGTCACTTTGGCTTCGAGTATGAAACCGAGTTGGGTGTGGGGCTTCTCTTGCCGTCATCACTTGATGCATCATCCTCATCATCATCATCATCCAACTTAATTGTTCGCTTGCGTTTGTTGCTCAAATGCAAATCATCCAAATCTTCACGCTTCTTCCATTTCTCATCATCCTTCAACACGTTATAGCAATGGGGCAAGGTAAAGACCCTTCCTTTCTTGATCTTCCCCTTCTTGGTTGTCCTCTCCTCTTCTTTGAACAAGTTTTGTGCAATGTTGTACTACATGAAAACAAAGCAAGTTAGCACCCACAACAAGTATGATGAAGATGTATGATGAACATGTATGAATTGCCACTTACTCTATCATCCTCATTTGTGCCACTTGGGTTCAACTTGTCAACCGCCTTTTGACAGGCCGCCCACCTTTGACAATCCGAGTTGATGGTCGACCATCGGAACTGTAGTGATCTCTCGGAGCGGTCAATTCCACTCAAGTTGTGAACATCAAAGTGTTCTTTCATCCGCTCCAAATAAGCATCTCTACATTGATCACCTCCAACGGATGGATCCCTCGACACTTGCAACCAAGTATTGCATAGTAAGATGTCATCGACGTTGGTGTAATTGCCCGCTCTTACTTTCAAAGGCCGACAATGCCCTCACCCTCCTCGTCCACCTCGAACTCATGGTCTTCGAAGTGCATGTCATTGGTTTGAGACCAATGCGAATTGTTGGAGCAACACCCATCGTTCACATGTATGCATCATCATTGAGACTACAAAGTTTTTTGAGCAATGCAAATAAGCTATCTATATGTGAATGCATTGAAAAAATAACAAAAAATGATAAGTTAGATTTTTTTTACCTTGGGGGCATTTCCTCGAACATGTTGTGTGCGTCGGCCTCCGGCTCAACGAGTGAGCTCGCCGGTGCTTCGGTAGCCGCCGCGCCCGTCGCACGCCCTGCAAGGTTCTTCCTCCTCGCCTTGGAGGTGCCGGAGCCGTCCGCCGCCTTGTTTTTCTTCACCAATGTCTTGCCCTTCTTTAGCCGCGCCGCATTGGGGAGATTTGATGAGGAGGGGGCGGCGGCTCGGGCCGGCGCCGGCGCGATGCCAGTCGCCGCTGAGGTCATCTGCGGCGGCATAAAGATGCCGCGCGCGAGGCCGATGGTCCGAGGAGCTACGGCGGAGGAGAGGCCAACGCCACCCGGGCTAGGGTTTGCGGCGGCGGCGGCGGCGGCGGCGGCGGTGGAGGGGTCGCGGCTATAGGATGGGGTGAGCGGGGTGCCGGCGCGTGCGTCCATGGGGTGCAGTTCGCCGGCGCCGGCGCGCGCGGGGCGTAGGAGGCGGAGAAGAGAGAGTGCAGCGCGAGCGCTCGAGTGTGCCGCGCGCGGAAGCGGGCGCCCCAAATACACCGCGCGATAGCGATTCGACCAAGGCCTAACTCCTTATACATGGCAGTTATTACGCCGTCACTGGAGCCACCCGCCGGGTTGTGCGCGCGCTAAACTGGGTAAATTTGCGGCGCGGCGCTTGTTTAGCGCGCCTGTTGGAGATGCTCTAAGTGTGGGAAACTACACACCAATAACAACACTTGTAATGTGCATGGCATGAGAACATAACTGTTTATTCAATTGAAACTAAAATCAACATAGAGCAAGTTACAAGAGCAAACACGTTAAAGAAACAGGTTTAAAACATACCTGTAGCGCCATTGGAGTTTCAGTTGCATCCTTCAAATTTGAAATTAGTTGGTATGAGTAAATACAGTGATGCAAGAGCAAAGTAATATGAACCATAGCTACGGAACCTGACCTGAGAACAATTCTTCTTCTGCTTTAAGCGTTGACTTGGGGTTCGGGGTGGTGATCCTCGTGCTTTGGGCACTGCAGTTGCCTTACTAACTGCTCGTGTTTGGGTGCTCTATGGTGGAGACGGTGCTGTTGAGGGAGTCCTGGACTAAGGGGTCCTCGGGCGTCTGGCTTGTTAGCTACGGGCCGGACTGATGGGCCGTGAAGATACGAAGACCGAAGACTGCACCCGTGTCCGGATGGGACTCTCCTTGGCATGGAAGGCAAGCTTGGCGACCGGATATGTAGATTCCTTTCTTTGTAGCCGACCTTGTGTAACCCTCGATCCTCCCAGTGTCTATATAAACCGGGGGACTTAGTCCGGCGGGGGGATATTCATTACCATAGTCATACAGACTTCTAGGGTTTAGCCATTACGATCTCGTGGTAGATAAACTCTTGTAATACTCATATCCATCAAGATCAATCAAGTAGGAAGTAGGGTATTACATGCATAGAGAGGGCCCGAACCTGGGTAAACATCGTGTCCCCTATCTCCTGTTCCCATCGACCTTAGACGCACAGTTCGGGACCCCCTACCAGAGATCCGCCGGTTTTGACACCGACATTGGTGCTTTCATTGAGAGTTCTACTGTGTCGTCGATGACAGGATCGATGACTCGCCTTGTCCTTAAAGACAATATCGCCGCCGGAGGAGAATTGGCCCCAGGCCAAACCCTCCGGCTGGGCGGCTTTACCATGACCACCCGTTCGGCCGTTAAGCCGACAATGACTTCTCAGGCCATCGAAAATCCCCTTCGTGTAGACTCAAAACACTCCAAGCAAATGGATGCGGTGGAGTTTTTGTATTTAAACGAACTCCTTCATCGCATCGCCGCCCTGGGGATCGCCATAGATTATGATCGGGTCGGGCTTAAACCCGACCAAAGAGAAATCAAATCTCCACAGATCACTCACCAGATAGCGGTAGTCGAGGAGCATGACGGCGACTCTTCCCCTATAATGAAGACAGACTATGTCCGGATCGCCAACCCTGCAGAACCAGATACCCAATAGCAAAAGGAGGTGACCGGCCTTCCGAACATAGAATCGGACGGCAGGCCTAAGCAACTAGAAGATACTTCGGAGTCCGGACCGTTAAGTCTGGAAAACCTTCAAACTCCGGATCATCGATTGGATCAGGGTACGGATCCAATTCCACGCACCCACCCAGACATAAGTGCTCTCATGAGCATAAAACAACAGTCTCAGGAAATGGTCCACCACTTCTGGGCCAGATTCCTCCTTGTTAAGGACAAGGTTCAAGATTGCCGCGACAAGGACGCGATATCAGCGTTCTGCAACAACTGCACGAACGAAGGAATACTCAACGCCATTAATCGCCACCGCATACTGCACTTTGCTGACTTGGCAACTATCGTACAGAAGTACAACACAATGGAAAGCGCCTGGAAAGACCAGGAAGCTTGTTGGGAGCCATCGGTCCCAACTCAACCGCTGGTCCAGGCGAAAAGGGCGCATCCTCGGGACATGCCCAGTCCAATAGCCAAGAAATATAAACCCATTACTCGGCACGAAACGGTTCTGCAGGGATGGCTCGACGGCCCATGCAAAATACACACAACACCGGACACCATACCAACCCACAGCCTTAGAGCATATTGGATACTCCGACAGGTAGCCAAGAGCGGCGAGGGCATCCTTACCAAAAACACCCCAGAGCAACACCCTCCAGAAGATGACGACCCCAGAGTATTGACGGTCTTTGAGACATTCGCTTCAAACAATATGCGCAAAAGGGCACTCCGCAACCTTGCCGAAGTATATCAAATCACCGTGACAAACCCTTGGAATGACACGGCTATAACCTTTAATACCGGCGACGAACCAAAATTTAGGACAGTTCGAGCACCAGCCGCATTAGTCCTCAGTCCCATCGTGGACGGCTTTCGACTCACTAAGGTCCTCATGGACCGCGGCAGTGGACTAAACCTCATTTACAAGGATACACTCCACAAGATGGAAATAAACAGGAGCCGCATCAAGCAAAGTAGCACGACCTTCCGAGGAATTATTCCCAGTCGGGAGGCATGGTGTGCGGGAAAAAACACACTCGACGTGGTATTCGGCACGCCGGAGGATTATCGGTCCGAAGAAATAATATTCCAAGTGGCTCCTTTCAGCAGCGGATACCACGCCTTGTTATGACGAGATGCTATTACACGCTTCCAAGCTATACCTCATTACAGTTACATGAAGCTCAAAATGCCCGGACCAAACGGCATAATCACTCTTGTCAGTGATCCGGACATAGCACTCCGCGCCGAAAACAAAACCGCATCCCTGGCCCTTGAGGCACTATCTGAAGCCCTCGCGGCCGAAGAATTAACCGCACTGCACTCCACGGTGGATAGGGACGATGTGATCTTAGACAAACGACCCAAATCCACCTCCTTCAAACCGGCAGAAGAAATAGTCAAATTTCAGGTCCACCCAACGGGCCCCAAGAAGACAGCATCTTGGAGCACAACTCGACCCAACGGTCGACGCCGCATTACGGGACTTCCTTCGCGAAAACTGGGATATATTCTCCTGGCACCCTTTGGATATGCCTCGAATCCCAGGAAAGCTGGCCGAGCATAGTCTCAATATATTAAAGGGATATAAACCAGTCAAACAAGCACTGCGACGCTTTTTCGAACCCAAACGGCAAGCCATGGGGGAGGAGTTAGCCAAGCTAATTGAGGCCGGATTCATTAGGTAAATAAAACATCTGGACTGGCTGGCAAACCTGGTGATGGTACAAAAGAAGGATAAATCCTGGTTGTCGGATGTGGGGTTCCGGCAAACCCTTAAGGTTCAAACACTGGGGTGCACGCGAAGTCTTTCCCTCCTACCGATCTACACTCTAGCTCGCTAAGATCTTGCGGACGAACTCGACGAACTCACAAGACAGAAAGAGACACGAGGTTTATACTGGTACGGTACACCGTTGTGGTGTAATATCCTACTCCAGTGTGGTGGTGCTGAATTGCCTCTTGGGCTGACGAAGAACAATACAAGGGAAGAATAACCTCCTAAGGTCGAGGCGTTCTTGTGGGAGTGTTGGCTTCTCGATCTGTTTGAGTTGTCCTTCTACTGTGGTGGCTAAGCCTATTTATAGAGGCCCTGGTCCTCTTCCCAAATGTTGAGCGGGAAGGGAGCCAACAACGGCGGGCAAATTTGAAGGGGGGCAGCTAGTACAAGCTATCCTGACAAAAGCGCTCTTCGCCTGCGAAAAGCTCTGGGATGACGCCGTCTTGGGCTCCATGATGACCTCCGCCTTGCCATCCTCCTAGTCTTGGTGTTGTTGCACCAATATGGCAACCTTTGCCTGATGCCTCGGTACTCTTCGTTTGCGCCTGCCTCCCTAGCACCAAAGAGGAAATGGGGACGCTGTGCGCACTGGCACCTGCCTGGCACCCGCCTGGCGCCATTCGTCATGGCTCACGTCACGAGTGCCTCATGAGGTTTGCCCCGCCTTGATATCTCCGCTCCTCGTGAGCCTATCTGGCTAGGCCGCTCCAGAGGAAGTCTTGCATCGTCCGCCTCGCGAGGGTTGGACCCTCGCGGAGGTCTTGGATGCCTTGTTGATGAAGATGGGCCGTACGGCCTGCTGCTTAGCCACGCCGTGGGCCGCAGGCAGGCAAGTCTGGGGACCCCCGTTCCCAGAACGCCGATAGTAGCCCCCGGGCCCAAGGTGCGCTCGGGCTTGGCTTCGCGGTGAAGCCAAGGGTCAAGTTCGGAGCGCCGGGGCCCCAAGAGCATGCGGCCTCGGTCTACACGTGGCGGTTGATGGGACGTGGGCGTCTCCGCTTCCCCACGCTGCCTTTGAATCCGCCCGGCTATGCGGCCCCCGCGGCCTACACAGTTATTCCTCCGCCTCTTGTGCCTTGCTTCCCCAATTCCTCTACTTCCTTGCGACTCTGCTTCTCCTCCCCAATCTGACTCGCGTTTCGCCTGCTCCATAGCCATGGCGCCTAAGAAAGCTGAGAAGGGGAAGAGCCCCTTGCTTCCTTCGGCCGCACCTCCGCCCTTTGCGCCGGCGCTCGGCCGGTCTCGTGTGCTCAACAACGAGGCCATGGATAAGGTGCGCCCGATGCTTGCCTCCACCTTCAATGAGTGGGGGGATATGGTAGCTTGGCCCGCATCCCGCACTCGCTCGGTTCAGACAGCCACTGAGATCCCAATCTTCATCGACGCCCTCTGGGCAGGCCTGATTCCTCCCTTCTCCGCCTTCTTCAATGATGTGCTTGAGCATTAGCAGATCCACATGCTGCATCTCGACCCTCAATCCGTGACACTTCTTGCCGTCTTCGCCTTCGTGTGCGAATCCATGGTGGGCATTGCTCCTTCAGTGGCTCTCTTTCGCCACTTCTTCTCATTGTGGCCGACCCTCAGCAGTGCTCAGGGTGCGTGAGCTTCCTGGCTATGGCTGTGACAGCAGACGAGGGGATTGATTTCGAGCTCCCTCCGTCCACGAGCGACTTCCGGATATGGTGGGTGTTTGTTGATGCTGGTGTGCTCAGTCCTCTGCTTCAGGCTCCGTCGGGGCCCGCTGTTCCTAACTCTTGGGGCCATCAGTGACTCATGAGCCCGGCCTTGTCTGTAATGCAGCTCGAGGCTGAAGTTGCTGAAGGATCGCGGCGTGACTGCACCGATGGTGGTGAAGGAATTCGTGCGACGCCGGGTCGCTCCGCTCCAGCGCCATTCTCGCCCCATGTGGACCTTGCTCAGAAGCCAAGACCACATGCAGTTTCAGGAGTCCGAGCTCCTCCTTGGGACGCGAGGGACAGTGCTTAGGGTCTTGACGGGTGTCTCTCTACCAGCTGATCTGCCCAGGAATAGTTGCCTGCTGTATAGTTGTGAGAACAAGGATGAATTTGTGAAGGCCATGCCTCTCTTTGATGAAAGGGGGCCGCGACCGGTCGGCCTGGAGGGGCCTCGGGAGAACCCTGTCACTGTGGTTCCCTTTCTCGCTCCTGATGCTGGGCTCACCCTAAGTGATGGTGCTGGTGGGCGAGCAAAGGCAGAGACCGGCGGCTCGTGTGCTGTTGAGCACACGCCTGCCGGTGATCCTGGGGCATCGTCTTCAGGAGGCTGCCACACCCCTCCTGATGTGTCAGTTGCTTAGGGGACGCTTCGTGCGACTTCCAAGGCCAAGGCTCCAGGAGCCTAGGGAGACCGTGGCGAACCGGCGCCCGGCAGTACGCCGCGATCGGGCGCCCCTGAAGATATTCTCCTGAGCTCTTCTGCGACCCCGCTGCGCTCCGGCCGTCACGTCCAGTGTTTCAGTCGTCTTTGTGTGGACTTCGAGGAGCTCCACAAAAGATATTCTCCTGAGCTCTTCTGCGACCCCGCTGCGCTCCGGACCGCTGAAGCAGAGGAAGTACTTCGCCATTGACGTGTAAGTATCGCGCAGTTGTGGCTTTCCATGTGCTGATTTCCTCTTCTGACGCTAGTCTTTCAGGGCTGCATCGACTGAGGCTGCCGGATCTCCTCAGAAGTGGCCTCCTTCTTCCTCAACTACCTCACCAGCCGCGAGTGGCCCGAGTCCTGCCCCTGGGGCAGAATTGGTTGAAGGGGCACTTATGCCTTCCTGGCGTGCTGATCCTGCGGCCTCGCCACTCCTCCCCATCGGTCTGGCGTGGAGGTTGGCAGGCGTGCCCAAGACTCCTCCGCTGATCTTTGGTGGTAGCTTGTTGGCTTCGATCCTCGGCTCCTCCTCAAGCAGCAAGCCCCAGCAGGCTTGGGCTCCTCGCGAAGACAGGCTGGCGTCGGGTGTGGCGCCAGCCCCCAGCCTCCTTCCGAGGGGTTACGTGCCATGTGGTGTCCCGCTTGTAGCTCCCGAAGCGGGGGACGAAGAAGGTCGGGCGTTTGAGCTTGAGCGCGGGCAGAGCATGGTTCACCATGAGCTCTTTCAGGAGGCGATGACTGCGATGGGCCAGCTTGGTGAAGAGCTCACGAGTGTTGATTCGCGTCTCGAGGCTGAAGGTCTCCGGCTGGTAGAGGAGCGGCGCAAGCTGAAGGTGGCCATCAACCTTGGCCGCTATCAGCGTGATATCGAGAACGCCAAGGCCGAGGCGTCTCTCAAGGCTTCATACGAAGCCCGCTCACGAGCCTTGGAAGAGGCTCGCAAGGCCGATCGCCGCCGTGAGGACACGGAGAAGCGCGTCTGGGAGCTCAAGGCCTGGGGCGCGTCTCTTGAGAAGCAGGTGGAGGCGCGTAGGGCCGCTCTTGCATCGCTGAGGGGGACGCCCGCGAAGGAAGAGGGGGCCTGGAAGCGTGAGGAGGCGTTGGCCCTGGATGCCATGGAGCGTAGCCGCGAGCTCGAGCAACTGGAGACGAGGGAGCGTCAAGTTGCCCAAGCAGAAGATGCTGTAGGGGCTTGTGAGGCTGGAGTCGAGGAGGAGGTGAACCGCCGGGTGGCCGAGGTTTGCCCGGACCTGGAGGGCAGGTATGACCTAAAGCTGAAGCTCGCGGGCATGGAGGATGAAGGCAGGGCCACTGCCCTCAGGCCCAGGTTGAACGAGGCTGAGAGGTGCGCGGAAGCCACAACCGTAGCCCTGGTCACGGTGTAGGCGGACTTGGCCTCCGCCTGCGCCGAGCTGCGCTCCCTCCGGAGACGGGTTGATGACGCAGAGGCCGTCGTGACGCTGAACATGGAGGAGGTGCTCCGACGCCGAACGCTGGAGCGCGAGAACACCCCCATGCTTCAGGAGCTTCGGAACAGGGCCAATATCGCCCTGGGCCACATTTGCGATGTGGAGGCGCCGACTCCTCACTCGAACGATTACACTAGCCACCTGACCTTCTTCACCAAGGTGGTGACGCGCCTGGAGGCTCGATCTGCCCAAGCTCGCCAGCATCTGGAGGAAAAGGGGCGCGGCTTGCTTGAGCGCGCTTTCTCACACGTCTTCAGCCAACTCCTTAATGCCAAACCCAACTTTGACTTTGACGCCGCCATCGCCCCTGTACCCATGGCTATCCGGGGCGACCTGGCGCACTGGGTCGAGGACCGTGTGGACGCGGTTGTCAGGGCCTACGCTTCGGAGGATGATGCGGTGGTGGTCGTCGCAGACGAAGGCGGTGCGGTCGATGATGGCGACAGGGGCGTCGCCGATGACGGTGATGAGGTCAATGAAGACGACGACGACGCGAGTGACGCGTCTGCAAGTGACGCAGCAAGCGACATCTCCGGCTGATCCCTTGTTCTCCTGTCACTTCTTCCTGCGCACAAACTCGGGCGTGGCCCTTGGAAACTTGTAAGAGCATTTTGAGAGGGGGAGCCCCTCATGTAAGCAAGTCGCGGTTTTTATTTTTCCACGCGGTGTGGGTTTGTGTCCTCGTGAACTTGTCAATCCTGATGCGAATTTTCTGCCTTGGTTTACCTTAGTCAGTGCTAGCCTTGAGCTAAGTTGTGACGTGCCGAGTTTCTGAGAACCTTGCAGAGCTCGCCGCCCTGCCGAAGGGGGCCCCACGTGGAGTGGGCAACAGTTGCAGCGCACGCTCGGGTCTTGGCGTGCCCGTCTTGATCCGCTCACGAGGAGCTCGTGAGGGAAAGGCGACGGACATGAGTCCCAAACAAAGCGAGATCCAGAAGGCAAGAAATTGCTCAAAGGAGAAAAGGTTCTCCCCGCGCGCATCCGTAAAAACTCAGCTTCAACTCAAATCCAGATCCAGAAAGCAAAGCTACAGAAGGAAAGATCCAAAGCAAAAGGCCGCATACGACACCTAGTCTAGTCTTTTGGTCTTCAAGTCTTCTCACCAGCGCGGAGCTAAGTGTCGCCACTAGGCGTGGGAGGGAGCCCCAGGGCCTGAGGCCGGCACCCCTGAGACTCCGGGGCGTGTACAGCCCAACTCATTATTTCGTGAGAGTGTCACGGGCGGCGAGCTTCATAGGCACCAGACCTTCTTTACAGGTACCGGCCTTGCTTCATATCGCCAGACGAGAACCCCGCCTTGCGCCTCTCTCGACCTCCTCTGAGTCGACCGGAGACCAGGACGAAACAGAAGAGGGAAATAGGACGCCAGCGGTTCCCTCGGTGACCACAGGTCCTCTGCCAGGGGAAGGGTTGGCGAGGCCTCCCCGGCAGAGGGCCTACCTCCGGGTGTCGTCAGGCGTCGCGCGCCGCGGGGAGGGGCCTTGCTCCTGACTCCCTCTCGGTGGCCCCCAGCGCGTCTTCGTTGCTGGAGCGGGTGCCGTCGCGCCCGGGTTGTTGATCGACGCGGCAACCTAGTTCATCTGTAGCCCATGGTTAGTGTAAACTTGTTCTTGAGTGACTAGCGGTACCCTGTAATTGCCGCTGTTGGCGCAATCATCATGGTTCTCCGTTTGCTCTTGGAAAGCTTCCGCTCCTAGCGCCCCTTCTCCCCAATCTTCTCCAATGAACGAGCCGATGTCTTCCTCTAGTGCGTACTCTTGGTCCATCATGCGGGGCACGTAGGCTTCTAGGGCTGTCACCCCGAACACCTCGCCATGGTGCCCCAGGCTCCACGTTGCTCCGCCCATGGCGGCGTCCTGGGGGTGACGATACGGCACCCTGCCGGAACCGTGGGGGGTGACGCTTGTGCTTCCGCTCGTCGAGGGCGGCATGGGGGGATTGGAGCCCCCTGCGCCGCCGGCCGTGCTAATGTTGACGAAGCCCCCGTGCGTGGTTAGTGGCGCGCAAACATGGTGAGGCTCGCCGCGCTGCCCTGTAGTGGCATGGGGGGGGGGAGTCGATAGCAGAAAGGTGGTGCTCCCGATGCTGCCGCGTCCAGTAGCTCAGCGACTCGCTCGAGTAGCGTGTCCTGGCCGGTCTCCATCAGCCTGCATCGTAGCAGCTCTCTTGCCACCGTAAGTGCCGCCCGCATGTTCGCTTGCTCCCGCCGCGAGTGCGGCGCTGTTGCCGCAGCGTGGCTCGTCGCTCTCACCGTGGCCCGTACTTGCCGTGGGTTGAGGGTGGATGACACCTAACCGCGCTACCCGCGCCCAGCGGAGCTTGGTGGCGCCTGCGCCGCTTGAGGTGCGGGGTCGAGAACCCCATGGGCAGGCGGCGGCGTCCGGGCCGGCCAGGCTGCCCAACGGTCGGAGCCGGTCCTTGGGTCGCCAGACATTGCAGCCGATAAACGTCGAAGAGCTGGTTGGCAGAGAAGAAGCTATGGCGCACCCCTACCTGGCGCGCCAAATGTCGGATGTGGGGTTCCGGCAAACCCTTAAGGTTCGAACACTGGGGTGCACGCGAAGTCTTTCCCTCCTACCGATCTACGCTCTAGCTCGCTAAGATCTTGCGGACGAACTCGACGAACTCACAACACAGAAAGAGACACGAGGTTTATACTGGTTTGGGCCACCGTTGTGGTGTAATACCCTACTCCAGTGTGGTGGTGGTGAATTGCGTCTTGGGCTGATGAAGAACAATACAAGGGAAGAACAACCTCCTGAGGTCGAGGTGTTCTTGTGGGAGTGTTGGCTTCTCGATCTGTTCGACTTGTCCTTCTACTGTGGTGGCTAAGCCTATTTATAGAGGCCCTGGTCCTCTTCCCAAATGTTGAGCGGGAAGGGAGCCAACAACGGCGGACAAATTTGAAGGGGGACAGCTAGTACAAGCTATCCTGACAAAAGCGGTCTTCGCTAGCGACAAGCTCTGGGATGACGCTGTCTTGGGCTCCACGATGACCTCCGCCTTGCCGTCCTCCTGGTCTTGGTCTTGTTGCACCAATATGGCAACCTTTGCCTTATGCCTCGGTACTCTTCGTCTGCGCCTGCCTCCTTAGCACCAAAGAGGAAATGGGGACGCTGTGCACACTGGCGCCCCCCTGACACCCGCCTGGCGCCGTTCGTCATGGCTCACGTCACGAGTGCCTCGTGAGGTTTGCCCCGCCTTGATATCTCCGCTCCTCGTGAGCCTGCACAGCTAGGGCCGCTCTGAGAGGAAGTCTTGCATCGTCCGCCTCGCGAGGCTTGGACCCTCGCGGAGGTCTTGGATGCCTTGTTGATGAAGATGGACCGTACGGCCCGCAGCTTAGCCACGCCGTGGGCCATAGGCAGGCAAGTCTGGGGACCCCCGTTCCCAGAACTCCGACAGTGCCGTATGTGCGTCGATTTCAAAGACCTCAACAAGGCTTGCCCTAAGGATCCCTTCCCCCTCTCCCGCATTGATCAAATCATTGATGCTACCGTAGGACACGACTCACTGTGTTTCCTTGATGCATATTCTGGATACCATCAAATAAAAATGAAGGAGTCCGATCAAGCTGCAACAACATTCATTACCCCATATGCGCCATTCTGCTTCAACACCATGCCCTTAGGGCTTAAGAATGCCGGCGCCACATACCAATGCATGATTCAAACATGCTTGGAGAAACAGATCGGCAAGACAGTTGAAGCCTATGTCGACAATGTTATCATCAAAACCAGGCACGTCGAAACACTAATAGACGATCTACGTCCCACATTCGACAACCTCCGCGCATATGACATTAAGCTCAATCCGGAAAAGTGCGTTTTCGACGTTCCCGCTGGAAAACTGCTGGGCTTCATCGTTTCCAACAGAGGAATTGAAGCAAATCCAAGAGATCTGGAACAATATTGCTATGCCAACATACCTTAAACAGGTCCAAAAGCTCGCAGGTTGCATGGTAGCTCTAACCCGTTTTATCTCCAGATTGGGAGAAAAGGCACTGCCACTCTATCGCCTTCTATAGTGAACTGATCACCTTCGAGTGGACGGACGCGGCAACAGCCGGAATGGAAGAAATAAAAACCCTTCTGGCAAGCAATCCAATCTTGGACGCGCCAAACGTCGGCGAACCCATGTTATTATACATATCGGCAACACATCAGGTGGTGAGCGCCGTGCTCGTCGTTGAACGAGAACAGGACGGACACAAATTCCCGCTTCAGAAGCCAGTATACTACGTATTAACTGTCCTTACGCCATGCAAATCCCGGTACCCCCACTATCAAAAGATAGCATATGCGGTCTTCATGGCATCTCGAAAACTCCGACACTACTTCCACGAGTGTTCATCATGGTGGCTTCCGAAGTACCACTCAACGACATTATAAACAACTGTGATGCTGCATGCGAGATTGCTAAATGGGCCATTGAGCTCCTTCCATTTCATATTACATACAAACCTCGTCGAGCTATTAAATCCCAAGTACTGGCTGACTTCGTCGCCGAATGGACAGAGGCCAAACTCCCTAAAGAGTACGACACATATTCCAATTGGGTTATGTATTTCGATGGCTCCAAAATGCTGGCGGGGCTAGGAGCATGCATCGTTTTAACGTCCCCTACTGGAGGCGTCGTTCAATATGTACTCCAAATACTATATACATACTCCCACAACGCAGCCGAATACGAGGCGTTGCATGGTCTCCGGATGGCTGCCTCCATGGGCATACAACGCCTAGAGGTGTGCGGAGACTCAAACCTGGCAATATCTCAAATAAATGGAGATTTTGATGCCAAAGACCCAAAGATGGTGGCTTATCATAATGCCGTCCTAAAAATGTCGGCTCGGTTCGAGGGGCTCGAGTTCCATCATGTGGCCCGTGAAAGTAATCAAGCGGCGGACGCTCTCGCTCGTATTGGAGCCAAGCACGACCCCGTCCCACCTAATATATTTTTGGAAAGGCTTTTCAAGCCATCCGTGGTGTGGCAGGGGGAAAGCGGCAACACTTGTCCGGATCCGAGCACAAGCCCAGAGGCCGAACACACATATATCATCGGTGGCTCCGCCACAGAAATAACACCGTCGGCCCATCTCATTATGGCAGTCATCGCCCCATGGACTGAACCTTTCTTGGCCTACCTTATTAGGAAAGAACTTCCTGAGGAACAGAATGAGGCCCGCCGCATCGTTCGGCGTTCAAAGGCCTACAAGATTCACGATGGAGAGCTCTATAAGAAAAGCGCTACCGGAGTCCTTCAAAGGTGTATCTCCGAGGAGGAGGGGCGGCAGCTCCTGGCTGAAATTCATTCTGGTCTTGGCGGGCACCATGCCGCAGCTCGAGCCCTTGTTAGCAAGGCCTTCCGTACAGGATTCTATTGGCTGACGGCCCGAGCAGATGCACATGACCTTGTCCAACGTTGCGTCGGATGCCAACTCTTTACCAACCAAAGCCACATGCCCCCACCGCCCTACAAACAATCCCCATCACTTGGCCTTTTGCGGTCTGGGGACTGGATATGGTTGGACCCCTTAAAGGAGGGAGCCATAAGAAAGAATATCTGCTGGTCATGGTGGATAAATTCACCAAGTGGATAGAGGCTAAAACTAGTTAAAACGGCCGAATGCGGGCCGGTGATGGACTTCATATCCGGCATTGTGCACCGTTATGGTGTTCCGCACAGTATCATCACTGATCATGGCTCCAACTTCATAGCCGACGAAGTGAAAACCTGGTGCGCCAATCTAGCATCAAGCTCGATTACGCCTCTGTCTATCACCCGCAAACAGATGGTTAAGTCGAAAGAGCCAATGGTCTCATTATGAGCGGCATCAAGCCTAGACTAGTGCGGTCTTTGAAGGAATCAGACAAGCACTGGGTTGAGGAGCTCGACTCCGTACTCTGGGGGCTGCGGACCACGCCCAATCGCACTACCGGATACACACCTTTTTTCATGGTGTATGGTGTAGAGGCAGTACTACCTGCGACATTATTCATGACTCACCTCGAGTGCGCATGTACGACGAGAGAGAGGCCGAGCTCGATCGGCAGGACAGCTTAGATGCCCTGGAGGAGGAGCGCGACGTCGCAAAAGCCCGTTCCGCATTTTATCAACAGCAGGCTCGCAGGCATCAAAGCAGAGAAGTGCGGGCCAAAACTTACAATGTCGGCGAAATCGTTCTACGTCTGCCGTAGAAGGAAAAAGGACAAACTCAAGCCCAAGTGGGAGGGTCCCTTCATCATCGACGAAGTTCTCACCGGAGGAGCATACCGCCTGCGTGATGCGTTAGACAATCGACTAGAGCCGAATCCCTGGAACGCGGCCAGACTCCGGAGGTTCTATGCCTAGCGCCGAACTCTTCGTTCGTCTCCTTCCTCTTATTGTTTTCATCAATTTTTCTCTATTTTCGTTTTAGCCTTAAAGGCTTTCGTGCGGTTAGACCATGCACCCCCGACGCGTACACCTTCAAGTATGTACGTCTATCAGACCTGGGGGCTTCTTGGACAGAAGCTTGCTATTTCTATTTTTCGAGCATAAAGCTCATCACATATGTGTTTTCCCCCATATGTACCTTTTCTTCGCCATTATATGCATCGATATGACTTAAGTTTTGGCCAAGCTGGGTTGCCTGGCTCCTCTGCTTATGCCCTATGTTACCATTATTTCGGCTAGCGCATAGAGGGAGCACCTCTGCGATTATTACTGCCGCATCATCCGGATGTGTACCTCAGACTGGGTGAAGCCGAAAGCTAGCGTTCTTAAGGGAATATTCGTCGGTGAACTAAAGATGTTTTTGCACTCGCTCCATTATGAATCCCCAGAAGTTATCCGCACCATGATTTTTTCATCACAGTCCGGACATGCACATAGATGCATGCAGACCCAGGGAAAGGAACCCTTAACAGAACTATTCTCTCTGGAGGATGTTTATTACAATTTCAATGTAATATAACATAACTAGCCGGATACAACTTATCTGTTCAAGCACCTATGACCCCTACGCCTGGTTTCCACGCATACCCCGGTTATATTTTTCCGCTTAGGTATTCGGAAACACTCCGCATCTTCGGGTCGAGAGATCAAAGCGAAAAGGTCGGCCATGACAATCGTTTTACAATCCAGCTAGAAGGAAAATACATAGTCATACAGGACTTAAAAATTTCCTCCTCTATACCGTCCAACAGGCGGTCTAGTTTACAATCCTATTGGGAGTATCTCGCAGCCACCTCTACCTGGCCATATACTAAACTAACAGGAATTTCCTCCCCATTTGACCCTACCATTCCGCCCCGGGCCATGTGATTCGGATCCAGCTTGGTATATCGTGTTTTTACCATGGCCCATGCCTCTCGCGCACCCTCTCGACAGGCCGATATCTTCCACAGTCGGATCCGCTGCTGCGCTCCCTTAAACAGCTCTACAAGCTCCTCCATACTTCCTGGAGGGGAGTCGGAGGGCCATAAGGCCTTGGCTACACTACGCATCGCCTGCCGAGCTTGCTCGTGCAACTGCGACAGTCCTTGCAGAAAATCACTTGATGATCCGGACACCTCATCTTCTGGGCGGCCCGCTAATATACCTGCAACCATAGCTATATAAGCTACTTTTACTTCCAAACTGTTACAAGGTAAATACAGCTACATATTGAATATGCCACCTCGCAGTTTTTTGTTCTCCTTCACGGAGTCAGCTAGCTGAGCCCGCACATCCTTCAGCTCTTTGCCTAGCTGAGTGTTTGCATCTAGGAGTTTGTTTTTCTCCTGTCTGACTTTGGTCAGGACGCGCTTGCCTGCGGCACTTTGCCTCTTCACCTCGCTTTCTCTTGTCTGTGCGGCCTTCAGTTCCTCTTCCAGTTGGTCCGATGACCCTGTTATGAGACAAGCAGCAGTTTTAATACCGCTAGCATATCATTTTTTGTTTCTTGATGGAGGGAAATATTACCAGAAGAAGCCTTCTTGAAATTTTCCAGTTCAGTGGTCGCAGCAGTTAGTTGTGTCCGGCACTGCTCCAGCTCTTGGGCTAGCAAGCCGTTCTTCTCCATAAGAACCTGGTCACACAACGATCCTTAAAACATTTGTCCCAACTGCTTCATGTCTCGGGGGCTACTGACTCATGGTTATCAAAGTCGGGCAAGGTAAACTTACCTGCACATCTTTCAAATGTTGCTCGGTGGCTCTGTTAAGCCCATCTCAAGCAGCTCGGATGTATGCATCAGCCAAGCTGAAGCCACCGAATGCCTCTCTTGAGAAGCGGGGATTTCGTAAGACAGCCTTCCGGCGTCGGTGATCCATGGCGCTCTCCTCCTCCGAATTGGTGACGGACATATTTTCTGAGCCATCGGCAGAAGGATAGTCCGGCGCCATTCCCATATCGGGCCCCTTCTCTTCGGCCGGGACCGAATCTTGGTTATTAGAAGCACGACTGGCCGGGTCCCCGGATATAGTCCGTCGAACCTTTTTTCTGATACAAAATGAACATGAGAGTCACGGTTGGATGCTGTCGGCGTTCTGGGAACGGGGGTACCCAGACTTGCTTGCCCGCGGCCTGCGGCGTGGCTTAGGGGGTGGCCCAGCACGGCCCATCTTCATCAGCACAAGCTCAAGACCCTCGCGAGGGGCCAAGCCTCGCGGGGCGGACGACATGAAGCCTCCTCAGGCACGGCCTCGTCAGGCTGGCTCGCGAGGAGGCGGACAGATCAAGGTGGGGTACCTCACGAGGTGCCCATGACGCAAGCCATAACGACCAAGGGCGCCAGGCGGGCGCCAGCCCGCGCAGTGTCCCCATTTCCCCCTTCACGAAGTCACCCCTGTTCGAGCAAAGATATAGCAAAGCACCCCCTTGCCGGATGCTGCCAGGGGAAGGGTCTCCAGTCAGGATCATGAGAACCTTCCTCGGCACTTCGGGCGTCAGGTCCTCCTCCTGGAGCCTCATACGGTCCTCACGCCCACCGAAGGCCCACATCCGGCGGGAATGACGCTGGAGAGGGGCAATGCAGCATAGGAGGAACTCATTCACCACCTTGGGCGCCGTCACGCCGAGCACCCTCAAGTACGCAAAGCGATGCCAGGCGAAGACGAGCCGGGGGCTCGTGAGCGTCTCCTGGCTCCTGCCCGAATTGGGGATAGCGGGCAATGCTGGTTCCGAGAGCAGGGGGATGGGCACCCCGACATCCACATACAGCCACCGCTCGCAGAACCCAGACACGGGCGGAGGAAGGCTGAAATCAATCCCTGAAGCCACAGTTTCTGGTGCGGCAACGAAGCTCACGCACCCCGAGCATTGGGTGGGGTCGATGAGGCACAAAGAGAAGAAGTGGCGCAACAAGGCAACTGAAGGAGGGATGCCCATCATCGCCTCACAGACAAAGGCGAAAACGGCAAGGAGAGTAATGGATTCAGGACCCAAATGCATCATATGGATCTGGTAATGGGAAAACACAACATTGAAGAAATTGGAAAAGGGGGGAACCAGTCCCGCCCATAGGGCGTCGGCGAAGTACCGGACCTCGGCGACTATTCTGTCAATGGAGAAGTGAGACGCGGGCCAGACCGTCGTCCTCCTGCATTTGTTGAAGATAGTGGCAAGGGCAAAACTGACCTTTTCCAAGCCTTCTCGGTGGAGTATGATCGACCGATCGATGGCAGGAGCCATCGGCGGCGGCGAGCGAGGCGGAGGCACATGCTTTTTCCCTTTCCCCTTCTTCGTCGGAGCCATGGAGATAGGAAGGGGGAGGATTCGAGATTGGATTGGAAGCAGAGACTGGAGCTCGAGAGGAGGAAGAGCAGGAGACGGCCGAGTGTCGGATTTCGGGTTCCGACAGACCCTCTAGGTTCGAACTCCGGGGTGCGCGCGGAGATCTCGCCTCCTACCTACCTGCACCTCGTTGCCTCACTAGGATCTAAACTACCAAAAGAACAACACAAGAGACACAAGGTTTATACTGTTTCGGGCCACCATTGTGGTGTAACACCATACTCCAGTGTGTGGTGTGGTGGATTGCCTCTTGGGCTGATGATGAACAATACAAGGAAGAACAGCCTCGCGAGGGGCTGTTCTTGGCCGGTGCGATGAACTGCTAGGGGGAGTTCAGTCGCTCTCTCTCTCTCTCTCTGCTGATTTAAGATGCCTCTACCCTGTGGGTGGCTAGTCCTATTTATAGGCAAAGGCCCTGGGCCTCTTCCCAAATATTGAGCGGGAAGGGCGCCAACAATTGGCCATTTTGAAGGGGAACATCTAGTACACTTATCCTGACTAAAGTTGGTCCTCGCCTGCCAAAGGCTCTGGTGGTGACGCCAGCTTGGGCTCCACGATGACTTCCTTCCTGCCGTTGCGACGGTCTTGGTCTTATTGCACCGAAACGGATGCATTTGCTTGATACTCTCCCCTGCGCTTGCCCCCTTTGCACCAAAGAGGGAATGAGGACACTGCGCGGGCTGGCGCTCACCTGGCGCCCTTGGTCGTCATGGCTTGCGTCATGGGCACCTCGTGAGGTACCCCGCCTAGATCTCTCCGCCTCCTCACGAGCCAGCCTGACGAGGCCGTGCTTGAGGAAGCTTCTGTAAATCCGCCCAGCAATCTGGCCCCTCGGAGGGTCTTGAGCTCGTGCTGATGAAGATGGGCCGTGCTGGGCCACCCCTTGAGCCACGCCGCAGGCCGCAAGCAGGCAAGTCTGGGTACCCCCGTTCCCAGAACGCCGACAGTAGCCCCCGGGCCCAAGGCGCGCCTGGACTTGGCTGAGCAGAGTGGCGAAGGGGCAAGTGCAAAGTGCCGCGGGCCCTAACAGCCTGCGGCCTCGGGTGCTGCGTGGCGGTTGATTGGACGTGGGCGGCTCCGCTCCCCACGATGCCTCGGCAACTGCATGAATTGACAAGTCCCTACATGCCAAGTGGGTCATGATTACCTGCGATCGTGGAGGCCAGCGGTTGGCCTTCCCCGGCTATAAGTACGGGACTGCGCCTACCCTTCCAGTCCATCCCCTCTTGCTTCTCCTTCTTCTTCATGGCTCCACCAAAGAGGTTCTCGACCGCGGAGAAGGGAAAGGCCCGCCAGGTGGAGCCTGACTCTCCCCCGCCCAAGCGCGGTCGAGGCCGTCCTCGCAAGCACCATGTGGCTCCTCGCGGCCGTGGAGGTGATCTCCCGCACGGTAACGAGCGGCAGGCCATTGCCGGGGGGCGTGCTACGGTTGCGCGACCCCCTAGGCCGCGCTTCCACTCGGCAGAGGTGCTGCCGGAGTTCGTTGTGTGGTCGGCCGGGCTCAGCACCAACTCCAGCTTCCTCGCTTCCTGCTAGGTGAGCTTCCGGCCGGTGCCCCGGGCGGCCTCTGGCTGCAGGCGGATGGTTGCTGCAGCCGGGCCTCCTGGGCTTCGCTGGAGGTCTCTGCAGTAGGGAGTGTGGCCCTGACCCGCGGCTGGCAAACGTTTGCCTTGGCCTTGTGATGCGACGGCGGTGCACCCTATACTTCAAGTTCGACGGCGATGCCACCCTCTACGTGAGGGTGTTCGGGGAAGACGGTCGCCGCGCTGGGTGCTGCCCTGAGAACGACGACCGCGGACGTGGGCCCAGCCCCAGCAACAATGAAGACGACAGCACACGCGTGGTTGGCGGCGCTCGGGGTTCATCGAGCTTTGACGACTCTTCTTCGGGCAGCCGCTCCTCCAGCGGTGGCCGCGACCAGCCTCCACGCCGCCGCGCCCGCCTGGAGGGAGGTAGCGGGTCTGCCCTCCGTCGCGCCTCGGTGAAGCGTGAGAGGGAGTCCGCCTGAGCTCCGGAGGCAGTTCGAGTCTCCCCCACGAGTTGGTGTCAGGCGAGTCGCGCCTGTTTTGTTCTTTTTCCTTTTCCTCTTCAAGGATACAGTAGTGTAGGGCCCCGCGGGGGCGTGCTTGGACTATTGCTGTTAATTATCATGCTATTTCTGCTATTTCGGTATTATGCCTTTGTGTCACACGCCTGCGCGTAGAAATTACTTAGCTCGGGGGGGGGGGGGGCTGTCGTGGCCTTTGCTTCCCGAGGCCGAGGCCTCATCGAACGCTTCATGTCCTGCGAAGGTTAGTCTGGAGAGGTAGCTCCCGGCCTCAGCTGTGGAGGCGACCGACCCAGGTCCTGTGTTCGTGTCGCGGTGCCCGTGGGGCATGGACTGGAGGGGTGCTCCTGTAGTGGACCCGGGTAGGGAAGCCTCAGACGATAAGGGCAGAAAACGCTCGCAAGGGTGCCCGCGCTGCTCCCTCGCGAGACTTGCGCGAGAGAAATCGAGGCAGGAGAGCGAAAAGGCAAGGAGTCACAAGGCAAAGGTGGCAACAACTTCAATAAAACTTCAAATGGGAATGAACAAGCCAACTGCAGAAACCAATGAGAAAAGCCGCGTCCGGCACCTAATCTAGTCTTCGACGTCTTCTCACCAGCGCGGAGCTAAGTGCTGCCAATGGGTGTGGGAGGGAGCCCCAGGGCCTGAGGCCGGCGCTCCTGAGACTCCGGGGTGTGTACATCCCCAACTCATTATTACGTGAGAGTGTCACGGGCGGCAAGCTTCACAGGCATTGGCCTTCTTCACAGGCTCCGGGCCTTTCTCAGAAAGATGAACTTCACAGGCGCTTGCCTTCTTCACAGGCTCCGGGCCTTTCTCAGAAAGATGAACTTCACAGGCGCTTGCCTTCTTCACAGGCTCTGGGCCTTTCTCAGAAAGATGAACTTCATAGGCGCTTGCCTTCTTCACAGGCTCTGGGCCTTTTCCAAAACGCAGCGCTTCACAAGCGTTCGCCTTCTTCACAGGCTCTGGGCCTTTTCCAAAACGCAGCGCTTCACAGGCGTTCGGCTTCTTCACATGCTCTGGGCCTTTTCCAAAACGCAGCGCTTCACAGGCGTTCGCCTTCTTCACAGGCACCGGGCCTTTTTAGGGGTAAAACCTCCGGAGGTGCTGGATGTTCCACAGCGTTACGGGCGGGCACCCCCTCCTGAGTCTCCAAGCGCGCGGAGCCGGGCCTGGAAACATGAACACCTTGAACGGGCCCTCCCACATGGGAGAGAGCTTCTGCAGTCCCTCCCTGGAGAGGACCCGCCTGAGCACGAGGTCCCCTACCTCGAGAGTCCTGGGGCGGATGTTGCGGCAGTGGTTTCGCCGCAACGCCTGTTGGTATCTTGCCGCTCGTAGCGCGGCTTCCCGACGACGCTCCTCCCCCAGCACGAGGTCCGTCCCCCGCATGGCATCCTGTTGCACCTCGTCGAACACCAGGACCCGTGCGGAACGACATCTGACCTCGTGAGGGAGGACCGCTTCAGGTCCATAGACCAGGAAGAACGGGATCTCGCCAGTTGGCTTGGTCGCGGTCGTGCGGATGGACCACAACACGGACTGAAGCTCGTCGTACCAACCTCTGCCGCAGGCCTCCAGCTTCTTCTTGAACGTCCTGGTCTTGAGGCCTCTCAAGACCTCCACGTTGGCCCGCTCGGCCTGACCGTTGCTCCGTGGGTGCACTACCGAAGTGTAGCATACCTGCGTCCCAAGGTTAGCACAGTATGTTTTGAAGAGGTTACTGGTGAACTGCGAAACATTGTCCGTGATGATGCGGTTCAGCACCCCGAACTGGCTCACGATGCCCTTGATGAACATGACCGCAGAACCTGCGGGGATGGTGCGGACGGCTTCCACTTCAGCCCACTTGGTGAACTTGTCCACGGCGACGTAGAGGTAGCGATAGCCCCCTGGCACCCGAGGAAACGGGCCCAGGATATCCAGCCCCCAGACTGCGAATGGCCACGAGAGGGGTATAGTTTGCAGACCTCCTGCCGGCTGATGGATCTGCTTGGCATGGAATTGGCAGGCCTCGCAAGCCTTCACCAGTTCGACGGCATCATGGAGCGCAGTGGGCCAATAGAATCCGCTGCGGAACGCCTTGCCAACGAGGGTCCGCGATGATGAATGATGCCCACAGTCTCCACCGTGTATATCTGCCAGCAGTTCCTTATCTTGCTCCCTGGAGATGCAGCGTAGGGACACATCATTTGGTCGCTTCCGGTAGAGCTCTCCATCCCTGATGCAGTATGTTGTGGCTTCTCGCGCCACACGTTCCGCTTCCTCCTCCTTCTCTGGCAAGGTCCCTTGCGTCAAGTAGCTCAGGAACTCTGTGATCCAGCACCCCTCCTGAGGCTCCAGCGTCAAGAGCAGGCGTGCTCCTAAGGCCGGGCTATAGACCGGGGCTCCCGAGGCTGGTGGCTGGGGGAGCTCCTCCCGAGGCTGCACCGCGCTTGACAGTGATTGCGTGGCCGAGGGCTTGAAGAGCCGCTCCTCGAAGACGCCAGGCTCCTGAGGTAGCCGCCTGGATGCTCGTTTGGCGATGTCGTCGGCCTCCTAATTGGTGCCACGGGGCACATGCTGCAACTCCAGCCCCCAGAACTGCTTCTCCATCCTGCGAACCTCCGCGAGGTAGGCTTCCATGTGCTCATCCCTCGGCTCGTATACCTTGTTGGAGAAGTTGACGAGGAGTTGTGAATCACCCTCGATGGTAAGGCGCTTCACTCCTAGGGCAGCTGCGGCCTTCAGGCCTGCTATTAGGCCTTCGTATTCTGCTATGTTGTTGGAGACATTTTCTCCGTGCTGGAAACAGAGCTGCACGGCGTAGTAGAACTTGTCTTGAGTCGGAGATATAAGCACCGCACCAGCCCCCGTGCCGTGCCTGGAGAATGCCCCGTCGAAGTACATGACCCAACCGTCCGACGCCTCGTTTCCCGGGGAGAGGGATCGATCCTCATCAGCCTTGAGGCCCGGCGCCTCCGTCCATTCTGCCACGAAATCCACCAATGCGCCCCCCTTGATGACTCTGGTTATGCTGAATTCGAGCTGAAATGCTTGCAGTTCAATGTTTCACTCAGAAACTCTTCCAGCTGAGTTAGGGCTCCTGAGCACCCTTTCCAAGGGGTACGCTGAGACAACCTTGATGGGGTGGCCCTAAAAAGTTATGTCGCAGCTTGCACGAGGCCACCAATAGCGCGAGGAGGAGTTTTTGAGGCATGGGGTACCGTGCCCTCGCGTCCCGCAACACTGTGCTGACAAAGTACATAGGGTGTTCAACGAGGTTGGGAGTGCTGGTGTCGATGGCGCCCTTCGGAGACAGTGGCGCCTCCTGAGACAGTGGAGCCTCCAGCGGCTGGTCGCCAGGGGGAGGGGTCTCTACATCCCGAGTCACGTTTCCTGACGGCTGAATCTTCTCGGCTGCAGTAGTGGTCTCTGTGGGTCTTCCTTGACCTCGCCGCCTTGACCCGAGCAGCCGCGGCTTTGGTCCGACACTTTGCTCCCTAACCGCCACCAGGGCTCTTGTTGGCGGAGTAGGGAGTGGCTGCAAATATAGCAACAGGGGTTCCTGAGGGCGCGGGGCCACCATTACCGGAGGGCTGGTTAGGTACCTCTTGAGATCTTGGAACGCTTTTCGGCCTCTTCAGTCCATTCAAAGGGCCACTTTTTCTTCATCAGCTGGAAGAAAGGCAGCGCTCGCTCCCCCAACTTGGAGATGAAGCGTCCTAGTGCTGTCACGCAGCGCCTTGATGAGCTTACGCATTTCTCACGAGGGTCTTTGGCGGGCTCATGTCCTCGACCGCCTTGACCTTTTCTGTGTTAGCTTCACACGAGGAAGCCCAAGAGCTTGCCTGAGGGGACCCCAAACACACACTTCTCCGGGTTGAGTCGCAGGTTCACTGCGTTGAGGCTCGCGAAGGTTTCCACCAGGTCTTGTATAAGGGTTTTGGCCTCACAATACTTCACCACAATGTCATCGACGTAAGCCTCAACACTTTTCCTGAGCTGGGGGCCCAAGGTGATGTGCATCAGCCGCTGAAAGGTCGCCCCTGCGTTGCGCAGCCCGAACGGCATGCATGTGTAGCAGTACACCCCACACGGGGTCAGGAAAGCCATTTTTTCCATGTCTTCTACCGCCATCTTGATCTGGTGATACCCAGAGAAGGCATCCAAGACACATAATAGGTCGCACTCGGCGGTGGAATCGACGATCTGATCGATGCGAGGGAGCGGGAATGGATCTTGCGGGCAGCCTTTGTTGAGGTTGGTGAAGTCGACACACATGCGTTCCTTCCCCCCTTTCTTTGGCACGACGACCGGGTTGTGCCAACCAATCCGGTATCGGACCTCGCGAATGACCCCTGCAGCTTCTAACTTGCGGGTCTCTTGGACGATGAAAGCCTGCTTTTCAGTGGACTGCCGCCTTGCCTTCTGCTTCACGGGGCGGACATTGGGGCACACGTTGAGGTGGTGCTCGATTACGCCTCTAGGGATCCCCGCCAGCTGATCAGGCTCCCATGCGAATACCTTCTTGTTTGCGCGCAGGAACTTGACCAGGGCCTCCTCCTGCTCGGGCTCAAGGTTGGCGCCTATGGTGAAGGTGGCGTTAGTGGATCCGTCCTCGTCGACCAGTATCTGCTTGGTTTCTGCCTTGTCTTGGGTGAACAACTGCTTCTTCTTGGCCGGCGTAGCCCCCTTGGGCTCAGGGGCGTCTGAGTCGGCGGGCTGCGCCGACGCCGCCGTCTTGAAGGCGAGCTTGAGCACCTGCAACACATCCCGGTGTCTCCGTGACACGGTGAGGACGCCCGTTGCTCGAGCATCTTCATAAGGTTGTCTGTTGGGTGAGTCGCGGCCATGAATCGGGCCGATCTTTGGGTAGCCGAGGATGGCGTTGTATGGGAGGCTGATGGGGCGATGTGGAAGTCGATTAACCGTCGCGGAAGTTGTCGTGAGTGCGAATGTTACCGGAGAGCGGATCTGCCCTGTGGAGCTGGATGACCCGCCCCGACGCCCAAGAAGGGCCGGCTGGCTGAAGCCGCTTCGGCGGTATGTGGAGGAGGTGAAGGCTTCAACCGAGAGCACTGCTGAGGCCAGCTGCCGTCGATGAGAGTCTGGTGGCGACCACTGGCAGATGGTGGGGGTGCACTGACATTGGCAGCGCCCGAGCAGGTTGAGTTGGAGGGTGGTCCTCGAGTGAAGGCGGATCGGCCTTGGGCGCCGACCGACTGGGGAGCCCCCGCAGCAGAGGCAGCGCCGACCTGGCGGACGAATGGCTTGACGTGGCGGCCTGAAGGTGGTGCCTACGAGCCGCCCAGGAGAGCCGCGACGGTCGGGGGCGCCGGCGCAGCGTGCTGGGCGAGGAAGAGGTTGCGCAGCTCTTCCCAAGAGGCCACGGAAGCCGCTGGCAGGTGGAGCAGCCACATGCGCGGGGCATCGGTGAGGGCCATGGGAAGCCAGTTAGCCATGACCATCGTCGCCTCCTGCCGAGGATGGCCTCCTCGTATGCTAGCGAGAAGGCCAGTGGATCGATTGTGCCGTTATAGTGTGGCGGCGTCTCCGCTTGAACTTGTCAAGCCACCGCACTGCCGCAAAATTTGGGGCTACGGCTCGAGCCCTCGCCCCACGCTGGCGGCCGCGATCGAGTGGGCGCGCTGCCCATCATAGGGCGTAGTCGCGGTGTCGGCGGAGAAGCAGTCGGCGGAAGAAAGCTCAGCGCGCACCCCTACAGCGCGCCAAATGTCGGATTCGGGTTCGGCAGACCCTCTAGGTTTGAACTACAGGGGTGCAGCGGAGATCTCGCCTCCTACCTACCTGCACCTCATCGCCTCGCTAGGATCTAAACTACCAAAAGAACAACACAAGAGACACAAGGTTTATACTTTTTCGGGCCACCATTGTGGTGTAACACCCTACTCCAGTGTGTGGTGTGGTGGATTGCCTCTTGGGCTGATGATGAACAATACAAGGAAGAACAGCCTCGCGAGGGGCTGTTCTTGGCCGGTGCGATGAACTGCTAGGGGGAGTTCAGTCGCTCTCTCTCTCGGCTGATTTAAGATGCCTCTACCCTGTGGGTGGCTAGTCCTATTTATAGGCAAAGGCCCTGGGCCTCTTCCCAAATATTGAGCAGGAAGGGCGCCAACAATTGGCCATTTTGAAGGGGAACATCTAGTACACTTATCCTGACTAAAGTTGGTCCTCGCCTGCCAAAGGCTCTGGTGGTGACACGGCTTGGGCTCCACGATGACTTCCTTCCTGCCGTTGCGACGGTCTTGGTCTTGTTGCACCGAAACGGATGCCTTTGCTTGATACTCTCCCCTGCGCTTGCCCCCTTTGCACCAAAAAGGGAATGATGACACTGCGCGGGCTGGCGTCCGCCTGGCGCCCTTGGTCGTCATGGCTTGCGTCATGGGCACCTCGTGAGGTACCCCGCCTTGATCTCTCCGCCTCCTCGCGAGCTACCGACGAGGCCGTGCACGAGGAAGCTTCTGTCAAATCCCGCTTCACAGGCTTGGCCCCTCGCGAGGGTCTTGAGCTCGTGCTGATGAAGATGGGCCATGCTGGGCCACCCCTTGAGCCATGCCGAAGGCCGCAGGCAGGCAAGTCTGGGTACCCCCGTTCCCAGAACGCTAACATCGAGCGGCGAGAAGAGGGATGATTGTGTGCAACCACGGGTCCATGTAGCTGGGCACAAAATAAGGAGGCGTGGGGGAACAGGGACGCCCACGTCTAATCAACCGCCACGCGGCGCCCCAGGCCGCCGGCTTATAGGGCCCGTGAAGCTTCACACTTCCCCCTTCGCTTCTCTGCTAAGCCAAGTCCAGGCGCGCCTTGGGCCCGGGGGCTACTATCGGCGTTCTGGGAACGGGGGTACCCAGACTTGCCTGCCTGCGGCCTGCGGCGTGGCCTAGGGGTGGCCCAGCTCGGCCCATCTTCATCAGCACAAGCTCAAGACCCTCGTGAGGGGCCAAGCCTCATGAGGCGGACGGCTGTGAAGCCTCCTCAGGCACGGCCTCGTCAGGCTGGCTCGCGAGGAGGCGAAGAGATCAAGGCGGGGTACCTCACGAGGTGCCCATGACGCAAGCCATGACGACCAAGGGCGCCAGGCGGGGGCCAGCCCGCACAGTGTCCTCATTTCCTCTTTGGTGCAAAGGAGGCAAGCGCAGGCGAGGGCATCAAGCAAAGGTAGACATTTCGGTGCAACAAGACCAAGACCAACACTACAGTAGGAAGGAGGTCATCGTGGAGCCCAAGCCGGCGTCATCGTCACAGCCTTTGGCAGGCGAGGACCAACTTTAGTCAAGATAAGTGTACTAGATGTTCCCCTTCAAAATGGCCAATTGTTGGCGCCCTTCCTGCTCAATATTTGGGAAGAGGCCCAGGGCCTCTGCTTATAAATAGGACTAGCCACCCACAGGGTAGAGGCATCTGGCATCTTGGATCCAGATTCCAGAGCAGAGGTAGAGATCAAGCAATCTAGAGAGAGAGAGAGAGAGCGACCGAACTCCCCCTGGCAGTTCGTCGCACCGGCCAAGAACAGACCCTCGCGAGGCTGTTCTTCCTTGTATTGTTCATCATCATCCCATGAAGCAATCCACCACACCACACACTGGAGTAGGGTATTACACCACAATGGTGGCCCGAACCAGTATAAACCTTGTGTCTCTTGTGTGGCCCTTTGCGTAGTTTAGATCCTTGCGAGGCGACGAGGTGCAGGTAGGTAGGGGGCGAGATATCCGCGTGCACCCCAGAGTTCGAACCTAGAGGATCTGCCGGAACCCGAAATCCGACAGATGCGACTGTTAAAAGAGCATAGTTGCAAGCTCATACCTTTTCAGGGAAGACCCGACCGTATCTCTATTTTCCTTCCTCTTCGAAGGCCTGCCCGGCGCGGGAGCTCCTCTCTCCGGAGACGCCCCTGTGGCGGCCCGACGCGTTGAACGCCTCCCCTTCTGAGCACAGGATACCGTGGTGAGCAATAAAGAATGCGTAAACTCTCTTAGACAAGGTATCTCCTAATTAACTTCCATGAAAAGCAGGGAGAAGACTCGGATAGTCGGCGATAATGGCCACCTCTGTGCCGTCATAGCTCGTTTGGTAAAATGTCCCATCCTCCAGCGTCACAAATATATATCCCTATCCTCTTCGAATCCGGGGTCAAGGTCCTGGTTGTGGCCCTTGGGCTGCGGGGCGGGGCTGTAAAGCCCCTCGGAAGTCTTTCGCCAGTGCTGTTATAAATGGACGTGTTAATATTTCAGTGAACAAACTCAGGGGGGGAATGAGTGGAGCAAAGATGTTGGGGACTCACACAAATAGAAGGATAGTACATGGAATATCCTTCTCTGTCTGTGATGCGCAGGAACTCCTCTTCCTCACCCTTAAACAGTTCGGCCAATATTTTGGCAGGAGTATCTGGACCTTTCCTGCCGCAGCGGGAGGCGTCATCTTCCCCATTGTAATTCCACATGGGAAGTCCTCTGTATTGGAGCGGCTGAACTCCCCGTACTATGGAGGTCACCATCACTTTGACTATCGTATACCCGGACTGGGCAAGCGTCCTGATCTTGCTCAGGAGTTGACAGACTTCCGCACTATCTTTCTCCTCGAGGTTCTGAGGACGCCAGCCATGACGCTTCTTCAAAGGAACACTCGCAAACTCGGGGAGACCTCTCCGGACTGGATCTAGAAGCACGACGTCATCTACGTAGAACCACTCGGAGGTCCACTCTTCAGAAGCTTTCTTCGGTGTGCCAGATAGGTATCCGGTCTCCGTAATACGCCATATTTCGGCCCCGCCCACTTTGAATATCGATCCCTCATGGTTGCGCGGGACAAGGCAAAACAACTTTCTCCACAGATCAAAATGGGCCTCACAACCCAGGAATAGTTCGCATAAAGCGACATAACCCGCAATGTGCAGAATGGAGGCTGGGGTAAAATTGTGCAGCTGGAGGCCATAATACTCCAGAAGCCCTCGGAGGAATGGGTGAATTGGAAATCCCACGCCCCTCAGCAGATAGGGGACGAAGCACACTCATTCCCCTACGGATGGATTGGGAAAATCCTCCGCCTGGGTCTTGCCGTTGAAGGAAGCCAACCCTGCTCAAACGGGGACCAGATCTGCAGGAGGGAGAAACCCTTGCGTTTGCAGCTTCTCTAGCTGACCATGGGATATGGAACACCTTTCCCACTCGCCTTTCTCTGGTCCGGAACAGGAGGAGGAGCGGGGAATGCTAGCCATGTTGGAATGGTCTTTCCTAGCAATATCTGAGGATTTTTTCCGCGTGGTGTCGAATGGGTCTGAGATCCAATCCCTTTAAATATACGTTCTTTCTTGCATGGTCGGGGTGTTATTTGCAAAAAATACCCTGGCCGTCTACATTCGTTCGACACATGGGAGATGAAGTCATTAAAGGCACAGAAGCCGAGGAGTGCGGCATTGAATTAAATGCCGAATACTTTACTTCGAAGTCGTCGGAGGAGGAACCTGCCTTGCAATGCTGAAGACAATCTGCGCGCCGAACACCTCGTCATTGAAGCCTGGTTCGGGGCTCTTGAGGAGTCTGGACTAAGGGGTCCTCAGCGTCCGCCTGTTAGCTAGAGCGGTGATGGGCCGTGAAGATACGAAGACCGAAGACTGCACCCGTGTCCGGATGGGACTCTCCTTGGCGTGGAAGGCAAGCTTGGCGACCGGATATGTAGATTCCTTTGTTTGTAACTGACCTTGTGTAACCCTCGATCCTCCCGATGTCTATATAAACCGGAGGACTTAGTACGGCGGGGGGATATTCATTACCATAGTCATACAGGCTAGACTTCTAGGGTTTAGCCATTACGATCTCGTGGTAGATCAACTCTTGTAATACTCAAATCCATCAAAATCAATCAAGCAGGAAGTAGGGTATTACCTCCATAGAGAGGGCCCGGACCTGGGTAAACATCGTGTCCCCTATCTCCTGTTCCCATCGACCTTAGACGCATAGTTCGGGACCCCCTACCCGAGATCCACCAGTTTTGACACCGACAACTGTGTCAACGAGAACTGGGTTACTATCTGCTGGGGTTCGGGTTAGAAGGGGTGTAGCTGGTTCTCTGTCCAACTGGGTAGGGGTACAATCTGCGTGAGTCTGGGTTATGTGTGGTGGGGCTGGTTCTTGGGCAAGTACAACCATGGTTCTATCTCCATCGACAGTAGCACGATCTTTTACGAAGACCGTGTTTTACTCCCAGAGATCTTGCCATCACCCCTCCAATTGAAATGGCTGATAAACAAGAAAAATGGCGAATGTACAGACATTGTAAGATAGACAGGTGCAACGGATAGTAGGGAAGAAAACAGGGCATGAAATAATTCACATTTATGTTGTCTAACCAAACAGAATAGCAGGACATAATTTCACATATATGATGGCTAATTAAACAGGATATCATAACACAATTTCACATGTATGATGGCTAACTAAACAGGATAGAATGATATAACTATGTAAACAGGATGACATGATATAACTATACGATGTGTCTATTAAATTGGTTGGCATGCCATAAATCACAAACTTGCCATCGATGGAAACATGATGGCATGATATAATTCATGGATAGAATGACATAATTCAAAATATGATGACTATGTGAACTGGATGAGATGATATAACTATATTATGTCTTTAGAAAATGGGTTGGCATGCCATAATTCAGATACATGCTCTCTATGTAAACATCATGGCATGATATAATCCAAATATATGATTTATATACTAAGGAAGTGAGCAGAGGGCAATCACATATATGATGTGTCGACTAAGGAGATGGCATTCATTATCGTGTATATGATGTAAAAACTAAGCATTGCAATACAACATATGCATGATATGAATAATATAACCCTACCAAGTTTGAGCATACACCTCAGGGGGATAACAGGACTGGTCATGTGCCTCCGAATCCTCCTCTAAAGAGCTATCTGTAACCAGCAAGATATCTGCTTCAGCAGGTAGCATTATCTGCTCTGAAGACCTTGTTTTCACTCCAAATTTCTCCATCACCAATTCAAATGGTTGATGCACATGAAGAGCGGTTGAATATACAAACATTATCGACAAAAGCAATGAGAAATAAAAAAAAGGACGGCATGATATAATTCACATATATGACGCTTGGCTAAACAACATGGCATTGCATAATTCACATATATAATGCCTTGCAACAAGATATCATTGCATAATTCACATATATAATGTCTTGCAACAAGATGGCATTGCATAATTCACATATATGGTAATTAGAAACTAAACAAGTGGCACTCACACAAAGCATGTCTAAACTAAGCAAATGACATAGCAATGCAAGATACCATACGCACGATATGAGCAACATAACCCTGCCAAGTTAGAGCATGCACCTCGGGGGGGGGGAATAGGACTGGTCATCTTTCTCTGAATCCTCCTCACGAGGAGCTATATGTAACCAACAAGACATGCGCCGTCGAGATAGCATTATGCCGCTCTGAAGACATTGTTTCCACTCCAGATTTTTCCATGACCGTGCGAATGGCTGATGCATGAGGAAGAGTAATTGAATGTACTAAAATTGTTGACAAATTTAACACGTAATAAAAAATGATGTCATGGTATAATTCACATATAAGATGGTGGCTAACCAGGGTGGCATTGCAAAATTCACATATATGATGCCTGGCTAAACAAGATGGCATTGCATGATTCACATATACGATAAAGAAACTAAACAGATGGCATTGATACAAAGCATGTCTAAACTAAGCAGATGACAGTAAGCAATGCAAGGCACCATATGCATGCTATTGCCAACATCAGCATGCCAAGTTAGAGCGAAGACCTCATGGGGTAAATATGAGTTGTCATCTGCTTCCGAATCCCCCTCGGAACAGTTATATTCCTCTTGATTACGATACGAAATGGGTGGAGGGGTGCTGCCTTTGCGCCCACCATGGAGCGACGTCTGCATGAAATTTTATTGCCACGCAAGGCTCATCTCTTTTGTTGTACATGTTCTTTTCCATTGTGCACAATAACTAACATGCATAGGAATAAAACATAGTGAGATTATGTAAGGAGTGCATGCACGAATCCAGAGTGATGGTAGCAAACTGTGGATAGACCCAAAACCAATGATAGCGGTGATAATAGCTTTAGTTAAAAATAAAGATAATGGCTCCTTTAATGTTTGTTTGCACCCAACATGAAACTCATAGTAGACACCCGAGATTAACCAGATAGTAGACAGATAGTACTGATTGCTGCCCCAATATGTACCCCGCAACCATTTAAAAACTCAAGTTTCAGCATAAGTTTGGACCTGACTCGCAGTCTAATAGGTGAACACGACGACAAAGTAGCATGTCATCATATTAAGCAATGCATAAGGTAAGTAGACACGGAAGAGTGCGACCTCTCTTGCAGACCCGTGTAGTTCTCAAGGTCATCTGCTCAGTTGATGATGGTAATGCATTTGTCGTGGCTGCCGGCGGCGGGGAAGAAGATCTGAGGCGGCAAAAGACAGTCTGGAGAGCAGATCCCTGCTGTGGTGAACCCTTCCATCATTATAGCAGCTGAGCTGGGGTGGAACACAGCACCACAGGAGCAGGACAAATCACACAAGGATTTATTTGAGACATATCTGTAACAGAAGTAATTGTGTAAGGGCTTGTTTGAATTTGAGGATTCTAACAATGCAGGGATAGGAAATAGACAGGAATAGGATAGGAATGCACGTGCAAAATAGAGAATTTAAAAACACAGGATTTCTGCCAATCTAGGAGTTTGGTTCACAAGAATTGGAAGATCATAGGATGCAAAGAAGCATGGTGAGATTAAGTCAAACCACAAGAAAATGTACGGTTATAATGCTATTATGCTACTATCTCTTAGTCTTGTGCTTCATGAATAGGAATTTGAAAAGGAGGACAAGTGGAAATTAAAATTCCTACGGCTTTTCTTTCAAGGAGACACTAAAGGAACAAATCCTACAGTTTTCCTTTGCTCCATTCCTTTGCACCAAATTCATGAAAAGTAGTACCATAGGAAACTTTCCAATTCCTATGTTTTTCATTCACTTTTCCTTTCAAGCACTGGCGATTCTAATAGGCAGGCTTGAGCAAGGAAAAGCCTACACTAAAAAATGTTTTTGTGCTACTTATATTACTTTGGACCCAAGCCACTGCCCTACTAGCTCAACTCCCAGGGCCATCGACAAATGCACAACTCAAACGTGTAGAGATAAATAATGATGGCGTTCAAGAGAGTCCATCACGGATAGCTAAGTTGCCTTGTATCTCACTGCTTGTCATCTAGTAGGATAAAATAATTGTATTTCCCGTTACTCCGTGTGCTCAGTGGACAATATATATAACATGTAGAGTAAAAAAGATAAGAAACAAGTGTACAACTTCTTTGGCAAAGCCATGTCGATCTCAACGTGATTGGGTTGGCCGGTGACGATGCTCCGGCTGACTTGGCTGTCGGAGGAGGGGAAGAAGGTCTTAGGCGTCTGGAGATGGAGCCAGGTACTGCTCATTTGTGATGGAGGGTTTAAATCGTTGGAGCAACTCCGGTGAGTTGTCTGACGCCGAGGCTGAAGCATGACAAGAGAGAGAGCGTTAACTGAGTGGAATTCTATGACATCTCCAATAGATGACCTAAAATACATAACCACAAAGTGCTAGATGTAAAATACATCAGCCGCTCATCTCTGAACTTAACTGTCAAACTGAATTTAAGCTTGTCAAAACTGAATTTAAGCATCAAAACTGAACTTGTTGTCGAAACTGAATTTTGTCAGTCGAACCTGAATTTCATCGTCAAATCGAACGCACTAGAGGTGAGGCTACACGTCAGTTGACTGACTTTTTCATCTCTGGTCAGTCGATTTTTCAGCCGTTGGATATGAAATCAAGGGCCTGCAGTTCATCTTCAACCTCCACTCCCTGAGCCGCCAGCCACCACTCTCCAAACAGCCGCTCGCGGCCGGCGGTGCGCCGCCCCGCACGCCCCGAAAACACTCCCCATCGCCGGTCCGCCGCCGCCCCGGCCATCCCTCTAGCCCCCCCCCCCCCCATTCCTTGCTTTTTCTCTGGCAATCCCCACGCCACCGCCTGTAAGTGCATCTAGTGCCCCTTAGTGATTTTGGTGTATTGAAGACTTATAGGTTAAGGGGCTTATGTGTTTATAAGTGTACACAGGTCTATAAGTCTATGAGGAGTTTGATATTTACAGAGAAAGTCGACCCCTAAAAATGAAGTTCTTCAACCGAAGACTTTGGATTTCTGAAGACTTTCTGAAGACTTTGAAAGTGAAGAAATTGGTGTGAACTTGAAGACTTGGTATTCATATGAGGAACATGAAGCGTGAAGACTTTTGTTTTCGTAGTTTCGTTTTCTCTTTCTTGAGTCATAGGAAACACCGTCTTGTTAAAGGGGTCGAGGAAATACTAAGGAAAAATTTCCATGTGATGCTCAACTCAAAATCCTACACCTACCAATCCCTTCGAGTGAAGCCATTGGAAATCTCATACGATTCAGTCAATTTCTTGATGATAGAGACGAAGTTCTTTTGGTCATTGAGGAATTTGTTCCGACCGAGGAGTTAGGAATTCGCGGCGGATTGCCTACGATGAGGAACATGATAGCCCCGAGGAATTTGAACCTCAAATTTCCGATCATTGCTATCTTCTTGGCCACTGTCCCAAAATATCTTATCCACCTAATGGTCATATCATTGAAGGGCATTTATGTCTTATCATGTCGGGCTGCTCCCAAGGCTATAAATTGCCGCCCCCTACAACCACTAGCTGGTTGGCTGCTCTGAGAGAAAGTGACACTTGTCATTTGAGAGCATCCCATCCTCCGAGGACTTTCAGAGAAAATCATCGAGTGAGGAAAACCCAAACCCAAACACCTACAAACCCAAAGTGATTGAGCATCACTGAAGATATTGATCCTATGTGGATCCGATGCTTGTTACCTTTGAAGACTGTGCTTCTTCCAGACGGTTAGGCGTCATGGTCTAGAGCATCCAAGAGGAATTGTGGATCGCCGAGTGACCGAGTTTGTGAAGGTTCGGAAGTCACCTGAAGACTTACCATGAGTGATTGGGCGAGGTCTGTGTGACCTTAGCTCAAGGAGAATACGGTGAGGACTGTGTGTCCGGGACTATGTGTCCTCAGGTTTAAATACCTAGCCGCTCCAACCAGATGTACAACTGAGACAGCAGTTGGAACTGGTCTACCAAATCATTGTCTTCACCAAGCCAACTGGTTCTATTTCCTCAACTCTTTCATTTCCTCAGTATTGTGTTGTGTGCTTGTCATATCTGTGTTTGAAGACTTTATTTGAAGACTTTCTCAATTTCCTCAGTTCAATTTCTTCAGTCTGTTTGTCTTCATCCTGTGTTATCCTGTGATTACGCTTTCTGTACTCTGTGCTTGTCCTCATTTCATCATGATGACTATGCTTGTCCTTTGTTATATTTACTTCTGAGTACTTATTCCGCTGTAAGTAGTTCTTCGCTAAGGAATTTCCTCACTAGCAAATTCCTCAGTGAAGAATTCATGAAAATCGCCCATGCACCCCCCCCCCTCTAGTCGATATAACGCACCTTCACCGCCCCACCACCACCGACGACCACGGCCCCCACCCTGAACCCTAAGATAGATAGTGGGGTACCTCTCCGGCGAGTCCCCCTCCCTGCTGCGGCTGGTTCTTCCTTAACTCCGGCGAGCCCCCCCACCCCCTGAAAATCAGCTGACCCAAAAGTCGATTCAGTCGACTGAAGTGTAGCTAAATCGGAGCAGCGTCGCAAGCAAGAGCAAGAGCGAGAGCAGCAGCGTGAGCAAGAGCAAGAGCAGACCAGGCAGGGGACCGAGAGCAAGAGCAGAGCAGCAGCGCGAGCGAGAGCTAAAGCAGCAGCAGCTCCTACTGATGTGGACGTCGCCGCCGAGGGAGCGACGCCGTGGAGGAAGTGGCCGGTGATGCCGCTGTGGATGGAGCCGCGCCAAGTCGGCTCGGGACCGAGCGCCTGCAGCGTCGCGAGATCGAGTGAAGAAGAAAATGCGGCGATTAGTGTACAACCTCTTTGGTGGCGCCGATTAGGCCGCAGCTTCATCCGAGGAAACGGTGATGATGATGCTCTTCCGGTGGTGCAGATGAAGACGGTGGTGTGGGAATGGAGGTGGCGTGAAAGACGAGGGGAACGTCGGGGCAGCTCCTTCGAGGTGGAGGACGGGGTGGCTAAACCGGTGGGATGACCAGATCGACAACGGATCCTCATCTGGTACGATGGATGAGGGACGTCGAGGTGTAGCTGTGGACGACATCGTCAGGGAAGTGGCTCCGGCTGGGTGGCGGACGGAGGAGGGTGTGGGGCTTCGCGGGGTTTTCCGGCCTCGGTGTATGAATGTGTGGGCCGATGGGATGGGAGTGGGGAACCATGGCTTAGGGACGCTCTTGTCCGAAATGTGGGGTAAGTTATGAAAGTACCCCCACCGATTTGAGGCGGTTATTTCGGTTCAGGGGTATCACGGGCGTTTCACGTGACGGGATTTCACAAGAGGTGGGAGTTTTCGCGCGCGTTGTAATTTTGGAATAGCAAGGCGCGGGTTGAGATGGAGGGAGTTGTCAGAGCACAACGAGACAAAGATTTATCTTAAATATTTTAGGGTAACAAGTCGCGGGACCGCGGGTTGAAGAGGCGGGAGTTTCGCAGCATGATAGACAGAGACGCTAGCTTGAAATTTCGGCATAATAAGGCACAACTTGAAATTTCGGGAGAACAAGCTTAACATGTACCAAAAAAAGACAATTTAGACTAGTATGATATACTATGTACAATGTGTTTAATACGCACAACACACACACAGACACCATTTAGACTAGTAAGGTACACGTGCATTGCAGGCATGAGATTTGGCAACCAAATTATGAATAAATACCACATTATAGCATGTAAGCTTTGAGTAATATATGCATGATGTAAATGTTCATTTAATTCTTATAGTTCATTTCATTCAAAATCATGTAGTTTTTATAAGAAAGCTAATCTATTTTAAGATTCATGGAATTGTGTGTTGTAAGGCATAAAGTAAAAACAAATCATGTAGAAAAACATTTGGGCAATTCTGATACGGAAGATTCTAGAACAAAGAAGAAGTGCTTGTGTTTTGAGGTTTGTGCATTATGCTTAAATTCAACCATAGAGTCTTCTAGATTGTACATGTGGCAAAATCTGGTGGAATCTAGATGATATCCAACGGCCAGTAGTGCTCAAATTTGCCAGCTCTGCACCATCGGATTGGCCTCATCCAACGACCATCTTTCAAGGTTAAAGTTATCCGCACACTATATAAAAGATATATATTAATATATATATAGGGGTATAGATATAGATATGTCATGCGAAAGCCACCCATCATCTCCAATTAGAATAGTGTGTCCATGCACGGATGCAATGTGACCAAACGATGTCTGCCATCGGTATCTCAAATTCAAACCAGTCTGACCTTGTTCAATGTGTATACATTACAACATGCTCGTTTCCAAACCACACCGCACAGATCTCCGTTATATTCATGCATGCATGGGTTTCAAACATCATGATCTCTTATTCAAATATTTGAATTCAACTTTACATTGATTATGACCTCACCTAGTCTTTTACACCCACACATTGGTCTTCTCTTAATAATTGTACCTCTAACTTCCTCTCGTGCATGCATGCACACACACTACCAGTCTGCATTATCCATCGCACACATGCAATCTTTTTCTTCAGGTCGGTCTCCCATGAAGGCACACACACACACACATCCCCCTCTCCATCATATCGGGCATTGTTTATATCTCACGTGCATGCGCAACGATTGATGTTCCTCTGTGTGTGTGTGTATAGCTAGGTCTTTCATAGGTTTCCACATAAACCGATCAACTATATATCTAGTGAGGTCTCACCCTCTTTCCCACATCCACATCGATCAATCTATACCTCTCTATATAGGATTACATATATAGCTAATAGACCCACATTAATTATATATCCAACACCCACTCTCATCATCCATGCCTTCTGCTTCATCTCTCAGGCGCACGCACAATGGCGAAGACAGGGGGCAGCAAGGGCCCCGCCCCGCCCCCCTAACATCACTATATATCGAGGCTAATATGAATGTGATCATTAGACAATTGCTAGTAAAAATGGTTTAAGTTGATGAATTGGCCCTCCTCGTAAAGGATTAACAATGCTTGGCCCCCTAGCTCATGGGACATTTTTCATGGCTCCGCCACTACGCGCAACAGCGCACGTTCTCGCCCCCTCTCTCTAAATATCAATCTCGCAGTTGTGCACTCCTTCATAGTCTCCCTCCATTCGGCCCCTCGCACCATCTTCTAGCCCCCTACCGGATTTTGCCACATGTACAATCTAGCAGACTCCATGGTTGAACTTAAGCATAATGCACAAATCTCAAAACAATAGTGGTTCTCCTTTGTTCTAGAATCTTCCGTATCATAACTACCCAAAGTTTTTTCCTAGTTGAATTGCCATTATTTGTTTTTACTTTATGCTTTACAACGCACAATTGCATGAATCATAAAATAGATTAAGGGCTTCTTTGATTCAAAGGATTCTCAAAGGAATTTTGGAGGATTCTAATCCTTAGGAATTTTTCCTATCTTGGTTGTTTGATTCATAGGATTGTAAACCATAGGAATTTTTCCATATGATTCATTTGCACTAGATTTCACAGGGAACATCCCATCCACTCAAACCTCTTTGAAAGAATTCTGCGTTTTTTCTATGCACAATCCAACACTGGTACAATCCTGTAGGATTCAAGACGACATTCCACTCTAATCACATGTTCTTCCTATTCCCGCGTTTTGGAAATCCTACTAATCAAACAGGACCTAGGTTTTTTATAAAAACTAATTGATTTTGAATGAGATTAACTATAAGAATTAAACGAAGTTCTACATCAGGCATATATGACTCAGAGCTTACATGCTATAGTGTGGTATTTATTCATAATTTGGTTGCAAAATCTGACGCGTGCAATGCACGTGTACCTTACTAGTACTTCGAGTATGTGCAGAACACAATGGCACGTTACACAGTGTCTCTCTTACAGTTCATGAAGCCATGTGGCACATGTGGAGGTGTTGTCGTGACATCTTTGTGTGGATTGATCACAGTGACATGCTGCTGGTTCCAGAAGAATGTACTCATCCTCACTGAGCCACACTGGCGGTACATGCACGAAGCGAAGATGTGCACGCACGCCATGCATGCACTCATTCCCTCGCACGCACACGCGGGTACACGGGCGGACGCAATTTTGTACCAAGATCCACCCCATGTGATAATTTGACGCGTGTAAAGTCCTTCACTTCATTGATGGTCAATTAATAGAGCGCATGCAAATTGAGTGGATGTGAGGGCGGAAGAAAGACATTACTACTCCACTGCGCGCATGCGAGTAGTTAAGTCATGGGTTGCTAGTAGTACTTCCATTGGTCTCCTTCGTATTCTGTGCCAATTTTTGACTGTAACATAATATTTACGCATCTGAGTTGTGTAGTCTACTTGAAATTTATGTTCCACTAAACTCATCGGGAGCCGTTTCGGGCCTCGAAACGAAAACCCATCAATTTATCTTTACCTTGTTCCCATCACATTCGAAAGTACTAGTGCTACAATTAAGTGCAAGCCTGCTCACACCTACTAGTACGTACCAAACCTGAACGTGTTCCTACTATGCTGGTATTAGTACTAGTGCTAGTACTCAGGTTATAAAAAGGGGAACTACCTAACCGAAAATTACTCTACCTTTCCTCCACATAAGTGCTTCTTCTTCATCCGTCCTTGCCATGTCCGGTGCATAGAGCTCTAGGTCGAGAACTACTCGTAACAAGGGAGAAGCAGCCAAGGCTGCGGAAAAAAAAGAGGGCTCGCCGCCACGCAGAGACCTCGAAAGATCTCTCACGGGTTGTGATGGCTCCCAGGAGCGCCCTAGCCGCGGAGGCGAACATGTCGAGCTGTCGGCGCTGGAGTCGTTATCCCTCGACGGCATGCCCGATCAGCTCAATAAGCACCTCAATAAGCAGAAGGAGTTCATCCACGGCTTGGTGGAGATCTTTGAAGGAGAGCCTCGACGTCATGCCCATCGAGCTCAATAAGCGAGGGAGTTGACCGCCCGGCTTGGTGATGCTGTCTTGAAGAAGAGCATTGCCTCGGAGAAGAAGGCGCTGGCGAAATCCTGCAACCGGAGGACAAGGCGAAGCTCTGCCACGAGCTCGACCTGCTGAAGGAGAAGAACGCCGGCTGGAAGAAGCTGCATGAGAGTAGTAGTTCCTCGATGAAGATGTTGCAGGCCCTCGTCATGGAACAGAAGGAGGAGTTGGTCAAGCTCCACATCGAGCACCCGATTGCTATCAAGGTACGTAATGCGGCCGTGGAACAGATGATGAAGGCTCGCATCAAGAAATCCCGCGTCATGGACACAATGAAGAAGATGGCGGAGGAGACGCGCAAGGAGATGGAGGTCATGGAGGCGATGAAGAAGCGATTCACGACTCATGGCGAATTAGATCATTTGGGGTGATAATCTTCCTTCTTATTTTGCTCATGTGTTTCTTCTTTTGCTTCGGGTATTTCGCCGCACGTGTCATGTTCTCTGCGAGGCATGAATAGAACAATGCTAACAATGAGATGACTATCAAATTAGATCATTTTTATCGCCATATGACACTGGGCTGCCGTGTTTCATGCTCCTCCATCGTAGTACTACTCCAGTGGAAAACTTGAGTATACCAAGACGGTTCTTTGCTCCTCCTCAGGTCGTCGGCACATTTATACGAGCAGTCAAATCACAAGGCCTCGCCTTCCAGCAGTAATGAGCCGTCAAAGCACAAAGGCCCTCGCCTCTTGTGAAAAGGACCAAGCTAGACTGCCCCTCCCTCTAGCCTTGTAAAAAATGTATACATTTGTACAGTAGTAGTATCAATGGATTGTGCCATGAGCAAAATTAACAAGATGAAATTAAAGAAAAAAGGTGGTACATATAGAGAGCGCTCGTCGCCAAATTATGCATATACTATATGACACTACCCACTATGAAGGTACTAGTAACATAGACTAGTAACTAGTCTATGTTACTCTCCACTATGACCAGCCAAAGTCGAGGCGCGGATACCAACGAGGGCCTGGTTGTGTCTATACTTGGACAACTCATCCGACTGCATGCGCACCAGGCAGACGAAGCTCGTGTCGTGTTGGTGCCGTGTGCGGCCTGCACATTAACCAAAACCTCGTGCCTCCATCTTAGCCTCCGTGTTTTAAACTTCTCAATCTCAAGGCCAAGGAGCAACGTGAAACCTATGATAGAGCCAATCGGATGGTTGAGAACACTACAATTCGTAGCTACAGATGCGTGTGTGAGAGAGGACGAGTGCGTGTGTGCACCTCTTCTCAGAGTACAAGTGTATGTGGGTGGCATCGACCTAGGGAGCAGTGATGGTGCATGCGAGAAGTCCCGAGAGATAGGTGTAATGCGTCTGAAAAAAGACTAGTCTATAGCTCGCCACGAGGCTATTCCTGTCGAACGCCAAGCGTAAGATATGTATCCGACGGTGCCAGTTTTTGCACGTACACAGCAGTAGAAAAAGAACTAGTACCATGGCATATGCTACACCACGGCCGAGAAGACGTGCTGACGTTACGCCATCCGGGAATAGTGCCGCACTTCGAAACTAGAACCATCAATAAATTTTGAGTGCGTCTCTTCACATTCCAAATTACTACTACTACCACGCTATATTTAATTGCAAACCTGTTCACACCGATCACAACCTAAACGGTTCCCACTTAGGAGCGTATTAGTAGTACTCGGTTATAGATACTACTATGCTAAGATGACTGCACATTCCTCCTCAACTCCTCATCCACAAAAAACAATCAAGTCAATCAAGCCATAGCCAGCGTGAGTTCTGGGTCGAGAGATTTCCACTAGGGAGAGGTGAGCATGGAAGAGGAAACATGAGAGATGTCCCGCCTCGTAGCGAAAGCAGCCGACATGTCCAGCAGCAAGATAGCAACAGAGGTCCCTTGGCGCCGCCAAGCAACCACGAAGGTCCCGCCGAACCGTCGATGTAGCAGACTGGTCCGGCCACGCAATGAAGCAGCAGAGATGTCCCTTGGCGCGCGAAGCAGCGAGGTCCCGCCGCACATGTGGCTGGGAAAATTTCATGGGAGGCGAGGACTCTTACAGGCGAATGCATGCGATAGTCCGTAGCCAGATGGATCAGATCTCCGGCTGGGCGAGGTTGCAGGACGAGGCTACCGGCATCATCCGTCAACTAGGGGAGGGCAATGTGAAGCTCCGGGGCGAGCACGACCTGCTGAGGGCGAAGATCACTGGAAGGGCGAAGCAGGAGGAGGAGACGGCTGCCTTGTTATAGAGGACGGGCGTCATCATCAAGAAACTTATGGACGAGAATGCCATGCTCCGCATCGAGCGCAACAGGCTGGTGGAGGAATCCATGGATGCTGCCAAGCAGCGTATTAAGGACATGAAACTGATGAAAGAGATCATCGCCCGCCGCGAGAACTAGTCTCCGCGACCTGCAGCGCATAAAGAAAGTAGAGATCAGCGAGCGAGATTGTTGTATGCGTCTTCCTTCTTCTTTTGCCCCTGTGTATTTCAGGCGTAGCCACATGTTGGCCTTTTTAAGTATCTTCCTAATTATGTAAGACAATTATTATCCACTCTCGTCGTCCTTATATATATTCATCAGTCTTGCTATAAGTCGCAGTAGATGCTATATAGGTCCGCCGGATCTTACATCAAGATCCATGCAAAATTTTCTTTTCAAATTTTATTTTTTCTCTCTTAAATCTCAGTCGAGTGAGACATTGCCAGGCCATTAAACAGAGGCTCGGGCGCCATCAATGGAGACCTTGGGAGAGAGGTGGACGGCAGATGGAGGTCAAAGGGCTCTCCTCCCGATAAGCATGCGCAGAGGTCTGATCGCACGCCTCCCGTACTCAAATAGCTACCCTGCACGGCGCCTCCTAGCTAATAAAAAAAGGGGACGTGTGGCGGCACATAAATGGTAAATAGAACGCCCACAGTTTCAATAATACTTGTGTTTCTGATTGTAACGTGACAACACTTGTTCCAAAATGACCTTGTTGATTGTTAATGTGTGCGCCTTCGCAAATCGGACATCAAAATTACCACAACATGTTGGTGCCATGTCATGACACCAAGCCAAGTTTAATGATTTTCATGCGTGTTTCGGATTTACAGGAATTAAAAAAACCAAGTTTCTCAATGTTTCCAGCCGAGCCATGACGCCCAGATGTTTGAATTTCATTCACATTTCTGGCATGGGACATAGAAATTTACCCGAGGACACACATGTGATTTTTCAACCAGCTTTGGTGCACTGGAGCATGTGCTTGTATTTAAAATTTGAATTATGCACACAAAGGTGACACGTTCCCTCTCAGAACCACGAGCCTTCTTGAGAGAAGCTCCGGTTTGCAAGAAACTTATACCAAAACTTGTTCCTATTCTCCAAAAAATTTACCACATCATGGTAGTACCATGACATGACACCATGCCAAGTTTCATGATTTTTAGGCGTGTTTTGGATTTACAAGAATTTTAAAACCAAGCTTCTCAATGTTCTCGGCCGAGCCACGATGCCCAGATGTTTGAATTTCATTCCCATTTCTTGCATGGGACCTAGAAATTCACCCGAGGACACACATGTGATTTTTCAATCAACTTTGGTGCACGGGAGCTTGTGCTTGTAGTTAAAATTTGAATTGTGCACATTAAATGACCAGAAACTCAATTAATGTATAAAAAGGCCAAATGAACCCGGAATAATTCCAAAATTTAACAGGGCACTCATATAGTTCTATGTTGCCTCTGTAAAGAAAATCTGGGGGGAGGCAGCATATATTGTTTCACACACAAAGGTATAAAGAAATAAAGAAATTAGCATACCCATTTAATTCTTGGGTTCTTATTATTTATGCCACTAGTTGTGTATCACTACTCAGTTTTGCCATTAGAAGTTACAACTACTCAAAAATGCCATCGATCCGTGAGATGCCTGCTCAAAAATGCAATTAGATATCTAAAAAATGCCATCGTTAAGTTAGATGTTTGCTCAGAAATGCCATTAGACATTGTTATTTTCACGTCAAACCCGTTGACCATGTTACATGACAAAAATAAGCCAATTCTCACAATGATAAGTTAATGGTGTCCAGCACAACACACCCCTCAAATAAAACTAAGCACCCTGGAATTTTTTGACAAAACTAAGCACCCTGAAATTCTTTGACAATTAAACTGCTAGCTATATGATGTTGTCCATATATATTGTACATATATAATGTGAAGAAACGAGTGGTACTACTATACCAACTAAAAGATGAAATGTACGAAATATAACGAGAAGAAACATAACATAGTTATGTTGGGGGCTCAGCACAACACACCCCTCAAATAAAACTAAGCACACCAGAAATTAAACTAAGCAACTAATCCGGTAGACACTGCATTAGAACCACCATGAGCAATGACACTGCCACCTTACTCGGAGTCCTCGTCCACGTCCTCGACTTCGTCCTTGTCCCTCTTCCTCTTGGGCGATACTTCTTTGCTTGAACCGCACACTTGGCTCTTGCTCTTCATCCAACCCTTGTAGATATTGAAACAAAGGTAGCCATCCATTGTAGCATAGTGGATGTGGTCTATATCTAGTACAGTCCACTGCCATGCACGATGAAACATGTGCGGAGGTTTCTTCAGTTCACCGTACGAAGGATGAACCATGGCTCCTGCCAGGGTCAGCATTGAAGGCTGATCAAGGGAGGGCACCAGCCCTTCCTTCTGGAGGTCGAAGGGGTCGCCTACAATGAGGCCTATCTGACCCAGGATTTCCTTGTCGTTCCTAAAGTCTACAGTAACGAATTTGACTCGGCCGCCCTTGAGGAACTTCTTAAATTCCTCGCACTCAACGTCGGCATGGCATATGTGGTAGACCAAGCATAAGTCATGCACACAAACCTGGATCACGGCGGGCTTCTTCTTCTCTGCCTCCTTTAGTTTCTTCTTGCTTCCCAGGACTGTGGTGTACTCAACATCTAGCCTAGTGACCCACTCATCATTTGAGTTTTCGAACATGCGTTTGAAGCGAGCAAGGCATTGTTTCACCGTTGTGGAAGAACGGGTGTAGATGACGTCGAACTCATCGCCGGTGATGGTTCTAACCTTGTACTCACCGCCGATCATGGAGATTTGGGACGCCATGGATTTGGGAGGAGGGTTAGGATTAGTGGAACTGCCATAATGTGAAAGGACGGGACGACTAGGAGCAGTTTATCGATTGTAAAAATGTCGAGTGGGGGGCGCGTGCGAGTGGCAGGGTAGTGGCATGCCTCGTGGATAAATGGATTCATGCACAGTACTATGGGGGCCCAATTAGATGTCATGTCTACTCGACGCCCAATTAATTGGCTTTCGATGTCATGTCAAGCGTTGGGAAAATTATAGGTGATACGAAGCTTTCCATTCAACCATGAGATGGGCTTCAGAGAGCCCTTGGATTAGAGATCGAACGGTTGCATGGCGCGATTCTAGACCTATGGGTGAATATCCTATCCTGGAGGGTTATTCTGCACATTTTCAGCAACTTAGCATGCGATCGTTCGATCTCAAATCCAAGGGCTACCAGCAGCCCGTATCATGGTCGCGCCTACCACGACCGTCGCCTCGCTCGCGCGGTCGCGCCCTTGGAGATTTAACACGGTGCGTTAGGCTATCTGATGTTGGCATGTCATACATAGTCATCACTTAGTCACTCATACAACAAGGTTAGCTATAAGGTTGGCTATAAGAGTATTTTTTGTTTACTTCTCTCTATCTCTTTCTTCATAGTATTTATTGCATTTGCCAAGGAGTGACCTCTTCCAATGAAATGGTGCTTAGATGAGGTGCTATGGGCATTAAATGGCTTAGCAACTCAAGTCCCCAATGCATAGGTGCTTAGTTTTTTGTTGCTAAGTTTGCTTCGTCTAGGTACACACGCTTATCACCGTTTCTTCCTGGGTCACCAAACTAGTCTCTCTCTTCTTAATTAACTTGCCACATCAGACTTTATGCCTATGTGGCAGGCTTAGCACCTGTGGGATCAAGTACAATAGTGGGCTATAAGCCCGCTTTACATGGCATTTTTGCATATGTGGGTGAAAGAGGCAAGGAAAAAGTGGAGGAGTGGGCTCTCAAGAAAGAGCCAGCCTCTACACGGTGGAGCATCGGGAGAGGCACCTCTATGGAGGTGGTCGGGAATCGGGAGACTCACGCCAGTCGTAGTGCCACAGTTAAAATGATAATGGCAAGTCAAATCACCGGGCCCCACCTTTCCAGCAGTAACTCACTGTCAAATCACACAGCCCTACGTTTGCAGCAGCCTACTCCCTCATCTTCTCGCGTCTCTGTCGAACCGACTAGGCGGAACTGCCCCGCCTACCGCACGGGAGAAGCCCCGCCCTCGACTTTTAAATAGTACAATATACTAATTTTGTATCCATGGATTGCGCCATGGAGCAAAGCCTCAAGAGAACGGCGGCACACATGTACGGAGTATACAGCACGCCCGTCGCGTTCGCGTCGCACCCCAGACGGTCGGTCCGTCTGGCACGCCGCTCTCTGAATGCAACGTGCGTCATATTGCGTTTGCACACACATGTGGGACCGCAATTGAGAACCGACCATAGGCACACTCCCCGGCCCCGCAAGTCGGGTGAGTTAATAGAAGAGAGAGACGAGCGATAGTACTACTAGAGAAGTGCCGTAGGAGTAAATACATTGGTACCTGGACGATCCCTGCAAGACACGAAAAAACAGTTCGTCCATGCATGTGACCAGACTCCAGCAGACACGCCTGGATTGGCTATCGTCTACATATCGTGGAGGCTGTGTTGTACAGGGCTGTAGTTCTGGTGAGAAATCTAAAAAAGGTTTTCTTGTCATCTCGCAAAATTAGGTGTCATGTGCTTCGGATCACTGCGAGGGTTAAACAACGACAATTGAGTTGGGCTAGTCATTGGGGGCACATGCACGAAGACTACTCGGCTGTCATCTAGGTCAAGCCGGCTATGTTAATTAGGGCATCTATCGACGGACTGCTTTTCTATGAGTTTATCTTTAATTTGAGCTTTGATCCTCGTCTAGTTTGTCCGTCGGGATTCATCTTGTCTCCTGTGGGAAGTGAGATTATGATTTCTTGTCATGTGGCATTTTTTCGTGTTATATGTTATAATCCGGTGCTTTAGATCAAAATGACGACAATTGCGCCTCCGGGGCACGTGCATGAAGACTTCTCGACAGTCATTGTCGAGGTCAAGCCTGCTTCGGCCGGTAGACAAAAGAAAACTAGTACTCCACTGTATAGGCAGGAGCCTCCGCGCTTGCTTGCTAGTGTTGCTCTCTTCACACTGTCTCGTCCTCTCCACATCTAAACACGATAGCGGTGGCCACACACTCTCTCTCTACTCACTGCTGGTCACAGATCCAGCCGTATCCTCTCCGCCGGGGAAGGTGAGAAGGTGCAACGTTCACGCGGTCGTCCTCGGCGACGGCTTTTACCAACTGCCGGCGCGTCCCGATCAGCATGCCTTGCCGTTCTCTCCCAAGCATCACTGGCGAGGGAGGGCCTCCCACCCCTTCTTCCTCGCTGCCGTAGTGTGGGCAGATCCGGCCTCCCGCCGCCCACCTAGTGACATCCCGGCGACCCTCAGGTATAACTTCCTTCGAAAACGGCCTTGCTCTACTTCCCGAGCTCCTGACGTCGCTGCATTTGTATCTTTTACTATTTCTCAGGCCCCCTCGTAGATAGGATCAATCGGCTGTTCGAAAACCACCTAATTTTTTACTGTTAAGAGGTAAAACTAGTTCATGCACTCAAATCTAGTAGTACTTGGTTCAAACAAGGAAGGAAGGGGGTGGGGGTGGGGGAAGATTTGTTACCTGAATCTAGGACTTGGTCGAAAGAGGAAATAATGGGGGCGAAAAGTAGCAGAGACTGGCTATCCAAATGGTCTCTAGGTCTAATAGGGAAATAAAGAGAACGCAATACAAACTCAATATAAACCTGATCTATTGGTTGAAAAAGGAAAGAAAGTGGGCACTGGGGGACAAGTCAACAAAGTAAGTCCAACACTAGATTTGCTAGCCTCACACAGTATAAGGTGGCTATATACCGAACAAAAATGGAACCAACCCAGATATCCTCTTTTGATGTTTGTTGCCCAGAGTTGCTCTTATGTAATGCCACTGGTAAAATGTAGCAGTCGCACTGTTAAAAGTAAGGACACGTTAAATCAATGTTGTTTTCAATGTAATGCCTCCAGTAATTTGAATCAATGGCACTTTTTTTCATGTCCTGCTAAATTTCCCATTAAGATTAGTTGCTTCTTTTCGTTAGAGATGCAACTGTCCTGGTTCGCCTACTCTCTCGTGCCCAAATACCGACTCTTTAGCAGTTGTTAATGTAATGTTGTTGTTAAAATAAAGCAATGGCACCATTAAAGTAATGTCATATTTAACGGTCATCATAGTTAATCCTAATGCCCACACTAATATCTAGCAATGCTGCTAGAAATTGCTACTGTCCTTGTACGATTTCCATTCAGATAAGGAACATGCTTTTTTTAATTTGATGCATGTTTCATCACTTGTTAGTCACCCTCCTTTCCACCTTTTTTGTGCAAACAGAGATATACATTTCACTCTTGATCTTAGTTGAACTGCACAAATGATATCCAAATTATAGTTGAACATTCCAATGGCTTCACGACCGACCTTGATGTTGCTCAACTTTATTGCAACTAATGAAGAAGAAGCTCTGTGGGTTTCGTTTTCTGATGGAAATGGAACAAGGGCTGGAGCCCTTTTCTTAAAAAAAAAAAAAGAAGCTTCTAGTGTCGGTGTCAAAACCGGCGGATCTCGGTGGGGGGTCCCGATCTGTGCGTCTAGGCTGATGGTGTTGACACATGATTCTGGCACAATGCAGAATGCAATGGAGATGGCCTCAAATGAAAAAATATTCTGAATGAGAAATTTCACATTGCCGAATGGAACAACTTTAATGTTTGGACCATAATTATTCGGCATCATATCAAAGACCAAAACTACACTCAGATTGTCATGTTTAGGTGTTCTGAGTGCTTTTTGGTCAATTAAGCCTCCAGGACAACCTCGGATGAAGTAATGCTCTACATGAATTGTCTTCGTCTCGTCAAATCGGTCAATTTTTATATAAAAATCATCTCAATCCGAGTTCGTATGCAAAAGTTAGAGCTATCTGAATGCAGCCCTGTCAAGAGGCGAAATATGACGCGGGAGACCAGACATGTCTTGGCAAGTGCCTGACGTAATGCGTTAGTGTTTTGCCCCAGAAGATGGCCTCGAATTGGAAAACGTTCAACACTAAAGTTTTTCGTCTCGTCAAAACAGTCAACTTTGCTTTTGGGCACATTTTCATCCGAAGTCGTTTACTGCCTCAAAGACCTTGCCGGGGAAAGCTTGCCGCCGTGAACAGTAACCTTGCCGGGAAAAGCTTGCCGCCGTGAACAGTAACCTTGCCGGGGGAGAGCTTGCCGCCGTGAACAGTAACCTTGCCGGGAGAGCTTGCCGCCGTGAACAGTAACCTTGCCGGGGGATAACTTGCCGTCATGAACAGTAACCTTGCCGGGGAAAGTTTGCCGCCATGAACAGTAACCTTGCCGGGAAAGCTTGCCGCCGTGAACAGTAGAAACTGTCGAGGCCAATCCGACCAGATGCTGAAGATGGGCTCAAATACTTATCTAGAGGGCTTCGAATGAAAAAGTGCTCAACAAGGGAGTTGTTCGTAACATCGAAACGGTCAACTTTGCTTTTAGAGTCATCATCATCCGACGTAGTATATGACCTGCAGAGACGCTGCAAGAGTCGGACGGTCCGGTCAGCTACATGAACGAGTCCGACTCGAAATTAGAGATGACCCCGTGGAGTATTCAAGATGGCCTTATTTGGAAAAGTGATCAACATACGGATTGTTGGCCTTGTCAAAGCACACAAAATTGATATTTGAACCGTCTCCATCGGAAGTCATATGCAGATTCCACGGCCCACGCAAGGAGCTAGACAGAAGATTGGACCAGATTCGGGCTGAATCCGAGTGGGACCAGAACTAGGACTCTAGGACGTGAATTGATGTAATTTTCTTGTAAGGAAAGCCTAGATAAATCCTTTGCTTATGCAGGAAGTCCAGCCGCCTCTTATATATGTTGGGGGTGACGGCCGATTAAACAACACACAATCAGAACCAATCAATATACTACTTTTTCTGTCTCGTTTTATCTCTCCACCGTTTTCTCTCTCGTTCTTCGCTGTTCTTCGTGTTTGAGAGCTGCGAATCCCGAGGCTCTAGGGGCGGCGAATCGACCCAGGGCAGCCCATAGCCGCCGCAATCCTCGACCGGGTCCCTCCCGGTGCTTGTGAGGTTTCTGCAAAAGCGCCCGCCGACTGTCTTGTGTATCGCGCTGTCGGTCGGGTCTCCTTCGACGTGAGCTGCGGTGTATCACCCCCGATGTCGAGGGTACACGTGACGTGTTCGTGTGTCAACACACTTTTTGGCAACTCCGCTGGGGACCGAAGATCAATCATCATCATCCACCATGTCCGATCTTCCCAAGCCATCCGAGGTAGACGCCGATAACATCATTAAGCCCTGTCTTGATGAGATATCGGCTGATCATCGCCAAGTCTATGAGGAGTACAAGAAGGCGGCGAAGAGAAGGATTTGCAGGAGTTCCTTGCAAAGTTCAAGAAGGATCGCCAAGGCAACATCACTCCGATTGAAGAAATCAAGTTCCTCCTCTTCAAACCGAAAGCGAGTTAAACCTTACGTGAGTACTACCTTTTCTCTGAGCGGTGGGCTGAGATTGAAAGTCGTATTGCTGATGGTAACAATCTAGTCTATCAAACTTTCATAGAAAATACTAATGCTCGAAGAATACATCTCAATTGACTAGTGGTAATAATGGTGTAGCTGCTAGTGTGCAAAACCCTAATCGGGCTTTACCTATTGCATCGGCGCCTCCCGTGCCGATGGCTTATTATCCTACCCAAACAAATCAGATTGTGGTTGCACCCATTAATCCTATTATGAGCATGCCAGGTTCGGTGGCAACGCCGAACCCAACCTTACCTACAGCTACAACCACTCGACCACTAGCAAATTGTGGGTCAACATACCTGCCACAATTCCTACCTACAGCTAGTAATCATACTCCTCCTATGCCACTGCCACAAGCTTCATCGTCCATTGTGGATGATGGTCTAGTTAATCTTAGAGAAGAGATGGCTAAGATGCTTCGAGAGGATTTTGGGGTTGAGTTACCTCGGAATCGGATTTACCAAAAGCCGTACCCCGAGTACTTTGATGCCATCCAGTGCCCTCCAGGATATAAAATTCCAGATTTTGTTAAGTTCAATGGAGAGGGCACAAAAACCACATGGGAGCATGTTAGTCAATACTTGGCACAATTAGGTGAAGCAGGTTCACTAAATGAGTTGAAAGTGCGTTTATTTCCTTTATCATTAACTGGTACCGCATTTTCATGGTTTTCTTCTTTACCACATGGTTCCATTCGAGTTTGGTCGCAGCTAGAGCAGAAATTTCATGATCACTTACAGCGGCGACAATGAACTCAAGTTGTCACATCTAACATCGGTTAAGCGAAGCATGATGAATCGGTCTCCGATTACGTCAAGAGATTCAGAGAAACAAAAACCGATGTTTTAGTTTGGTGATAACCGAGAGAGACTTAGCAGACCCTAGTCTTTGAGTGGTTTGAGAAATCCCAATAGAGAAAAGTTAGAGGGCTATGAGTTCTTAAATATTAACCAAGTCTTACAAAGGGCTTTGGCTCAGGAAAGTCGAAGCAAAGATCTCGAAGAAGTGCATAGATACAAAGCCGATCGTCCAAAGATGAATATGGTGGAATATGATAGTGATCACTCGGACGATGAGGGTGATGTTTTTGCTACTGAATTTGTTTGGCCATCTAAGGCCAAACCCTTTACTACAATGATCTGAAACCGATTCATAAGAATCGTGATGAAGATATGAAGTTTACTTTTAACATTGCTAAGTGTGATAGAATATTTGATGCTTTGCTGCAGGCTAAGATTATTAGAATATCTCATACTTTACCGCCGTTTGAAGAGCTGAAACGGCGTGCTTATTGCAAGTATCATAATTCTTTTCTCATGCTACTAACGATTGCAATGTTTTTCGACGACGGATACAATCGGCCATTAATGACGGACGATTGAACTTTTACGAGATGCAAGTTGATAAACAACCCTTTCCAATGAACACCATGGATTTAGATGGGAAGAAGCTGCTCATTCGGCCGGAGGTAGCCGAATCTGCTAATAAAGCTAATGTCATTGTTGGTGAGCCCAGGAAAGACAAAGAGGGTAACAAGGTTTTGGGGAGACATGTTGTGCTTGATAAGCAACGATGGCAAGGAAGTGATCAAGATCACCATCAAGAATCCTACACTCGGGGCAAACACAGGTGCAGCAGGACACTCGAGTTAAATTTGTCAAGCCCAAGAGGCCGAAGTTGGCAAATGGAAGAGGAATGAAGCTAAAGTGCAGCATAAGCGGATCAAGTCAACTTTGATATGTTGCTGTCCAAATATGCTAATCGATCAATTTGGTTCCAGCTCTAACCGCCATCATACTTGAAACGACCAAGGTCACCATCGGATGACATATTCAGTCAATATGTGAAACCGAGTGGACCAAGGGCACAGTTTTCGGAAGAGCAGAGGCAATCATGTGGAATCGACTTGATTACTCATATAATGGCCGGCCGAACATTGGTGACTATTAGTCGGCTAGTCAACATATGCTCGAAAGTGGAAACTATCCTAGTGTACGAATGCACCCAGTGGAAGCTATCCAAATGAAAAATATGGATGGGTAGATTTCATCCGAGTGAAATCCATCCAAGTGAGTTCCATCCGAGTGGATTCCATCGAGTGGCGCCCATCAAGTGGATTCCATCCGAGTAAAAAGGTGCTAGAATGGAAATTTCATGCATCTGGAAAGTCGAAAAGAATGGCGTATTAAGTCACCAAGTGTTGCAGCAGTTGAGTCGGGAAAAGGCAAGGAGAAAATGGATATCGACTCACTTATCTTGGGCATGAAACATTCCCCATACAGCAGCCGACTTTGCATAATCACTCGGCCGAGCCGATACTTGCTATCGGCGCCAAAACACTCGACTAATGACCATGAAGCAAGCACCAGCCAAGTAAAGGTGAGAGATGCTAAATACACTCGACCAAAGTGGTGTCCTCGAGGGCTAACAAATACACGTAAGAGGAAACTACAGAGGTTAAGGAGTCAAGAGATGGCGGAGCAGGAGGCCGAGAAGCAAAGGGATAAGTTGTTCAATGACACTCGGCCCATGGTTCCGACAAAACAAGTGTGGAGACCTAAACAAATACAAGATACATCAGTTTCTACATCTATCACAGAAGTGCCTACACCACCCAAGGAGGACGATGCAACAGCTATTACATAAATGCGCAACACTTCTTACTTCTCCTTCACTCGACCAGATTTCAGAATCGGTCGATCCACTTGAAGAAGAGGCTGATATGTTAGACTATGAGTCTACACCGGTCCATGAAGGTATGGATATCAATATGGTATATTACTTACCTGCTGAGTTTCGTGCTGTAGATGAGGAAGGGGAAGTGGCTCAACTGGATTTTGGCCCTAAAAACGCAATATTCGAGAAGACAAAAGAACCAATAACACATTTGAAACTGTTGTATCTTAGAGGTCATATCAATGGATCGCCACTCAGTCGAATGCTTGTTGATGGTGGTGCTGTGGTAAATCTTATGCCCTATTCGGTCTTCAGGAAATTGGGTTTGCCTGATGAAGAATTGATCAAGACCAATATGGTGCTCAACGGGTTTGAAGGCAAAGAGAGAACTGAAGCCAAAGGTGTGATGTATGTGGAGCTTACAGTCGGAAGCAAAACTTTGGCTACTGCATTCTTTGTCGCTGAGGTGCAAGGTAACTACAACGTTATACTAGGCCGTGATTGGGTTCATGCAAACCAGATGCGTGCCATCCACTACGCACCAGTTTTTGATTGAAGGGTTGATGATGAAGTGGAAGTCATTCATGCGGATAACTCGGCTGTGTTGCTTTGGCCGATACATCGGTGGATTGGCAACATCCCAATGCTACTTGCTTGACGGGACGTGACTTATCGAGTTTGATTTTCTCGGTAGCGACCAAGAATGGTTTTGTGCCCGTGTCTTTAAAGCCGACTGAATGCAATCGGCTCCAAGGTATGATGTGTTTAAATGGATCCTAATTCCGAGTGGTTACAAAAACGTCTTGTAAAATATCGGTCCAGTGAGGACGATATGTATGAGTCCATAGAGGAATTGGATGACATGGATAAACTTGGACAAGGTTTTACATCGGTTGATCCATTAGAAGAGATAGATATTGGAGATGGTTCATCACTTTCGACGGCATTTATAAACAAAAATTTGAAAGCCGATTGTAAGGCTAAATTAGTCGAGCTATTGAAAGAATATGTTTGTTGCTTTGCATGGGAATATCATGAGATGCGAGGTTGAGCCGAGAGCTAGTGGAGCATCGGTTGCCTATAAAGGCGGTTTTAGACCTTATAAGCGATCGGCGAGAAAGTTTAATCCAAAACATATGACCGAATCAAGGAAGAGATCGATTACGCTTGAAGCTAATTTCATTCAACCTTGCGGTATGCCGAGTGGATTTCTAACATTGTCCCAAAGTGGAGAAGAAGGGATCCGGCAAGTTGAGGGTGTGCATTGACTTCAGAGATTTGAATAGGGCTACACCCAAAGATGAGTATCCCATGCCAATAGCCGATATGCTTATTAATGATGCTTACGGACATAAGGTTATTAGCTTTCTAGATGGTAATGCGGATACAATCAAATTTTTATGGCTGAAGAGGACATGTACAAAACAGCTTTCCGATGTCCTGGTTTCCTTGGTTTATTTGAGTGGACGGTGATGACATTCGGATTAAAAATCTGGAGCCACATATCAAAGAGCTATGAATTTGATTTTTCATGATTTACTCGGTATCATACTTGAAGTTTATATTGATGATATTGTTGTCAAATAGGATGCTTTTGAATCTCACTTGGCCGATTTGCGTTTAGCTTTTGAGAGAATGAAAAGGTATGGACTAAAGATGAATCCTTTGAAATGTGCATTTGGCGTGTTAGCTGGCAAATTTTTGGGTTTCATTATTCATGAAGATGGCATCGAAATTGATCCCAAAAAGATAGAGGCCATACAGAAAGTGGAGGCTCCAACATGCAAGAGAGATATGCAAAAGTTCCTTGGCAAGGTCAACTATTTGAGAAGGTTCATAGCCAATCTGTCAGGGAAAGTTGATGCATTTACTCCTATCCTCCGGTTAAAGAATGATGTTGATTTCACTTGGGGGGCAAAACAGCAAGAAGCCTTTGATATGATCAATAATTATTTGTGCACTCCTCCGGTAATGAAAGCACCCAAGCATAGAGAGCCTTTTAAGCTTTATATCGCAGCAGAGGAAGGTGTTATTGGTGCTGTTTTGACTCAAGATACCGAAGGAAAAGAGCATGCCATTACGTATTTGAGCAGACGCTTATTGGACGCCGAGACAAGGTATACATTTATTGAAAAACTATGTCTATGCTTATATTATGCTTGCACAAAATTGATACATTACCTAGTGCCGAGTGCTTGTGTAGTAGCTTGTCAAACCAATGTCATTAAGTACATGTTGCATAGGCCAATTCTTAGTGGTAGAATTGGCAAGTGGGCTTATGCTTTGATTGAATATGATTTGGCTTATGAATCTCTAAAATCCATAAAAGGCCAAATTGTTGCTAATTTCATTGTTGAACATCGGATTAATGACAAGCATAATGTTGATATGAACCTTGTTTCATTAGTGCCATGGAGATTATACTTTGATGGTTCAGTTTGTAACAATGGCCAAGGTGTTGGTATTGTTTATATATCTCCTCATGGTGCTGTTTTTGAAGCATCATGCCGCTTAGAATATATTTGCACAAACAATCAAGCCGAATATGAAGCATTGTTATTCGGCCTAGAGATGTTGCTTGCTATAGGTGTTACCCATATTGAGGCTTATGGTGATTCGTTACTAGTGGTGCAGCAAGTATCCAAAGTCTTTCAGTGTTTGGACGAATCACTTAATGTTTACCTTGATAAATGTCTAGATATAATTTCTACTTTGGATTGTTTTAGCATTGCTCATATATCTAGGCATGACAATTGGGAAGCAAATGATCTGGCACAACAAGCATCTGGATATCATGTTGGTCATGGCATGTTTCATATCTCTCAAAGACCGATGTCTTGTCTTGCCAATATGGGAGAGGTTGAACCTGAACTCACTGATTCGGCCATTAACGAAAAATCTAGTGCAGGTGATAATTCCGACTGGAGAAAGCCCATTGTTGATTACTTGTGCAATCCGAATGAAAGGGTGGACAGGGCTGTTCGGCGTATGGCCTTCAAGTATACAATGAGAGATGATAATCTTTATCGGTGAACAGTCGATGATGTTCTTCTAAAATGTTTGGATGAGGACCAGGCAAGAGTTGCTATGGGAGAAGTACATGAAGGTATTTGTGGCACTCACCAGTCGGCTCCCAAGATGAAATGGTTATTGCGACGTGCTGGGTTTTATTGGCCTACTATGATTAATGATTGCTTCAGATATTATAAAGGATGTGAAGCTTGTCAAAAGTTTGGTGATATTCAATTGGCTCCTGCTGCTATGTTACATCCTATTATCAAACCATGGCCTTTCAGAGGTTGGGGTTTAGATTTCATTGGACAAATCCACCGTCTTCTTCAAAAGGGCATCGGTTCGTATTGGTGGCAACTGATTATTTCACTAAATGGTGCAAGCAGTACCTCTCAAGAACATGACACATGCGGAGGTAATTCAATTCATAATCGAGCACATTATTCATAGATTCGGTATTCCTCAAACGTTAACTACGGATCAAGGTTCATATTTCATGTCACACCAAGTCAGAGAGTTTGCCGAATCTTATAACATAAAGTTGCTCAATTCCTCTCCGTATTATGCCCAAGCTAATGGACAAGCTGAGTCTAGCAATAAAATTTTAATCAAGCTCATCAAGAAGAGGATTGAGGATAATCCGAGGAGATGGCATGAGTTGTTGTCTGAAGCTTTGTGGGCACATAGAATTTCAAGGCATGGTGCTACCAAGGTGACTCCATATGAGCTTGTATATGGCCAAGAGGCTGTTTTACCAGTGGAAGTAAATTTGAATGCTTTGAGAATAGCCAAACAAAATGATTTATCGGCAGTAGAGTTTTATAACTTGATGATGGAAAATATTGATGAAGTTGTCGATAAACGTTTGGTTGCTTTGAAGTACATAGAGAGAGACAAGTTGAGGGTTGCAAGAGCTTACAATAAGAAAGTTAAGTTGAAGAATTTTCAAGTTGGTGATCTCGTCTGGAAGGTGATTACGCCGATTGGTTCAAGAGATAGGAAATTCGGGAAGTGGTCTCCGAGTTGGGAAGGTCCTTTTAGAATTACAAGGGTTGTTCGGAAATTCATATTTGGTGGAATCAATACAAGGGCATTGTTACCCCGATCTCTCAACGGAAAATATTTGAAGAAGTACCACCCGAGTGTGTGGCAGGAAGCCTGAGTAGGCAATGGCCGATATACGACTATCGCCCTTAGCACAAACATGGCCGATACATAATTATCGCCCTGAGGAACATGAATGGCCGATGGAGTGTTGACATCGTCCTTAGAACGAACACTATGCATATTATTTTTCGGCGTGCAAGCTTTGCCGAAAAACAGGGGGCCATGTGTTGACACCTGATTTTGGCACAATGCAGAATGCAATGGAGATGGCCTCAAATGAAAAAATATTCTAAATGAGAAATTTCACATTGCCAAATGGAACAACTTTAATGTTTGGACCATAATTATTCTGCATCATATCAAAGACCAAAACTACACTCAGATTGTCATGTTTAGGTGTTCTGAGTGCTTTTTGGTCAATTAAGCCTCAGGACAACCTCGGATGAAGGAATGCTCTACATGAATTGTCTTCGTCTCGTCAAATCGGTCGATTTTATATAAAAATCATCTCAATCCGAGTTAAATGCATAAAAGTTAGAGCTATCTGAATGCAGCCCTGTCAAGAGGCGAAATATGACGCGGGAGACCAGACATGTCTTGGCAAGTGTCTGACGTAATGCATGAGTGTTTTTCCCCAGAAGATGGCCTCGAATCGGAAAACGTTCAACACGAAAGTTTTTCGTCTCGTCAAAACAGTCAACTTTGCTTTTGGGCACATTTTCATCCGAGGTCGTTTACTGCCTCAAAGACCTTGCCGGGGAAAGCTTGCCGCCGTGAACAGTAACCTTGCCGGGGAAAGCTTGCCGCCGTGAACAGTAACCTTGCCGGGGGAGAGCTTGCCGCCATGAACAGTAACCTTGCCAGGAGAGCTTGCCACCGTGAACAGTAACCTTGTCGGGGAGAACTTGCCGTCATGAACAGTAACCTTGCCGGTGAAAGTTTGCCGCCATGAACAGTAACTGAAACGGATGCTGAAGATCAGACCAGATGCTGAAGATGGGCTCAAATACTTATCTAGATGGCTTCGGATGAAAAAGTGTTCAACACGGGAGTTGTTCGTAACATCGAAACGGTCAACTTTACTTTTGGAGTCATCATCATCCGACGTAGTATATGACCTGAAGAGACGCTGCAAGAGTCGGACGGTCCGGTCAACTACCTGAACGAGTCCGACTCGAAATTAGAGATGACCCCGTGGAGTATTCAAGATGGCCTTATTTGGAAAAGTGATCAACATACGGATTGTTGGCCTCGTCAAAGCACACAAAATTGATATTTGAACCGTCTCCATCGAAAGTCATATGCAGATTCCACGGCCCACGCAAGGAGCTAGACAGAAGATTGGACCAGATTCAGGCTGAATCCGAGTGGGACCAGAACTAGGACTCTAGGACGTGAATTGATGTAATTTTCTTGTAAGGAAAGCCTAGATAAATCCTTTGCTTGTACGGGAAGTCCAGCCGCCTCTTATATATGTTTGGGGTGACGGCAGATTAAACAACACACAATCGAACCAATCAATATACTACTTTTTCCTGTCTACGTTTTATCTCTCCACCGTTTTTCTCTCTCGTTCTTCGCTTTCTTCGTGTTTGAGAGCTGCGAATCCCGAGGCTCTAGGGGCGAGCGAATCGACCTAGGGCAGCCCATAGCCGCCGCAATCCCTGACCGGGTCCCTCCCGGGTCTTGAGGTTCGGTCTGCAAAAAGCGCCCGCCATTTGTCTTGCGTGTATTGTCGGTCGGGTCTCCTTCGACGTGAGCTGCGGTGCATCACCCCCGGCGTCGAGGGTACACGTGACGTGTTCGTGTGTCAACAGATGGTAACAGGAAGCAAGTGACACAAATGTTTACCCAGGTTCGGGCCCTCTCGATGGAGGTAAAACACTACTTCCTGCTTGATTAATATTGAAGATATGGGTAGTACAAGAGTATATCTACCACGAGATCGGAGAGGCTAAGCCCTAGGAGCTAGCCTATGATGGTATGATTGTAATTGTGATCGGCCTTCTAAGGACCAACCTCTCCGGTTTATATAGACATCGGAGAGGGCTAGGGTTTACATGGAGTCGATTACAAGGAAGGAAATATAATATCCGGATCGCCAAGCTTGCCTTCCACGCCAAGGAAAGTCCTATCCGGACATGGGTCAAAGTCTTGAGTCTTGTATCTTCACACTTCGATATTCCGGACGATGTATACAATCCGGCTGTCTGGATACCCCCTAATCCAGGACTCCCTCAGTAGCCCCTGAACCAGGCTTCAATGACGATGAGTCCGGTAGCATGATCTTGTCTTGACATTGCAGGCGGGTTCCATCTCTGAATACTCCAAAGTACTTGTTACGGCGAATAGTGTCCGGAACTCCATCAATTTTGTACTCCTTGGCTTCAGTGCCTCAATAATGACCATCTCCATGTGTCGAGCGAATGCGAGGAGCCGAGGTGTTTTTCGCGTTTACCACCCTCGATCTTTTGGGTTGACCGCCTATTTGAAGAGACGGGGATTCTCAGATCCAAACCTCACTCCTCCCCCTCGAGCAAGCATCCAACAGAGCGCTCCGGAGAAACCATTCCAACATGGCGGTCGTCACAGCTCTTACGCTCGCTCTCCTCGCTTCCAAGCCGGGGGACTGGGAAGAGTGTTCAGTTCCCCATAGTCATTTGATTGAGTTACAAATCCAAGGGTTTCTTCCACCAGCATTCATGGTCCCTGTCCGAGCCGGAATAGCCACGTATAATGGAGGGGAGCAAGCCGAGAGATCTCCGAATCCGTCTCCAGAGGAGCGAATATGCCTCATCCCACATATGCTAAGGGGCGTCGGGTTTCCTATCCACCCGTTCCTTCGCGGGCTCCTAGAGTTCTACGGCCTCCAATTACACAATCTCACCCCTGCCTCTATACTACACATAGCAGGGTACGTTGCCCTTTGCGAGCTATTTTTAGGCTGCGAGCCTCACTTCGGGCTATGGAAGAAGCTGTTCTGCCTTATCCCCCGCAGCCAGGGAGAATCCCTATGTCAGGTGGGGGGGGCCAAAGTATGGCGCATTGCCGAGACCGGATACCTATCCGGCACTCCCAAGAAGGTACCCGAGAACTGGCCTTCAGAGTGGTTCTACATTGACGACGTTCCCCTTCCGGATCCAGTCCGGACAGGTCTCCCCAGATTCAAGAATGCCCGTCGAGGGCACGTCTAAGCTGGCGCCCGAGGCCCCAAGAGGAGGATACTGTGGAAATACATTACGATGAGCAGGATAAAGTTCTTGGCCAACTCCGAGCGGCGATAGTCGAGGTTATGGCAATATGCATGTCTGGGAGTGCAACCACTTCAATATCGGGGAAGCCCATGTGGCACTTCAACGGGGAAGATGATGCCACCCGCTGTGGCCGTAAGGTCCGGACTCCGCCATTGTTCTGGCAAGGATATTGTCCGATTTGTACAAAGGGTAAGAGGAGGAATTCCTTCACATCAAACCGCGAGAGGGATTCTCCATGTACAACCCCCCAAACTGGGTAAGTTGTCGTTCCTTTCCCTACGCCACTTATTGTGGCGTTCTTTATAAGATCATCTGCCTCGATATTCCCGGCGAGGAACCGAGGAGGGCCGTGAAGGAATCTCCGGCCCCTCCTCATAGCCGGAGGACCCGGAAGGGCCCTAGATCCAGGTCTCGAAGAAGATCCGGATATTACCATGGAGCTAAATCAGCGGGATATTTTATCAAGCGAGCTGTGATGGCGCCTCGGTGGCCATTACTGCCGACTATCCGGACCGCTTCCTACGTCGTAGCGTAAGCCAAGTCAAAAACCCTATCCTCCAAAGAGGACTCCTTCAGATGTCATGCCTTACCCTTGAAGTGTCGTGTTTTTGCGAGGCGACGGTCGGGCGTGGGGCCGAGCCCCTAGGGACTCGTCGGCCAAGGCGTCTGGATCAGGCAGGCTCAAGAGGAAGGCGGTAAGGGTCGACTCGTCGCTACAGAGGTAAGACAAAAACTTGTGCTGTGATTGGGGTATTTTGAAGTATGACAGCACCCTTTGTGTTCTGGCAGGAAGAGGAGCAGCTGGACTATATCTGGGGATCCTGCTAACCACGCCTCCACCAGCCGGATTCCAGAACCAGGTTCGAGAGTGGAGGCGGGAGCGGGGCCGATGCCGCATAGTTCTCCAACAGAGAATGCAGATATGCTCTCAGCCACGAATTCCGAAGTAGAGAGCGCCATGAATCATGGTGCCGACGGGCCGGACTTCGGAACAACATCTTTTCCGAAGAGGCATTTAACGCCTTCAATTCGGGAGACACATACATCCGAGCTGCTCAAGGCGGGCTTTCCCGAGCGACGGACCAGTATACCAAAGATATACGGGTAAGAAAATTTGATAAGCATGTGTAGCAGTAGCCCCTAGACTTGAAACGGTTGGAACAACTGTTTTAAGGATCAATTTATGCACATGTCCTTGTAGATAAGAATGAGCAATTGTCTCAGGAGCTGGAGGGCCGCAGTTGCCAAGTTAGAGGAACCCCAAAAGCCCTCATCTGGTAACAATTGTCACAATTGTACGAAGATGCACCAGTTAGTAAATGGCTGATATGACAAGTCTAACAGAAAATTCTGCAGACAATCCCGGGGTGAATCCGGAGGGCGTAAGAGAGGACGCATCGCATCTCAAAAGGCAGCTGAGGCTGGCGAGCGCATTCTTACACGAGTTAGGCAGGAGAAGAACAATCTTCAATATGCCAAAGCCCAGCTAGACGTGGAGTTAAAAGATCTCCGCGCTCAGCTGGCGGACTCCTTGAAGGAGAAAAAAAGGCTTCGACGCGGCATTTACGATAAGTGCCTAGACGAACTGTAGTATAGTTCGGCGAGGAAGTATATTGAAAGAATTTTGCTTGCAGGAATGTTCACAGGTCGCATACGAGGAGGAGATGCCCTCATCTCGCAAGTGATTCTTGCAAGACCGTGCTCGAATCGCATGAGCGAGCTAGGCAAGTGATGCAGGGTGTTGCTCAGGCTTTGTGGCCGTCAAGCTTGCTGCCGAATGGCATGGGGGAGCTTATGAATATGCTGCAAGGAGAACGGCTGCGCTTCCGACTGTGGAAGGTGTCCGCTTGCCGGCAAGGCGCAAGAGAAGCCTGGGCTATGGTGAAGACGCGCTACACCAAGATGGACCCGAACCATATGGACGAAGTAGGACCGGCGGGGCCTGATGGGCAAGAAATTCCCGTGAGTCTGGTATATGACCAGGTAGCGTTAGCTGCTAAGTATTCTTAACAGGATTGTAAGCTAGATAGCCTGTTGGACGGTATAGAGGAGGAATATAGTCAGTCCAAGTGACTGTGTAATTTTAATGGGCATAATTAGCCCCTAGCCGGATTAAAATCGTTTGTCATGGCGGACCTTTTCGCTTCAGCCCCGGATCCTATAGTCCGGGGTGTGTCCGAATACCCACTCAGTTATACAAAACCGGGGTATGCATGGACACCAAGCGTAGGGGTCATAAGTGCTTGAATAGACAAGTACCAAACTAGTTATGTTATATTACATGGATAGTAAGAAACATCTTCCAGGGAGAATAGTTCCGTTAGGGGTTCCTTTCTCTAGGTAAGCATGCGACAATGCACATGTCCGGACTGCGAACGATTGTGCAGGATACAAAACTTACGGGATTTGCGTTATAATAGCGAATACATCTTTTGTTCACCGACGAATATTCTCTTAAGGAAGCTAGCTTCGGCTTCACCCGATCACGAGGTACACATCCGGCTGAACCGGCAGTAACAATCGCAGAGGTGCTCCCCTTATGCCCTAGCCGAATTAACGGGAACGTAGGGCATAAACACAAGAGCGAGGCAACCCAGCTTGGCAACACCTTAAGTCATATCGATGCATATAATGGTGAAGAAAAGGCACATATGGAAAAAGAATGCATATGTGATGGGCAGAAAGCCATGTGAGTAATTATTTTTAGCTTTCGTATAGGAAGCCCCCAGGTATTGCTTACACACTTAGTGCGGCCAGAGTGATCCGAAAATCAGCACTGTATTGAATACTTTGTGTGAGGAGAGAAAAAGGTCGAGAAAGGAAAGAGGGATGGAGCAAAATTAAAAAGGAGGGGTTAGGAGACGAACACTGAGTTTGGCGCTAGGCGAAGAATCTCCGGAGTCTAGCCACGTTCCATGGGTTCGGCTCGAGTCTGTTATCGGATGCATTACGTAAGCGGTACGCTCCTCCGGTGAGAACTTTGTCAATGACGAAGGGACCCTCCCACTTGGGTTTGAGCTTGTCCTTCTTCTTCTCCGGTAGGCATAGAACAAGCTCGCCAATATTGTAAGTTTTGGCCCGCACTTCTCTGCTTTGATATCGTCGAAGGGACCCTCCCAGTGCGTATCCGACTCTGTCAAGGATCGCACTAGTCTTTGTTTGATGCCGCTCATGATGAGACCATTTGCCCGCTCTACCTGGCCGTTTGTTTGGGGAAGGTAGACGGGAGCGTAATCGAGCTTAATGCCCATTTTTGCGCACCAAGTTTTCACTTAAATTTGTGAAATTTGAGCCATTATCGATGATGATCTTGTGGGGGACACCGTGTCGGTGTATGACCCCGGATATGAAGTCTATTCTTGGTCCGGATTGATCGTTTTGACTGGTTTAGCTTCTATCCATTTGGTGAATTTGTCCACCATGACCAATAAGTATTTTTTCTTATGGCTTCCCCTTTAAGAGGTCCGACCATATCCAGCCCCAGACCGCAAAGGGCCAAGTTATGGGGATTGTTTGGAGAGCGGTAGGGGCATATGACTCGATTGGCAAAGAGCTGGCAACCAACGCAATGTTGGACAAGGTCCTCTTGGCGTCTTTCGGGCCGTCGGCCAATAGAAACCTGTACGGAAGGCCTTGGCGACTAATGCTCGAGCAGCAGCGTGGTGCCCTTGATCGGTATGGATTTCAGCCAAGAGCTGCCGCCCTTTCTCTTCGGAGATGCATCTTTGGAGTACTCCGGTAGCGCTTTTCTTGTAGAGTTCCCCTTCATAGACTTTGTAAGCTTTAGAGCGCCGCACAATGCAGCGTGCTTCATTTTGGTCTTCGGGGAGCTCCTGCCTATTTAGGTAGGCCAAGAAAGGTTCGGTCCATGGGGCGATTACAGCCATGATTTCATGGGCCGAGGACGTTATTTCGGTGGTAGAACCTCCGACTATGTCTGATAGTTCGGAATCTGGGGGTGTATTCGGATCCGTGCTGGTATTGCCGGACTCCCCTTCCCATACTACGGATGGCTTGAACAGCCGTTCCAAAAATATGTTAGGTGGGACAGGGTCGCGTTTAGCGCCGATGCGAGCGAGGACATCCGCCGCTTGATTGTTATCTCGAGCCACATGGTGGAATTCGAGCCCCTCGAACCGAGCTGACATTCTGAGGACGGCATTACGGTAGGCCGCCATATTCGGGTCCTTGGCATCAAAATCTCCATTTATTTGTGATATTGCAAGGTTTGAATCCCCGCGCACTTCTAGGCGTTGAATGCCCATAGAGACTGCCATCCGAAGACCGTGCAACAAAGACTCATATTCTGCTGCATTGTTGGAGTCTGTGTATAATATTTGGAGGACGTACTGGACCGTGTCTCCGGTGGGAGACGTCAGGGCTACACCTACTCCCAATCCGGCCAGCATTTTAGAGCCGTCGAAGTGCATGATCCAGTTTGAGTATGCGCCGTACTCTTTAGGGAGTTTGGCTTCTGTCCATGCGGCGACGAAGTCAGCCAATACTTGTGACTTAATGGCCCGTCGTGGTTTATACGTTATGTAGAACGGAAGGAGCTCAATGGCCCATTTGGCAATCCGGCCCGTAGCATCGCGGTTATTTATTATGGCATTGAGTGGTACTTCCGAGGCCAACGTATTCGAACACTCTTGAAAGTAGTGTCGTAGCTTTCGCGATGCCATGAACACCGCGTATGCTATTTTTTGATAGTGTGGGTATCGGGATTTGCATGGGGTTAGGACCATGGACACGTAGTAAACCGGCTTCTGGAGCGGGTATTTGTATCCGTCAGCCTCTCGTTCAACGACGAGCACTACGCTTACAACTTGATGCGTTGCGACTATGTACAATGACATAGGTTAAATCGCTATTCAGCGTTGTTAATCTTGGATTACTGGCCAATAAGGTCTTTATTTCATCCAGTCCGGCCACGGGCGGCATCCGTCCACACGAAGTGTTCGGTCGCGCCAAGAAGGCGATAAAGAGGTAATGCCTTTTCTCCTAACACGGAGATAAAGCGGTGAGAGCAGCCATGCATCCGCTAGTTTTGGATGTGCTTGAGGTCTGTTGGTATAGCCAAGCGTGTGAGCTTCGGATCTTTGCCGGATTCGCTTCAATTCCTCTGTTGGAAATGATGAAGCCGAGTAGCTTCCCCGAGGGCACGCCAAAAACGCATTTTTCCGGGTTCGGCTTGATGTCGTATGTCCAGAGATTGTTGAATATAAGCCTCAAGTCATCTATTAGGGTTTTGACGTGTCTTGTTTTTATGACCACGTCATCCACGTATGCCTCCACTGTTTTGCCGATTTGCTTTTCCAGGCATGTTTGAATCATTCGTTGGTAGGTTGCGCCGGCGTTCTTGAGCCCGAAATGCATAGTGTTGAAGCAGAAAGGGCCATATGGCGTTATGAAAGCTGTTGCAGCTTGGTCAGACTCTACCATCTTTATTTGATGGTATCCAGAGTATGCGTCGAGGAAACACAGCGAGTCGTGTCCTGCCGTGGCATCAATGATTTGATCGATTTGAGGGAGGGGAAAGGGATCCTTGGGGCAGTCCTTGTTGAGGTCTTTAAAGTCGACACATAGGCGCCAGGATTTGTCCTTCTTTGGTACCATTACCAGGTTTGCCAGCCAATCAGGATGCTTGATATCTCTGATGAATCAGGCCTCGAGTAGTTTGGCTAGTTCTTCCCCATGGCCTGCCGTTTGGGCTCTGAAAACCGTCTTAGAGTGCCTTGACGGTTTGTATCCTTTTAGTATATTGAGGCTGTGTTCGGCCAATCTGCGTGGGATGCCTGGCATGTCCGATGGGTGCCAGGCGAAGATGTCCCAATTCTCGCGTAAGAAGTCTCGCAGTGCAGCGTCCATCGCGGGGCTCAGCTGTGTCCCAACGGAAGCTGTCTTCGTGGGGTCCGTTGGATGGACTTGGAATTTGACTATCTCGTCTGCGGGTTTAAATGAGGTGGACTTGGGTCTCTTGTCGAGTATCACGTCGTCCCTGTCCACGGTAGCCCGCAGTATTGTTAATTCTTCGGCTGCTAGGGCCTCGGATAATGCCTCCAGGGCTAGTGTTGTGGTTTTGATCTCGGCGCGAAGTGCGACGTCCGGATCACTGGCTAGAGTGATGATTCCATTGGGTCCGGGCATTTTAAGCTTCATGTACCCGTAATGGGGTATAGCTTGAAAGCTTACAAACGCGTCCCGCCCTAATAGGGCATGGTATCCGCTGCTAAAAGGGGCTACTTGGATTGTGATTTCTTCGGACCTATAATTCTCCGGGGTGCCGAATACCACGTCAAGTGTGAGTTTTTCTGCACACCGTGCTTCTCGACTAGGGATAATTCCCCTGAAGGTTGTGCCGCTTTGTTCAATGAGGCCTTTGTCAATTTCCATCTTGCTGAGTGTCTCTTCACAGATCAAATTTAATCAGCTTCCGCCATCCATGAGCACTTTAGTGAGCCGAAAGCCGTCCACGATTGGGCTAAGAACCAGAGCGGCTGGTGCTCGGACAGTCCGGGATCGAGGTTCATCACTGGCATTGAAAGTTATAGCAGTGTCGTTCCAGGGGTTCATCTTGGCCATATGGCAAATTTCCGCAGAGCTTCGATGAGCTTGCTTGCCCCTACTGTTTCAGGCAAAAGTCTCAAGACTGTTAGTACCGTATTGGGCTCGTTGGCGGGATGTTTTTCTGTAAGAAGATCCTTGCCACTTTTCGCAACCTGCCGGAGTATCCAACATGCCCTAAGGCTATGAGTTGGTGCTGTGTCCGAAGTGCTGTGGAGTTTACATGGCCCATTGAACCATTTTTCCAATACGGTTCCCCGCCTTGGGGTGGGCTTTGGTTTCTTGGGGATTGGATCGGACGACGTACGAGACCGCCCGTTTAGTTCGGACAAAGGTTTTGGTGAAAGTCGGATTGTCCCAAAATTCAGCTTGAGTTTTCCAGACGCTTTCCATCGCACATTACTTCTGTAATATGATTGCTAAGTCCGCAAAGCGTACTATGTCACGACGACTTATAGCGTCAAGGATTCCTTTGTCCGTGCAGTTTTTGCAAAAGAGCAAGACTACGTCCTCCTCGTGGCAGTCCTCGACTTTGTTTAGCGCAAGGAGGAATCTGACCCAGTAATGATGTACTGTCTCCTGGGGATCTTGCCTGATATGGGAGATACGATTTAAGTCAGCGTGGGTTGTTATAGCTGAATCCGGATTCTGATCTGATCTAGCACCCCGGGGCATGGAAGCTTCCGAGTTCAACAGCTCGGGATTCGGGACGCTGCCCAATTTTTCCGGCCCCGTGCCCGGTTCTAAGTCCGGGACCCGGGTCATATCATCCCCCGGGCGGGTGTCCGGCTCCGGGAGCTCGGCGATCCGGACATAATTCATCCTCAAAATAGAGGGATACTCCTTCTGTGGTTCCTCCGATACCGCTATCTCATGGGTGGCCGGCGGGGATTTAATGTCCCTTTGGTCGGGTTTAAGCCCGATCCGGTCATAGTCCGTTGCGACTCCCAAAGCGGTGATGCGATCCAAGACCTCATGAAGAGAAGAGAGCTCTATCAGATCCATCTGTTCGGCGAGTTTATGCATGATGACCCGAGAGGCCATCGTCGGTAGCGACGGTACGATGGGTGACCATGTGAAGCCGCCTAGTCGGAGAGTTTGGCCTACAGACGGAGCTCCCCTGCGGTAATGTTGTCACGACAGCGAGGCGAACCATCGAGCCTTGCAGCGACGAAGCAGAGGAACTCTCAATGAAAGCACCAATGTCGGTGTCAAAACCGGCGGATCTCGGGTAGGGGGTCCCGATCTATGCGTCTAGGCTGATGGTAACAGGAATCAAGGGACACAAATGTTTACCCAGGTTCGGGCCCTCTCAATGGAGGTAAAACCCTACTTCCTGCTTGATTAATATTGAAGATATGGGTAGTACAAGAGTAGATCTACCACGATATCGGAGAGACTAAACCCTAGGAGCTAGCCTATGATGGTATGATTGTAATTGTGATCGGCTTTCTAAGGACCAACCTCTCCGGTTTATATAGACACCGGAGAGGGCTAGGGTTTACATGGAGTTGGTTACAAGGAAGGAAATATAATATCCGGATCGCCAAGCTTGCCTTCCACGCCAAGGAAAGTCCTATCCGGACACGGGTCGAAGTCTTGAGTCTTGTATCTTCACGCTTCAATAGTCCGGACGATGAATACAGTCTGGCTATCCGGATACCCCCTAATCCAGGACTCCCTCAGCTAGATCATGTGACATTGCTTCATTTTAGGTGAACTGCACCAAAAGGTCCCATGAATTGAATCATACATGTTGGTGACTGGTGTCATCCCTTCTACGATGGCGTTGACTGCAGATATGGTTCCCATCACGAGGTATGTCCCTTTTTGGTCTGACCGTTGGCCAAAGATCCTGCATGTTGATCCTGCTCTTGTTCTATTGTTTTGGCACTGCCATGATAAAGCAGTAATGTTATTATTTTGCACTTTAATCTAGTGGCACTATTAATTTGAGGCAATGTTTTGGCACCGCTGGTGCCACTATTTTTTTGTATATCAAAAGAGGGGGTTCCCTCCGATTTCATTAAAGAAACCCAACCATAGAGAACCATTATCCGACAACATCTCAGTGTAAACGGGCAGTTATGCAACTACTACTAGAAACGGTGAGTACTAGCAGGAGACAAGTTCGCCACATAAGCTAGGCAGGTAGGGGGATGCAACACCAACTCGACCAAGTTTGGATTACAACCCAAATGCTACCACGAAACATCAGGGGAAGATAGGGAATTTGAAGAGCCGACTTGACATCGATCTAAGCACCCCCAGCCTTCATCCTTACGACGACGATACACCTTGTTTGCCACACTGCTCGACCCTAGTGTCCTTGATAAAATGAAGTAATAATCTGATTAAAATAAATGAGTGTCCTCTCTATCATTTCATTTCCAATGTAGATAAAGAAAGTGCTTCTCCTTGTTAATGTATGTTTCATCAACTAGTCCCATTGTTAATGTTTAAGCATTTCTGCAAACTGGGATGCTCAATTTTAGTTGATCTGCACAAAAATAGAGATTTGAATGTCTCAAGGTCCCTCCTTGTACTACCGCTGTACAATGATGTTCATCACTCGCAGAAGGAGTATCGGGGAGACTTGAGACGATTTCCAGTATGAGGCATGGCGTACCGTATGAGGTGTCGCAAGGCCCATCTCGCCCTCACAGCATGGCATGCTATGGTACTATCGCAATATTTTCTTCTATTTATTTTGCGTCTTTCATCAGCTAGTGCCACTATAATGTAATCATGCTTTTTCATTATCTGTGCAAGGGTTATTCAGCTGCATTTTGGTGGAACTGCACAAATGTGTGCATGGAACCGGCATATATGCAGAGTGCGAGGTGTGCCAAGTAAAAATTACCGACACCAACCATGCTCCATGCATGCATTGGCATCCACCACCACCAGTGGGATGTGTGGCGCTCTCTGTGGACAGATCTTTCTTGGCAGCAAACCCTCTAACCAAATACTAGTAGCTTATATTGGCAGTTTTCTAGGGAGTACTCTTTTCTGAAAGAAGCACCAATCTATTTTTATTTATTTGTACACAATGTCACAACTTTGACCCAAAGGTCCAGAGCTATTTTAAGGGTGATTGGCGTAGTACTCGGAGACTGATTGTAACCATGATTTTCATTAGCTGTCACACTGATTGTAAGCATGAGTAGGTGGAAGATTAGGTTAGTGCGAAGCTTACCTTAAACCCTACTGTCGCCGTTGAAATGAGGCGAGCGTCGAGGGAACCGTGGAGAATGGTGGGGAAGCAACGTCGCGCCATCCGGCCTCCTCTTGTGGTGGGAGAAGGAATACTCCTGTGGCTCCGGCTGGCTCTGCACCCTCACGAACGGCACACCGTACTCGATCGATTCGTTATCCTCTGGGTGCTCGACCTTGACCTGTCGCCCACCACCTCCGACTTTCGCCTCGGGCGAATCTGTCTGCTCCATCGCCTAGAGGAGATACTCGATTAACTCGAAGGACTGCGGCGTGACTGCCGCCGAGGAGTACATGTACATCGCCGCCCTCATCGCTGCCATCTCGCTCTTTCGCATACATTGCCACATGGCCCTCACCGTCCTCGAAATCTCCCACTCATTGTCAAACCAAGTAAGGATCTCCTTCAACCTGGCTAACTCTGCCTGATTCGCTGTTGCATCCTCTCCATAGATGTCCTTCTGAGTGGTCTAGTGCTAGCTTTGGAAGATGGGAGGAGAGACGATGGTCTTGCAATAGAGAAGAGGGAGAGGCGAGATGGTGGTTTTGGAATGGAAATGATGGAGAGGAGAGGAGGTAGTTTTGCAATGGAGAAGAGGGAGAGGCGACACAGTGGTTTTGGAATGGAGATGATGGAGAGGAGAGGAGGTGGTTTTGCAATGGAGAAGAGGGAGAGTCGAGACGGTGGTTTTTGAATGGAGATGATGGAGAGGAGAGGAGGTGGTTTTGCAATGGAGAAGAGGGAGAGTCGAGACGGTGGTTTTTGAATGGAGATGATGGAGAGGAGAGGAGGTGGTTTTGCAATGGAGAAGAGGGAAAGGAGCATGCGGCAATGATTTAGGATTGGACGAGAGGGCGGGCGCGCTGTGACTGGATCAAAATCAAAATCAATTTACCCTTCAATTAAGAAAGCGACCCCACATTAACTAGTCTCCCTTTTATTCTGGGTCATAATTGACCATGATTTTCGCAAATAAAATATATGTTATACATTGCAAAAATAATATAATTTCAAAGTACATTCGAATCTGAACCAAAAAATACAATTTTTGGTGACATGCATTCACATTTTGCTTGTCAAATACGATGCGTGGTCAAACTTCGACCCAAAATACATAAAACAAAAAAATACTTCCAAGACCAAATACCGATATTCCGTTCTTCTCTTCTTAAACCACCGCCGCTCCTCTCATGTTCCAATCTAAATCCAGCGCCACTCCTCTCCTCTTCCATTTCAAAACCACCGCCCCTCCTCTTCTGTTCCAATCCAAAACCAGCGTCGCTCCTCTCCCGTTCGAATCCAAAACCAACGCTGCTCCTCTCCTCTTCCATTCAAAAACCACCGCCAGCGAGTGAAGGTGCTGTGGAGAAGTAGATCGATGGAGGAGTACAACCGATACGCGAGGATCGCGGATGGTGACCCTGTGAAGCTAGCTAGGATGTTGGAGATACAGTCTTGGTTTGACAACAAGGACCAACTAGCGGCGACGGCGACATCCATGGCCAAATATCTGCAACAGAGCGAAAAGGCGGCGATACTCCCGGAGGGAGTCGCGCGGGAGTACATAGAGCTGCTCCTTTGGGCCATGGAGCAAACAGATTCACCGAATCCGGTCGTGAGGGAGCGTTCGTGGGAGTATCCATCCCAGATGGAGCATCCACCAGAGATTGAAGGATCGAGCATCTACAGGGTGCCGTTTGTGAGGGTGTCGTGCCAGAGCGAGCCGGTGGAGTCTTCATCGACTGAACCCAACTGCAAGAGGAGAAAAACAGTTGGCCCGATGATGCTTCCCCGCCATCCTCTCCCTCGCCGTTCACATCGTCTCACGGGGCGGCTGTATGCCGCCGAGGAATAGGAGGGACTGCCCACCCGCCCCCCAGCCCAATAGTTGGGCAGGTTGTACTTTCAGATATGAATGTCTTTTGAATTTCAGATTTGCAGTATTGAGCATATGAAGTATTTTATGAATTAAAGAGATCTATTTTTAGCTCTTAAAGAATGTAGTTTCATAGGAGTATAAAAGTGCAGACAATGTGATTCTCAGAGAAGAAACTGCAAGTTTCAGTTTCAGATAAGAAACTCCAAGTTCGATTTAGGATAAGAAACTCCAACTTTCAGAGGTAGAGCATTTATATTAACACGGCCTTTTCAAACAGTGTTAACATCATTTTGGAAGTTTTATTCATGGTCAAAACTGGAACTACCAGCCAGTTAACATCATGTTGATCAACATTCATGCATAGCACATCTTCATATGATGCACATTCAAAAAGATATGCTATTTTCAAAATGCCACACAATGTCGAGTGTGCGAGAAACAGAGAAAACGAGGGACGAAGTTTTGGCAAGTGTTGGATGTGGTGTGCGTAGATGACAATTGGGGCCCACATGTCAATAAAGGCAGAGGCAAAAAATTTGGAGATATTTCCTCTGCACAGGTGGAATCGAACCCGGGCGGAACAGCTGTCGGGTAGTGTCACTCGGCCACTAGGCTAGTTCAGTTGTTTCGTTACTAATAAGGCACTTCCTCAGGTGGTCGGATCTCCTCCTGCGCCTTTGTGCGCTTCGGCCAACGCCGTTGTCTGCCGTTGTGAACATGCTGAACAAGCGAGTAATGTCTGGAGAGGACTATGCGTGGAGGCGGACGGTTGGGACCCACCAGTCTATGGCGTGCAAGCAAGTGCCTCATCGAAAAATACTTCCTCCTAATGCTATCTTGGCGTTGGGGCCCATGGGTTTGTCAACATAGTTACATTTTAGGTGCTTCAACGTAGTTACTATCTGAGATAAATTCACAACGAAGCCGGGAGCTGGCGGGTATCATTTATTATCCTTTGGGGCAGCAAGTATCAATGGGTTTTGGGCTGCCCGTTTAGGCTTTCTTTTTTAACATGTGCAGCCCACGACCTCGGATGGGAGGTCCATAGGCCTGTTTGTATTTTCTTGAGGGCCTTCATGTATCGACCGGCCTATGGACCTCCCATCCTAGGTTTTATTTTTCCTGAAACATCGACAGCCCAATTTATGTAATTTTTTTTAAAGAAAACACAGAGGTCTGTTCTATTTTTCTATATAAGAATAGGAACGCCTGGTCCAACTTATGTTTCCCTTCTAACTATATTATATATATTTAAATTATTTTATATGTTATTATATATTATTGTTATTGTCATCATATATTTAATGAGATACTTACATATGTAAGAAAACAATATCCCACATCTTATTAACTTATAAAAATAATTTCTTAACAATAAAATCCTGGATTTTTTTGGCAACGAAAATCCTGGTGATTGTGTACAAAAGCTTGGTAAGATTTAAGGACCAATGTAATAATAAATCACTTATTATTTAATAACAAAATGCTCAACCCCTGTTTATTTTTTGATAACATTGTTGCGCCCACCCCAACATTATAATTAGAATGAGCCCAGCAAAATCGTGTATTTCGAGAAAGTGCAAATGGCCTGCAATTTTTTAGGAAACACATAAATGGGCCGCATGGACGCTACATTATTTGTTCACCCAGCCCAGCTAATGGATAGTAATTCAAAAAAATATATCAAATTGACTGTAAATTCTACCCCGCAAAAAAAGATTGTAAATTCTGAAAAAAATGGGTTGAATACGTGCCACATTTTTGGAGGCTGAAATGTGGGCCAATAGGTTGAAGCCGATGCAAGTCGTTGTCAACTTAGTCAACAAATGATTCTGACATCGTTAGCCGTTGGATTTACATCCAACGACCGGCATCCATCTTCAATCTCTCATCTTCTTCCTCCAGCACCGCCGGGACCACCTGCTCCCGCCTCCTGCTGCTAGCAGCTACGCTTATGCACCCATTTGTGAAGCGCTACTCCACCGTTGGCGAGCCATCCCTCCACCCCTCCACACCTCTGTTCTTCTCCACCATTGGCCGAACCACACCGCACCAGAACCAGTTAACCCTTGTACACCTCTCTGTTTGCGACTCTACTCCCGCGTCTTCCCATCTCCGGCTCGTTGCTGTCCGGGGCCTCGCCGTCGTCCACCTCCTTGGATGCGCTCGGCGCGGAGTGGTCAACGTGGTCAACGAACGACACCATCGGAAGTAGATTTTGCATGGAGAGGCTAACAATTGGGTCCATGATACGTCTCCAACGTATCTATAATTTTTTATTGCTACATGGTATATTATCTACTGTTTTGGACCATATTGGGCTTTATTTTCCACTTTTATATTACTTTTGGGACTAACCTATTAACCGAAGGCCCAGAATTGCTGTTTTTTGCCTATTTCAGTATTTCGAAGAAACGGAATATCAAACGGAGTCCAAACGGAATGAAACCTTCGGGAACGTGATTTTCTCACCAGATATGATCCAGGAGACTTGGACCCCTCGTCAAGAAAGAAAGGAGCCGGCCACGAGGGTGGAGGGCGCTCCTCCCTGCCTCGTGGGCCTCCCTTTGCTCCACCGACGTACTCCTTCCTCCTATATATACCTATGTACCCCCAAACGATCAGAGACGGAGCCGAAAACCTAATTCCACTGCTGCAACCTTCTGTATCCACGAGATCCCATCTTGGGGCCTGTTCTGGAGCTCCGCCGGAAGGGGAATCCACCATGGAGGGCTTCTACATCATCACCATAACCCTTCCGATGAAGGGTGAGTAGTTTACCTCAGACCTTCGGGTCCATAGTTAGTAGCTAGATGGCTTCTTCTCTCTTTTTGGATCTCAATACAATGTTCTCCCCCTCTCTCGTGGAGGTCTATTTGATGTGATCTTCTTTTTGCGGTGTGTTGTTGAGACCGATGAATTGTGGGTTTATGATCAAGATTATCTATGAACAATATTTGAATCTTCTCTGAATTCTTTTATGTACAATTGGTTATCTTTGCAAGTCTCTTCAAATTATCAGTTTGGTTTGGCCTACTAGATTGGTGTTTCTTGCAATGGGAGAAGTGCTTAGCTTTGGGTTCAATCTTGCGGTGTCCTTTCCCGGTGTGATGAGGGGCAGCAAGGCACGTATTGTATTGTTTCCATCGAGGATAACAAGATGGGGTTTTTATCGTATTGCGTGAATTTATCCCTCTACATCATGTCATCTTGCTTAAGGCGTTATTCTGTTTTCTTGAACTTAATACTCTAGATGCATGCTGGATAGCGGTCGATGAGTGGAGTAATAGTAGTAGATGTAGCCAGGAGTCGGTCTAGTTACTTGTCTCGGACGTGATGCCTATATACCTGATCATACCTAGATATTCTCATAACTATGCTCAATTCTGTCAATTGCTCAACAGTAATTTGTTCACCCACCGTAGAATACTTATGCTCTTGAGAGAAGCCACTAGTGAAATCTATGGCCCCCGGGTCTATTCTCATCATATCAATCTTCCATCACTTTATTATCGCTTTGCTTTTTTACTTTGCCCTTTTATTTTACTTTGCATCTTTATACCAAAAATACCAAAATATTATCTATCATCTGTATCAGATCTCACTCTTGTAAGTGACCGCGAAGGGATTGACAACCCCTAATCGTGTTGGTTGCGTGGAGCTATTTGTTTTGTGTAGGTACGAGGGACTTCATGGCGTAGCCTCCTATAGGATTGATACCTTGGTTCTCAAAAACTGAGGGAAATACTTACGCTACTTTGCTGCATCATCCTTTCCTCTTCGGGGAAATCCAACACAGTGCTCAAGAGGTAGTATCTCGGGGATGAACCCCGGGGAGGCAACGGAACCTGGATCTATTTCAAAAAACAGCAGGGCCCGCATCACCTCGCAAACCGGCGTGCGCCAGGCCGGGTCGCTCGACCCGGCAAGGCGCGCGACCCGGCCAAGACCCTCGACTCGGCAAGGTACGTCAACCCGGCCGCAGCGGCTGACTCAAGGCAACTCGACCCGGCGCAGCCTTGGCTTCCCCAGTAAGCCAACCCACCCGTGGAATCCACGGCAACCCAGCCACGGGTCAACTCCCGTCCCATCCAGGGCGTACGATGGGACGAGACCTCAGTCACTGATGACCAAGACTACAGTGCCCCCGCCCATGCCCGTGGTCAGCCAGAGCATGGAAACAGTGCCCCTTACCTACCCATCGCTGTGGCTGGCACAAGAATGTTGTTCCCGCCCTTACCGGCAGCGACAACAAGCGGAGGCCTGACAGAGAACAACTTGTGGCGCGACTCGACCCGCCACGCCGACGATCGACAAGGCGGCGCCACAGTCCCCCTAGGCACGCGGGGCCGCACCTAGGGAACCCGTGAACGAAGCCCCCAAGCGGGACCCAGCCCGGCACCCCGGACACCGACTATACGGGCCCACCGACTCGGCATATTACCATTGTAACCCTGGGTGGGTTGGTCTATAAAACCCTCCCAGGAGTCCGTGCCAGATAGGGAGACGAGAGAGGGAGACAACACAAGATATCCAACAGAGACATAGCAACACCAAGGAGAAGGAGCAGCCGGAGCCTTGGCCAGCCTCCCTCCTCCTCAAACAGCTCCAGGAGCAACATTGTACTATCCACCATCCAACTAAACTCGGCAGGACTAGGGGTGTTATCTCTCCGGAGAGCCCCGAACCTGGGTATGTCCGGCGTCCTGCGCCCGCGCATATCAACCTCGCCTCTGAAGCCCACCAGCACCCACGAGTCTCCTCCTCTCTTTAGCCATCCCTTGGCATCTGCCGTGCGCCCACCACGATAGGTAGCAAGAAGAATTTCTGGCGCCGTTGCCAGGAAGTCTACGCAAAAGTCAACATACCAAGTACCCATCACAATCCCTTATCTCTCGCATTACATTATTTGCCATTTGCCTCTCGTTTTCCTCTCCCCCACTTCACCCTTGCCGTTTTATTCGCCCTCTCTTTTCCGTTTGCCTTCTTCTCGCTTGCTTGTCGTTATGGCTAGTCTTATATCTTCTCCGTTGTCTCCCGAGAATGAAGTTCTAAATTTTAAGCAAAGGGAGGGAGAAAATCTAAAAGATGCTTGGTATAGAATTTGCAATGCTCAAAATATATCTACCAAGAAGCAATCTACTTCAGTTCTTCTCTGCAATTTTTATGTGGGTGCTAATCCTTGGCACAGATATATCCTTGATACCACTACCGGAGGGAATTTCTTGGGTAGCCATACTTTTGATTCTTATAATGCTATGATAGATTTATTTGGCTCACCACCTCTTTTGGTTAATGGAACTATGTTAACTTTGGAGCATGTAATGCAAAGACTTGAAATTATTGAAAATAAAGTTTCTACATTTGAGTTAATTGAAAATCTAGATAAAAAGATCCACAATCAAATTACCCAATATGGATCTAAGGTAGGAGTAACTTTGAAAAATATTAAGGATAAGGAACCCATAGTTAATGAGAGAATAAATCAAGATTCCACTAGAATCGATAAACTTGAGGGTATCATAACCAACTTGGGAACCACTTTTTCTTCCATAAATAATACTCCAAGTCCACCTGCTTAAATTGCCAAGCTTATGTATGTTCCTAAAAATAAGGGTGAATCCTCTAGTAAGGAAATTGCGGATCTTAAATCTATAAGTATTCATCCCGATCTTTTTGCTATCATTAAGGAACCTTTTGCTACGAATGATTTTTTCGATCTTGTGCCACAAAGTTTGATAATTACTAAAAATAAAGAAATTTCTAAGGAAGGTAGATGCCTCATTGAATAATTGCCTACCAAAGATGGCAATACCTAGATCTATCCTTGCTTTATGCCTAGCTAAGGGCGTTAAACGATAGCGCTTGTTGGGAGGCAACCCAATCTTATTTTTAGTTTTTTTGTTTTTGCTTCTGTTTAGGAATAAATAATCCATCTACCTTCTATTTAGATGTGGTTTTATGTTTTAATTAGTATTTGTGCCAAGTTAAACCTATAGGATATTCTTGGATGATGGTTATTCGATCTTGCTGTAATTTCCAGAAACTTTATGTTCACGAATACAATTATTAAAAATGACCAAAACGTGATAAAATAGTGATTCCAATTGCTACTGATCAATAAAAAAATTGCCAGGTCTTCCTATTTTGGCTGATTTTTTGGAGTTCAATAATTTTGCGTTAATTAAAGATTACTACAGACTGTTCTGTTTTTGACAGATTCTGTTTTTCGTGTGTTGTTTGCTTATTTTGATGAGTCTATGGTTAGTAAAATAGTTCATAAACCATAGAGAAGTTGGAATATAGTAGGTTTAACACCAATATAAATAAATATTGATTCCATTACAGTACCTTGAAGTGGTCCTTTGTTTTCTTTCGCTAACGGAGCTCACGAGATTTCTGTTGAGTTTTGTGTTGTGAAGTTTTCAAGTTTTGGGTGAAATCTTTTGATGGATTACGGAACAAGGAGTGGCAAGAGCCTAATCTTGGGGATGCCCATGGAACCCCCAAGATAATCCAAGGACACCAAAAAGTCGAAGCTTGGGGATGCCCCGGAAGGCATCCCCTCTTTCGTCTACTTCCATCGGTTATTTTACTTGGAGCTATATTTTTATTCACCACATGATATGTGTTTTGCTTGGAGCGTTACTATGTTTTCTTGAACTTAATACTCTAGATGCATGCTGGATAGCGGTCGATGAGTGGAGTAATAGTAGTAGATGCAGGTAGGAGTCGTTCTAGCTACTTGTCTCAGACGTGATGCCTATATACATGGTCATACCTAGATATTCTCATAACTATGCTAAACTCTGTCAATTGCTCAACAGTAATTTGTTCACCCACCGTAGAATACTTATGCTCTTGATAGAAGCCACTAGTGAAATCTATGGCCCCTGGGTCAATTATCATCATATCAATCTTCCATTAGTTTATTATTGCTTTGCTTTTTTACTTTGCCCTTTTATTTTACTTTGCATCTTTATACCAAAAATACCAAAAATATTATCTATCATCTCTATCAGATCTCACTCTCGTAAGTGACCGTGAAGGGATTGACAACCCTTAATCGCGTTGGTTGCGTTGAGCTATTTGTTTTGTGTAGGTACGAGGGACTCGCGCGTAGCCTCCTACATGATTGATACCTTGGTTCTCAAAAACTAAGGGAAATACTTACGCTACTTTGCTGCATCATCCTTTCCTCTTCGGGGAAATCCAACGCAGTGCTCAAGAGGTAGTAGTCCATGGCCGCACGCAAGGAAATGCCTCCTTATTACGCGCAAAATAATGATTCCTCCACCTGACAGCTGGGACCCACCGGAAGGGCCTCTGTATTTCATGAAAAAAACGTTCCCACCGATGACAGGTCGGACCCACAAGCTATATCTTCGCACGCAAGGAAGTGCCTCCTTATTACACAACAAAAATGAATACCCCCTGCTAGCTGGGACCCACAATAGTGGGAGGCTGACTTGTGGACCAACTAAGTTGACGGGGATGGAGGGCTTTGTCAACTTAGTCAATATGGACGATTCTAGCTCTAGTGACCGTACGATGTCCATCCAACGGCAGTAGTGCTTCTTCAACCTCTGGTCTTCTTGCTCTAGCCGCCGAAACCAGCGCCGGTCGTGCCTCGTGCTCCTGCCTCCCGTGGACGACTGCGATGCGGCGGAGGCCTCACAGCCCCCTACTACTCCAACCGTTGGCCAGGCCAGCCCTCTACTCACCCACACCCCCTGTTATTCTGCGGCGACGACGGCCTCACACCGCAGCGAACCGGTGAACCCTCATACTCCTCTACGCGTGGGCATCCACTGCCGCCTCTTCCCCGACTCTGCGTCATCCCCTTCCTAGGCCTCACCGTCGTCCACCGCCCTGGTGCTCTCGGCACGGCGTGGTCAACATGGTCAAGGAACGGCTTCCATCGGACGTGGACTGTACGTGGAGAGGCTGACAACTGGGTCCACGGCCGCAGCAAGGAAGTGCCTCCTTATTACGCGGAAAATAATGATTCATCCACCTGATAGCAGGGACCCACCAGACGGGCAACCGTATTTCACGAAAAAACGTTTCCCCCTGACTGTTGGGACCTACCAACGACATCTTCGCACGCAAGGAAGTGTGTCCGGGCAAAAAAAATGATTCGCCCCCCTGACTGCCGGGACCCACCAGCTACATCTTCGCACGCAAGGAAGTTCCTGACAGTCGGGACCCACCTGGTCGAAACGTACGTAGCGTTGTCATTCTGGTCACGGACGTGTACGTACATACTGGTCGATGTAGAGGCGCACACGTGTCGTAGTATAGGCGCACACGTAGCATGTACACGTACGTACAACGGCCAGGGTGCAAGAAAGTAAACACGGCCAGGTACGTACATACGGGCAGGGTCTCGAACGCCTACTCGCGCGTACGTACAGCCAGGGCTCGTGTACATGGCTTGGTCGGAATGGAGAAATAGCGTCGTCGTCGTGTTCATGGGGAGCCAACCGGCTAGGACGGAACGGAATGCGTCATCGTGTTCATCGGGAGGGCTTGGACGGAACAGCCGATGAAAACGAGGTCTGGCGTACCGCAGAACGGAGGAAACAGCCTTGTGTTCGACCGGCCACGTTTGAAACGGGATCCTGTTCATCGGGAGGGGTCTGGCGTACCGCAAAATGGAGGAAACGGACCTCCTACGGTCGAAACGGGGGTCCTCTTGATCGGGAGGGGTGTGGCGTACCACAAAACGGGGGAAACAGACTTGTGTTGGAGCGCTATGGTTGAAACGGGGGTCCTGCTCATCGGGAGGGGTGTGGCGTACTGCAAAACGGGACTCCATGGGATACTGTTCATCTCCACCGTCGACCCCTCCAGCCTCCACGGGCTACTGTTCATCCACCGTCGACCTCCTCTAGCCTCCACTGCATTTGTTCATCCACGGGCTCCTGTTCATCCAGCCTCCACTGCGTGCTACTCCACCGGCTACTGTTTAACCAGCCCTCTCCACGGGCTCCTGTTCAGCCACCCCTCCATGGGCTACTGTTCATCCAGCCCTCCACCATCTACTGTTCGTCCAGCCCTCCACGGGGTGGTCCTGTTCATCCAGCCCCAACCGGCTCGATCGATCGGGGTCCTGTTCATCCAGATGCAACACCACGGGGCCCTGTTCATCCACCCACACCGAGAACTGTTCACCCAAACCCCCCACCCCCCAGCAACACTCACTGTTCATCCAGAGGCAGCATCGATCGGCTCCAGTTAGCAGCAGCAGCGAAGGAATCTCTCGATTGGGTTTAGTTAACAACCATTGCTCGATCGCTCGGGTTCAGTAACGCGTAGCCTGCAGTGCAATCGCTCGGGTTCAGTTAGAGCCCAACGCCTCGCACCCACGCGCGTGCGTGTTCAAGAGAAACGCGCATCGCTCGGCCTCGACCACCCACCGTAACCGGGAACACCCCGATATTTTCCTCGTCCTCGCTTCTACCACGATTTTTTCCGTCATGGACGGCCTAAAGAATGTCATGCAACTGCGTCTCTGGCCCGCCCAGGACGAAAAGCCCATTTTCTGCCATGATTTTTTGTCATAGAAGTAGGAGCCCACCACATCTATGATGATACTGGGTTTTGTCACAATTATCGTCATAGAAGTGTCATAAGTATGACATAATTTTTTTCGTTCGGCCCAAAATGTCACGGATGTGTCTTTTTTTGTAGTGATAGGGATAGTGATACATCCATTTTTTGCATCATGCTTTTATATCGATATTTATTGCATTATGGGCTATTATTACACATTATGTCACAATACTTATGCCTTTTCTCTCTTATTTTACAAGGTTTACATGAAGAGAGAGAATGCTGGCAGCTGGAATTCTAGGCTGGAAAAGGAGCAAACATTAGAGACCTATTCTGCACAACTCCAAAAGTCCTGAAACTCCATGGAAGTCAGATTTTGAATATGTTAAAAATATTGGGCGAAGAAAGCACCAAAGGGGGGCCACACCACATCCCACGAGGTGCGGTAGCGCGCCTACCCACAGGTGCGCCCCCTGCCTCGTGGGCCCCTGGAAGCCCCCCGATGCCCATCTTCTGGTATAAGGTGTCTTTCGCCCTGGAAAAAATTAGAAGGAAGCTTTCGGGACGAAGCCCGCCGTCTCGAGGCAGAACCTGAGCATAACCAATCTAGGGCTCCGGCGAAGCTGTTTTGCTGGGGAAACATCCCTCTGGGAGGGGGAAATCATCACCATCGTCATCACCATCAATCCTCTCATCGGGAGGGGGTCAATCTCCATCAACATCTTCACCAGCACCATGTCCTCTCAAACCCTAGTTCTCTCTTGTATCCGATCTTTGTCTCAAAACCTCAGATTGGTACCTGTGGGTTGCTAGTAGTGTTGATTACTCCTTGTAGTTGATGCTAGTTGGTTTATTTGATGGAAGATCATATGTTCAGATCCTTCATGCATATTAATACCCCTCTGATTATGAACATGAATATGATTTGTGAGTAGTTATGTTTGTTCCTGAGGACATGGGGGAAGTCTTGCTATAAGTAGTCATGTGAATTTGGTATTTGTTCGATATTTTGATGAGATGTATGGTGTCTTTCCTCTAGTGGTGTTATGTGAACGTCAACTACATGACACTTCACCATTGTTTGGGCCTAGGGGAAGGCATTGGGAAGTAATAAGTAGATGATGGGTTGCTAGAGTGATGAGCTTAAACCCTAGTTTATGCGTTGCTTCGTAAGGGGATGATTTGGATCCATATGTTTCATGCTATGGTTACGTTTACCTTAATTCTTCTTTCGTAGTTGCAGATGCTTGCGAGAGAGGTTAATCATAAGTGGGATGCTTGTCCAAGGAAGGGCAGTATCCAAGCACTGGTCCGCCCACATATCAAATTATCAAAGTAACGAACGTGAATCATATGAGCATGATGAAAACTAGCTTGACGATAATTCCCATGTGTCCTCGGGAGCGTTTTCCTTTATATAAGAGTTTGTCCAGGCTTGTCCTTTTCTAAAAAAAGGATTGGGCCACCTTGTTGCACCTTGTTTACTTTTGTTACTTGTTACCCGTTACGTATTACCTTATCATAAAACTATATGTTACCTATAATTTCAGTGCTTGTAGAGAATACCTTACTGAAAACCGCTTGTTATTTCCTTCTGCTTCTCATTGGGTTTGACACTCTTACTTATCGAAAGGACTACGATAGATCCCCTATACTTGTGGGTCATTAAGACTCTTTTCTGGCACCGTTGCCGGGGAGTGAAGCGCCTTTGGTAGGTGGAGTTTGTTAAGGAAAATTTATATAGTGTGCTAAAATTTACTGTCACTTGTTACTATGGAAAATAATCCTTTGAGGGGATTGTTCGGGGTATGTTCACCCCAACCAGTAGAGCAAAGAGTTTCTCCTCAACCTACTGAACCTACTAAAAATGTTTACTTTGAAATTCCTTTGGGTATGATAGAGAAACTGCTAGCTAATCCTTTTACAAGAGATGGAACATTACATCCTGATTTGCACCTAATCTATGTGGATGAAGTTTGTGGATTATTTAAGCTTGCAGGTATGCCCGAGAATGTTATTAAGACGAAGGTATTCCCTTTATCTTTGAAGGGAAAGGCATTGACATGGTTTAGGCTATGCGATGATATTGGATCATGGAACTACAACCGATTGAAATTGGAATTTCATCATAAGTTTTATCCTATGCATCCGGTTCATCGTGATCGTAATTATATATATAATTTTTGGCCTCGCGAAGGAGAATGTATCGCTCAAGCTTGGGGGAGGCTTAAGTCAATGTTATATTCATGCCCCAATCATGAGCTCTCAAGAGAAATTATTATTAAAAAAAATTATGATCGACTTTCTCTCAATAATCACTCCATGCTCGATACTTCTTGTACTGGTTCTTTTATGATGAAGACTATTGAATTCAAATGGGATTTATTGGAAAGAGTTAAATGCAACTCTGAAGATTGGGAACTCGACAAAGGTAAAGAAGTCAGGTATAACACCTAAGTTCGATTGTGTTAAATCTTTTGTGGATACCGATGTTTTTCGTGAATTTAGCACCAGACTTGACTCTGAGATAGTAGGTTCTTTCTGTGAATCATTTGCTAATCATGTTGATCTCCCTAAGGAGAAGTGGTTTAAATATCATCCTCCCATTGAAGTAAAAGTAGTTGAACCTATTAAAGTTGAAGAAAAGACTATCACTTATAATGTTGATCCTATTGTTCCTACCGCTTATATTGAGAAACCACCTTTCCCTGTTAGAATAAAGGATCATGCTAAAGCTTCAACTATGGTACATAAGAGTAATGCTAAAACACCTACACCGCCTGAGCAAACTAAAGTTGAACCTAGTATTGCTATGGTTAAGGATCTCTTGGTCGATAATATTGATGGGCATGTTATTTACTTCTGTGATGAAGCTGCTAGAATTGCTAGACCCGATACTAAAAATAAACATAGACCTGTTGTCGGCATGCCTGTTATTTCTGTTAAAATAGGAGATCATTGTTATCATGGCTTATGTGATATGGGTGCTAGTGCGAGTGCAATACCCTTTCCTTATACAAAGAAATTATGCATGATATTGCACCTGCTGAGATAGAAGATATTGATGTTACAATTAAGCTTGCCAGTAGAGATACCATTTCACCAGTTGGGATTGTTAGAGATGTTGAAGTCTTGTGTGGGAAAGTTAAATATCCTACCTATTTTCTTGTTCTTGGTTCCCCACAAGATGACTTTTTTCCCATTATATTTGGTAGACCCTTCTTGAATACTTTTAATGCTAGGATAGATTGCGAAAAGGATATTGTTACTGTTGGTTTAGGGGATATGTCTCATGATTTTAATTTTGCTAAATTTCGTAGACAACCCCATGATAAAGAATTGCCTAGTAAAGATGAAATTATTGGTCTTGCTTCTATTGCCGTGCCTCCTAATGATCCTTTAGAACAATACTTGCTAGACCATGAAAATGATATGTTTATGAATGAAAGAAGGGAAATAGATGAAGTATTCTTTAAACAGGGACCTATTCTGAAACACAACTTGCCTGTTGAAATTCTAGGGGATCCTCCTCCACCCAAGGGTGATCCCATGTTTGAGCTTAAACCATTACCTGATACTCTTAAATATGCTTATCTTGATGAGAAGAAGATATATCATGTTATTATTAGTGCTAACCTTTCAGAGCAGGAAGAAGAGGAATTATTGAAAACTCTAAAGAAGCACTGTGTTGCTATTGGATATACTCTTGATGATCTTAAGGGCATTAGTCCCACTCTATGCCAGCACAAAATAAAATTGGAGAAAGACGCTAAACCGGTTGTTGATCACCAACGACGGTTAAATCATAAGATGAAAGAAGTGGTAAGAAATAAAATACTAAAGCTTCTGGAGGCAGGTATAATTTATCCTGTTGCTGATAGTCAGTGGGTAAGTCATGTCCATTGTGTCCCTAAGAAGGGAGGTATTACTATTGTTCCTAATGATAAAGATGAATTGATCCCACAACGAATTGTTACAGGTTATAGAATGGTAATTGATTTCCGCAAATTAAATAAAGCTACTAGAAAAGATCATTACCCTTTACCTTTAAACAGTGCCCAGAGAAATTATGCTACTACTGAAAAATAATTTTGAGCAGTTGTATTTTCTTGTGATAAGTTCAGACCTTATATTGTTGATGCTAAAGTAACTATTCACACTGATCATGCTGCTATTAAATATCTTATGGGAAAGAAAGATGCTAAACCTAGACTTATTAGATGGGTTCTCTTGCTACAAGAATTTGATTTGCATATTATTGATAGAAAGGGAGTTGAGAACCCCGTTGCAGACAACTTGTCTAGGTTAGAGAATGTTCTTGATGACCCACTAAATATTGATGATAGCTTCCCTGATGAACAATTAGCTGTCATAAATGCTTCTCGTACTACTCCATGGTATGTTGATTATCCTAATTACATTGTTGCTAAATTTATACCGCCTAGTTTCACATACCAGCAAAAGAAATAGTTTTTCTATGACTTAAGACATTACTTCTGGGATGAGCCACACCTTTATAAAGAAGGAGTAGATGGTGTTATTAGACGTTGTGTACCTGAGCGTGAACATGAACATATACTACGCAAGTGTCACTCCGAGGCTTATGGAGGACACCATGCTGGAGATAGAACTGCGCATAAGGTATTGCAATCTGGTTTTTATTGGCCTACTCATTTTAAAGATGCCCGTAAGTTTGTCTTGTCTTGTGATGAATGTCAAATAATTGGTAATATTAGTAGACGTCAAGAAATGCCTATGAACTATTCACATGTTATTGAACCATTTGATGTTTGGGGCTTTGATTATATGGGGTCGTTTCCTTCCTCTAATGGGTATACATATATTTTAGTTCCTGTTGATTACATTACTAAGTGGGTAGAAGCTATTCCAACTAGTAGTGCTGATCATAACACCTCTATTAAGATGCTTAAAGAAGTTATTTTTCTGAGGTTTGGAGTCCCTAGATACTTAATGACTAATGGTGGTTCACATTTTATTCATGGTGCTTTTCATAAAATGCTTGCTAAGTATGATGATAATCATAGAATTGCATCTCCTTACCACCCACAGTCTAGTGGTCAAGTAGAACTGAGTAATAGAGAGAATAAATTAATTTTGCAAAAGACTGTTAATAGATCTAGAAAGAATTGGTCCAAGAAACTTGATGATGCATTATGGGCCTATAGAACTGCATATAAAAATCCTATGGGTATGTCTCCATATAAAATGGTTTATGGAGAAGCATGTCACTTACCTCTCGAACTAGAACATAAGGCATATTGGGCCATTAAAGAGCTCAATTATGATTTCGAACTTGCCAGTGAGAAGAGACTATTTGACATTAGCTCACTTGATGAGTGGAGAACCCAGACCTATGAGAATGCAAAAATGTTTAAAGAAAAAGTTAAAAGATGGCATGACAAAAGGATACAAAAGCGTGAGTTTAATGTAGGTGATTATGTTTTGTTATACAACTCTCATTTAAGATTTTTTGCAGGAAAACTTCTCTCTAAATGGGAAGGTCCTTACGTTATCAAGGAGGTCTATCGTTCCGGTGCCATAAAAATCAACAACTCCGAAGGCACAAATCCGAAGGTGGTGAACGGTCAAAGAATCAAACATTATATCTCAGGTAATCCCATAAATGTTGAAACTAATGTTATTGAAACCATAACCCCGGAGGAGAACATAAGGGACACTTTCTAGAACGTTTCAGACTCCGAAAAGGAATATGTATGTGGTATAGTAAGTAAACCGACTCCAAAACAGTTCTAATAGCAATTTTTCTCTGTTTTGGAATATTTAAGAAAATAGGAAAATAAGAAGTAGTCCAAAAGGGACACCAGGCATCCACGAGGGTGGAGGGCGTGCCCCCTGCCTCGTGGACACCTCGTGTTCCCTCCGGAGTCCATTTTCCTGCATGATACTTCTTTTGGTTGGTAAAAATTCATTATATAATCTCCCGACGGTTTTGACCACCGTACTGATAACCCACAAGTATAGGGGATCGCAACAGTTTCCGAGGGTAGAGTATTCAACCCAAATTTATTGATTCGACACAAGGGGAGCCAAAGAATATTCTCAAGTATTAGAAGTTGAGTTGTCAATTCAACCACACCTGGATAACTTAATATCTGCAGCAAAGTATTTAGAACATAATTGGTTTGATGCCAACAATTGGCATTGCCAATATTTGGCAAGCCAACATTTGGCAAAATCAAAATTTGCCAAATATTGGCAACTTTTTTTGAGGTTGAGAAGAAAAGTTGGTAGCCACCCAATCACTAGCCAACATTTGTCATTTACCAAATATTGGCATGCCAACTTTTGGCATCAAACCAATCATGCTCTTAGTAGCAAAGTAGTATGGAAGTGACGGTAACGGTGGCAAAAGTAACAGTAGCAGTTTTGTAGTAATTGTAACAGTGGCAACGGTAAAGTAACTAAGCAAAGATCAATATGTGAAAAAGCTTGTAGGCATTGGATCAATGATGCATAATTATGTCGGATGCGATTCTTCATGCAACAGTTATAACATAGGGTGGCACAGAACTAGCTCCAGTTCATCAATGTAATATAGGCATGTATTCTGAATATAGTCATACGTGCTTATGGAAAAGAACTTGCATGACATCTTTTGTCCTACCCTCCCGTGGCAGCGGGGTCCTATTGGAAACTAAGGGATATTAAGGCCTCCTTTTAATAGAGTACCGGACCAAAGCATTAACACTTAGTGAATACATGAACTCCTCAAACTACAGTCATCACCGGGAGTGGTTCCGATTATTATCACTTCGGGGTTACCGGATCATAACACATAGTAGGTGACTAGTGACTTGCAAAATAGGATCAAGAACTCACATATATTCATGAAAACAAAATAGGTTCAGATCAGAAATCATGGCACTCGGGCCCTAGTGACAAGCATTAAGCTTAGCAAAGTCATAGCAACATCAATCTTAGAACATAGTGGATACGAGGGATCAAACCCTAACAAAACTAACTCGATTACATGATAAATCTCATCCAACCCATCACCGTCCAGCAAGCCTACGATGGAATTACTCACGCACGGTGGTGAGCATCATGAAATTGGTGATGGAGGAAGGTTGATGATGACGACGACGACGGATTCCTCTCTCCGGAGCCCCGAATGGACTCTAGATCAGCTCTCCCGACAGAGATTAGGGCTTGGCGGCGGCTCCGTATCGTAAAACGTGATGAATCCTTCTCTTTGAATTTTTTTCTCCCCGAACGTGAATATATAGAGTTGGAATTGAGGTCGGTGGAGCACCAGGGGGCCCACGAGGCAGAGGGTGCGCCCAGGGGGAGGCGCTGTCGGGGGAAATCGACACCTATGGAATCACTGGGATCCCTTCTACGGTTGGCGGGCGCGAGGTTGTGCAAAGAGCGGGTCTGACAGGAAGCACACAAATCGTTTACCCAGGTTCGGGCTGCGGAGATGCATAATGCCCTAGTCCTACTTTGGTGGATGTATTTGAGTGTTCTTGTGTTCTTGAGCGAGCTACGGAGTGCAACTTGCCCAAAAGATCCGAATCCTCCTCCTGGTCGCCTCGGGCCTCCTTTTATAGGAAAAAGGGGTTGCCACAATGGCACACAGGAGGTGGAAAGGTGTACAATGGATGAGTCTATCCTCTGGCCCCGTCGGACAAATGCATTTAATACACTGCCGACGTGCCCCTCTCGCTTTATCGGGGACGGCAAGGAAGCACGTCCCAGTTGTCGCCGCCTCGCCTGGTTCCGACGCGCGTCCGAGCTGACGAGGCGTTGCTGTGCCATGTTTGCTGGTTGCTGTGCTGGCGCGGTGGCGGAGTCATCAGGAAGATTGGCATGTCAGCATGTAGGTGCTTGCTGGGTTGGTGTAGAGGCCACTCGCCGCCACGCAGGTGCCTGCCCAGCTGGTTGAGCTAGCAGCTGCATGGGGACGGCGGTGGAGCCTTGGCAGGTGCGGACCCTACTGCGGCCCCGTAGGTGTCTTCAGTAAGGGCCTTGTTGGGGCCCCGGCAAGGGTCTTGCCGTGGCATCGTTGTCTTCCCCGGCAAGCGTCTTGCCGGGGGTCTCGTGGATTTCCTCAGCTATGATCCCACCGAGGGTCGCCGTCTTCTGGTCCTCATCTGATCTCGTGTGTTTATGATCTTGACGAAGATCTGCATGCCACCACAGAGGCGCCTCCCGAGCCTTGGTTCCAGTGTAGTTGGTTGGTGGTGCTGGAACCCGCGGGCTCAAGGGTGGCATGCTCTACTGGCGTCGGGCTAGTTGCCCCGGCAAGGGTGTCGCCGGGGGAGTCCACCTCGCCCCTTTGCTCTTTTGTGTCTCTGGTCTTGGTGTTGCCTTGGTCGTCTTGTGCTCCGGCTTCCCTCCTCCGCCCTGCTAAGTGTGGCCGTGGGCGCGGTTCCGACTGTTCGTGCATAAGTAAAGGGGTTAAAAGGAGAGCCCCTACTTTTGTACACCGACCGGAGCCCCCGGGCCTAGGCCACACATAAGCACAACACATTGTTGGGTGAGGCCCAGAACGGTGCGCGGGCAGGCGGAGCGGATTTTTACCGCGGTAACTTTTTCGTCTGCTGCGCTTCCCCACGCCCCGCGTTGGACGCGCGACGTGGAGGGTCGTGCGTGACGTGGGGGTCAGGCGTGGGGCGGTTCCCGTATGCATGCGTTACATCATGGTAAAGAGGCGGCTCGCGCCTTCCCATTAAAAGAGGGATGCGCAGAGGCGCTGCTCATTTACTGAGAGGAATCGGGTCATTGTCTTCAAGGCGTCCGCGCCCCACGATCACGGGGTGGGGAACGGTCGCCTCACCCGTCCCCTCGATCCTGCTTGCTCGCCACGTGTCCCCCATGCAGGTGGCATGCGGTGGAGGCGGCAAACCGGGTCGTCGCTGATTGGTGTTGGAAATATGCCCTAGAGGCAATAATAAAAGCATTATTATTATATTTCCTTGTTCGTGATAATTGTCTTTTATTCATGCTATAATTGTATTATCCGGAAATCGTAATACACGTGTGAATACATAGACCACAATACGTCCCTAGTAAGCCTCTAGTTGACTAGCTCGTTGGTCAACAGATAGTCATGGTTTCCTCGACTATGGACATCGATGTCATTGACAATCGGATCACGTCATTAGGAGAATGACGTGATGGACAAGACCCAATCCTAAGCATAGCACAAGATCGTAGTAGTTCGCTTTTGCTAGAGCTTTTTCTATGTCAAGTATCTCTTCCTTAGACCATGAGATCGTGTAACTCCGGATACCTTAGGAATGCTTTGGGTGTACCAAACGTCACAACGAATCGGGTGACTATAAAGGTGCACTACGGTGTATCTCCAAAAGTGTCTGTTGGGTTGACACGGATCGAGACTGGATTTGTCACTCCGTATGACGGAGAGGTATCTCTGGCCCACCTCGGTAATGCATCATCATAATGAGCTCAAAGTGACCAAGTTTTTGGTCACGGGATCATGCATTACTGATAACGAGTAAAGTGGCTTGCCGATAACGAGACTGAACGAGGTATTGGGATACCGACGATCGAGTCTCGGGCATGTAACGCATCGATTGACAAAGGGAATAGTATACGGGGTTGCTTGAATCCTCGACATCGTGGTTCATCCGATGACATCATCGAGGAGCATGTCGGAGCCAACATGGGTATCCAGATCCCGCTGTTGGTTATTGACCTGAGAGCCGTCTCGGTCATGTCTGCGTGTCTCCCGAACCCGTAGGGTCTACACACCTAAGGTTCGGTGACGCTAGGGTTATTAGGAAGACTTGTATGTGATTACCGAATGTTGTTCGGAGTCCCGGATGAGATCCCGGACGTCATGAGGAGTTTCGGAAGGGTCCAGAGGTATAGATTTATATATGGGAAGTTGTCAATCGGACACCGGAAAGTTTCGGGGGCATATCGGTATTGTACCGGGGCCACCGGAAGTGTTCCGGGGGTCCACCGGGAGGGGCCACCCCCCCGGGGGGCCACATGGGCTGCGTGGGGCAGGAGCCAGCCCCTGGTGGGCTGGGCGCGCCCCCCCTTTGGGCCCATGCGCCTAGGGTTGGGGGGGAACCCTAGAGGGGGCGCCTTGCTTGGGGGCAAGTCCCTCCCTTGGTCACGCCGCCTCTAGATGCCATCTAGAGGGGCCGCCCCTTCCCTTCCCCCTATAAATAGAGGGGTGAGGGAGGGCTGCAACACACTTGAAGGCGCAACCTCCCTCCCCAACACCTCTCCTCCTCCGCGTGTGCTTGGCGAAGCCTCGCCGAGAACTGTCACTCCACCATCATCACGCCCGTCGTCTGCTGCTGGAGCCATCTTCCTCAACCTGTCCTTCCCCTTGCTAGATCAAGAAGGAGGAGACGTCGTCCGGTGCACGTGCGTGTGTTGAACGTGGAGGTGCTGTCCGTTCAGCACTTGGTCATCGGTGATCCGAATCACGGCGAGTACGACTCCATCATCACCATCCCCTTGAACGCTTCTGCACTCGATCTACAAGTGGTATGTAGATGCAAACTCACTCCCTTGACTTGTTGCTTAGATGAACTCATAGATGGATCTTGGTGAAACCGTAGGAAAATTTTTAATTTTCTGCAACGTTCCCCAACAGTGGCATCATGAGCTAGGTCTATGCGTAGTTCTCTATTGCACAAGTAGAACACAATTTTGTTGTGGGCGTAGATCTTGTCAACTTGCTTGCCGCTACTAGTCTTATCTTGCTTCAGCGGTATTGTGGGATGAAGCGGCCCGGACCAACCTTACACGTACGCTTACGTGAGACCGGTTCCACCGACTGACATGCACTAGTTGCATAAGGTGGCTGGCGGGTGTCTGTCTCATCCACTTTAGTTGGAGCGGATTCGATGAAAAGGGTCCTTATGAAGGGTAAATAGAAGTTGACAAAATCACGTTGTGGTTATTCGTAGGTAAGAAAACGTTCTTGCTAGAACCCAATTGCAGCCACGTAAAAGATGCAACAACAATTAGAGGACGTCTAACTTGTTTTTGCAGCAATTGTCATGTGATGTGATATGGCCAGAAGTTGTGATGAATGATGAATGACATATTGTGATGTATGAGATCATGTTCTTGTAATAGGAATCACGACTTGCATGTCGATGAGTATGACAACCGACAGGAGCCATAGGAGTTGTCTTTAATTTTGTATGACCTGCGTGTCATTGAAGAACGCCATGTAAATTACTTTACTTTATTGCTAAACGCATTAGCCATAGAAGTAGAAGTAGTCGTTGGCGTGAAAACTTCATGAAGACACGATGATGGAGATCATGGTGTCATGCCGGTGACAAGATGATCATGGAGCCCCGAAGATGGAGATCAATGGAGCTATATGATATTGGCCATATCATGTCACTAGTATATAATTGCATGTGATGTTTATTATGTTTATGCATCTTGTTTACTTAGAACGACGGTAGTAAATAAGATGATCCCTTACAACAATTTCAAGAAGTGTTCTCCCTAACTGTGCACCGTTGCTAAAGTTCGCTGCTTCAAGCACCACGTGATGATTGGGTGTGATAGATCCTTACGTTCACATACAAAGGGTGTAAGACAGTTTTACACATGCAAAACACTTAGGGTTGACTTGACGAGCCTAGCATGTACAGACATGGCCTCGGAACACGGAGACCGAAAGGTCGAACACGAGTCGTATGGAAGATACGATCAACATGAGAATGTTCACCGACGATGACTAGTCCGTCTCACGTGATGATCGGACACGGCCTAGTCGACTCGGATCGTGGTAACACTTAGATGACTAGAGGGATGTCTAATCTGAGTGGGAGTTCATTAAAATAATTTGATTAGATGAACTTAATTATCATGAACTTAGTCTAAAACCTTTGCAAATATGTCTTGTAGATCAAATGGCCAACGCTCATGTCAACCTGAACTTCAACGCGTTCCTAGAGAAAACCAAGCTGAAAGATGATGGCAGCAACTATACGGACTGGGTCCTAACACGAGGATCATCCTCATAGCTGCCAGAAACAATATGTCCTAGAAGGACCGCTAGGTGACGCTCCGTCCCTGCAGAACCAAGACATTATGAATGCTTGGCAAACTCGGCCGATGATTACTCCATCGCTCAAAGGTGGCATGCTTTACAGCTTAGAACCGGGGCTCCAAAAGCGTTTTGAGCAACACGGAGCATATGAGATGTTCGAAGAGCTGAAACTAGTTTTCCAAGCTCATGCCCGGGTCGAGAGATGTGATGTCTCCGAAAAGTTCTATAGTTGTAAGATGGAGGAAAACAGTTCTGTCAGTGAGCACATACTCAAAATGTCTGGGTTGCACAACCGCCTGTCCCGGTGGACATAAACCTCCCGGACGAGGCGGTCATTGACAGAATCCTTCGCCGCTTCCCACCAAGCTACAAGAGCTTTGTGATGAACTACAATATGCAGGGGATGGTGAAGACCATTCGAAGTATTCTCAATGTCAAGCCAGCAGAGGTTGAAATCAAGAAAGAACATCAAGTGTCGATGGTCAACAAAACCACTAAGTTCAAGAAGGGCAAGGGCAAGAAGAACTTCAAGAAGGATGGCAAGGAGGTTGCCGCGCCTGCAAGCAAGTTGCCGAAGAAGTCAAAGAATGGACCCAAGCACGAGATCGAGTGCTTTTATTGCAAGGGAAGGGTCACCGAAGCGGAACTGCCCCAAATACTTAGCGGATAAGAAGGCCGGCAACACCAAAGGTATATTTGATATACATGTAATTGATGTGTACCTTACCAAGACTCGTAGTAACTCCCCGGGTATTTGATACCGGTGTCGTTGCTCATATTTGTAACTCACAGCAGGAGCTGCGGAATAAGCGGAGACTGGCAAAGGACGAGGTGACGATGCGCGTCGGGAATGGTTCCAGAGTCGATGTGATCGCCGTCGGCACGCTACCTCTACATTTACCCACGGGATTAGTTATGAACCTCAATAATTGCTATTTAGTGCCAAGTTTGAGCATGAACATTGTATCTGGATCTCGTTTAATGCGAGATGGCTACTCATTTAAATCCGAGAATAATGGTTGTTCTATTTATATGAGAGATATGTTTTATGGTCATGCTCCGATGGTCAATGGTTTATTCTTAATGAATCTCGGCGTTTAGTGTTACACATATTCATAGCGTGAATACCAAAAGATGTAAAGTTGATAACGATAGTCCCACATACTTGTGGCAATCGCCGCCTTGGTCACATTGGTGTCAAACGCATGAAGAAGCTCCATGCCGATGGACTTTGGAGTCTCTAGATTATGAATCATTTGACACATGCGAACCATGCCTCATGGGAAAGATGACCAAGACTCCGTTCTCCGGAACAATGGAGCGAGCAACCAACTTGTTGGAAATCATACATACCGATGTGTGCGGTCCAATGAGTGTTGAGGCTCGCGTAGGATATCGTTATGTTCTCACTCTCACAGATGACTTGAGTAGATATGGGTATGTCTACTTGATGAAACACAAGTCTGAGACCTTTGAAAAGTTCAAGGAATTTCAGAATGAAGTAGAGAATCAACGTGACCGAAAGATAAAATTCTTACGATCGGATCGTGGAGGAGAATATTTAAGTCACGAATTTGGTACACACTTAAGAAAATGTGGAATCGTTTCACAACTCACACCGCTGGAACACCTCAATAGAACGGTGTGTCCGAACGTCGTAATCGCATTCTATTGGATTTGGTGCGATCCATGATGTCTCTTACCGATTTACCGCTATCATTTTGGGGATACGCTCTAGAGACAACTACATTCACTTTAAATAGGGCACCGTCTAAATCTGTTGAGACGACACCGTATGAATTATGGTTTGGGAAGAAACCTAAGCTGTCGTTTCTAAAAGTTTGGGGATGCGATGCTTATGTCAAGAAACTTCAACCTGAAAAGCTCAAACCCAAGTCGGAAAAATGCGTCTTCATAGGATACCCTAAAGAAACCATTGGCTATACCTTCTACTTAAGATCCGAGGGCAAGATCTTTGTTGCCAAGAACGGATCCTTTCTGGAAAAAGAGTTTCTCTCGAAAGAATTAAGTGGGAGGAAAGTAGAACTCGATGAAGTACTACCTCTTGAACGGAAAGTAGTGCAGCTCAGAAAATGTTCTGTGATGCCTACACCAACTCAAGAGGAAAATAATGATGATGATCAAGGTACTTCGGATCAAGTTGCTACCGAACTCAGAGGTCCACGAGGACACGTTCCGCACTGCAGTGGTACGGCAACCCTGTCTCCGGAAATCATGTTGTTAGACAACGGTGAACCTTCGAACTATGAAGAAGCGATGGCGGGCCCAGATTCCAACAAATGGCTAGAAGCCATGAAATCCGAGATAGAATCCATGTATGAAAACAAAGTATGGACTTTGACTGACTTGTCCGATGATCGGCGAGCGATAGAAAACAAATGGATTTTTAAGAAGAAGAAGATGACGCGGATGGTAATGTCACCATCTATAAAGCTCGACTTGTCGCTAAGGGTTATCGGCAAGTTCAAGGGATTGACTACGATGAGACTTTCTCTCCGTGAGTGAAGCTTAAGTCCGTCCGAATCATGTTAGCAATTGCCGCATACTATGATTTTGAGATATGGCAGATGGACGCCAAAACAGCGTTCCTTAACGGTTATCTTAAGGAAGAGCTGTATATGATGCAATCGGAAGGTTTTGTCGATCCTAAGAATGCTAACAAAGTATGCAAGCTCCAAATGATCCATTTATGGGCTGGTACAAGCATCTCGGAGTTGGAACATTCGCTTTGATGAGATGATCAAAGCGTTTGGGTTTATCTTGAGACTTATGGAGAAGCCTGCGTTTACAAGAAAGTGAGTGGGAGCTCAGTAGTATTTCTCATATTATATGTAGATGACATACTTTTGATGGGAAATGATATAGAATTCTTGGACAGCATTAAGGCCTACTTGAATAAGTGTTTTTCAATGAAGGACCTTGGAGAAGCTGCTTATATATTAGGCATCAAGATCTATAGAGATAGATCGAGACGCCTCATAGGTCTTTCACAAAGCACATACCTTGATAAGATTTTGAAGAAGTTCAAAATGGATCAGTCCAAGAAAGGGTTCTTGCCTGTTCTGCAAGGTGTGAGATTGAGCTCAGCTCAATGCCCGACCACGGCAAAAGATAAAGAAGAGATGAGCGTCATCCCCTATGCCTCAGCCATAGGATCTATTATGTATGCCATGCTGTGTACCAGACCTGATGTAAACCTTGCCGTAAGTTTGGTAGGAAGGTACCAAAGTAATCCCGCAAGGAACACCGGACAACGGTCAAGAATATCCTGAAGTACACGAAAAGGACAAAGGACATGTTTCGTTTATGGAGGTGACGAAGAGCTCGTCAGAAGGGTTACGTCGACGCTAGCTTCGACACAGATCTGGATGACTCTAAGTCACAAACCGGATACGTGTATATGTTGAATGGTGGAGCAGTAAGATGGTGCAGCTGCAAGCAGAGCGTCGTGGCGGGATCTACATGTGAAGCGGAGTACATGGCAGCCTCGGAGGCAGCGCATGAAGCAATTTGGGTGAAGGAGTTCATCACCGACCTAGGAGTCATACCCAATGCGTCGGGGCCGATCAAACTCTTCGCGGACAACACCGGAGCTATTGCACTTGCAAAGGAGCCTGGTTTCACAAGAAGACCAGGCACATCAAGCGCCGCTTCAACTCCATCCGTGAAAATGTTCAAGATGGAGACATAGAAATTTGCAAAGTGCATACGGATCTGAATGTCGCAGATCCGCTGACTAAACCTCTTCAGCGGGCAAAACATGATCAACACCGTAACTCTATGGGTGTTCGATTCATCACAATGTAACTAGATTATTGACTCTAGTGCAAGTGGGAGACTGTTGGAAATATGCCCTAGAGGCAATAATAAAAGCATTATTATTATATTTCCTTGTTCGTGATAATTGTCTTTTATTCATGCTATAATTGTATTATCCGGAAATCGTAATACACGTGTGAATACATAGACCACAATACGTCCCTAGTAAGCCTCTAGTTGACTAGCTCGTTGGTCAACAGATAGTCATGGTTTCAAGACTATGGACATCAGATGTCATTGATAACGGGATCACGTCATTAGGAGAATGACGTGATGGACAAGACCCAATCCTAAGCATAGCACAAGATCGTAGTTCGCTTTTGCTAGAGCTTTTTCTATGTCAAGTATCTCTTCCTTAGACCATGAGATCGTGTAACTCCGGATACCTTAGGAATGCTTTGGGTGTACCAAACGTCACAACGAATCGGGTGACTATAAAGGTGCACTACAGGTATCTCCGAAAGTGTCTGCAAGGGTTGACACGGATCGAGATCGGGATTTGTCACTCCGTATGATGTAGAGGTATCTTCGGGCCCACTAGGTAATGCATCATCATAATGAGCTCAAAGTGACCAAGTGTTTGGTCACGGGATCATGCATTACAAGAACGAGTAAAGTGACTTGCCGTAATCTAGACTGAACGAGGTATTGGGATACCGACGATCGAGTCTCGGGCATGTAACGCATACCGATTGACAAAGGGAATAGTATACGGGTTGCTTGAATCCTCGACATCGTGGGTTCATGCGATGACATCATCGAGGAGCATGTGGGAGCCAACATGGGTATCCAGATCCCGCTGTTGGTTATTGACACGAGAGCCGTCTCGGTCATGTCTCACAGGTCTCCCGAACCCGTAGGGTCTACACACTTAAGGTTCGGTGATGCTAGGGTTATTAGGAAGACTTGTATGTGATTACCGAATGTTGTTCGAGTCCCGGATGAGATCCCTTGACGTCACGAGGAGTTTCGGAAGGGTCCAGAGGTAAAGATTTATATATGGGAAGTTGTCAAACGGACACCGGAAAGTTTCGGGGCATATCGGTATTGTCTGGGCCACCGGAAGGGTTCCGGGGTCCACTGGAGGGGCCACCTCCCGGGGCCACATGGGCTGCGTGGGGCAGGAGCCAGCCCACAGGTGGGCTGGGCGCGACCCCTTTGGGCCCATGCGCCTAGGGTTGGGGGAACCCTAGAGGGGCGCCTTGCTTGGGGGCAAGTCCCCTCCCCTTGGCCGCCCCCTCTAGATGCCATCTAGAGGGGCTGACCCCTTGTCCCTTCCCCCTATAAATAGAGGGGTGAGGGGAGGGCTGCAACACACTTGAAGGCGCAGCCCTCCCTCCCAACACCTCTCCTCCTCCGCGTGTGCTTGGCGAAGCCCTGCCGGAGAACTGTCACTCCACCATCATCACGCCTGCCGTGGCCGCTGCTGGAGCCATCTTCCTCAACCTGTCCTTCCCCTTGCTGGATCAAGAAGGAGGAGACGCCGTCTGCACTGCACGTGTGTTGAACGCGGAGGTGCTGTCCGTTCAGCACTTGGTCATCGGTGATCCGAATCACGATTTAGTACGACTCCATCATCACCATCCCTTGAACGCTTCGCACTCGATCTACAAGTGGTATGTAGATGCAAACTCACTCCCTTGACTCGTTGCTTAGATGAACTCATAGATGGATCTTGGTGCAACCGTAGGAAATTTTTTAATTTTCTGCAACGTTCCCCAACAATTGGAGTAGTGGGACGGTCCTGATTCCCTGCGCCCCCGATGGTCGGACTGGTTGAGTGGGGCAGCCGAGCCCCGATCCCGCCCCTTTATAAGAAGGGGGAGGGGGATGTCATCCCACATTCTTCCAGCATCCATCTCCTTCCACTTCCGCTCCTTTCTTCCATCTGCCATGGCGAGAGGGGGCGCAGGCCCTTTAACGGTGCCGGCGAGGGTCGCTGTCACACCCTGCATTTTGTAACATTTCATTTGCATTAATAAAGCATAAAAATTTGGACCAACAAAAACTTATGCATTATTTGGCTTTTTATGTTGGAGTTGGTTTTCTCTTTGTGATTTTCCTAGTGCTCTTTAAAGTCAACACAACTTCACCTTCTATACTTCATCTCCTTGCCCCAAGCTTCTGCCGAATGATCATGCCATGTGTATAGAGCAATATAGTATTTTCTTACAAAAATAATTTGGCCAAAAGGTATTTTCTAAAATTAGTTTTCCAAAACCCCCTGAATTGAGGATTGCACTGCATGTGCTTGATTTGGGGTGTGAAAAATCTTTCAAAAGGTATATTTGAATCCTATTAGATGTAGGACTCCCATAAACCACAAAAATATATTTTTAAAAGTTATTTTCCTATTTTATTTAAAAGCTTTTTCTTAAGGCCGGAAATGGTCTTTAATAGGGAAAAATTATTTTTGTGGTCTTACAAATATTTGACAAAAATCAGGGAAACTCAGTGGACATATATTTCCCATATATAAGAGTTTCAACACATGGTCATGTTCAAAATATTGGACAAAACCTGCCAAAACCATTTCTGCCCGTTTCAAAGATTTGAAATATTTCTACAGGAAATATTTTCATAAAAATTCAAGGAAAATCCAGCAAATCACAAATGCATATTGTGACCACCTTTCAAAGCCTCATGTCAATCAATGTCATTTTAGTTCACCAAAATGCCCAAAAACCCTCTCTGACCAGAATCAAATTTGAACAACTTTGTACTACCAACTTTCTCTCCTTGACCCCAACTTTGGTGAGCATGTTCACATGACCAAATGAGGCCACTACACCAAGTGGTTCATCAAGGAGAATAGTTTTGCATATATAGATCTTGGAAAACTCATTTATATTGATTTCTAGGGTTTACAAAAGTTGCATTGGCAACTTTGCCCAAATGGACTCAACCTTGGTGGAACCTATTATTATCTCATGCCATTTGACCCTGTCAAGCCTCATGACAAGAGGAGTTCATCATCTTGCCCAAACCAGCAACAAACACCTTCTGCCATTTTACTAAAACCCCTGTTTTGACCACTTCCACTCTTCTCCGTGAGCTCCACTTTTTACCACAACCCCTCCTAGTCCCCTTTCACCTCCAGTAACAATGGCAAATCCACAGCTCAATTATTGGATGGGTAAAACCCCACTTTCTCTCTCTGGGCAGCCCATTTCCCTGTCTCTCTCAACCCCACTCCTCTCCTACTGTCCATCCATTGCATCCAATGCTCCTCCCCTCATTCTTTACTCCTCCCTAGAGCTACCAGACATGCTTGGCCGTGCCCACTTTGCCAAAAAAAATGGCATGACGGCCATTTGCATCGCTTCTGAGCGCCTTCTGAGGCTCCTGACCTTTGTAGCCGCCCCCTTCCAACCGCCTCCGGCCACCTCGGGTCTCCCCAGCGCGCCCGACGATGCGCCTCGGCGTCCACAGCACGCTAACCCCTGGTCCCCCTCTTCCTTCTCCCTCCTATGGCCTCCCTCACACGCGCGCCATGGCCACCCGGGAGCTCCAATGAGCATGCTCACACGTGCGGTGCCTCTGGCCCCTCCTGCTCCCTCTCTTCCTTCCACTGGTCGTGGACCACCTCCACAAACACCCCAGACACGGCGCCAGCTCCTCCCGAGCCCTGTGGCGACGAGCAGGAGCCCAACGGCGCACGAGTCCACGGCACACCGTTGTTCACCTATTTAAGGGCCTCCCCGAGCCCTACTCTCCTCACCACTCGCTCTCTCACTCCCCTACTCACCCCCCCCCCTGCACCACTCACCCCTCTCCAGACGAGCCCGAGCTCGAGATCGAGCTCGAGCTCCGCCGCCTCGGGTCGCCGTCGATCTCAGGGTACAGGCCCTCTCTACCGCTCCTCTTCCTCGATCTGGAACCGCCACGGCTCACTGACCATTTCCCCTCTCTACCCCGCCTTGTTTGCAGCCGGAGTCGACCGGAACGACCACCACCCGACGCTCCTCCGCCATGCCTCCTCGTCGTCGGTGAACCAAGCCACCCCGGCGACCGCAACCACCTCCACCCAAACGGCGACACGACGCTGAGCCCAGCCGTGCCCTCGCTCGACCTTGTTGTGCCTTGCATCGTCGTCGGTGAGCTCGCCAGCCATCTGGACTCGGGGTTAGGGATGACAGGCGGCCCTTTGTCGACCTCTCCTCCATCGCCTCTTCTCTCTCTCGTGATGCAGGCTCCGGTCAGGTTTAAACCTAGCAGCGTGCACCAGTCACTGGGCCGCCTCTCTCATTGGGCCAACTGCGCTCTGTTTACAGCCCGGCAGTACAGTGCCCCTTCCCCTTTTTCTTTTCTGTCAGACTAGCAAAAATTCCACAGGATAAAATATTTGTCCAAATAAATTAATTCCAACTCCTAAATTCCTAAAGTATTGCAACCTATTTAATGGTGCAACTTTCATTCAAATCAAACAACCTTTTCTTCACTATAAATATTTAAATGTGATTTTAAGCGTTTAAATATACCTTTGTAAATCCATTTCTCCTACTCTACTACTCCAAATCCAAAACTAGGATTTTTTCCCTTCTTAGTTTTCACCCTAGTATTTTACAAAAATAAGTTGACATTTTTCTGAGCACTTTGATTTTCCTGTTTTTATTATTGTCTTATTTTTCCGTTATTTTCTTGCGACGTTTAGATCCCGTATTTGACGAAGTTGCTGAAGAAGAAGGAGGAGAAGGATTTGAAGACCTCAAAGAACAAGCCAATCAAGGCAAGCAACCCTTTGACCATGACACCTCTATTGTTCATCGGTACCCTTTTTCCCGATTGCATGATGATGAAATATGACGGTGGTAAAACTTGTTGTGAACCACCCCATGATGCATACCCCTACTCATAACCTTACCTTGTTCATGATTGCATTTTCAAGAGACTAGTTGATGCATAATGATGCATGTGTACCATGAACTCTTCATGGTTACAATCTTTCAAAAACCCCATCGGGTGCCCCTAATGCCCTTGGGAGATGTTGAACTAAGGTCACCACTTGAGGAAGAATTGGTGTACCGGAGAGAGCTTTTGGTGTGTGTGTAAAATGATGGATTAGATTTATGTGTGATTACCGTCCCAACCAAACATGTGCAACCACTCTACCCCCTTTATGGGACGGGGCATTATTGATTACTTAGGCTGATACTAGCATGGTGCCCACATTACTAGTGACGGGGGTGACTTGAGGTCACTCTTGGGAAGGGGTCATGCTTGGATAGGCGGCCATGACTGTTTTCACAGGGCACCGGACACACCGTTGGTCCCTTCGTGTGTGTGAAATAATGTGAAAAGGGCAGTCCCACAATCTGTTGCTTATACACGAGGGCCGTGTATCAACGAGTGGACCCTATGTTAGTGTCGTCTAGGGAAAGGTAATGATCGGGTGCTTCCCCCGAGTACTTGAGGTACTGCGGGATCGTGGATGACACGAAAGCTTCCCGGATCTTTCCGGGTAAAGTGCGCAACCTCTGCAGAGTGTCAAACTATTCGAATAGCCGTGTCCACGGTCATGGACAGTTGGGAGGTGCTACTTAAACTATGTCTAGAAATTTTACAAATCACGATGCATGTGTGTGTGTGGAAAGGAACTATTTGTGTCAAGGTAGAGACTTGACATGTTGAATGACATGACATATATTCAACTCTATTTATGTTGATATCTGTAACCTGTTCTCGAGGTTACCCATGTTTTATTGATGCATATCTCACAAGTTGATAGGACATCTTAACTAGCTTGAAGCTAGGTTTCTTACTCGTTGTGCAATTGCATTGTTAGTTTGAACCAAATCATGGTTTGCTTGCGAGTACATTCAAAGTACTTATTGGCTTTCCACTGGTTATTTAATTGGCCAGGCATGGAAGAACAGGAATTCGAGGAAGAGTTCTTTGGTGACGATCACGCGAACTAGGACGCTTCCCAGTCAGAATGCCTGTAGGGGTAAGGCAGATGGCATGGGTTCTACTTATCGATGAAAATTTCCGCTGCTTATGTTTCATTTGATGTTCAACCCTTAAGGCTTTATCAATATAAGACTTGACCATAATGGTCACAATTTGTCTAAGACAGTTTGTATGGATGTAAGACTCTTGTTATTCAGCTTCTGTGTGTTCAGTGAGAATTGATCTCTGGGATCACTCTACACGTGCATTCGGTGATCTCGACTTATGGGTCGGGGTCGCCACAGAGCTGGTATCTGAGCCATCCTGACTGTAGGAAGCCTTAGTTAGCATGGACGTTAGTTAGCTTGGGACCATCTAAACTTCTCTTCTTTTCTAAAGCTTACCCAACCCAAGATATATTTCCCTTATTGACCTCTCCCATTCAACCTTTGTAGATGGCTGCCAGTGCAAGACTTCACGACCACCGGATTTCCCGTGCTTCTCGAGGATAGCCTCAAGAAGTGCCAGTTTCACTGAGCCCCCATTTTCACCTACCTTGAGCATTGGATCAGTGACATCGAGACGGAGTATCATGTGGAAGTGATCATGAAGGCTAATGACTCTCCAACAAGTTGGTTCTTTGAGGGACCCCAGATGGCAACACTGGTTCTTGCCATCGAGAAGGCAACCCTCAAGGCACTCACCCGCCTCCGAGACCTTCTTCCAGAGATGGCAGACGAGTTGGCAACCCGCTTATTGCCTTATCGGAAGGAAGGTGAGGATGAGAACAGTGCACCAGCTCCACCATTAGAAGAAGGACTTCCACTCCGATTCCAGACCTACTTCAGCCTTTGCGCCGATAGTTTGGCACAACACTTGGCCTCGGAATCAATGGAGCTCCGAATGGAACTTCATGAGACCAAGGCACCTCTTCTCCAAGCACAAGGGAAGACGGATAGGATCAAGAAGGAAGGTGCTCCCCCTGGACAACCCGCAATCGCATACAGAGGCGGAAGACCCCCAAAGGATGGAGAACCACCACAACAACACCGCATGAGCGCAAGGGATTACCGCAAGCTCTTCACCCCACCAGCAAAGCAACACCGTGTTGAGCTCCTCCACTCCCCCACCCCGTCAAGTGAAGAGGAAAGTCAGGATGCTGATAATGAGGAGGAAGACCCAGAAGAGCCAGACTACGCGACCGAGCATTCCACCACTTAGGCATCATTCGCAACTTGGATATGCCCGTTAGTAACCCCTATGGTAGGATAGGTCGTGTACCCCTATGCGAAGTCGAGTCCTTGTAATGGTTCATATGAAACAATGAGGTGTTGTGTTTGCTTTTGATGTTTTTGATGGACGTCGTGCTTTCCTTCGGGAACTTGTAAGCGACTACATCACCCATTTGGAATTTAATGAATGTGTTTGGCCTTTTGGCCCTTGCATGAAAACAATTAGTGTCATACCAACCCCCTTACTAGGCGTCCCATCTATATTGCTTTCCCCATCTTTCCCAATCATGAGACCTTGACCGCTCCAACAGGATGCCTGTTGTAACACGTACTGGTACCTCTACCCAGCAGCAAGAAGCCGGAGCAGGCGCCATTCAGGACCAAACCCAAGGACAAGCTCCACCACCGCCACCGCCTCCAAACATGGACATGGCTTAGCTTCTCCAAGCCAACACTGCAGCCCTCCAGATGATTGCTCAGGCTGTCAACCACCAGCCGGCCGGGAACGGCAATGGACGTTCCACGTTGGTGGAGTTCAAGAAGCATGCACCACCCACCTTCATCGAGACTGCTAAACCCCTGGATGCAGACGACTGGGTCCGCACCATTGAGGACCTGTTGGAACTAGTCGGCTGTACTGAAGACCGTAAGAGGGTGGCATATGCTGCCCACTGTTTCGGGGGAACTGCCAAAGCTTGGTGGGATGGATTCAAGGTCATGCATGCTGGGCAAGACATCACTTGGAATGACTTCAAGGCAGAATTCCGCAAGGCCCACATTCCTTCCGGAATCATGGCCATCAAGAAGCGTGAGTTCCGAGCCCTGAAGCAAGGAAGTAGCACTGTCAAGGAGTACATGCAGAAGTTCAGTGTTCTCTCAAGGTATGCTCCTGAGGATGTCAGCACTGATGCTGCCAAAAGAGAGCGCTTCATGGAAGGCCTTAACCAGACTCTGCAGTACTCGCTTGTTGTGTGTGACTGCCCAACCTTTCCTGATCTGGTGAACAAGGCACTCATGCTTGAAGACAAGCGACGTGCTTTGGATGATACCCGTAAGCGCAAGTTAATCAGCAAGGGTAGCTCCAAAGAACTGTAAGCCTCGCCAGTGGCAGCCAGCCCCAGTCAAGCCAACCTATCAACATCCAAGAGCTCCTGCACCCCGCACCAACTATCCACCTCAGCAGTACTCCAACCCCAGGCCAGCTTACAACAACCCCAATAACATCAGTGACAAGAAGACCAACAACCCAAACCAAGTCACTTGCTTTGGATGTGGTCAGTCAGGACACATATCAAGGGTGTGCCCCAACAAGAAGCCTGATGCTCCGCGCCCCAATGCGCATAACCCAGGACAAGGTCATGGAATGCCCCCAAGATACCAAGCTCCCCGCAATCCGCCCAACAATGGCAAGGGGCGTGTGAACCACGTCACTGCAGAAGAAGCTCAGGAAGACCCGGACGTCGTGCTGGGTACGTTCCTTGTCAACTCAGCACCTGCAACTGTCTTGTTTGATTCTGGAGCCACGCATTCATTTGTCACCCAAAGGTTTGCATTAAAAAGTGGCATGACCCCTACACCCCTGAATAACCCTATGGTGGTACAAACCCCCGGAGCAGAGATGAGAGCCAAGATAGGATGTAAAGGAGTCGGGATTGTCATTAATGGGGTAGATTTCCTAGCGGACCTTATCATCCTAAGATCACAAGGCTTGGACATGATCTTGGGAATGGATTGGCTCAGCAAGCACCAAGGCTTGTTAGATTGTGCCAACTGTACTGTCACTATGACCAATGACCAAGGATTCGAAGTTAAATTTGCCTCCAAGCCCTCCTCTGCTCAAGCCACCCAAGTCAACTATTTGACTGAAGTTGGATTGGAGCAAGTGCCGGTAGTATGCGAATACCCCAATGTCTTTCCTGATGAGCTGCCGGGAATGCCTCCTGGCCGAGACATTGAGTTCATCATCGAGCTCATGCCCGGAGCAGGACCCATCTATAAGAAGCCTTATAGAATGGGATCGGAAGAGTTAGCGGAGTTGAAGAAGCAACTGGAAGAGCAGTTGAGGAAGGGATTTATCCGCCCTAGTGCGTCCCCTTGGGGATCACCTGTTCTGTTTGTGGCAAACAAGGACGGTACCATCCGCTTGTGCATTGACAATCGCTCCCTCAATGAAGTTACAATCAAGAACAAGTATCCACTTCCCAAGATTGAAGATTTGTTTGATCAACTCAATGGGGCCAAGGTGTTCTCCAAGATCGACCTCAGACCTGGGTACTACCAGCTGAAAATCAGACCCCAAGATATTCCGAAGACGGCATTTGTAACCAGATATGGCCTGTTTGAGTGCACGGTCATGTCCTTTGGATTGACCAATGCCCCTGCTTACTTCATGTACCTCATGAATAAGGTCTTCATGGAATATTTGGACAAGTTTGTTGTCGTCTTCATTGATGACATTCTTGCCTTCTCGAAGACGGAAGAAGAGCACGAGCAACACTTGAGGATGGTCCTAGACAAGCTTCGAGAGCACCAACTGTACGCCAAGTTCAGCAAGTGCGAATTTTGGCTACATGAGGTTGGATTCTTGGGTCATGTATTGAATGCCGAAGGGTTGTCAGTAGATCCCACCAAGATTCAAGCCGTGACTGAATGGCAAACTCCGGGCAATGTGAAGGAAGTCAGAAGCTTCCTCGGGCTCACGGGATATTACCGCAAGTTCGTTGAAGGATTCTCAAGCATTGCCCGACCTATGACCCAGCTCTAGAAGAAGGACAAGAAGTTTGAGTGGACACCAAAGTGTGAAGAGAGCTTCCAGGAGCTGAAGAAGAGATTAACCACCGCCTCAGCCTGCCACACACCGATATTCACAAGGAATTTGTGATCTATTGTGATGCATCAAGAACCGGACTCAGTGGTGTCCTGATGCAAGAAGGCAGAGTCGTAGCATATCTATCCAGACAGCTACGTCCTCATGAAGAGAACTATGCTACTCATGATCTTGAGTTGGAAGCTCTAGTTCACGCCTTAAAGACATGGCGACATTAACTTCTAGGGAAGCGGAGTGAGATATACACCGACCACAAGAGTTTAAAGTATATCTTCACTCAAAAGGAAATGAACATGAGGCAAAGAAGGTGGCTAGAGTTGATCAAGGACTATGACCTCGATGTCCAATACCAACCTGGGAAAGCTAATGTGGTAGCAGATGCCTCAAGCAGAAAGGCTTGTTCCTTGAATGCTATGCTTAAGGGAAGGCTACCCGCCTTGTATGAAGAACTTGAAAGCTTCGGGTTGGAACTGGTTGCACCAGGATTCTTAGCCAACTTTGAAGTTAAGCCTACCCTGATGGATGATGTTAAGGAAGCTCAGAAAGGACACGAGAGTATTGAAGGCATCAAGAGGAAGATCAAGGCGGGAAAAGCTCCAAGTTTCTCAGAGGATGAGCAAGGAGTTGTGTGGTTTGGGAATCGCATTTGCGTGCCCAACAAGATTGAGCTCAAGAATCTGATCTTGCAAGAAGCTCATGACACCCCGTTTTCCATCCATCCTGGAGGAACCAAGATGTATCAAGACCTGAAGGAAAGATTCTGGTGGCACGGGATAAAAAGGGAGATTGCCACCTATGTTGCAAAGTGTGATGTATTCCAAAGGGTCAAGGCTGAACATCGCCGACCTGGATTGCTCCAACCACTCAAGGTTCCCGAGTGGAAATGGGATAAAGTCGGAATGGATTTCATCACTGGGTTAACTAGGTCAAATAAGGGTCATGACTCCATCTGGGTTATAGTCGACCATTTGACTAAAGTAGCCCATTTCATTCCTGTTAAGACTACCTATGATGGCAACCAGCTAGCAACTCTATACATCAACAGAATCGTAAGTCTTCATGGTGTTCCTAAGGAGATTGTGTCAGATCGAGGAACCCAGTTTACCTCGAGGTTCTGGAAGAAGTTCCAAGAGGCCATGGGAACCAAGTTGTCTTTCAGCACTGCTTTCCACCCACACACCGGAGGCCAGAAAGAACGGGTGAATCAGATTCTCGAAGACATGCTCCGAGCCTGTGTCCTAGCATATGGAGCTAAGTGGGAAAATTGTCTTCCGTTCGCTGAGTTTTCCTGTAACAATAGCTATCAATCGAGCCTCCAGATGGCACCATTTGAAGTGTTGTATGGACGCAAGTGCCGCACACCCCTCAATTGGTCAGAGACCGGAGAAGGGTTAGTCTTTGGACCAGATGTTCTCCGTGAAGCAGAAGAACAAGTGAAGCTAGTCAGAGAGCGTCTGAAGACCGCCAAGTCAAGACAAAAGAGCTATGCTGACACTCGTCGCCGACAGGTGAACTTCCTAGTCGTAGACCATGTGTACCTACGGGTAACCCCCCTTAAGGGAACCAACCGTTTCCACATTAAAGGGAAGCTCGCACCAAGATTTATTGGCCCCTTCAAGATCACCGCACGACGCGGAGAAGTGGCTTACCAATTGGAACTGCCACCTGAACTATCCGATGTGCACAATGTATTCCACGTGTCACAACTCCGGAAGTGTCTCCAAGTTCCAGACAAGCCTGATCTTTACAAGGACGTCAATCACCAAGCCATTGACCTTCAGCCTGATTTGACCTACCGTGAGAGGCCCATCTGGATTTTGGATGAAGCAGAACGGAGTACACGAAGCCACACCATCAAGTACTTCAAGGTCTAGTGGAGCAACCACACTGAAGCAGAAGCAACCTGGGAACGTGAAGACTACCTTAGATCCGAGTTTCCGTACCTCTTTAAAGCCTAGTTTGGGAATCTCGGGGACGAGATTCTTGTAAGGGGGGTAGGTCTGTCATACCCTGCATTTTGTAACATTTAATTTGCATTAATAAAGCATAAAATTTTGGACCAACAAAAACTTTTGCATTATTTGGCTTTTTATGTTGGAGTTGGTTTTCTCTCTGTGATTTTCCTAGTGCTCTTTAAAGTCAACACAACTTCACCTTCTATACTTAATCTCCTTGCCCCAAGCTTCTGCCCAATGATCATGCCATGTGTATAGAGCAATATAGTATTTTCTTACAAAAATAATTTGGCCAAAAGGTATTTTCTAAAATTAGTTTTCCAAAACCCCCTGAATTGAGGATTGCACTGCATGTGCTTGATTTGGGGTGTGAAAAATCTTTCAAAAGGTATATTTGAATCCTATTAGATGTAGGACTCCCATAAACCACAAAAATATAATTTTAGAAGTTATTTTCCTATTTTATTTAAAAGCTTTTTCTTAAGGCCGGAAATGGTCTTTAATAGGGAAATATTATTTTTGTGGTCTTAAAAATATTTGACAAAAATCAGGGAAACTCAGTGGGCATATATTTCCCACATATAAGAGTTTCAACACATGGTCATGTTCAAAATATTGGACAAAACCTCCCAAAACCATTTCTGCCCATTTCAAGGATTTGAAATATTTCTACAGGAAATATTTTCATAAAAATACAAGGAAAATCCAGCAAGTCACAAATGCATATTGTGACCACCTTGCAAAGCCTCATGTCAATCAAGGTCATTTTGGTTCACCAAAATGCCCCAAAACCCTCTCTGACCAGAATCAAATTTGAACAACTTTGTACTACCAACTTTCTCTCCTTGACCTCAACTTTGGTGAGCATGTTCACATGACCAAATGAGGCCACTACACCAAGTGGTTCATCAAGGAGAATAGTTTTGCATATCTAGATCTTGGAAAACTCATTTATGTTGATTTCTAGGGTTTACAAAAATTGCATTGGCAACTTTGTCCAAATGGACTCAACCTTGGTGGAACCTATTATTATCTCATGCCATTTGACCCTGTCAAGCCTCATGACAAGAGGAGTTCACGTTCTTGCCCAAACCAGCAACAAACACCGTCTGCCATTTTACTAAAACCCCTGTTTTTACCACTTCCACTCTTCTCCATGAGCTCCACTTTTTACCAAAACCCCTCCTAGTCCCCTTTCACCTCCAGTAACAATGGAAAATCCACAGCTCGATTATTGGATGGGTAAAACCCGACTTTCTCTCTCTGGGCAGCCCATTTCCCTCTCTCTCTCAACCCCACTCCTCTCCTACTGGCCATCCATGGCATCCAATGCTCCTCCCCTCATTCTTTACTCCTCCCTAGAGCTACCAGACATGCTTGGCCGTGCCCACTTTGCCAAAAAATGGCATGCCGGCCATTTGCACGCTTCTGAGCGCCTGATCTTGGCTCCTGCACTTTGGCCGCCCCCTTCCAACCGCCTCCAGCCACCTCAGGCCTCCCCAGCGCGCCCGACGATGCGCCTCGGCGTCCGCAGCACGCTAAGCCCTGGTCCCCCTCTTCCTTCTCCCTCCTACGGCCTCCCTCACACGCGCGCCATGGCTGCCCGAGAGCTCCAATGAGCACGCTCACACGCGCGGCGCCTCTGGCCCCTCCTGCTCCCTCTCTTCCTTCCCCTGGTCGTGGACCACCTCCACAAACACCCCAGATATGGCGCCAGCTCCTACCGAGCCCTGTGGCGACGAGCAGGAGCCCACCGGCGCACGAGTCCACGACACCCCGCCGTTCACCTATTTAAGGGCCTCCCCGAGCCCTACTCTCCTCACCACTCGCTCTCTCACTCCCCTACTCACCCCCCTGCACCACTCACCCCTCTCGAGAAGAACCCGAGCTCGAGATCAAGCTCGAGCTCCGCCGCCTCGGGTCGCCGTCGATCTCAGGGTACATGCCATCTCCGCCGCTCCTTTTCCTCGATCTGGAACCGCCGCGGCTCACTAACCATTTCCCCTCTCTCCCCCGCCTCGTTTGCAGCCAGAGTCGACCAGAACGACCACCATCTGACGCTCCTCCGCCGTGCCTCCTCGTCGTCGGCGAACCAGGCCACTCTGGCGACCGCAACCACCTCCACCCGAACGGCGACACGATGCTGAGCCCAGTCGTGCCCTCGCCTGACCTCGCCGTGCCCTGCATCGTCGCCGGTGAGCTCGCCAGCCATCTGGACTCGGGGTTAGGGATGACAGGCGGGCCCCGCCTGTCAGCCTCTCCCCTCCATCGCCCCTCTCTCTCTCGCTGACGCCTGGGCCCCGCCCGTCAGGTTTAAACCTGGCGCGCGCGCGTGCACCAGTGCGCTGGGCCGCCTCTGGCTGGGCTTCTTTGCGCTTCTGGCATGCCGGCGGCACGTGCCCTTCCCCTTTTTCTTTTCTGTCAGACTTGCAAAAATTCCACAGGATAAAATATTTGTCCAAATAAATTAATTCCAACTCCTAAATTCCTAAAGTATTGCAACCTATTTAATGGTGCTACTTTCATTCAAATCCAACAACCTTTTCTTCACTATAAATATTTAAATGTGATTTTTAGCATTTAAATATACCTTTGTAAATCCATTTCTCCTACTCTGCTAATCCAAATCCAAAACTAGGAATTTTCCCCTTCTTAGTTTTCACCCTAGTATTTTACAAAAATAAGTTGACATTTTTCTGAGCACTTTGACTTTCCTGTTTTTATTATTGTCTTATTTTTCCGTTATTTTCTTGCGACGTTTAGATCCCGTATTTGATGAAGTTGCTGAAGAAGAAGGAGGAGAAGGATTTGAAGACCTCGAAGAACAAGCCAATCAAGGCAAGCAGCCCTTTGACCATGACACCTCTCTTGTTCATCGGTACCCTTTTTCCCGATTGCATGATGATGAAATATGACGGTGGTAAAACATGTTGTGAACCACCCCATGATGCATACCCCTACTCATAACCTTACCTTGTTCATGATTGCATTTTCAAGAGACTAGTTGATGCATAATGATGCATGTGTACCATGAACTCTTCATGGTTACATTCTTTCGAAAACCCCATCGGGTGCCCCTAATGCCCTTGGGAGATGTTGAACTAAGGTCACCACTTGAGGAAGAAGTGGTGTCTGGGAGGAGCTTTTGGTGTGTGTGTAAAATGATGGATTAGATTTATGTGTGATTACCGTCCCAACCAAACATGTGCAACCACTCTACCCCCTTTATGGGACGGGGCATTATTGATTACTTAGGCTAATACTAGCATGGTGCCCACATTACTAGTGATGGGGGTGACTTGAGGTCACTCTTGGGACGGGGTCGTGCTTGGATAGGCGGCCATGACTGTTTTCACAGGGCACCGGACGCACCGTTGGTCCCTTCGTGTGTGCGAAATAATGTGAAAAGGGCAGTCCCACGATTTGTTGCTTATACACGAGGGCCATGTATCAACGAGTGGACTCTATGTTAGTGTCGTCTAGGGAAAGGTAATGATCCGGTGCTTCCCCCGAGTACTTGAGGTACTGCGCGATCGTGGATGACACGAAAGCTTCCCGGATCTTGTGGGTAAAGTGCGCAATCTCTGCAGAGTGTCAAACTATTCGAATAGCCGTGTCCACGGTCATGGACAATTGGGAGGTGCTACTTAAACTATGTCCAGAAATTTTACAAATCACGATGCATGTGTGTGTGGAAAGGAACTATTTGTGTCAAGGTAGAGACTTGACATGTTGAATACATGACATTGATTCAACTCTATTTATGTTGATATCTGTAACCTGTTCTCGACGTTACCCATGTTTTATTGATGCATATCTCACAAGTTGATAGGACATATTAACTAGCTTGAAGCTAGGTTACTTACTCGTTGTGCCATTGCATTGATACTTTGAACCAAATCATGGGTTGCTTGTGAGTACATTTGAAGTACTCATTGGCTTGCCACTGGTTATTTAATTGGCCAGGCATGGAAGAACATGAGTTCGAGGAAGAGTTCTTTGGTGACGATCACGCGAACTAGGACTCTTCCCAGTCAGAATGCCTGTAGGGTTAAGGCAGATGGCATGGTTTCTACTTATCGATGAAGATTTCTACTGCTTGTGTTTCATTTGATGTTCAACCCTTAAGGCTTTATCTATGTAAGACTTGACCATAATGGTCACAATTTGTGTAAGACGGTATGTATGGATGTAAGACTCTTGTTATTCAGCTTCTGTGTGTTCAGTGAGCATTGATCTCTGGGATCACTGTACACGTGCATTCGGTGATCTCGACTTATGAGTCGGGGTCCCCACAGTCGCTGCTCGACAACGCATCCCTCCTACCCAAGAGCTCGCAGAGGAGGAGTCGGCCAAGAGAGGAATGGGGAGGGGCGAGGCCGAGGCCGTCGTGGCACTCGGGGGAGTGGGTGGATGGGGCGGTGCACCGGCCTTGCCTCCACCGGCGATCCTCTCCCAATGGAGGGTCACATTGGGGACCAGCCTCGTGAGTTCTTCATCAGGTTGCGCCGGCCATCGTGTCGTCGTCTTCGTCTCCCTACCCCATTTGCTCGGGAGATGGAGCTCGATCTGCCCCAGACCCTCAGGCTGCACATGAGGGTCTGCGGGAACGGCGACACGTGGGTCGACGTCGACTTCCCCGCTCCTCACGTCATGTACCTCCGTCACGGATGGAAGACGTCCGCTCGTGTCCACAATCTGACGGCAGGGCTCGTTCTCTATTTCAAGTTAATGGAGAATGGCCTGCTCTTTGTCAAGGTCTTTGGAGATCTTGGAACTCGCCTAAAGTGCTGCGTGGAGAGCTCCTCCGATGATGAAGATTCCTCCTCAAGTGGGAGTGATGACGAGGACAGCGACAGCGACGACGAGGGTGTCGAGCGACGGGACGCCGACCTCGACTCTGACTGACCGTGTTGCCCCTCTCTCGGCCACGGCCTACCGAGGGCCTTCCTCGTCAAGCTCTCCATCGGCGCGTTCCACGTCGCCTCCTTGGGCGGCTGGCGTAGGAGGGTTGGAGAAGGCGAAGAAGGCGGGTGGTGGCCATCAAATAGGAGTACGCTGGCACCAACACCTTCATCGTGTTTTGTCGGCCCGCTGCCTCATCTTCCAGCTCTCCTCCCGACACCAGGATGTTCTCTTGGTGCCTTCTGCTCCTTGTACCTCGCCTAGGCGCTCTTTAGCCCTCCTGCTATCTTGTTCCACCTTCTGAGGAGAGGGACAAGAAAGGGATCACGGGCACCTTATTTCTTTCTAGTTTGTAAGCCTGCAGGCACTTGTTAATTTTAAGACTTGTAATCCCCTTTCTCATGTTTTTTATTCCATATGAATTGTACCTGTATGTGATGTTTTTAATGAAAAAGGTTGCTTGCCGGGTTTTTTGTGCATGAGCAAGGCCCATGCCAAGGAATGAATCCTTGTCTTTTCAAGATAAACATTGTCACCCGACAACAGGCCTTGCCGTCCCCTTACTTCAGTCGACCATTCTCATGCTCCTGGCGGAGGCAGGGGCGAAGTAGAGTTAGGCCCCTCGTTTATTTCCTCTCCACCGCGACTACGACCCGGTTCTGACCCAAGGACTTGGGTACAGGAAAAAAGGGGGAGCATGGTGGTCTAGGAGCAGAACGGGGTTTCATATGTCCCAACTTCATACGGAAATGCATAATAGAGGACAAATACTTATCTGAATGTGCAGCCCCCGGCAGCCTTGGCTTGCCGTGGTTGGATTCTTGTATCTGCAACCCCCAGCAACCTTGGCTTGCCGAGGTAGGAGCGCCGGCTCGTTCTCTTTCTTCCAAACAGCTCAGCAGAAACGTCCATGGAACCTGCGAACCAAAGAGGACGGAAAGGAACAAAGAAACGCAAACTCGACCTCTATGCTAGGGGTTAGTCGCCGCTAAACACTATCAACCCTAACCGAGGGAGAGACTTAACCTAGCATACATTCTATAACTTAGGGCACCAACGCTTCGTTTATTTATGCTCAGGGTCTGCGCGTGGCTTTGTACAGAGGGTTACATGCCTTGCCGGCAAGGCTTGTACAAAAGGTGGTCTACCAGGGGGGCCGGCAACCGCGCCTTATGAGTAAAACTTGCGAAGATGTTCAATGTTCTAGGAATTGCTCACTGGGATAGCATCTTCAGTCTCCAGGCGGACTGCGCCAGGCCTGGTGACTCGTATTACTCGATAAGGGCCTTCTCACTTCGGCGTCAACTTGTTGGAATTCTTGGCCGACTGAACGCGCCGAAGAACAAGGTCGCCTTCCTAAGGCATGAACCTTGCGGCTATGGTAGCGCGCGCAAGGCTTGCTAGTAGCGCGCTACTCTCACAGTCGCCCGAAGACGATCTTCCTTCAGGAGTGTTTCATCATCTTGCCGCAATTGCTCTTGCTCAAACTCGTCATAAGCGAGCACTCGGGGTGACCCATATGTGAGTTCCGTGGGGAGAACTGCTTCTGCCCCGTATACCAGGGCAAAGGGTGTTTGGCCGGTGGATCGATTTGGCGTCGTTCTGGTCGACCAAAGAACCGCCGGAACTCATCAATCCAGCGCCTTCCGCTCTGGTACAGTCTGTCAAAAGTCTTGGTCCTTAGGCCCCGCAGTACTTCAGCATTTTCCCTCTCCGTCTGGCCATTGCTCCGTGGGTGTGCCAGGGAAGTGAAACAGACCTTGCTGCCGAGGTCTTGGATGTATTGCATGAAGTTGTGGTTTGTGAACTGCGTGCCATTGTCGGTGATGACTCTGTTTGGCACACCAAAACGGCAGACTAGCCCCTTGAAGAACTTGATCACGATCGTGTTGTCACCTTCCTCACTGCTTCCACGTCCGGCCACTTTGTAAACTTGTCGATTGCAACGTACAAGTACTCAAAGCCCCCGACAGCGTGGGGGAAAGGGCCTAGTATGTCAAGCCCCCAGACCGAAAATGGCCAGGAGAGAGGAATCGTTTGAAGGGCTTGAGCTGGTTGATGAAGCTTCTTCGAATGGAACTGACACGCTTCACACTTGGTTACTTGTGCCGTTGCATCCTGGAGGGCAATGGGCCAGAAGAAACCTTGCTGGAACGCCTTGCCAGCAAGGACCCTTGACCCTATGTGGGAGCCACATATGCCTCCATGTATCTCTGCCAATAGCTCCAGCCCTTCCTCCCGGGGAATGCACTTCAATTTCACACCGTTCGGTCTTTTTCTCTACAGGACATCGTCGATGAACTGATACATGGCAGACTGATGGGCTACTTTTTCTGCTTCTTCCTGCTCCTTAGGAAGTTCCCCTGTCTGGAGGAATCGGACAGTATGTTGTGCCCATGCCGGAGCCTGGGACTCGACGACAAGGACTAAAGGCATTTCCTCCACCACGGAGCGGCGGCCGTCTGTGCTGTGGCTTGACGCCTGCGGAGTCGGTTGCCCCATGGTAGGCTTCGATTAAGGAGTCCCGGATTAGGGGTCCTCGGACAGCCGGACTATATCCTTTGGCCAGACTGTTGGACTATGAAGATACAAGATTGAAGACTTCGTCCCGTGTCCGGGTGGGACTCTCCTTGGCGTGGAAGGCAAGCTTGGCAATACGGATATGTAGATCTCCTCCCTTGTAACCGACTTTGTGTAACCCTAACCCCCTCCGGTTTCTATATAAACCGGAGGGTTTAGTCCGTAGGACAATAACTAGGCTAGCTTCTAGGGTTTAGCCTCTACGATCTCGTGGTAGATCAACTCTTGTAATACTCATATCATCAAGATCAATCAAGCAGGAAGTAGGGTATTACCTCCATCGAGAGGGCCCGAACCTGGGTAAACATCGTGTCCCCCTCCTCCTGTTACCATCCGCCTTAGACGCACAGTTCGGGACCCCCTACCCAAGATCCGCCGGTTTTGACACCGACATTGGTGCTTTCATTGAGAGTCCCACTGTGCTGTCATCATAAGGCTGGATGGCTTGTCTCGTTGTCAAGGTCAACATCACCTCTGGGGGAGACCTGGCTGTAGGCCAAACTCTCCGGCTAAGCGGTTTCGTCATGACCGCCCGCTCGGCCGTTGCACCGACGATGACTTCTCAGGTCATCAAAAACCGCCTCCACGCCGGCTCGGAATTCGCCGAGCAGTTGGATCCAATGAAGCTCTCTTCCTTGAACGAGCTCTTGGATCGCATCGCCGCCTTGGGAGTCGCTACGGACTATGATCAGATCGGGTTTAAACCCGATCAAAGGAAGATTAACTCCCCGCCGGTCACCCATTAGATAGCGGTGGTGGAGGAGCAATGCAGCGATTCTTCCTCTATCTTGAGGACAAACTATGTCCGGATTTCCGAGCTCTCCGAGCCGGATACCCGTCTACGGGAGGACATGGCCCAAACCTTGAACCTAGAATCAGGCAGTGGGCCAGACCTGTTGAGCAACATCCCGAAGCCCGAACTGCCAAGCTCGGAAACTCCTCCGCCCCTGGGTCTCAGATCGGGTCAGGGTTCGGACTTAAATCCACCCACCCACCCAGATATTAGCGATCTTTCCCACATTAGACAAGAGCCCCAAGAGACAGTACACCACTATTGGGACAGATTCCTCCTTGTAATGAGCAAGGTTAAGGACTGTCGCGAGGAAGACGCAATTTCATTCTTTTGCAATAATTGCACGGACAAGGGAATCCTCAACGCCATAAGTCGCCGTGACATAGCACACTTTGCTGGCTTGGCGGCCATAGTACAGAAGAACTGTGCGATGGAAAGCTCCTGGAAAACCCAAAGAAAAATTTGGGATCCTCCGGCTCTCACAAAACCCCCCGTCCGAACTAAAAGGGTGTACTCTCGTAAGTCACCCGACCCAATTACAAAGAAACAAAAGCCCACTACAGGGCACGAAACTGTATTGGAGCGATGGCTTAACGGGCCATGCAAAATTCACAGTACAACTGATACCATGCCAACACACAACCTTAGAGCATGTTGGGTACTCCGGCAAGTGGCCAAGAGCGGTGAGGATCTCCTCATCAGCAACACCGCAGAGCACCATCCTGCGGAAAACAGCAATACAGTATTGACAGTCTTCGAGACCTTCGCCTCAAATAATAGGCGTAAGCGAGCACTCCGCAGCCTTGCCGAAGTCTGCCACGTAGCAGCAATAAATCCATGGAGCGATACGGCTATCACCTTCAATGCCAGTGACGAACCTAAATTCCGAACAGCCCGAGCACCAGCCGCCTTGGTCCTTAGTCCAATTGTGGACGGCTTCCGGCTTACTAAAGTGCTCATGGACGGCGGCAGCGGATTAAACCTCATCTATGAAGAAACTCTTAGCAAAATGGAAATAGACAGGAGCCGCATTGAGCAAAGCAGCACGACCTTCAGAGGAATCATCCCTAGTCGGGAGGCACACTGCACGGGAAAAATCACACTAGACGTGGTATTCGGCACGCCGGAGAATTATAGGTCCGAAGAAATCACATTCCAAGTGGCCCTGTTCAGTAGCGGATACCACGCCCTTTTAGGGCGGGAGGCATTCACGATCTTCCAAGCTATACCCCATTACGGGTACATGAAGCTCAAAATGCCCGGGCCCGATGGAATCATCACTCTAGCTAGTGATCCGGACATAGCACTCCACGCCGATAATAAAACTGCCGCACTAGCCCTTGAGGCGTTATCCGAAGCCCTCGCGGCCGAAGAACTGATGGCACTGCGCTCCACAGTGGACAGGGACGACGTGATACTTGACAAAAGATCCAAATCCACCTCTTTTACACCAGCGGATGAAATAGTCAAATTCCAAGTCCACCCAACGGACCCTACCAAAACAACATCCATCGGGGCACAATTAAACCCCACAGTAGATGCCGCACTACAGGAGTTCTTGCGTGAAAATTGGGACATCTTCGCCTGGCATCCTTCAGACATGCCAGGAATCCCATGCAGGCTCGCCGAGCATAGCCTTAACATTCTAAAGGGGTTCAAGCCGGTCAAGCAGACTCTTCGGCGTTTCTCTGAACCTAAGTGGCAAGCCATGGGAGAAGAGCTAGCCAAGTTACTGGAGGCCGGATTCATCCGAGAAATAAAACATCCGGACTGGCTAGCAAACCTGGTGATGGTACCAAAGAAGGACAAATCCTGGCGCCTATGTGTCGACTTCAAGGACCTTAACAAGGCTTGCCCCAAGGATCCCTTCCCCTCCCTCGCATCGATCAAATTATCGACGCTACCGCGGGACATGACTCATTGTGTTTCCTCGACGCATACTCCGGATACCATCAAATTAAGATGGCAGAGTCCGATCAAGCCGCAACGGCATTTATCACTCCATACGGCCCCTTCTGTTTTAACACCATGCCTTTTGGGGCTCAAAAACGCCGATGCAACCTATCAACGCATGATTCAGACATGCTTGGAGACACAGATCGGCAAAACAGTGGAGGCATACGTAGACGATGTGGTCATTAAAATCAGACACGTCGAATCCTTAATAGACGACTTGAGGCTCACGTTCGATAATCTTCGAACAAACGACATTAAGCTCAATCCGGAAAAATGCGTCTTTGGCGTGCCCGCCGGAAAGCTCTTAGGCTTCATCGTCTCCAATAGAGGAATCGAAGAAAATCCGGCTAAAATCAGAGCTCTGTCACAGTTGGCCATCCCAACAGACCTCAAGCAAATCCAGAAACTAACTGGATGCGTGGCTGCCTTAAGCCGCTTCATCTCCCGATTAGGGGAAAAGGCACTGCCTCTTTATCGCCTTCTTCGACGCACCAAACACTTCGAGTGGACGAATGCGGCCACAGCCGGACTAGAGGAAATAAAAGCCGTTTTGGCCACAAACCCACTCTTGGCCGCGCCAAATGTAGGCGAACCAATGTTGTTATATATAGCGGCAATACACCAAGTTGTAAGTGCAAAGGTTCAAATCGTCGAACGAGAGACGGACGGACATAAGTTCCCGCTTCAAAAGCCGGTATACTATGTATCTACTGTCCTCACTCCATGCAAATCACGGTACCCACATTATCAAAAGATAGCATGCGCGGTCTTCATGGCATCCCGGAGACTACGACTCTACTTTCATGAGTGTTCAATTACGGTGGCCTCTGAAGTACCACTCGACGACATAATAAACAACCGCGAGGGCATGGGCCGGATTGCTAAATGGGCTATTGAGCTCCTCCCGTTCGACATAATATACAAACCACGGTGAGCCATTAAGTCACAAGTACTGGCTGATTTCGTCGCCGAATGGACAGAAGCCAAACTCCCTAAAGAGTACGGCGCATACTCCAATTGGATCATGCACTTTGACAGCTCCAAAATGCTGGCTGGTCTGAGGGCTGGTGTCGTCCTGACATCCCCCACTGGAGATACAGTCCAATATGTGCTCGAAATACTATACACAAACTCCAACAATGTAGCAGAATACGAGGCCCTGTTACATGGTCTCCGAATGGTAGTCTCCATGGGCATTCAACGCCTAGAAGTGCGTGGGGATTTGAACCTCGCAATATCTCAAATAAACGGAGACTTCGACGCCAAGGATCCAAAAATGGCGGCTTATCGCAACGTCGTCCTCAAAATGTCAGCTTGATTCGAGGGGCTTGAATTCCACCATGTGGTCCGGGAAAACAATCAGGCGGCAGATATCCTTGCCCGCATTGGTGCTAAGCGCGACCCGGTCCCACCTAATATCTTCTTGGGAAGGCTGTTTAAGCCATCTGTGGTGTGGGAAAGAGAGACCGGAAATAATAGCCCAGACCCGGACACAACACCAGATCCCGAACACCCTGACATAATCGGAGGCTCTACCACCGAAATAACACCTTCCGCCCACGTGATTATGGCTGTCATCGCCCCGTGGACAGAACCCTTCTTGGCCTACCTAACTAGGCAGAAACTACCTGAGGACCCAAACGAGGCACGTTGCATTGTGCGACGGTCTAAAGCCTACAAGGTCCACGAGGGAGAGCTTTATAAGAAAAGCGCTACCGGAGTCCTTCAAAGGTGCATCTCCGAAGAGGAAGGACGGCAACTTTTGGCAGAAATTCATGCTGGACTTGGCGGCCACCACACCGCAGCCCGGGCCCTGGTAAGCAAGGCCTTCCGTACAGGTTTTTACTGGCCCACGGCCCGAGCAGAAGCACAGGATCTCATTCAACGATGCGTCGGTTGCCAGCTTTTTGCAAATCAAAGCCATATGCCGCCTACCGCTCTCCGAACAATCCCCATCACTTGGCCCTTTGCGGTCTGGGGGCTTGATATGGTCGGACCCCTCAAAGGGGGAAGCCATAAGAAAAAATACTTATTGGTCATGGTGGATAAATTTACCAAATGGATAGAAGCCAAACCAGTTAAAACGACCGAGTCCAGACTAGTGATAGACTTCATATCCGGGGTTGTACACCGTTACGACGTCCCCCACAGCATCATCACCGATAACAGCTCGAACTTTACAGCCGACGAGGTAAAAATTTGGTGCAGCAACATGGGCATGAAGCTCGATTATGCTTCTATCTATCACCCGCAAACTAACGGTCAAGTCGAGCGAGCAAATGGTCTTATCATGAGTGGCATTAAACCCAGATTAGTGCGATCCTTAAAGGAATCAGATACGCACTAGGTAGAGGAGCTCGACTCCGTACTATGGGGGCTACGGACCACGCCGAATCGCACTACCGGATACACACCGTTTTTATGGTGTACGGCGCAGAGGCGGTACTACCCTGCGACATAATTCATGACTCACCTCGAGTGCGCATGTACGAAGAGAAAGAAGCCGAGCTTGATCGCTAGGACAGTTTGGACGCCTTGGAGGAGGAGCGTGATGTAGCAAAAGCCCGTTCCGCATTTTATCAGCAATAGGCTCAAAGGTATCAAAGCAGAGAAGTACGGGCCAAAACTTATAACGTCGGCGAACTCGTTCTACGCCTACCGGAGAAGAAAAAGAACAAGCTCAAGCCCAAATGGAAAGGTCCCTTCGATATTGACCAAGTTCTGACCGGTGGAGCGTATCATCTGCGGGATGCATCGGACAATCGACTCGAGCCAACCCCATGGAATGCAGCGAGACTCTGCAGGTTCTACGCCTAGTGCCAGATTCTATGTTCGTATCCTTACCTCCGTCAATTTTTTATATCCGTTATCTGTCTTTTATTTCTTTCTTTCTTCCCTTTTTCTTCAAGGCCTTAAAAGGCTAAAATGTGTCTTGACTACACAATCTTGACGCGCTAGCCGCGTTCATTATACCTGGGGGCTTCTTATAAAGAAGCTTAATATAACTATTTTCCGGGCCTTATGCCCCACACATGTGTTATTCTCCCACATGTACCTTTTTTCGCCATTATATGCATCGATATGACTTAAGTTTTGGCCAAGCTGGGTTGCCTGGCTCTTGTGTTTATGCCCTACGTTCCCGTTAATTCGGCTAGGGCATAAGGGGAGCACCTCTGCGATTGTTACTGCCGGGTCAGCCGGATGTGTACCTCAGACTGGGTGAAGCCGAAAGTTAGTGTTCGTAAGGGAATACTCGGTCGATGAACAAAAGACGACCTTTATTTATTGTAATACATGCCCCCAGATGTTTATATCCTGCGTCTCTTTTCGCAGCTCAGACATGCACATTAGGGCATGCGCACTCTGTGAAAAGGAACCCTTATGTAACTATTCTCCTCGAAGATGTTTCTTACTATCCATGTAATATAACATAGCTAGTTGGGTACTTGTCTGTTCAAGCACTTATGACCCCTACGCTTGGTTTCCACGCGTACCCCGGTTTTTACATAACTGAGCGGGTATTCAGATACACTCAAGACTGACGGGTCCAGAGGTCGAAGCGAAAAGGTCCGCCATGACAAATGATTTACAATCCGGCTAGAGACAATACATGTCACTTGAAGTACACAGTCACTTAGACTAACTAAATTCTTCTTTGATACCATCCAACAGGCTGTCTAGCCTACAATCCTGTTGGGAATACTTTGCGGCTAATTCTACTTGGTCATACACCAAACTGGCGGGGATCTCTTTCCCATCGGACCCCACAGGTCCCAGGCTTCCCTCGCACCTTGTCGGCAGGCTGATATCTTCCATAATCGGAAGCGCCGCCGCGCTCCCTTGAGCTTCTCTACAAGCTCCCACATGCCTCCTGGCAGGGAGGCGGATGGCCACAGGGCTTGGGCAATGCCCTGCATCACCTGCCGAACTTGTTCGTGCAGTCGTGAGAGCTCTGGCAGAAGATCACCCGCAGACCCGGGCATCTCCTCCGTGGGATGACCCGTCAGCATACCTGCAGACATAACTCTGTTAGCCGGTTTCTTCCCCGAATTCTTTAAAAGTTCGTTCAAGTACTTACTGAAAATGCCGCATCGAAGCCTCTTATTCTCCTTTACGGAGTTAGCAAGCTGGGCTTGAACATCTTTCAGTTCCACGCCCAGCTAGATATTGGCGTCTTGGAGATTGTTTTTCTCCCGCCTAACCCGTGTAAGCACGCGCTCGCCAGCCTTTAGCTGTCGTTGAGTATGCGGCTCATCCCCTATCACGACCTCCAGACTCACTCCGGAGTCATCTGCAGAATCTATTGTTAAATATGCATGCGTGCCGCATATTACCTGGTACCTGTCATTCTTTGCAAAAGAAATATGTGTTACCAGATGGGGCTTTCTCGGACTCCTTTACTGCGGCAATTGTAGCCTGAAGCTGGGCTTTGCACTCCTCCAGCTCTTGAGACAACCGGGTATTCTTCTCCGTAAGAACCTATGCAAACAATGATCCTTAAATCAGTTGTGCCAACTGTTTCAAGTCTCAGGGGCTACTGATATACATAATTATTAGATTTTCTTACCCGTATATCCTTTACATACTGGTCCGTGGCTTTGGCAAGACCATTTTAAGCAGCTCGGATGTACGCGTCTCCTGAGTTAAAGGCGTCGAACGCCTCTTGGGAGAAACAAGCGTTGCAGAGTACGGCCCAGTGGCGCCTGTGATTCATGGCACTCTCCACTTTGGAATTCGTAGCGGACAGCCTATCCGCATCCTCTGTAGGAGGAACATCCGGTGTTGGCCCCATGTTAGCATCCGCCTCTAGGTCTGGATCTGGAGCCCGGGTGGTGGAGGCGTGGCTGGCAACCTCTCCGGATATAGTCCGGCGAGCGTTTTTCCTTTTGAAACATGGACGTTGTTATATTTTAAAAGACGACAACCACGGAGCGGGGTTCTGTTTCATACCTCTGCGATGGTGTTTCAGTCCTGACCGCCTTCCTTTTAAGCCTCCCCGGCTTCGGTGCCCCTTGTTGGTGAGTCACTGCGGGTTCGGCATGGCGTCCCGAAGGCCTTCCCTGTAAGACACCATATGTGTGCGGTAGGTGAAGTGCAGAAAAAGGGATCCTTCTCGGAAGTGGGGACTCCGGTTTTACTTACATGCGATGCAGGGAGTAGTCCAGGATAATCGGCTATGATGGCCACCATGGCATCATCGCAGCTCAATTGATAGAACGTCCTGTCAATAAGCTCCACAAATGTGTACGGATCCTCTTTGAGTCTGGGGTCGAGGGCCCGGTAAGGGTCCTCTGGTTGTGGAGGCGGGCTGTGGACCTCCCTCACAGCTTTTCGCAGTTCCTGCTATGAAATAGCAAGGTAAATATTTATGACAAAGAATGCGGGAAGGTCTGGAGTAAAAAGTAGCAGCTCACCCAGTTTGGGGGGTTGTACATGGAGAATCCATCCCGTGGCTTGATACGGATGAACTCCTCTTCCTCTCCATTGTATAAATCGGACAGTATTTTCGCTAGAGCAGCGACGGAGTCCGGGCCTTTACGACCGCAGTGGGTGGCATCGTCTTCTCCATTGAAGTGCCACATGGGTTGTCCCCGATATTGAAGTGGTTGCACCCCCGCATTATACATATTGACATAATAACGACTATTGTCAATCCTGATTTGGCCAGCGTTTGTATCCGGCCCATCAGGTAAAGGACCTCTCTGTTATCTTCCTCTTGGGGGCTCCGAGGGCGCCAGCTGCGGCGTTTCTTCAAAGGGGTGTTATTAAGCTCAGGAAGGCCCATCCAAACAGGGTCCGGAAGGGGGATGTCCTCCATATAAAACCACTCCGAAGGCCAGTCTTCGGATGTCTTCTTCGGAGTACCGGACAAATATCCGGTCCCGGCGATGCGCCATATCTCGGCTCCGCCCACTTGATATATCGACCCCTCGTGTGTACGGGGTACGAGGCAGAATAGCCTATTCCATGGCTCGAAATGAGCTTCACAGCCCAAAACAGCTTGCAAAGGCGACATAGCTGCGATGTGTAATATGGAGGCAGGAGTAAAATTATGCAGCCGGAGGCGAGAACTCTAGGAGCTCATGGAGGAACGGATGGATTGAAATCCAAGTCCCTTAACAGAAATGCAGGGACAAGGCATACCCGCTCCCCCATGGATGGGTTGGGAAAGCTCTCCGCTTGTTCCCCGCCATTGTAAGTGGCTAGTCCAGCTCGGACGGGGATAATATACGCAGGAGGAAGAAACCCCTGGGTTTGTAACTCTACTAACTGTCTGTGGGAGACGGAACACTTCTTCCAGTTGCCTGGCTTAGGGCTACGGGAGCGAGAGGAGGAGCTGCAACGACCGGCCATGATGGGATGGATTTTTCCAAGGCGCTCGAGGGATACTACCGAGGAGGATGGTGTGATCTGGATCCGAGGATCCCGGTCCCTTAAATACACGATTTACTCACATGGTTAGGGTGGCAAGTGCAAAATGCCCGACTTCGCATTCGCCGACACGTGGAGGATAGCCATTATTAGCGCAGGCCGAGGAGTGCAACATTCATGGGAAGCCGGAAACTACTCGGCTGTACTCAGAATTTGGAGAAGAACCCGCCTTGCAATGCCGAAGACAATCTGCGCGGGACTCATCGTCATTGAAGCCTGGTTCGAGAGACTCTTGACGGAGTCCTGGATTAGGGGTCCTCGGACAGCCGGACTATATCCTTTGGCAGGACTGTTGGACTATGAAGATAGAAGATTGAAGACTTAGTCCGTGTCGGGTGGGACTCTCCTTGGCGTGGAAGGCAAGCTTGGCAATACAGATATGTAGATATCCTCCCTTGTAACCGACTCTGTGTAACCCTAGCCCCCTCTGGTGTCTATATAAACCGGAAGGTTTAGTCCGTAGGACAACAACAATCATACCATAGGCTAGCTTCTAGGGTTTAGCCTCTACGATCTCATGGTAGATCAACTCTTGTAATACTCATATCATCAAGATCAATCAAGTAGAAAGTAGGGTATTACCTCCATCGAGAGGGCCCGGACCTGGGTAAACATCGTGTCCCCCGCCTCCTGTTACCATCCGCCTTAGATGCACAGTTCGGGACCCCCTACCCGAGATCCGCCGGTTTTGACACCGACATCAGTGTCCACGACAGCATCCTTGCCGCCGGCTCCTAGGAGCTCAGTGGGAAATTACTTGACGGGGCATGTTTTCCTCTGCTTTTTCTCCTTTGTTGATGGTTCAACAGATGGTTGAGTTAACCGAAGCACAAAAGTACCTGGTTCCACAGGTAGTTTGAAGGCAGCGCGCTTCGACAGGTAATCGGCGATGTCGTTCTCCGCTCGGGGAATGTGCTCTGCTTGTATAACGTCAAAGCGCTCTTCTAGCTTCCTCACCTCATCTATGTAGGCAGCCATCAACGGGCTCTGATAATCTTTGTTGACTTGGCTGACGACAAGCTGTGAATCACCCCTGACGATGAGCTTCTTAACCCCGAGGTCTGCTGTGATCCTGAGACCGGCAAGCAACCCCTCATATTCAACAATGTTGTTCATGGACATCTCCCTGGGAAAGTGCATCTGGATTACATACTTGAGGTGCTCTCTGGTGGGTGCAATGAGAAGCACTCCAGCACTGGCGCCTTGCAGCGAGAAAGCCCCGTCAAAGTACATGATCCAGTTGCGACTTGCTTCCTTGCCGGGGAGAGTGGTCTCCTGGATTTCTTCGTCGGCCGTTGAAGTCCATTCCACAATGAACTCCGCCAAGACTCTGCTCTAGATCGTCGAAGTACTTTCAAACCTCAAACCAAAGCTCGACAGCTCCAAGGCCCACTCCACAATCCTCCCGGTTGCATCTGGATATGCAGTATCCGTTGCAACGGGAGGCAGGTGACGACAGTGATTTCGTGTGCTTGGAAGTAATGGTGTAGCTTCCTCGAGGCCATAAGGATGCCAAAGAGCAATTTTTGCACACCAGAGTACCTTGACCTAGCCCCTGCAAGAGGGATATGACAAAATAAACCGATGCTGCATCATCTTCTTCTTTTGCACCACTTCTTTTGGTCGTGCAGGCCCTGTCCTGCCAACGTCAAACTCTGCCGGGGGCCTCGCCTCGCCGCCACCAGACCCTACCAGGGGAATCTCTGGCTCGCCATCTGCCAGTCCTGCCGTTGCTACTGCCTCTTTGTCGACCTCCCTCTGTGACACTAGCGCGGCACTGACCACTTGATTCGTTGCCGCTAGGTACAGCACCAACGGATCTTGTGGTCTAGGCGCAACTAGTATCGGTGTAGAGGAGAGGAATTTCTTCAAATCCTGTAGCGCTGCTTCGGCCTCTGGGGTCCATTCCATTGGTCCTGCCTTTTTCAAGATTTTGAAAAAGGGAAGGGCGTGCTCGGTAGACTTGGAGATGAATCTGCTCATGGCGGCAATGCAGCCAGTGAGCCGACGCACATCCTTGATCCGCTTGGGCGCCTCAATTTGCTCGATAGCCTTGATCTTGTCTGGGTTTGCCTCGATTCCACGCTGTGACACAAAGAACCCGAGAAGTTTGCGGGACGGAACACCAAAGACACACTTCTCAGGGTTCAACTTGAGGTTGATCTTGCGCAGGTTGGCAAACGTCTCTTCTAAGTCTTGTACAAAAGTTGCCTTGTCCTTGGTTTTGACCACTATGTCATCCATATAAGCTTCCATATTTCTATTTAGCTGGGGCTAAAAACCAATTTGGATCGCCCTTGCGAACGTTGAGCCAGCACTCTTCAACCCGAAAGGCATCCGTAAAAAGCAATGCGTACCACACGGGGTGATGAATGTTGTCTTCTCTTCGTCTTCTCTTGTCATGAAGATCTGGTGGTAGCCCGAGTAGGCGTCGAGGAAAGATAACTGATCACACCCGGCCGTGGAGTCAACAATCTGGTCAATGCGCGGCAACGGGAAGGGGTCCTTAGGACAAGCCTTATTGATATCTGTGTTGTCAATACACAGCATGCACTTCCCGTTTGCCTTGCGCACCACCACCGGATTGGCCAACCACATCGGATGGAACACTCCTCTCACCAATCATGCCACTTCCAACTTCCTGATTTCCTCTGTGATAAACTCCTGCCGTTCCAAAGCTTGCTTCCTGACCTTCTGCTTGACGGGTCGCGCATGGGGGCAGACAGCAAGATGGTGCTCAATCACTTCCCTGGGAACGCCAGGGATGTTGGATGCTTGCCATGCAAACATATCGACATTCGCCCGTAGGAAAGTGACGAGCGCGCTTTCCTATTTGCTGTCGAGGGTGGAGCTTATGGTGAAAGCCCCTCCCGTGCCATCCTCCTTGACGGACACCTTCTTGGTCTCTGGTGGTGCAGCTCTGGATTTCTTGCTCTTGCCGGTGGAGCTCTCTGGCACGTCCTCGACGGTAGCACAACACTCCGAAGAGGTGCGCTTGCCGGAGTGGGTGCGAGAGGTCTTGTCGGTCTTCTTCTTCCCTCTCGGGGCTTCAGCGGCAGGAGCAAGTGCCTTGGCGGTAGCTGCTGCAACTGCTTCCCGGTATAGTAGGTCGGCGCAGATCAGCACATCCTTCTTGTCGCAGGGGACGATGATGATGGTCATCGGCCCAGGCATTTTCAGCGTGTTGTAGGCATAATGCGACGCCGCCATGAACTTGGCTAGTGTCGGGCGGCCGAGGATCCCATTGTAGGGCAAGGGGATCTCAGCTACATCAATGGCAATCCTCTCCGTCCTATAGTTCAACTCGCCTCCAAACGTCACAGGCAATGTGACCTTCCCCTTCGGCTGGCTCCTTCCCGGGTTGACCCCTTGAAACGTGCCCGTCTCCTCGAGGTCTCCATCAGGAATTTGCAGCCTTTTGATCACAACGGGTGAGATCAAGTTCAGACCGGCCCTGTCGTCAACCAGCATCTTGTTCACCTTGAGGTTGCATATCGTTGGTGAAACCAACAATGGCAAACACCCGACCGCAGTTGTGTGATCATGGTGGTCCTCGGTGTCAAAGATGATGGGCGTGCTGGACCACTTCAGCGGCTTCTCAGCGTCGAACAACGGCTCCGCTGTTGTGATCTCACGCGCCCACTACTTGAGCTGGCGGTGAGAAGTATGCAGCGAGGCGCCACCATCGACGCACATGGCCTCCGTAGCCTTCTGAAACTCATGCTCGCCGTACTCGTCGTCCTCGTCATGATCGTCGTCTTCCTTCTTCTTGTCGCGGCCCCGAGCAGGCCTCTCTTGCTGGTTATCCTTGCCGCAGCGACCTCCTTGGCCGCCACGCTTCTTGCCGGATCCTTCAGCGCCATCCTGACCCTTCTCCTTGTCCTGCCTCTCATACTCGGCTTTTTGCTTTTCAGCAAGCAGCTCGACTTGTCGGCAGTTCTGGAGGTCGTGGCCCTTGGTGTGGTGGATCTTGCGGTACTGCTTGTCGGAGCCTCCTGGCTTGTCGGCAGCCGCCAAGGCCCAGCAAGCGGCGCACCCGGCAATCTCCTTGCCAGGGTCATCTCCCTTGGCCTTCTTGGCAGCGCCGGTGTCGTCGGATCCCTCGACGGCAAGCACGGCCTTGCCCTTGCGTTTCCCGTTGCGACACCGACCCTTCTTCATCGGGGCGGCGGTATCTTCGTCGGTAGAGTCGGTTTCCGCGCCGGCGTCTTCGACGGGGTACTTCCTCCCCTCTTCAGCCCGAGCGCATCTATCGGCCAGAACGTAAAGTTCGGCCACATCCTTGACCTTGTTCATCGCCAACTCTTCACGCATCTTGCGGTTACGCACATTCTGATGGAATGCGCTGATCACAGCGACAGGATGAACATTCGGGATGTTGTATTATACTCGGCTGAACCTCTGTATGTACTTGCGCAGGTTTTTACCTTCCTTCTGGGGATGATATGCAAATCACTCACCTGGCCATGAGCTTGGTGGCCTCCAGTGAAGGCACCAACGAACTCATGACATAGATCCGACCAAGAAGAAATGGAATCCGCCGGCAAGTGCATCAACCAAGACATGACATTGGGTTTCAGGGCCAACGGGAAGTAATTGGCAGGCACCTTGTCGTCGCGAGCTCCGGCGGCTTGCATCGCGATGGTGTAGATGCTGAGGAACTCCGACGGGTGGGACTTGCCGTTGTACTTCTCGCTGACGTCGGGCTTGAATGTGCGGTGGGACGGCCACTGGAACTGCCGCAGCTCACGGGTAAAGGCTGGGCAACCCACCTCGTAAGGTAGGCCGCCGGAGCCTCCCGGTGCTGGGTGGTCCATAGCGGGCCTCGCCCGCCTATCTGATTGGTGGCGTGTGATACGTCCATTTTGCACATGCTTTTATATCGATATTTATTGCATTATGGGCTGTTATTACACGTTATGTCACAATACTTATGCCTATTCTCTTTTATCTTACAAGGTTTACATAAGGAGGGAGAATGCCGGCTGGAATTACAGGCTGGAAAAGGAGCAAATATTAGAGACCTATTCTGCACAACTCCAAAAGTCCTGAAACTCCACGGAATATCTTACAATAAATAATAAAAAATCCTCACCAAAGATGATGGCTAGGGGGGCCACACCCTGTCCACGAGGGTGGGGGGCGCGCCCTACCCCCTGGGCGCGCCCCCTACCTCGTGGGCCCCCTGGTGGCTCTTCGATGCCCATCTTCTGCTATATGAGGTCTTTCATCGAGAAAAAAATTAGAAGCAACCTTTCGGGATGAAACTCCGCCGCCACAAGGCGGAACCTTGGCGGAACCAATCTAGGGCTCCGGCATAGCTGTTCTGCCGGGGACACTTCCCTCCGGGAGGGGGAAATCATCGCCATCATCATCACCAGCGCTCCTCTCATTGGGAGAGGGCAATCTCCATCAACATCTTCACCAGCACCATCTCCTCTCAAAACCCTAGTTCATCTCTTGTATCCAATTATTGTCTCAAAGATATGTAGGCAGCGGAAAATAGATCATGCAACTTGCAAGAATGTAAAGGGAAGGGTTTGCAGGATTCAAACGCAATTGGAGACACGGATGTTTTTGTCGTGGTTCCCATAGGTGGTGCTATCGTACATCCACGTTGATGGAGACTTCAACCCACGAAGGGTAACGGTTGCGCGAGTCCACGGAGGGCTCCACCCACGAAGGGTCCACGAAGAAGCAACCTTGTCTATCCCACCATGGCCGTCGCCCACGAAGGACTTGCCTCACTAGCGGTAGATCTTCACGAAGTAGGCGATCTCCTTGCTCTTACAAACTCCTTGGTTCAACTCCACAATCTTGTCGGAGGCTCCCAAGTGACACCTAGCCAATCTAGGAGACACCACTCTCAAAGAAGTAACAAATGGTGTGTTGATGATGAACTCCTGTAACACCCCAAAAATTTTAACCTTGTTTTATCAATTAAATTTTTTCCAGGAAATTAAATTTTTTATTTTTCTGGATTTATTCTTGATCTCAGAACCTCTCTTCTTCCCTAAGTTGTGGAGTTTTCACCCCTGGTAAAAACTTTCCAATTATATTTGGACTTGTTTACCCTCTCAAATAAAACAATTCTTTTATCAGTGGGATTATTTATATAATTATTTTCCCCTGAGCTTTATTTCTCTAATTTGGTTTTTCATAAGTTAGGGTCCCATTTGCACTGCAACCCTTTTATCAAGTCATTCAAAATTCCACCAAAATTTGGGGATGCCATGTGATGTTTTTAAATCACTTTTATGCAAAAACATCTTTTATTCATGGGATATTTTGAGTTCTACACCAAGTTTTCAAATCTGGTCCAGTGGGCAATTTTACACTACAACCTATTTAAATATTTCTTTCTAGCTTCCACCAAAATTTTGGGATGTTAGTAATAGCATATGATTCAACTTTATGCAAAAAATCCAGAGGTGTTCTTTGAAAGATTTGAGTGAATCATCCTCATCTTCATTCTGGTGCAACTTGGTGTTTTGTACTGCAACCATCTTCTAACTTTCTCCTCTACCCATGAGCTTTCTCCTGCTTGTAGCACACCTGACCAAACCCTTAAGTCCAGGAGATTTGACCCATTGGGAGATTTTTGGTCCATGCATTGATGCCATTTACCTTCTGTCTGAATCGAAGATTTGCAAAACTTGCACTAGCAAGTTTCTTCTTTTGCCCAAATGACCTTACCGCCCTCTTCTGCAATTAAAGAGACACTAGCCTGGAGAATTTGGCCACCCCAAGTAATGCCTAGGTGCCCCTCACATTATGACAAACACCTTATGGGCATGATCAATTTTGACATGATCTTTGTTTTGCACTGAGACCTTGCACCTCTGGGAAAACTAACTTGTCCACTAAGCCTCTAGATGACTTTAACCTAGGTCTGTTAAACCCCAACCTCATCCGAGATCTCTAGCATGCCCTGGCATTTTGTCGAGCACGTCCCGTGCGTGCTTTGGGCGCGCCCAGAGCGCGCGTTTTGCACGTGTCGTGACCGAGCCGCCGCGTCTCGCCCCGCACCTGTTCTGGCCCTTGGCCAACCGCAGCCAGCATGCCACGTCTCCTTCTGCACCCCACGAGCACCGCAGCCTAAATCACGCCTCCCAAGAAGCTGCCAGCTAGCCGCCATCGCCGCCTCGACAGCCTCAGACCGTCGGCGCCGCCGAGTCGCTTAGCGCCGCCACCTACCCTCCGGAGCAGTCCAAGCCTATCCTCGCCGTGCAGCGCTGCGTCGCTGCCACGCCCTCCTCTGCAGCAATAGAGAGGCGGTTCGCGGCGATCCTATCCGCGCGCCGCGAACCGACATGGCCACGCTTATATAAGAGGCCCCGAGCACGCCCGTTCCTGTGAAGCCTCAAAACACTCCCCTAGTTCCCCGTGGCAGCCAATCGACCCGGGAGGTCTTCTTCCCCATCTCCGCAACCGCAACCGCCGCCATCGTCTCCGCCATTCCGGCGCCACTGTGGCCTCCCCTCTCCACTCACTGCACCAACAACATCCTGCAGCACCCGCGAGTCCATCCCCATGCCCAATTTTGGTTAGGAACCGCCGGAGTCAAAAGCCCACTCTGCCAGACGACCACCGTCCGCTGCGGAGCTCGCCGCCGGCAGCTCCGTCCACCCCAAAGACCAAAGCAACCACCGGAGTGACCACCTCGACCCCCTGAGCCCGCGGATGGCCTCGGTTTCCCGAATGGTGCCGCCGTTCGCCGGAGTCCCGCCTCCGCTCGGGCAGTGGAAGAGGAGGGAGGAAAGACCAGTCAAACCTGACCAGTGGGCCCCCTGGACCCACTGTCAGTGACCAGCGCCGGTCCACGGAGGCGTAAGTGGAAACGTATTTCCAGAGTACGTCTTCGACGTGTATCGTTTCCTTTTCTTTTTCTGTTTAAAAGAAAACAGAATATTGACTAAACTTTGACTGGCTATATCTTTCTAGATAAAACTCCAAATGAGTTGATTCTTTTTCCTACCTCTCTCAAATTTAGTCTAGTTTTTAAGATTTATTTGAAAAAAATTCAGACAACTTTTTTTTGTGATGTTTTTAAAGTATGTGTTGTTTGAATATTTTTGAAAATAGGATTTTTGGAGAAGAAGAAAAACTTTCAAAAGTTTTAGGATGCACCCTGCCTCTACACAACTCGAAGGCAAGCATTCTGAACCCTGGCATAATATTTTGCATGCGTTGTTTGACACGATTATGACACCACCTCAGTACTTAGAACTCGTTATTTTATGTGGTGATATGATCATTCGCATGAATGCTTATTGGAAATTTCCTTCTTTGTTGGAAATGGACATGCTTGTGATAATGATCATCCTCGTATGCCTTTCATGCCTCTTTGGAAGGAAAACGGAAAGTCTCTGTCTTGGGTAGACCCGAGCTTGTCCCTAGTTCCTTGTCAAGACGAGTGTGTCCGCATGGCATGAGGGGTATGATGAGTGGTGATTACATGCATTGGATGAAATATATTCGTTATGCTAATCATGCAGGGAATACTTAAACCTCTGAGTCGACCATAGATCGAGTCTTGTTCCAAGAATCCCCATACTTGTTTCGTACTACCACTTGTCTCTACAACAAGTAGGGTGCAGTTCAAGAAGTTGTCAACCCCTTTCTAGCACACACCATACAGAGAGGCCATGGTGGAAGATACCGGTTGTAGCTGGTAGGCGTGCCACCCGGTCCGGGGCATGGGTGTTTCCGGTTGAGACCGAGAGGAGGCCACCCCTTAGAGCGCGATATAAATTTGATCCCATGCTACGCGAGGTTGTAGCCTCCCACTTAGAGTTTTGCTTGACAGCGCCGTGGGTGATTCCGCATAATCGGTAAGTTAAGCTGGTGTGTGCAAGTTAGGTGTGTTTTCAGCTAAAAGGCCGTAGACGGGATTAGTCCCGATGGACTAAAGGAATCCGTTACTCGTGGGTACAGAGTACACCCTCTGCAGAGATTAAACCTATTCGAATAGCCGTGTCCATGGTTAAGGACTACGATGCAGGATGGGTCACGTGTCGGTCTTAGTGTCGGTCTTCGGAGGAGAAACTGCTAAACCAGAACTTGGATTCCGACTTGTGACTTGTGAGGACCATGATTATTATTTTGTTATGGACTAACCCGTTATATTATTTGAATTTTCGAGTATCCCTGGGATGATTCTACCTCCTGGATATTCACTGTGATTATTTATAAGCCCTTTACATGGTGTCGCTGAGACACCCGACTGTGGCATGCTTGTTATTCATTTACTTTATAAGCCCTTTATGTGGTGTCGCTGAGACGCCTGGATCGTGGCATGCTCGTTATTTATTTACTTTATAAGCCCTTTATGTGGTGTCGCTGAGACGCCCGACTGTGGCATGCTTGTTATTCATTTACTTTATAAGCTCTTTATGTGGTGTCGCTCAGACGCCCGACTGAGGCATGCTTGTTATTTACCATCTATTCGAGACGTCGCTTCAGACATCCGAATGGTGCATTTTAATTCCTACTTTGTCATTACATATTCATTGTTACATATTAATAACCTTCTTGCATGCATCAAGGATTTTTTTTTGACTGACGTTGTGATCATAGAATATTTTTAGAGCATGATTATCGGTTGTTATATTATACCTGTGTTCATAATGTTTGCGAGTACATTCAAAGTACTCACTGGCTTGTCCCTGGCTATTGTCTTGGCCAGATTTCTTGCCTGGAGAGGATTGAACCGATGGCAGCCCCGGAACCTATGCAATGGTGATAGCAGCCTCGCGAAGATAGGAGTTAACCTGGTCAGTTGTTCCTGTGGGAAATGGAGTCCCATAGACGTTGATGATCCACAAACTGCTTCCGCCATCAGCCACTAGAAACCATTTGTTGTACTCACAGGCCAAAATGGTCTTGTACTACATATTTTGTATTTTTGCTTGGAATTTCTGTATCAAGTTGGTGCCTCATCAGCTAACAGTAATCCTGGGGCTGGTGAGCACAAGGGCCATTTTCTGGAAATTAATACCCGGAAAATCGGTCGTGACAACTCCTAGCTCTTGTGCTTCAAATGATAGTCTCCCCAACACTCAACTCTCTCTCATAGGATTTGGATCTGGTGGAAAGAAGATTTGAGTGGAAAGCAACTTGGGGAAGGCTAGAGATCAAGATTCATGTGGTTGGAATGGAATATTTTGGCCTCAACACATGAGTAGGTAGTTCTCTCTCAGAAATAGGATACTGGAAGTGTAGGCTTGTTCTGATGGCTCTCTCTACGAATGAAGAGGAGGCGGAGGGATATATATAGCCTCCACACAAAATCTAACCGTTACACACAATTTACCAAACTCGGTGGGACCGAATTATCAAACTCGGTCAGACCGATTCAGTAAACCTAGTGAACGTTAGGGTTTTCGGTGGGACTGATATGCGACTCGGTAGGACCGATATGGTTAGGGTTAGGGCATAACGTAATCTCGGTGAGACAGATTACACAAACTCGGTGAGATCGAATTTCGTACTTAGCTAACCAGAGAGTTGGTCAGGCAAACTCGGTGAGACCGACTACTCAAACTCGGTGAGACCGATTTGGGTAATAAGCTAACCAAAAAGTTTGCATTGTAATCTCGGAAGTACCGATTGCACAAACTCGGTGAGACCGATTTTGGTAACGGACATACACAGAGAGATTACAATCCCATCTCGGTGAGACCGAGATCCCTATCAGTGAAACCGATTTGCCTAGGGTTTGTGGCAGTGGCTATGACATCTGAACTCGGTGGTGCCGGATAGAAAGAATCAGTAAGGCCGAGTTTGACTTTGGTTTAAGGTCATATGTGTGGAAGTGGAAAGTAGTTGTGGGTTTTGGAGCATATCACTAAGCACATGAAGCAAAAGGCTCATTAAGCAACACCTCATCCCTCCTTGATAGTATTGGCTTTTCCTATAGACTCAATGTGATCTTGGATCACTAAAATGTAAAATGAAGAGTCTTGAGTTTTAAGCTTAAGCCAATCCTTTGTCCTTAGCATCTTGAAGGAGTTCCCACATCCTTTAGTCAATGTCACTCCATTGTTGAACTTATATGAAACATACTAGATAAAAGTGTTAGTCCAACAAGAGATATGTTGACATTAATTACCAAAACCACCTAGGGAGCACTTGTGCTTTCAATCTCCCCCTTTTTGGTAATTGATGGCAACATACATCAAAGCTTTAGATAAGGATATAAAGAATAGCAAGTAAAGCTTCGAAAAGACATGTAACAAGCACAGGCTCCCCCTACATGTATGCAATCATGTGAATATGGAATATAGAAGCATGTGAGAGCAATAACCATGATAGAGTAGGCAATGTGTTACATGTATCTTGGCCATATGCATCAGAGCAAACAATATTAAAGAAAATACCTTCATGCTCATGAGTCCTTCTTGCAAAACAGTATGTACATCAGCAAGAATTCCTCATACACATGAGTGTGATGCATATACTACCTTGTAGTCTTGAGTTGACTTAGGGTGAAATGAACCTGCACAAACAAGGTTAGATAACACAGGTACATCTACTAGCCAGAGCAAACAGAAGAAACCACAAGAATACCAAGACTGGGATGACATGTAGAGAGTGAGTCTTGAGTACCACATTGGATTAGACATGTCCCCAAGAGTAAAGATATGCAATGAATTTGAATGATTCCTTTCCCTTAGATGTCTTGCTCCCCCTGTATCTAGCATGGGATACTGGGAGAAGATAGGGAACAGAAAATCAGAGCTGAAAAACAAATATAAATGAACAGAGCTTAATTCAAATAAGCACATAAGAACATGCCTTTCCCCCAAAAAGACATGTGGCATCTCTCCTCTTGAATACCAAGCATCTGGGATCCTTGAGAAATACTTTCTACTTGAGTATTCTCTCCCGAGATCTCTTTCTCCCCTTAATACTCTCTCCGATGTGATCTCTCTAAGTGATAAGCTTTGATGTGATCTCTCCCTCCCCCTTTGACATCAATTTCCAAGAAGGGTCTTCTGGAATTTGTTGTGTATGGGTTCGGTCCTTGAGTCACAACACAAAGCACTGGATAAAATATGTGATGCTTGTGGAGGACAAGATTCATTAGTGGAGCTGGATTTAAAAGAAACATAGAATAAGTGGCAAACTATTTTTCCTGTTAGGAAATCGGTGGCACCGAGTGGTATGCTTCGGTTGTACCGAATAGATTCTGTTGGACCGAAAACAACAAATCGGTGAAACCGAGTTCATCGCAGAGAAAACATTTGTCACCTCAGCTCACTAGTCTATTAAGATCTCACAAAGATTTGCAAGGAATTAACTGAATGATTTGCAATGAATTGGATGCTGAAGATGCAGAGCAAATAGAAAGAAAAGAATGAAATCTAGGTGAAGTTTTTTTTAAAGGGGAAACGAATATGCATGAGAAAAATGCAAAAACACAAATAAGAACACGAGAGAACTTCATCTAGAGATGGTCGGTGACAAAGTCACCTATGTTAAAGTATATTGACTTAGGAGTCAAGTGAGATCACTTGGTCATGGGTCATACTCATCGTTTAATCTCAAAATGGGGTTACCATTTTTCGTTTAAGCATCTTGATGTATTCACATCTTGTCGAGTTGCTTTAGCTCATGACTTGGAGTAAAGCTTCTCTAAGATGGAATAACATACCCATCTAGTTGAACTTGTGTGGGTTGCTCAAGGTTGATGTAGCTCATCAAGAGTTGGGAGCACCACTTGGAATTTGAGTCCATCTACCTACATGGGTTAGTTCTTGCAAGGAAGAGCACGTGTGTATCCAAAATGACAATCATGAAGCTCAATCACAGAGTTTGTCAAAAGGATATGTTAGAATGATTCCGTGCTTCCTTGTATTCATCCACCATAGGGTAGAGACTTGGTGATGTAGAGATTGCTCAAGATGTGAGTAGATTACAATCTCATGGAATTTGATTCAACCAAGTTCCTACATGGGTTAGATGACATGCAAGATGCAAATATATCCAAGATATAATATATTCATCATAAGAGAGATATCATGGATTAGTCATAAGCTCATGTCTTGCATGTATCCAATGGAGTTTCTACTCCAAGTTTGAAGCATCAATGATGTTCAATTCTCCTCTCAACCTGCAAAACACTTTATCATCAAGGGGTTTAGTAAATATATCCGCTAATTGCTTTTCAATGCGAACATGCTTAAGATTAATGTCACCCTTAGCAACATGATCTCGAATGAAATGATGACGAACTTCAATATGCTTAGTTCGAGAATGTTGTACAGGATTATGACCAATTTTGATAGCACTTTCATTGTCACAAAGCAATGGAACATGTTTCACATATATCCCATAATCTTTAAGAGTTTGGGTCATCCAAAGTAATTGAGCACAACATGAACCAGCGACAATGTACTCCGCTTCGGTAGATAAGGATACCGAGTTTTGTTTCTTGGAGGACCAAGACACAAGAGATCTACCAAGAAATTGACAAGGACCGTAAGTTTACTTTCTATCAACCTTGTCTCCGGCCTAGTCCGAGTCGGTATAGCAAACAAGATCGAAAGAGGCCCTCTTAGGATACCAAATGCGAAAATTTGGTGTATGAATTAAGTATCTCACTATCCTTTTACGGCCTTAAGATGGCATTCTTTAGGAGCAGCTTGATATCTTGCACACATGCACACACTTAGCATAATATCGGACGTGAAGCACATAGGTATAACAATGATCCAATCATGGAGCGATAAACCTTTTGATCAACCGGTTTGCCATCTTTGGTCAAATCAAGATGTCCACTAGTAGGCATGGGTGTAGACATACCTTTGCACTCTTGCATATTGAACTTCTTGAATAAGTCCTTAGTGTACTTCGTTTGAGAGACAAAAGTACCTTCCTTAGTTTGCTTGATTTGCAACCCAAGAAAGAATTTGAGTTCACTCATCATTGACATCTCAAACTTCTCCGACATTAGCTTCCCAAACTTTTCACTAAAATGAGGGTTAGTTGATCCAAATATGATATCATCAACATAAATACAAATAATTCTCCATTAACCCTTTTAGTAAAAAGTGTGGAATCAATCTTCCCAATTTTAAAGCCTTTTTCAAGAAGAAACTTGGTCAAGCATTTATACCATGCTCTAGGAGCTTGTTTAAGACCATAAAGAGCTTTGTGAAGTTTGTAAACATGATTTGGTTTCTTAGGATTGACAAAGCCGGGAGGTTGTTTAACATAAACTTCCTCCTCTATTTCACCATTTAGAAAAGCACTTTTAATGTCCATTTGGTACAAGGTGATATTATGGTGATTAGCATAAGCAAGTAAGATGCGAATGGACTCAAGTCTAGCAACGGGAGCATAAGTCTCACCATAGTCCATACCTTCGACTTATGTGTAGCCTTGGGCATTTAGACGTGCTTTATTGCGAACTACTTGTCCATCTTCATCTTGCTTGTTGTGAAACACCCATTTGGTACCGATGATGTTGTGGTTGTTGTCGGGCTTCTCAACCAATGTCCAAACTTGGTTTCTCTCAAAGTTGTGTAGCTCTTCATGCATAGCATTTATCCAATCCGGATCTTCCAATGCTTCTTCGACCTTCATAGGTTCAATGCTAGAGATGAAAGAATAGTTTTCACAAAAGTTAGCTAAACGAGCTTTAGAGCGAGTGCTTCTCCCGGTTTGAATATCATTGTAGATTTGCTTGACGGGATGGTCTTTAGCAATTCTTGCTCGAACTCATGAAAGATTTTGCTTGGGTCTCGGTTGAACATCTTCTTCATCTTGTTCTTCTTCTTCTTCTTGATATTCTTCATTGTTGGCGTTGGCGTTTTCTTGTCGAGGTGGAGAAGGAGGTTGTTGACGATCGGGATGTTCTTCCTCGTTTTCTTCATCTTGGTGTGTTCCACTTGTGGATGCTTCTGTTTCAACTCTTGATTCACCTTGTCGTGAAGTGGAAGCTTCCACTTGGATAGACGAGGTACTCTCCTTCACCTCCGTTGGACGGACCTTGCCAATAGACAAGTCTTGGATTGCTTCCGAAGGGTCTTTGTCTCCTACATTAATAGGCAATTGCTCTACTTGCGAGCCGTTAGATTCATCAAACTTCACATCTACCGTCTCTTCAACCTTTCGGGTGAAATTGTTGTAGACACGGTAAGTGTGAGAGTTTGAGCCATAACCAAGTAGGAAACCTTCATGAGACTTAGGAGCAAATTTTGAACGACGATGCTTATCAAGAATGTAGCACTTTGAGCGAATACTCGAAAGTATCCAACTTGGGGTTTGTTACGGTGAGGAGCTTCGTATGCCGTCTTCTTGCCGAGTAGCTTGTGAAGATACAAGCGATTTGTTGCGTGACAAGCTGTCTCAACCGCTTACGCCTAAAAAGTGCTTCGGTGTCTTGTACTCATCAAGCATCGTTCTCGCCATTTCGATGAGTTTCCGGTTCTTCCTCTCAACAACTCCATTTTGTTGAGGTGTGTACGTAGCCGAGAACTCGTGTGAAATCCCTTCTTCGTCAAGAAAGGTGTCCACGTTTGCGTTCTTGAACTCCGTTCCGTTGTCGCTGCGAACCTTCTTGATCTTCACTTCAAATTGGTTTTGGGCCTTCCTAGCGAAGTTTTTGAAGATCTTTTGTACCTGTGATTTATCATCGAGAAAGAACACCCACGTAAATCTTGAAAAATCATCAACTATAACTAGACCAAAAGAATTTCCACCGAGACTTTTGTAGGAGTTGGGACCAAAGAGATCCATATGAAGTAGCTCGAGTGGCCTCCTTGTGGTCATGATGTTCTTCACGGGATGCCTTCCTCCGACCTGTTTACCTGCTTGACAAGCACTGCACAGTCTATCCTTATCAAATATGACATCGTTAACTCCAAGGATATGATTTCCTTTAATAAGCTTGTCAAGGTTTCTCATGCCAACATGACCTAGTCGTCTATGCCATAACCAACCTTTTGAGGATTTAGCAATGAAGCAAGTTTTAGGTTGTGCCTTTTAGAGAAATCAACAATGTAAAGATCACCTCTACGTATACCGGTAAAGGCCGTTATATGATTGTCACGACGAAACACTTGACAATCTACTAAAGTAAAAAGGACATTTAAACCGAAATCAGCAAGTCTAGATACAGAAAGTAAGTTGTAGCCAAGAGACTCAACGAGCATGACATTTTGAATGGAGCTATCATGTGAGATGGCCACCTTACCGAGGCCAACCACCTTACCCTTTGAGTTGTCACCGAAAGTGACATATTTTTTAGGACTATCATTTTCAGCAAGCTCACGAAACATGTCTTTATCTCCGGTCATGTGATCGGTACATCCACTATCAAGAACCCATTCCTTTCCTCCTGACACATATCCCCTAAGATTTGCCATAAGACCAAAATGTCTCATTGCATCATCAAGATAAAAAATACTATCATCATCCTCATCATAGTATCCATGTTCAACATCGTCATGTGGTGGATCAAGTCCTAGAGAGGGTAATTCATTAGAGTGAGTTTGACAATGATCTTGCTTATGAATTCTTATAGCTTCAGAAATAATATCACCAATAATTCCAACATCTCCTTTGGCACGTATAAGGTCAGTAAGTTCAAATAGACGATCACCAAACATAGCATCACTAGTATTCATCTTACTCAAGGCAATAGACTTATAGAGAATCTCATCTAGATTTTTCAAGGAATAATTTGGAAAGCGTTCCTCAAGAAATTTCCATATAGTGTAGGCACACTCAAAAAGTAGGCAAGATTCGATCAATTTTCTAGTCAAGCCTCTAGTGATAAGATTAACAGTTCTAAGATTTATAGTCATGTCAATAGATTCATCAAGGGTAGGATGCATAGGATCAACATGAGGTGCACAAGGGCTAGCAATGTACTTGTTCAATTGATATTGATTGAAAATTACAAGCATCTCATTTTTCCAATCATGAAAATATTCTCCATCAAGAATAGGCACTCTGTGACTAAGACTCCCCAAAGTAGACTCATCCATCTTCCTCCAATGGTGATTAAACCAAGGCAATGAAGACCAATGCTCTGATACCACTTGTAGGATCTTGATAAGCGGTGTCTAGAGGGGGGGGGGGTGATTAGACACTAAGTACCAAAGTTGCAGTTTTTAATCTCTTTTAAGTTTAAGTGGAGTTTAGGCACAAGTTTAACATTCTCAATACAAAACAAGCAAGCATGCAAAGATATGTAGGTAGCGGAAAATAAAGCATGCAACTTGCAAGAATGTAAAGGCAAGGGTTTGGAGGATTCAAACGCAATTGGAGACACAGATGTTTTTGTCGTGGTTCCGATAGGTGGTGCTATCGTACATCCACGTTGATGGAGACTTCAACCCACGAAGGGTAGCAGTTGCGTGAGTCCACGGAGGGCTCCACCCACGAAGGGTCCACGAAGAAGCAACCTTGTCTATCCCACCATGGTCGTCGCCCACGAAGGACTTGCCTCACTAGCGGTAGATCTTCACGAAGTAGGCGATCTCCTTGCCCTTACAAACTCCTTGGTTCAACTCCACAATCTTGTCGGAGGCTCCCAAGTGACACCTAGCTATTCTAGGAGACGCCACTCTCCAAGAAGTAACAAATGGTGTGTTGATGATGAACTCCTTGCTCTTGTGCTTCAAATGATAGTCTCCCCAACACTCAACTCTCTCTGAAGGATTTGGATCTGGTGGAAAGAAGATTTGAATGGAAAGCAACTTGAGGAAGGCTAGAGATCAAGATTCATGTGGTTGGAATGGAATATCTTGGCCTCAACACATGAGTAGGTAGTTCTCTCTCAGAATTAGGATACTGGAAGTGTAGGCTTGTTCTGATGGCTCTCTCTACGAATGAAGAGGAGGTGGAGGGGTATATATAGCCTCCACACAAAATCTAACCGTTACACACAATTTACCAAACTCGGTGGGACCGAATTATCAAACTCGGTCAGACCGATTCAGTAAACCTAGTGACCGTTAGGGTTTTCGGTGGGACTGATATGCAACTCGGTGGGACCAATATGGTTAGGGTTAAGGCATAACGTAATCTCGGTGAGACCGATTACACAAACTCGGTGAGACCGAATTTGGTAATTAGCTAACCAGAGAGTTGGTCAGGCAAACTCGGTGAGACCGACTACTCAAACTCGGTGAGACCGATTTGGGTAATAAGCTAACCAGAAAGTTTGCATTGTAATCTCGGTAGTACCGATTGCACAAACTCGGTGAGACCGATTTTGGCAATGGACATACACAGAGAGATTACAATCCCATCTCGGTGAGATCGAGATCCCTATCAGTGAAACCGATTTGCCTAGAGTTTGTGGCAGTGGCTATGACATCTGAACTCGGTGGTGCCGGATAGAAAGAATCTGTAAGGCCGAGTTTGACTTTGGGTTAAGGTCATATGTGTGGAAGTGGGAAAATAGTTGAGGGTTTTGGAGCATATCACTAAGCACATGAAGCAAAAGGCTCATTAAGCAACACCTCATCCCTCCTTGATAGTATTGGCTTTTCCTATAGACTCAATGTGATCTTGGATCACTAAAATGTAAAATGAAGAGTCTTGAGTTTGAAGCTTGAGCCAATCCTTTGTCCTTAGCATCTTGAAGGAGTTCCCACATCCTTTAGTCCATGCCACTCCATTGTTTAACTTATCTGAAACATACTAGATAAAAGTGTTAGTCCAACAAGAGATATGTTGACATTAATTACCAAAACCACCTAGGGAGCACTTGTGCTTTCACTAACCATATTCACAATAACACTTAGGTCTCATATTTACTCATATCAATGGCATAATCAACTAGTGAGCAATAATAATAAATCTTGGATGACAACACTTTCTCAAAACAATCATAATATGATATAACAAGATGGTATCTCGCTAGCCCTTTCTGAGACCTCAGAACATAAATGCAGAGCACCTCTGAAGATCAAGGGCTGGCTAAACATTGTAATTCATGGTAAAAGAGATCCAGTCATAGTCATACCCAATATAAACTAATAGTAATGCATGCAAATGACAGCAGTGCTCTCCAACTGGTGCTTTTTAATAAGAGGAGGATGAGTCAACATGAAAGTAAATAGATAGGCCCTTTGCAGAGGGAAGTAGGGATTTGTAGAGGTGCCATAGCTCAATTTTGAAATAGAGATAAATAATATTTTGAGCGGCATACTTTCATTGTCAACATAACAACCGAGAGATCTCGATATCTTCCATGCTACACACATTATAGGCGGTTCCCAAGAAGAATGGTAAAGTTTGTACTCCCGCACCACCAACAAGCATCAATCCATGGCTTGCCCGAAACAACGGGTGCCTCCAACTAACAACAGTCCTGGGGGAGTTTTGTTTGCAATTATTTTGATTTGGTTTGAGCATGGGACTGGGCATCCCGATGACCAGCCATTTTCTCGTGAGTGAGGAGCAGAGTCCACTCCTCTAGAGAATAACCCGCCTAGCATGGAAGATATAGACAACCTTAGTTGATGCATGAGATATTCGAGCATACAAAACAGAATTTCATTTGAAGGTTTAGAGTTTTGCACATACAAATTTACTTGGAACGGTAGGTAGATACCACATATAGGAAGGTATGGTGGACTCATATGGAATAACTTTGGGGTTTATGGAAGTGGATGCACAAGCAGTATTCCCGCTTAGTACAAGTGAAGGCTAGAAAAGACTGGGAAGCGACAAACTAGAGAGCGACAACAGTCATGAACATGCATTAAAATTAATCAACACTGAGTGCAAGCATGAGTAGGATATAATTCACCATGAACATAAATATCGTGGAGGCTATGTTGATTTTGTTTCAACTACATGCGTGAACATGTGCCAAGTCAAGCCACTCGAATCGTTCAAAGGAGGATACCACCCTATCATACCACATCACAACCATTTTAATAGCATGTTGGCACGCAAGGTAAACCATTATAAACTCCTAGCTAATTAAGCATGGCATAAGCAACTATAATCTCTAATTGTCATTGCAAACATGTTTCATTCATAATAGGCTGAATCAAGAACGATGAACTAATCATATTTACAAAAACAAGATAGGTCGAGTTCATACCATCTTCTCTCATCTCAATCAATCCATCATATATCGTCATTATTGCCTTTCACTTGCACGACCGAACGGTGTGGACAATCATAATAGTGCATGTGCAATTGGACTAAGCTGGAATCTGCAGGCATTTTAATACACAGGAGAAGACAAGGTAATATGGGTTCTTTGTTAAATCAACAATAATGCATATAAGAGCCACTCAACATTTTCATCATGGTCTTCTCCTCTCGAACCCCAAAGAAAAGAAAAGAAACTATTTACATGGGAAAGCTCCCAATAATCAAAAGAAGAACGAGAAATCTTTTTGGGTTTTGTTTTAATTATTACTACTACAGGCATAAAAAGTAAACTAACTAAAAGCTACAACTAATTTTTTTTGTTTTTCTTAAGGTTTTCCAAACACACAAGAAGAAAGCGAGAAAAAAGAAAATAAACTAGCAGGGATAGTACAATGAAAAAGTATGAGCATGGACAACTAGAATGACTATGTGAACATGAATGTAATGTCGGTGAGAAATATGTACTCCCCCAAGCTTAGGCTTTTGGCCTAAGTTGGTCTATGCCCATGGATGGCCTGGCGGATATCCGAAGTTGTAACTGGGGTCGTACTGAGATGCAGCAGCTACTGCCTCAAGAGTTTCAGCTTGGAGGCAAAATGCCTCCGTCTTCCTCTCGTACTCGTTCGCCTCCTCCCTAGTTATAACATATCTCCTTTTTGCCTGAAAGTCAAAGAAAGCAGGAGCAGGGAGAGAAACATGGATAGTGCAGCGTCTGTCAAAGATTAGTCGGTATTGGAGGAACTATTCATTCCTCTCAACAAACTGATGACGAACCATAGCATTATAATCTAAATAAGCAGGAGGCAATTCCATATCATTTTCATGTATGGGTATCTCAAGATAATTAGCTACACGGGTTGCATAAATTCCACCAAACAAATCTCCAAAAATACTATTATGATGCAACCATCGTGCAACAATAGCCCCCAAGTTGTATTGTTTATCTCCTAATACAACACTCTTGAGAACACTAAGATCGGGAACACACATGTGACATGCCTCGTCCTTGCCGTTAATACATCTACCTATAAAGAGAGCAAAATAATGTATAACAGGAAAATGAATGCTCCCTATGGTAGCTTGTGTTATTTCTCTAGATTCCCCCATAGTGATACTAGCAAGAAAATCTTTAAACTCAGATTTGCGAGGTTCACTAGCACTACCCCATTGCGGGAGTTTACAAACAGTATTAAAATCTTCTAAGTCCATGGTATAAGATTTATCATAGAGATCAAATAGGACAGTGTGAGAATTGCGCGAGGATGTAAATTTAAACCTTAACACAAAGGAATCAGTTAGGTGGTAATATTGGGGGCACTTATCTAACATGAAGCCCTCGAGTTCAGCATTACACACATGCGTCAAATTCCTCCTTAATTCCTGCTTGGACCATGAAATTTTCTGACGGCCATCCACAAGGCCGCACTTGAGCTTCTCTTGGTAGTTCATAGTACGGCTCACGTATTGCGGGCCTGGGTCCTTGCTTCCTCGAATAACCACCTTGGTACATTTTCCTAAACATATTTCTTCCTCTAAAAAATTTCTGAAATTTTTAGTGACTCAAAATAAAAGTGAAGCAAACTCAACAATATTGATAGCAACTACTCCCACAAGTGCCTAGAGACTATATCATGCATTAAAACTACTTGGGACCATATAAATTTGACATGCAAGCTCAAGAACAGAGTCACCTAAGCAGCAAAATTTTTCAATAAATAAAGCACTAGAACAAAAACTAATTGGATCATTGGAGGAGTCACATACCGAAGAACAATCCCCCAAAGCAGTTTTGTGAATGGAGCTTTGAGCAAGTGGATCGAAAATCGCAGCAAGACGAGCTAGAACACGAGTTTGAGCTGTGTGGTGATTTTTTTGGAGGAAGAAGGAGTGTGTGTGTGCTGGAATAAGTGGAGGGGGCCATGTGGGGCCCACGAGGTAGGGGGCGCGCCCAGGGGGTGGGCGCGCCCTGGACCCTCGTGGCCAGGTGGTGGCTCCCCCTGGTGTGTTCTCAGTGCCAGTTATTCTTAAATATTCTACAAAAAATCATATTTCAATTTCGGGGCATTTGGAGAACTTTTATTTTTGGGGTATTTTTTTATTGCAAGGATAATTCAGAAAACAGATAGAAAATACTATTTTGCTTTATTTAATATAAATAACAGAAAGTAAAAGGAGGGTACAGAAGGTTGTGCTTTCTAACTTTATCCATCTCATGCTCATCAAAAGAAATCCACTAACAAGGTTGATCAAGTCTTGTTAACAAACTCATTCTGAATCGCATGAAACCGGAGAATTTTCGAATAGCACTAGGTTACCTCAACGGGGATATGCACGTCCCCAACAATGAGAATATCATATTTCTTCTTGATAGTAGGAAGAGGAAATTCAAAATCTCCAATAGTAATCGTTGGAATTTTTCCAATAGAATTGATATTGTGGACTTGAGGTTGTTTCCTCGGAAAGTGTAATGTGTGCTCATTACCATTAACATGAAAAGTGACATTGCCTTTGTTGCAATCAATAACAGCCCCTGCAGTATCAAAAAGGGTCTACCAAGGATAATCGACATACTATCGTCCTCGGGAATATCAAGAATAACAAAGTCCGTTAAGATAGTAACGTTTGCAACCACAACAGGCACATCCTCACAAATACCGACAGGTATAGCAGTTGATTTATCATCCATTTGCAAAGATATTTCAGTAGGTGTCAACTTATTCAAATCAAGTCTATGATATAAAGAGAGAGGCATAACACTAACACTGGCTCCAAGATCACATAAAGCAGTTTTAACATAGTTTCTTTTAATGGAGCATGGTATAGTTGGTACTCCTCGATCTCCAAGTTTCTTAGGTATTCCACCTTTAAAAGTATAATTAGCAAGCATGGTGGAAATTTCAGCTTCCGTTATCTTTCTTTTATTTGTAAAAATATCTTTCATATTCTTAGCATAAGGATTCATTTTAAGCATATTAGTCAAACGCATACGCAAAAAGATAGGTCTAATCATTTCAGCAACGCGCTTAAAATCCTCATCATCCTTTTTCTTGGATGGTTTCAGAGGAAAGGGCATGGGTTTCTGAACCCATGGTTCTCTTTCTTTACCGTGCTTCCTAGCAACAAAGTCCTATTATCATAACGTTGATTCTTTGATTGTGGGTTATCAAGATCAACAGCAGGTTCAATCTCTACATCATTATTATTGCTAGGTTGAGCATCAACATGAACATCGTCATTAACATTATCACTAGGTTCATGTTCATTACCAGATTCTGTTTCAGCATCAGAGATAGAAATATCATTGGGATTCTCAGGTGTGTCTACAACAGGTTCACTAGAAGCGTGCAAAGTCCTATCATTTTTCTTTTTCTTCTTTTTAGAAGGACTAGGTGCATCAACATTAGTTCTCTGAGAATCCTGCTCAATTCTCTTAGGGTGGCCCTCAGGATACAAAGGTTCCCGAGTCATTCTACCCCCTCTAGTCACAACTCTAACAGCATTATCACTTTTCTTATTATTTAATTCACTGAGAAAATCATTATGAGCTTTAAGCACTTGTTCTACTTGAGTGGTAACCATAGAAGCATGTTTACTAATGAGTTTAAGTTCACCCTTAACTCTAGACATATAATCACTCAAGTGTTCAATCATATAAGCAATACGTTTCAATTGTCTACCAACATAAGCATTGAAGTTTTATTGTTTAACAATAAAATTATCAAACTCATCTAAGCATTGGCTATCAGACTTATAACGAGGAATATCACCTTCATCAAATCTATAGAGAGAATTTACCTTTACTACCCGTGTCGGGTTATCAAGACCATGTATTTCTTCAATAGTTGGTAAATTATTAACATCTTCAACTTTAATACCCTTTTCTTTCACAGATTTCTTTGCCTCTTGCACATCTTCAGGACTGAGAAATAGAATACCCCTTTTCTTCTGAGTTGGCTTTGGAGTTGGTTCAGGAAGTATCCAATTATTTTCATTACTCAACATATTATTCAATAGCAATTCAGCTTGATCAACTGTTCTTTCCCTGAAAACACAACCAGCACAACTATCCAGGAGGTCTCTGGAAGCATCGGTTAGTCCATTATAAAAGATATCAAGTATTTCATTTTTCTTGAGAGGATGATCAGGCAAAGCATTAAGTAATTGGAGAAGCCTCCCCCAAGCTTGTGGGAGACTCTCTTCTTTAATTTGCACAAAATTATATATTTCCCTTAAAGCAGCTTGTTTCTTATGAGCGGGAAAATATTTAGCAGAGAAGTAATAAATCATATCCTGGGGACTACGCACACAACCAGGATCAAGAGAATTAAACCACGTTTTAGCATCACCCTTTAATGATAATGGAAATAATTTAAGGATATAGTAGTAACGAATTTTCTCCTCATGAGTGAATAGGGTGGCAATATCATTTAATTTAGTAAGATGTGCCACAACAGTTTCAGATTCATAGCCATAGAAAGGATCAGATTCAACCAAAGTAATTATCTCAGGATTTGACAAAGAAATCATAATCCTTATTAGTAATACAAATAGGTGAAGTAGCAAAAGCAGGGTCATATTTCATTCTAGCATTCAAAGACTTTTCTTTCAGCTTAGCTAATAATTTCTTAAGATCATATCTATCATTGCAAGCGAGAAAATTTCTAGCAGTTTCTTCATCCATAACATAACCCTCAGGCACATCAGGCAATTCATATCTAGGGGGAGAATCTTCATCATCACTTTCATCAATATTATCAGTTTCAATAATTTCATTCTCTCTAGCCCTAGCAAGTTGTTCATCAAGAAATTCTCCTAGTGGCACCGTATTATCAAGCATAGAAGTAGTTTCATCATAAGTATCATGCATAGCAGAAGTGGCATCATCAATAACATGCGACATATCAGAATTAATGGCAGAAGCTGGTTTAGGTGTCGCAAGTTTACTCAAAACAGAAGGAGAATCAAGTGCAGAGCTAGATGGCAGTTCCTTACCTTCCCTCGTAGTTGAGGGATAAATTTTGGTTTTCTTGTCTTTCAAGTTCCTCATAGTGATCAGCAGATATAAAACCCAAGTGACTCAAAGAATAGAGCTATGCTCCCGGGCAACGGCGCTAGAAAATAGTCTTGATAACCCACAAGTATAGGGGATCACAACAATTTTTGAGGGTAGAGTATTCAACCCAAATTTATTGATTCGACACAAGGGGAGCCAAAGAATATTCTCAAGTATTAGAAGTTGAGTTGTCAATTCAACCACACATGGATAACTTAATATTTGCAGCAAAGTATTTAGTAGCAAAGTAGTATGGAAGTGACGGTAATGGTGGCAAAAGTAACAGTAGCAGTTTTGTAGTAATTGTAACAGTGGCAACGGTAAAGTAACTAAGCAAAGATCAATATGTGAAAAGCTCGTAGGCATTGGATCAGTGATGGATAATTATGTCGGATGTGATTCTTCATGCAACAGTTATAACATAGGGTGACACAGAACTAGCTCCAGTTCATCAATGTAATGTAGGCATGTATTCCGAATATAGTCATACATGCTTATGGAAGAGAACTTGCATGACATATTTTGTCCTACCCTCCCGTGGCAGCGGGGTCCTATTGGAAACTAAGGGATATTAAGGCCTCCTTTTAATAGAGTACCAGACCAAAGCATTAACACTTTGTGAATACATGAACTCTTCAAACTACAGTCATCACCGGGAGTGGTTCCGGTTATTGTCACTTCGGGGTTACCGGATCATAACACATACTAGGTGACTAATGACTTGCAAGATAGGATCAAGAACTCACATATATTCATGAAAACATAATAGGTTCAGATCTGAAATCATGGCACTCAGGCCCTAGTGACAAGCATTAAGCATAGCAAAGTCATAGAAACATCAATCTTAGAACATAGTGGATACTAGGGATCAAACCCTAAGAAAACTAACTCGATTACATGATAAATCTCATCCAACCCATCACCGTCCAGCAAGCCTACGATGGAATTACTCACGCACGGCGGTGAGCATCATGAAATTGGTGATGGAGGAAGGTTGATGATGATGACGGCGACGGATTCCCCTCTCCGGAGCCCTGAACGGACTCCAGATCAGCCCTCCCGAGAGAGATTAGGGCTTGGCGGCGGCTCCGTATCGTAAAACGCGATGAATCCTTCTCTCTGATTTTTTTCTCCCCGAACGTGAATATATAGAGTTAGAATTAAGGTCGGTGGAGCACCAGGGGGCCCACGAGGCAAGGGGCGCGCCCAGGGGAGGAGGCGCGCCCCCACCCTCCTGGATAGGGTGTGGGCCCCCTGGTCTTGATTCTTTCGCCAGTATTTTTTATTTATTCCAAAAAAATATTCTCCGTGAAGTTTCAGGTCATTCTGAGAACTTTTATTTCTGCACAAATGTAACACCATGGCAATTCTGCTGAAAACAGCGTCAGTCCAGGTTAGTTCCATTCAAATCATGCAAGTTAGAGTCCAAAACAAGGGAAAAAGTGTTTGTAAAAGTAGATACGATGGAGACGTATCACGTACCACGCCACAATCCTCTGTTTTTTGTTTTGAGTTGTTTCTGCTGCAGATTAGAGTAAGATGTCTTCTCAAGAGTTAGTCGGGGAGAGCCGGGTATCTCATCCATACCGGGTCCAGGAGCAAACAGCGACGCCTATCACTTTGGGCCATCAACTGAGGAGGAGATGGAGGCCGACTTGAAAAGGATAGATGCCATGGAGGAGGATCAAGAAGTTACCTCTCGTGTTCAAGCCAGATTCACGATGGAGGAACTTCTGTGCTCAGCAATTCCAAACTCGGTTATACCTCCCAATGCTAGATTTCTTTCTTATGAAAATATGAAGAAGAGTGTTACTTGTTCCCTCGCAGCTATGCAACATCCATGGGTGAAAGGAGCTTTAACCGTCACGGGTAAGCTCCATAAGGAGATAATGGATCTCAAGCAGCAAGTCAATAAGCTCGAGCAAGAGAATCATATCCTAAGAGGCATCTTCGCCAAGAATATCATATCACCACCTCCGAAGAAAGAGACATAATCACATGGGTATGGGCACTCCCCTTGGAAACTGTCAAGCTTGGGGGAGGTGCCCCGGTATCGTATCACCATCGCACTCCTATCTTTATCATTTTTTTAGTTTGATCCTTTTGGTTATATCTTGATCTAGTAGAATAAAGTTTTAGTACGATCTAGTTTTGAGTTTTGCTTTATGATCCTTCTATGTAATCGAGTTTGTGAGCTATATATAATAAAGATTAGTTTTGAGTCGAGGGCTCGGTTATCTTGCTATGATCTTGAGGGAATAAAAGAAAGAATAAAAAGATCATATTGATCTTATGGAGAGTAATGACTTCACATATAAAGAGTAAGATGAATTAAAGTTGTTGAGAGTTGACAAACATAGTTTTGGTCATCATTGCAATTAATAGGAAGTAATAAAGAAAGAGAGGTTTTCACATATAAATATACTATCTTGGACATCTTTTATGGTTGTGAGCACTCATTAAAATATGACATGCTAAAAGGTTGATGTTGGACAAGGAAGGCGACGTAATGGGTTATGTTTTCTCATATCCGAAATAAAGTATATTGTCATGGATCATCCAACATGTTGATCTTGCCTTTCCCCCTCATGATAGCCAAATTCTTTGCACCAAGTAGAGATACTACTTGTGCTTCCAAATACCCTTAAACCCAGTTTTGCCATGAGAGTCCACCATATGTACCTATGGATTGAGTAAGATCCTTCAAGTAAGTTGTCATTTTTGCAAGCAATAAAAATTGCTCTCTAAATATGTATGATCTATTAGTGTGGAGAAAATAAGCTTTATACGAGCTTGTGATATGGAAGAAATAAAAGCGATGGACTGCATAATAAAGGTCCCTATCACAAGTAGCATTATAAAGTAACGTTCTTTTGCATTAAGATTTTGTGCATCCAACCATAAAAGCACATGACAACCTCTGCTTCCCTCTGCGAAGGGCCTATCTTTTACTTTTGTCTTATGCCTTATACAAGAGTCATGGTGATCTTCACTTTTCCTTTTTACACTTTATCCTTTGGAAAGCACTATGTGTTGGAAAGATCCTGATATATATATCCAATTGGATGTGGGTTTTCGTAAAACATTATTGTTGACATTACTCTTGAGGTAAAAGGTTGGGAGGCAAAACTATAAGCCCCTATCTTTCTCTGTGTCCGATTAAAACTTCATACCCATAAGTATTGCGTGAGTGTTAGCAATTGTGAAAGACTAAATGATACTCCCTCCGTCCCGAAATACTTGTCGAATAAATTGATAAAATTGAATGTATCTATAACTAAAATACGTCTAGATTCATCCCTTTCTCCGACAAGTATTTCTGGACGGAGGGAGTAGTTGAGTACGTGGACTTGCTGAAAAGCTCTTGTATTGACTCTTTCTGATGTTATGATAAATTGCAATTGCTTCAATGACTGAGATTATAGTTTGTTAGTTTTCAGTTAAGTTTCTGGTTCATACTTTACATTGTGAATAGATTGTTACTTTAGCATAAGAAATCATATGACAATATATATATATATGTTGCTACTCTAAGAATGATCATGATGCCTTCATGTACGTATTTTATTTTATTGACACATCTATCTCTAAAAATGTGGACATATTTTTCGATATTGGCTTCCGCTTGAGGACAAGCAAGGTCTAAGCTTGGGGGAGTTGATACGTCCATTTTGCATCATGCTTTTATATCAATATTTATTGCATTATGGGGTACTATTACACATTATGTCACAATACTTATGCCTTTTCTCTCTTATTTTACAAGGTTTACATGAAGAGAGAGAATGCCGGCAGCTGGAATTCTGGGCTGGAAAAGGAGCAAATATTAGAGACCTATTCTGCACAACTCCAAAAGTCCTGAAACTCCATGAAAGTCAGTTTTGGAATATATTAAAAATATTGGGCGAATAAAGCACCAGAGGGGGGCCACACCCTGTCCAGGAGGGTGGAGGGCGCGCCCCCTGCCTCGTGGGCCCCCTGGAAGCCCCCCGATGCCCATCTTCTGGTATAAGGTGTCTTTCGCCCTGGAAAAAATCAGAAGGAAGCTTTCGGGACGAAGCGCCGCCGTCTCGAGGCGGAACCTGGGCAGAACCAATCTAGGGCTCCAACGGAGATGTTCTGTCGGGGAAACATCCCTTCGGGAGGGGGAACTCGTCATCACCATCAATCCTCTCATCGGGAGGGGGTCAATCTCCATCAACATATGCACCAGCACTATCTCCTCTCAAACCCTAGTTCATCTCTTGTATCCGATCTTTGTCTCAAAACCTCAGATTGGTACCTGTGGGATACTACTAGTGTTGATTACTCCTTGTAGTTGATGCTAGTTGGTTTATTCGGTGGAAGATCATATGTTCAGATCCTTCATGCATATTAATACCCCTCTGATTATGAACATGAATATGATTTGTGAGTAGTTACGTTTGTTCCTGAGGACATGGGAGAAGTCTTGCTATAAGTAGTCATGTGAATTTGGTATTCGTTCGATATTTTTATGAGATGTATGTCGTCTTTCCTCTAGTGGTGTTATGTGAACGTCGACTACATGACACTTCACCATTGTTTGGGCCTAGGGGAAGGCATTGGTAAGTAATAAGTAGATGATGGGTTGCTAGAGTGACAAAAGCTTAAACCCTAGTTTATGTGTTGCTTCGTAAGGGGCTGATTTGGATCCATATGTTTCATGCTATGGTTACGTTTACCTTAATTCTTCTTTCGTAGTTGCGGATGCTTGCGAGAGAGGTTAATCATAAGTGGGATGCTTGTCCAAGGAAGGGCAGTACCCAAGCACCGGTCCACCCACATATCAAATTATCAAAGTAACGAACGCGAATCATATGAGCATGATGAAAACTAGCTTGGCGATAATTCCATGTGTCCTCGGGAGCGTTTTCCTTTATATAAGAGTTTGTCCAGGCTTGTCCATTGCTACAAAAAGGATTGGGCCACCTTGTCGCACCTTGTTTACTTTTGTTACTTGTTACCCGTTATGAATTACCTTAGCCTAAAACTATCTGTTACCTATAATTTCAGTGCTTGAAGTGAATACCTTACAGAAAACCGCTTGTCATTTCCTTCTGCTCCTCGTTGGGTTCGACACTCTTACTTATCGAAAGGACTACGATAGATCCCCTATACGTGTGGTTCATCAGATAGATTGAGACGCTTAATAGGACTTTCACAAAGCACATACCTTGATAAAGTTTTGAAAAGGTTCAAAATGGATCAGTCAAAGAAAGGGTTCTTGCCTGTGTTACAAGGTGTGAAATTGAGTCAGACTCAAAGCCTGACTACTGCAGAAGATAGAGAGAAAATGAAAGTCATTCCCTATGCCTCAGCCATAGGTTCTATCATGTATGTTATGCTGTGTACCAGACCTGATGTGTGCCTTTCCATAAGTTTGGCATGGAGGTACCAAAGTAATCCAGGAGTGGATCATTGGACAACGGTCAAGAACATCCTGAAATACCTGAAAAGGACTAAGGATATTTTTCTCGTTTATGGAGGTGACGAAGAGCCGTCGTAAATGGTTACGTCGATGCAAGCTTTGACACTGATCCGGATGACTCTAAGTCACAAACCGGATACATGTTTATATTGAATGGTGGGGCTGTCAGTTGGTGCAGTTCCAAGCAGAGCGTCGTGGCGGGTTCTACGTGTGAAGTGGAGTACGTAGCTACTTCGGAAGTAGCACATGAAGGAGTCTGGATGAGGGAGTTCACATCCGATCTAGGTGTAATACCTAGTGCATCGGGTCTAATGAAAATCTTTTGTGACAACATTGGAGCAATTGCCTTGGCGAAGGAATCCAGGTTTTACAAGAGAACCAAACACATCAAGAGACGCTTCAACTCCATTCGTGAAAAGGTCAAGGATGGAGACATAGAAATTTGTAAAATACATACAGATCTGAATGTGGCAGACCCGTTGACTAAGCCTCTTCTGAGAGCAAAACATGATCAACACCAAGACTCCATGCGTGTTAGATTCATTACAATGTAATCTAGATTATTGACTCTGGTGCAAGTGGGAGACTGAAGGAAATATGCCCTAGAGGCAATAATAAAATTGTTATTTTATATTTCCTTATTAATGATAAAGGTTTATTATTCATGCTAGAATTGTATTGATCGGAAACTTAAATACATGTGTGAATACATAAACAAATACCGTGTCCCTAGTAAGCCTTTACTAGACTAGCTCGTTGATCAAAGATGGTTAAGGTTTCCTAACCATAGACATGTGTTGTCATTTGATAATGGGATCACATCATTAGGATAATGATGTGATGGACAAGACCCATCCGTTAGCTTAGCATATTGATCATTCAGTTTATTGCTATCGCTTTCTTGATCTCAAATACATATTCCTTCGACTATGAGATTACACAACTCCCGGGTACCAGAGGAATACCTTGTGTGCTATCAAACAACACAATGTAACTGGGTGATCATAAAGATGCTCTACAGGTATCTCCGAAGGTGTTTGTTGAGTTGGCATATATCGAGATCAGGATTTGTCACTCCGAGTATCGGAGAGGTATCTCTGGGCCCTCTCGGTAATACACATCATAAGCTTGCAAGCAAATGACTAAGGAGTTAGTTACCAGATGATGTATTACGGAACGAGTAAAGAGACTTGCTGATAACGAGATTGAACTAGGTATGAAGATATCGATGATTGAATCTCAGGAAAGTAACATACCGATGGACAAAGGGAATTACATATGTTATCATAACGGTTCGACCGATAAAGATCTTCGTAGAATATGTAGGAACCAATATAGGCATCCAGGTTCCTCTATTGGTTATTGACCGGAGAGGTGTCTCAGTCATGTCTACATAATTCTCGAAGCCGTAGGGTCCACACGCTTAACGTTCGTTGACGATATAGTGTTATATGAGTTATATGATTTGATGACCGGTTTCGGAGTCCCGGATAAGATCACGGACATGATGAGGAGTCTCGAAATGGTCGAGAGGTAAAGATTGATATGCAGGACGATGGTATTTGGACACCGGAATAGTTTTGGAGTGCACCGGGTACTTATCGGGTCATCGGAAGGGGTTCCGGTCACCCCCGGTAGGTGTATGGGCCTAATGGGCCAAGGGAGGGAGGGACCAGCCCACAGCGGGCTGGTGCACCCCTCTCCCTGGCCGGCCGGCCCTAGGGAAGGAAAGAGGGGAGGGCTAGCCCCTCCTGCCTTCCCCTTCTCATGGGAGAAAGAAAAGGGGGTGGCCCCTCCCTCTCCTGCCTTTCCCTGCTCACCTAAAAAGGAAGGGGGGGGGGGGGTCTTGGGAGAGACCCCAAGTAGGATTCCTCCTACTTGGGGCGCCCCTTGGTTGCTCCTCCCTCCCCCCACCTATATATATATATGTGGGAGGGGGGCGCCTAGCACAACACAACATTGTCTTAGCCGTGTGCAGCGCCCCCCCTCCACTGTTTACACCCCCGGTCATATTTTTGTAGTGCTTAGGCGAAGTCCTGCGGAGATAGCATCACCGTCTCCGTCACCACGCCATCGTGCTGTCGGAACTCATCCACTACCTCGCCGTCTTGCTGGATCAAGAAGGCGGAGGATGTCACCAAGCTGAACGTGTGCTGAACGCGGAGGTGTCGTACGTTTGGTACTTGATCGGTTGGAGCGCGAAGATGTTCGACTACATCAACTGCGTTATTAAACGCTTCCGCTTACAGTCTACGAGGGTACGTAGACACACTCTTCCCCTCTCGTTGCTATGCATCTCCATGGATAGATCTTGCATGTGCGCAGATTTTTTTTTTCCATGCAACGTTTCCCAACATGTGCGTTGTTCATCATGTCGCCAACGAGGTGGTTGGCGTTAGGAAAGAAGTCGTTGTTGGGGAACTTGTCGCTGGAGATGTTGTCGTTCGCAACCACGATGAACAAAGATCCAACAGTCATGCAAGGGCGCTCCCCAAAAATCTGATCACCCTCTCCCATACCGGATCACAAGAGGCGGGGGTTCATATGCATGTTGTCTCACTCCGCAGTGCGCACCGAAAAGCGATATGGGAAAGTAGCAGGCTGCACAAAGCTTGGAACCATGAGTCAGGTGCGTAGGAGATGAAGTGTGTCTCGTCTTTAAAGATGAGCGATCTGTTATAGGCGATGTGAGTTGCAACTGGCCCCTCGGCAATCGAAGAGAAACAGCCGCCCACTAGAGAGAGGAAGATAAACCCACTGGAAGCAAAACATTTCGACTTCTTTTTCTTGTGTGACAAAACTTAACGCAGCACACACTCATTTCATAGGTCCTACTACGGCTCGGCTCGACTCGATCATGAAACACAACGCGTGTGCGAGGTAGGCGGCGAAGGAGGAACACATGTATATGTGCTCTCTTATCAAGCTCTTAGTGGTATGTGGAACAACTGACCTTATGAGTTGGTCTCACACATCCACCATTAGTGTGGTGAGACTAAACTTTCCACCCCTTGTCATTCATGAATAGCCACATGGGCCTCTGCAATATTTCTATGAATTCTTAGATAAACTAAATGGGCTGAAGCCCAATAATTCCAACAACATTGGAGGCGGACGAGACGGGAATGCTGCCGCAAGAGAGAGGACTGAGGCGAGAGTAGGGCGCCAGGCTTTTACAGGCCGCCGCAAACACCATTAAGGAGGCAGTGGGGAGCCGGCAGGCGGCCAACGACAGAAGATCATAGGGCGCATCTCCCGGTGTGAAACGATGCGGCGACCTACTCGCATGCCTCTCACATGCTCATGCAGCTTCTTCCGGCCTGCTAGGAGATGATGTGGCATGGCGACCATCCATTAGGCCACGACGGGGATGCAAGGGCTGAGGCATGACATTAATGGTGTGGTGCCCGTTGCCGGTGGTGCATGGGAGGACACGCGGTTTCAAACCAGGCCGCGACGCACGGAGGAAAAACTGAAACTTCTCTCCCGTGCTGGCGGTTGGGCATGGAGCGAGCTCTGCACTTGACAACTTTGCTAGGGGTGTGTTTGATTGTCTGCATGGTGGTTGGTAGACTGCATATGGATGGAATCTTTTAATTCGCACGGTGTTTGGTTACTTGGCTCGAACAATCTCCTGCATCGCACGATATTTAAAGCACTTCAGGGGCGTGCTGAGGAGGAATGGCCGAATTGACAATTTCCACTCATGCAGGTTCGCATGAGCCATGATATGAGAAAGATTCTCTCCTTTTCCGTGCCAGACTGCATGCTCTTCTCACAATGCATAGGGAAAGCCGTCGCTACCAAACGTGCGATCGTGCATGCTGTGAGGCAACACCAATGACCATGCAGGCAACCAAACAACATGACTACTTCCTTTTTCGCATTGTTTTTCTGCAATCGGGCCCTGGTCAGCCTGGCTCGTTTTCCTCATACAGACTGGTCCAATGGCTGCAGGCAACCAACCACGTCCTACATGTTGGAGTTGCTCTAAGCTTGGAGTTAAAAAAAACATATATAGTTGGTGTAGCGTTTTTTGCTCTCACCTCCTCCCTTGTGTGTTGCGCCAGGCAGCAACTGCAATCAGTCGCTCACACCAAGCCCGCAGTCCAAGCGCAAGAGCACTTGTGCACTTGCTTCTTGAACATGCCCACAAGAGGTGCAACCGTGCAAGGAGATCCCCATTATACCCTCCCACTGGCCACTGCCACTAGCCTCAAGAGTGCAAGGAGAATATATACTCCTCCATTGCTCCTCACTTCCCGTGCAGTAGATCACTTGCTGTGACAGGGTTAGCCATGGCCGCAAGGAGGGCCGCTTCCTCCTTCCTCTCGCGCCGCGGCCTCCTCGCCGTTTCTCCTCTCGGACCAGGTGACCACGTTCTCTGGTTGGATCTTGGATTTCTGCACCGCCTTGCCTTAGGTCTTGATCCCTGTTTCTCCGTTGGTGCTCCATCTTCAGTTTGCATGATACTGAATCATCTCCTAGACTTGCTTGAACCATAACGTGGTTACATGGCCGGCACCGTTCTCTGTCGTTAGACGTTCGATCGTCACTGGCTAATCGTCAAGAGCACTGCGTTCTCGGACGCGTTAGGATTATCTTTTGTTTTTTGTTTGGTAACACATCATCTGCCGGAATCGAATGCACATGATCATCTCTGCACATTTTGGCTCATGAAGTTCCTTGGCGTTCTCTACTTCTCTTCCCCACATCATGACCCATGTTCCTGTTTCGCTTTGTTTTGTTACTTGTAATGTGACCAATGAGGTCACCAATAGCACCAAAGGCTAGCTGGAGCTTTCCTCCCAAAGTGGGGCTGGAGATGAGGTCCCTCTCTGTCCAATCCTTATCGAAAAACTAGGACGAGCCAAAAGTAGTTGGGCCGCGTGCAGTACATTTCCCCCGTTATGTTTGTTTCCAACTCCAGTTCCATGCTGTGATGCATCTTCCGTGAGAAGAGAAGATCACACCCACGCCGTGCGCCAACAGACAAGAAGTTTCTCGGTGATGCTTTTTTTGCTTATGTTGAAGTGTACTCGTGTGACACTTAAAAGAAAACGATTCACCAATGCGTATGCTAACTTTCTAGAACACCAGAATAATTTGTAGAGTACGGAGTAAAAACAGTTCACAAGAACATTTGTTAATTGCTCGGGTAACTTTATTATTTGGTACCCTGCTTTTGCAATTTTCAACTTGTGATACACTCGCACACGCAGCTGCATTGAACATGCTGTGTGCCTGCCTACAGACAATGCACGGCGCTTGTTGCCCGGAGCAGTTTACAGGTTCAGCAGCGCACCGGCCGCCGCCGCCGACGCCGACAAGGAGCCGATCAAACCCCCCGTGGAGGTGAAGTACACGCAGCTCCTCATCAACGGCAACTTCGTCGATGCAGCATCTGGTACGTACATACGTACACCCTCCATCCGAAAATACTTGTCATTGAAATGAATAAAAGGGAATGTATCTAGATGTATTTTAGTTCTAGATACATCTTTTTTTGTCCATTTTGATGACAAGTTTTTTCGGATGAAGGGAGTACATGACTCGAATCGCATGAACTGCACCGAATCACCACAAAGACATGCTGCCTCCCAGTAGCGCACCAAAATGTGCACCGTTTTTCTCCAGGAAGGACGTTCCCGACGGTGGACCCCCGCACCGGCGAGGTCATCGCGCGCGTGGCCGAGGGCGACGCAGAGGACATCGACCGCGCCGTCGCCGCCGCCCGCAGGGCCTTCGACGAGGGCCCCTGGCCGAGGATGACCGCCTACGTACGTGCTTTTCACGGCCGGTGTGCCTTAACTACAAAGGCAGGATAGCTCATGTCTTGGAATGATGGTACGCGTGTGCGCATGCAGGAGCGGTGCCGGGTGCTGCTGCGGTTCGCGGACCTGATGGAGCGGCACAACGACGAGATCGCGGCGCTGGAGTCGTGGGACGGCGGGAAGCCGCTGGAGCAGTCCGCCGGCGGAGAGGTGCCGATGGCGGCGCGCTGCATGCGGTACTACGCCGGGTGGGCGGACAAGATCCACGGCATGGTGGTGCCGGCCGACGGCCCGCACCACGTGCAGGTGCTGCGCGAGCCCATCGGCGTCGCCGGCCAGATCATCCCCTGGAACTTCCCGCTGCTCATGTTCGCCTGGAAGGTCGGCCCGGCGCTCGCCTGCGGCAACGCTGTCGTGCTCAAGACCGCCGAGCAGACGCCGCTCTCCGCGCTCTACGTCGCCAGCCTCCTCCACGAGGCCGGGCTCCCGGACGGCGTCCTGAACGTCGTCCCCGGCTTCGGCCCCACGGCCGGCGCCGCGCTGTGCAGCCACATGGGCGTCGACAAGGTGACTGATTGTTTTACCTGAGCTTGGATTGGAACGGCTCGACGATCATCTTCGTGTTTAAAGAGCTAACGTTGACGAGCATTTTGCTTATAGCTCGCGTTCACCGGATCGACTGGCACGGGCAAGATCATTCTCGAACTGGCGGCGAGGAGCAATCTCAAGCCGGTGACGCTGGAGCTCGGCGGCAAGTCTCCGTTCATCGTCATGGACGACGCCGATGTCGACCAGGCCGTCGAGCTCGCGCACCGGGCGCTCTTCTTCAACCAGGTCTGCTGTCCATCTCAAGCACTGTCCGAACCATCGTTGCACGCTGGTACACCAGCGCCCTGAAATCTCTGTCCCAATTCGTGGCAGGGGCAATGCTGCTGCGCTGGGTCTAGGACGTTCGTGCACGAGAGCGTGTACGACGAGTTCGTGGAGAAGTCCAAGGCTCGCGCCCAGAGGCGTGTCGTCGGCGACCCCTTCAAGAAAGGTGTCGAGCAGGGGCCTCAGGTACGTTACGCACACACCCATACGTTCAGGGACACACGCATCTCAGCCGTACGTGTCGATCCTAATCCGTGACACTGATGAAATCGTCGGATCAGATCGATGGCCAGCAGTTCAAGAAGATCCTGGGCTACGTCAAGTCGGGCGTTGACAGCGGCGCCACCCTCGTGACCGGCGGCGGCAGGGTAGGCAGCAGGGGCTTCTACATCCAGCCGACGGTCTTCGCAGACGTCGAGGTAAGTGACCAACGTTTGCCAGATCGGATCCATCGCTTCTCCCCGTACACATCAACTTGCTCACCAACAATTCGTTCTCGCAGGATGAGATGAAGATCGCTCAGGAGGAGATATTCGGGCCCATCCAGTCCATCCTCAAGTTCAGGTACAGTGGCCACGAGACTGCATTATCCATGCGACCAGCACTGACTGACGGTGCAAGCTGGGGTTTTGGTGTGCAGGGATGTGGGGGAGGTGGTGAGGAGGGCGAACGCGACGCAGTACGGGCTGGCGGCGGGGGTGTTCACGAGGAGCCTGGACACGGCGAACACGGTGGCGCGGGCGCTGAGGGTGGGGACGGTGTGGGTGAACTGCTACGACGTGTTCGACGCGGCCATCCCCTTCGGCGGGTACAAGATGAGCGGCGTGGGGCGGGAGAAGGGCGCCTACAGCCTCGGCAACTACCTCCAGACCAAGGCCGTCGTGTCGCCCCTCAGGGACCCTGCCTGGTTGTAGCGGCGAAACGTATCATCCTCGTCCTCCGACAATACCATAGGAGGCGGAAAGGACATCGACAACAACGCCGGCGAATTCTTAACTTAAGCCTGACTTTGAATAAACGGTGTCGTCAGCTTCCGGCTGAGTTCAAATTTGTTTTGGCGGCTGCCTGCTTGGACCTGATCGGCGGCCCGTGCAGAGCCTATCTTTGCTTGGATGGCATTGCTATACTTGCCCTCTACTTTAAATTTGCTGTATACTGCTACATGGGAGTATTCCCACCATCTTTGAAAAAGTGTACTTTCAACATTATTGAAAAATTAAAGTTTTTATGTTTGACCGTATTTATACAATAATACATCAACATTTATGCCATCAAATTAGGGGCATTAGATTCATGATAAAATATTATTTTTTATCAATACCTATTTGGTTTCACAAACATTGATATATTTTTGCACAAACTCAATCAAACTTTGAGATAGTTTGACCCTCCAACAAAGTTTGAAGTACGAAGGAGGGAGTACGTGACAAGCTTTGTCAGTTGACCACTCGGAAGAACTAGGGAGCACATGTCGGTTCTACGACTACGCACGATAGTGTGGGGGACTCAGTCAGCGGCCGTACAGAGCATATGCCACGCCATAGACGACGCGACAGAATGGCCGCGTCCACGGCGGTACTGAAGGCATGGCGGCACTATGTGGTATTGGTCGTATGTGGAGTTATTGGCTCTCACAGCAGGACGGGCAACACATGGCGAGGACCTATATGTGTCGACGGACGCACAGTTCCAATTACGGTGTTGGACTCTCTCCGAGATACAAATCAACACCGGGAGGGGGAGGGAGGTAGAAGAGGAAGGAATACGGATTCAAGACGGGAAGGAGACCCATGGAGGTCGACGGCCGGGGTCGGTGAAGGCCGAGAGGGAGTGGCGTTGGATACATGCGGAGTGGTCGAAAGGTTTTGAGAGGAAAACATGGAGCGGATGAAATTTTAAGGGGCAGCGTCAAAGACAACACATGCAGGTCCTAAAATAAGTCATTCACTATTAACATCACGTCACTGATCGGCCCACCTAGCAGCCTGTCTGTGAAAACAAGAACCTAATTTTAGGCATCTATGATATCCGCCTAACTATATCTGCCTAACTGAGCCTATAGGACTGCATCACGGAAATGCTTTGTTGGCGAACGTAGTATTTTAAAAAAATTCCTACGATCACGCAAGATCTATCTAGGAGAAGTATAGCAACGAGCGGGGAGAGTGTGTCCACGTACCCTCGTGGACCGAAAGCGGAAGTGTTTTATCAACGCGGTTGATGTAGTCGTATGTCTTCACGATCCGACCGATCCTAGCACCGAACGTACGGCACCTCCGTGTTCAGCACACGTTCAGCTCGATGACGTCCCTCGTACTCTTGATCCATTGAGGTCGAGGGAGAGTTTCGTTAGCACGACGGTGTGGCGACGATGATGATGAAGTTACCGGCGCAGGGCTTCGCCTAAGCACTACGACGATATGCCCGAGGTGTGTTTCTGTGGAGGGGGCACCACACACGGCTAAAAGATCAACTTGTGTGTTCTAGGGTTCCCCCTCCCCACATATATAAAGGAGGGAGGGAGGAGGAGGCCGTCCAAGCGTGGCGCGCCCAAGGGGGTAGGAGTCCTACTCCAAGTAGGATTCGCCCCCCCCCCCCTTTCCTATTCCAGCAAGGAGAAGGGCGAAAGAGGAGGACAAGAGAAAGGAAAGCCCCCCCCCCCCCCCCCAACCCTAGTCCAATTCAGTTTGGGCTTGGGGGGCGTTCTCCTCCACCTGGCTGCTGCCTCCTCTCTTCCATTAGGGCCCATGAAGGCCCATTAATCCCCCGTGGGGTTTCGGTAACCCCCCGTACTCCAGAAAATACCCGATACTCTTCGGAACCATTCCGGTGTCCGAACATAACCTTTCAATATAACAATCTTTATGTCTCGACCATTTCGAGACTCCTCGTGATGTCCGTGATCTCATCCGGGACTCCAAACAACCTTCGGTACATCAAATCACATAACTCATAATACAAATCGTCATCGAAGGTTAAGTGTGCGGACCCTACGGGTTCGAGAACTATGTAGACATGACCGAGACACATCTCCGGTCAATAACCAAGAGCGGAACCTGGATGCTCATATTGGCTCCTACATATTCTACGAAGATCTTTATCGGTCAAACCGCATAACAACATACGTTGTTCCCTTTGTCATCGGTATGTTGCTTGCCCGAGATTCGATCGTCTGTATAATCATACCTAGTTCAATCTCGTTACCGGCAAGTCTCTTTACTCGTTCCGTAATGCATCATCTTGCAGCTAACTCATTAGTCACATTGCTTGCAAGGCTTATAGTGATGAGCATTACCGAAAGGGCCCAGAGATACCTCTCCGATACACGGAGTGACAAATCCTAATGTCAATCTATCCCAACTCAACAAACACCATCGGAGACACCTGTAGAGCATCTTTATAATCACCCATATACGTTGTGACGTTTGATAGCACACTAAGTGTTCCTCCGGTATTCGGAAGTTGCATAATCTCATAGTCATAGGAACATGTATAAGTCATGAAGAAAGCAATAACAATAAACTAAACGACCATAGTGCTAAGCTAACGGATGGGTCTTGTCCATCACATCATTCTCTAATGATGTGATCTCGTTCATCAAATGACAACACATGTCTATGGTCAGGAAACTTAACCATCTTTGATTAACGAGCTAGTCTAGTAGAGGCATACTAGGGACACTCTGTTTTGTCTATGTATTCACACATGTACTAAGTTTCGGGTTAATACAATTCTAGCATGAATAATAAACATTTATCATGATATAAGGAAATATAAATAACAATTTATTATTGCCTCTAGGGCATATTTCCTTCGGTAATGATTCTAACACCCATGGAGTCTTGGTGCTGATCATATTTTGCTTGTGAGAGAGGCTTAGTCAACAGGTCTGCAACATTCAGATTTGTATGTATTTTGCAAATCTCTATGTCTCCCTACTTGACTTGATCGCGGATGGAATTGAAGTGTCTCTTGATGTGCTTGGTTCTCTTGTGAAATCCAGATTCCTTTGCCAAGGCAATTGCACCAGTATTGTCACAAAAGATTTTCATTGGACCCGATGCACTAGGTATGACACCTAGATCGGATATGAACTCCTTCATCCGGACTCCTTCATTTGCTGCTTCCGAAGCAGCTATGTACTCTGCTTCACACGTAGATCCCGCCACGACGCTTTGCTTAGAACTGCACCAACTGACAACTCCATTGTTCAATATAAATACGTATCCGGTTTGTGACTTAGATTCATCCGAATCAGTATCAAAGCTTTCATCGACGTAACCATTTACGACGAGCTCTTTTTCACCTCCATAAATGAGAAACATATCCTTAGTCCTCTTTAGGTATTTCAGGATGTTCTTGACCGATGTCCAGTGATCCACTCCTGGATTACTTTGGTAACTCCCTACTATACTTATAGCATGACACACATCAGGTCTGGTACACAACATTGCATACATGATAGAATCTATGGCTAAGGCATAGGAAATGACTTTCATTTTCTCTCTATCTTCTGCAGTGGTCGGGCATTGAGTCTTACTCAACTTCACACCTTGTAACACAGGCAAGAACCCTTTCTTTGACTCATCCATTTTGAACTTCTTCAAAATCTTATCAAGGTATGTGCTTTGTGAAAGTCCAATTAAGCGTCTTGATCTATCTCTATAGATCTTGATGCCCAATATGTAAGCAGCTTCACCGAGGTCTTTCATAGAAAAACTTTTATTCAAGTATCCATTTATGCTATCCAGAAATTCTATATCATTTCCAATCAACAATATGTCATCTACATATAATATTAGAAACGCTACATAGCTCCCACTCACTTTCTTGTAAATGCAGGCTTCTCCAAAAGTCTGTATAAAACCATATGCTTTGATCACACTATCAAAACGTTTATTCCAACTCCGAGAGGCTTGCACCAGTCCATAAATGGATCGCTAGAGCTTGCACACTTTGTTAGCACCCTTTGGATCGACAAAACCTTTTGGTTGCATCATATACAACTCTTCTTCTAGAAATCCATTCAGGAATGCAGTTTAGACGTCCATTTGCCAAATTTCATAATCATAAAATGCGACAATTGCTAACATGATTCGGACAGACTTAAGCATCGCTACGGGTGAGAAAGTCTCATCGTAGTCAATTCCTTGAACTTGTCGAAAACCTTTCACAACAAGTCGAGCTTTGTAGACAGTAACATTACCGCCAGCCGCCTTCTTCTTGAAGATCCATTTATTCTCTATGGCTTGCCGATCATCGGGCAAGTCAACTAAAGTCCATACTTTGTTCTCATACATGGATCCCATCTTAGATTTCATGGCCTCAAGCCATTTCGCAGAATCTGGGCTCATCATCGCTTCCTCATAGTTCGTACGTTCGTCATGGTCTAGTAACATGACGTCCAGAACAGGATTACCGTACCACTCTGGTGCGGATCTTATTTTGGTTGACCTACAAGGTTCGGTAGTAACTTGATTAGAAGCTTCATGATCATCATCATTAGCTTCCTCACTAATTGGTGTAGGAATCACTGGAACTGATTTCTGTGATGAACTACTTTCTAATGAGGGAGCAGGTACAATTACCTCATCAAGTTCTACTTTCTTCCCACTCACTTCTTTCGAGAGAAACTCCTTCTCTAGAAAGGATCCATTCTTAGCAACGAATATATTACCTTGGGATCTGTGATAGAAGGTGTATCCAACAGTCTCCTTTGGGTATCCTATGAAGACACATTTCTCCGATTTGAGTTCGAGCTTATCAGGTTGAAGCTTTTTCACATAAGCATCGCAACCCCAAACTTTAAGAAACGACAACTTGGGTTTCTTGCCAAACCACAGTTCATATGGTGTCATCTCAACGGATTTAGATGGTGCCCTATTTAACGTGAATGCAGCCGTCTCTAAAGCATAACCCCAAATGATAGCGGTAAATCAGTAAGAGACATCATAGATTGCACCATATCTAATAAAGTGCGGTTACGACGTTCGGACACACCATTAGGTTGTGGTGTTCCGTGTGGCGTGAGTTGTGAAACTATTCTGCATTGTTTCAAATGAAGGCCAAACTCGTAACTCTAATATTCATCTCCATGATCAGATCGTAGAAACTTTATTTTCTCGTTACGATGATTTTCCACTTCACTCTGAAATTCTTTGAACTTTTCAAATGTTTCAGACTTATATTTCATCAAGTAAATTTACCCATATCTGCTCAAATCATCTGTGAAGGTCAAAAAATAACGATATCCGCCGCGAGCCTCAACACTCATCGGACCGCATACATCAGTATGTATTATTTCCAACAAGTTTGTAGCTCGCTCCATTGTTCCGGTGAACGGAGTTTTAGTCATCTTGCCCATGAGGCATGGTTCACAAGCATCAAGTGATTCCAAAAGCCCATCAGCATGGAGTTTCTTCATGCGCTTTACACCAATATGACCTAAACGGCAGTGCCACAAATAAGTTGCACTATCATTATTAAACTTATATCTTTTGGCTTCAATACTATGAATATGTGTATCACTACTATCGAGATTCAACAAAAATAGACCACTCATCAAGGGTGCATGACCCATAAAAGATATTACTCATATAGATAGAACAACCATTATTCTTTGATTTAAATGAATAACCGTCTCGCATCAAACAAGATCCAGATATAATGTGCATGCTTAACGCTGGCACCAAATAACATTTATTCAGGTCTAAAACTAATCCCGAAGGTAGATGTAGAGGTAGCATCTTTGAAAGGCGATCACATCGACTTTGGAACCATTTCCACGTGCATCGTCACCTCGTCCTTAGCCAATCTTCGCTAATGCGTAGCCCCTGCTTTTGAGTTGCAAATATAAGCAATGTAACCAGATCAAAGACCCAGGCGCTACTACGAGCATTAGTAAGGTACACATCAATAACATGTATGTCAAATATATCTTTCACTTTACCATCCTTCTTATCCGCCAAATACTTGGGGCAGTTCCACTTCCAGTGACCTGTCCATTTGAAGTAGAAGCACTCAGTCTCAGTCTTAGGTCCAGACTTGGGCTTCTTCACTTGAGCAGCAACTTGTTTGCCGTTCTTCTTGAAGTTCCCCTTCTTCCCTTTGCCATTTTTCTTGAAACTAGTGGTCTTGTTGACCATCAACACTTGATGCTCCTTCTTGATTTCTACCTCCGCAGCCTTTAGCATCGCGAAGAGCTTGGGAATCGTCTTATCCATCCCTTGCATATTATAGTTCATCACGAAGCTTTTGTAGCTTGGTGGCAGTGATTGAAGAACTCTCATTAATGACACTATCAACCGTAAGATTAACTCCAGTTGAGTCAAGTAATTGTGGTACCCGGACATTTTGAGTATATGTTCACCGACGTAACTATTCTCCTCCATTTTGCGCTTGTAGAACTTATTGGAGACTTCATATCTCTCAATCCAGGCATTTGCTTGAAATATGAACTTCAACTTCGGAACATCTCATATGCTCCATGACGCTCAAAACGCCCTTGAAGTCCCGGTTCTAAGCCGTAAAGCATGGCACACCGAACTATCGAGTAGTCATCAGCTTTGTTACGCCAGCGTTCATAACATCCGGCGTTGTTCTCAAGAACGGGTCTTGTACCTAGCGGTGCTTCCAGGATGTAATTCTTCTGTGCAGCAATGAGAATAATCCTCAAGTTACGGACCCAGTCCGTGTAGTTGCTACCATCATCTTTCAACTTAGCTTTCTCTAGGAACACATTAAAATTCCAAGGAACAGTAGCACGGGCCATTGATCTACAACAACATAGACATTCCAAATACTATCAGGTACTAAGTTCATGATAAATTAAAATTCAATTAATCATATTACTGAAGAACTCCCACTTAGATAGACATCCCTCTAATCATCTAAGTGATCACGTGATCCATATCAACTAAACCATGTCCGATCATCACGTGAGATGGAGTAGTTTTCAATGGTAAACATCACTATGTTGATCATATCTACTATATGATTCACGCTCGACCTTTCGGTCTCAGTGTTCCGAGGCCATATCTGCATATGCTAGGCTCGTTAAGTTTAATCTAAGTATTCTGCGTGTGCAAAACTGGCTTGCACCCGTTGTATGTGAACGTAGAGCTTATCACACCCGATCATCACGTGGTGTCTCGGCACGACGAACTGTAGCAATGGTGCATACTCAGGGAAAACACTTGTACCTTGAAATTTAGCGAGAGATCATCTTATAATGCTACCGCCGAACTAAGCAAAATAAGATGCATAAAGGATAAACATCACATGCAATCCATATAAGTGATATGATATGGCCATCATCATCTTGTGCCTTTGATCTCCATCTCCAAAGCACTGTCATTATCACCATCGTCACCGGCTTGACACCTTGATCTCCATTGAAGCACCGTTGTTGTCTTGCCTGCTTCTACGACTATCGCTACCGCTTAGTGATAAAGTAAAGCAATTACATGGCGATTGCTTTTCATACAATAAAGCAACAACCATAAGGCTCCTGCCAGTTGCTGATAACTTTTACAAAACATGATCATCTCATACAACAATTTATATATCATCATGTCTTGACCATATCACATCACAGCAAGCCCTGCAAAAAACAAGTTAGACGTCCTCTACTTTGTTATTGCAAGTTTTACGTGGCTGCTACGGGCTTAGCAAGAACCGTTCTTACCTACGCATCAAAACCACAATGATTTTTCGTCAAGTGTGATGTTTTAACCTTCAACAAGGACCGGGCGTAGTCACACTCGATTCAACTAATGTTGGAGAAACAAACACCCACTAGTGTAGCGACCCGACCCAAAATCGGTCAAGTCTCTGTGTAACTGTACCATCCCAAGATCATGCTGGCACACACAATACATTGATGAAATAATCAAAGTTCAATCACACCTGAATTTATTACACGATTCTCATATCGAGTCTTTATTACAATAGAATAAATTCGGCCGAAGGCCAACTCATGAGAAATAAACTAAATAAAGGCTGCGAAGCGAGATTTAATAGCGAGTCCATCCGACTCCATAGGGCAATCGCCAAGCGTGGATCGTAGCCTCACTCACGATCGGAAAACTCCTCTCGCAACATAAGACGTTGCAGCCGTGTAGGTCAGCATTTTGAATATGCCGCAAGTCAAAAGAGAATAGCAATAAAAATTACTAACACTATATGCAATTTGGCTGGGGCTCTAAGTTTCATTGTTTTGCTAAAAAGCCGCTTTTTTTCCTATACAAGGACTTGTTTGCAATTACTACAAAATGTTGGTAGTTATTGAGATGGTTCCGCCAACCAATGTCTCATTCCCAATTATTAAATAATCCCTCAATTAATTTATTAAGTTTGGTGTTGAGATATCCGAAATACTCCAAGTTCCAGAGGCTCAAATTGTCCAGAATCGGGGACACGGCTAACCGATTAGATCTTCACTCTGCAGAGGTTTGGCACTTTACCCGCAAGAATCGCTCCCTCCTTTTAAGTCTTCGCAGTTCACGGTGTTTGAAGACGGACGAACGAAACAGGGTCTTCCGAAGAGTTCCTCTGGGCCACCGCCGTGCCCATCCAATCCTACCGTTCTTCTACATCTCGTAGCACCGTCCCCGCCAGAGTCACACCTAGGGTCGACCAAGCGGAGCCCATAATGGCTTGCGGCTGCACAGTAAGCTTCCGTCAATGGGGTATCCATCCGTCTCTTCGTGGCTGGGTGAAGCTTTCCGCAAGATGTCATGGCGCTTCTCCATGCATCCCGCCAACCACCGGATTCTCCAGGTGCCCACAACTGCCCTCCACCCAAAGAGTGAATTTTGAAGTCCATCTTGAGCTTGAAGTCATGGGGTTGTCATCATCTTGACTCTCACATCTCCCTTATGAATCACTCAACCAACCCGTCTCTGAGCATAGCAAAATAAACTACTTCATTCCGGCCATGGTAACAAGGGAATGGGTTTCATCCTACCTCATGATACTACTCAAGAACATAACTTAAAAATTCTCCTACTGCATGCATGGTGGGGAGGTATAATTCTAATGCAATAAAATCATAGGTATTGTAATAGAATTCATGATCAAATGACTTGCTCGGCCGACGGTCTTCAAAGCTAGGGACTCGTGATAGCAGGCTTCAGCACTCCGGAAATTCTACCGAATCAAACAATAGCACAAATAAGTATGGCACAATATAACATAACAGCAAGTTGGAAGTAAAACACCCAAGCACTCAAACCAAAATCCAAAGAAAACTCGGAGAAATCAAATCAAGGTTTTCACCACATCAAGCAACAACTAAGAAAATAGTTTTACACAACTAAAACTTTTCTTAACAGAACCTAAGCATGAGTTTTGCTAACTAACAGAAAGGAAAACATCATACAAACTAGGAGCAAAAAGATTCACATCAAAAGCTATTATAGAACTCCTATTATGCCTATAACAATCCTAGCAAGAAAAAAATAAAATAAAAATTTTATTTATTGTAAATAAAAGTTCATGTTCTAAAACTACAGAAACTAATCTAAAATAAACTATAACATAGTAAAAATAAAATTATTTACTAAATAAAACAATAGGAAAACAGTAGCTAGTTAAATAAACAAGAAATACGTGATTTTGACTAAAACTATCTTTTTATTAAATCTAAATACTCAAATAAATTCCTACGGTTAGGCAAGGTCAAAACAAAGTAGTGACAAAAAGAATCACTAAAATAAAATAATCCTAACTCATTTTATAGCAGAAATACTAATCTGTCTAAAACTAAAATAAAACAATTTCTAATAATTTAAACATGACTAAACATATTTTCTACAGAAACTACAACAAATTTTCAAACTAACAAAAAAGAATCAACTAAAAATATTAAGTAACCTAAAAGATATGGATTTTACAAAACTGAAACTATTCTGTTAAAAACAGAAACGAAAAATAAAACTAAAAAGAAAAAACTGACGCTAGTGGGCCTATCTAACGCTCAGGCGTTTTATAACTAAAATGTGCCCGTGGTTAAATAGAAAATAAACCGATCGGCCGGTCCAAACTAAACCGCTAACTAAACCGTAACTAACCGGTCCTTTTAAAAAAAACCGTACCCCTTCGCGTCATCTTATCTACGCCCTAGATCCTAGATCGGACGGTGGAGGGCGATTCAGCGACTCACCGCGGTGGAGACGACGGCGACGGTCGACGGCGGCTCGGCAACGACGGTGCGGTGGCTCCGTGGTCGTGGAAGACGGCGGAGGCGTCGCGGGTGCGGGCGGAGCGAGGGGAGGTCGAGGTGGAGTCGGTGGAGCTCGGGGGCCGAGGCGGCCGGGCAAGGGCAATGGCATGCGGGCGCAAGGCCGGCTCCGGCGAGGGATTGCGGGCGAGGGGAGAGGGTTTCCGGGTCGGGGAGGGGCGGAACGGGGTGAGAGGGGGGTATTTATAAGGTGGGGGACCGGCTTGGAGGAGGGGGCGGATCGGGAGGAGATCCCATGATCTCCGGATTCCGGCGAGGCGCGACGGTGGCGTGGAGAGGAAGAAGAAGGGGTGGGGTCCGTGGCGTCGGTGAGAGAGGGAGAGGGTGAGCTGACGGGCACCGAGGGAGAGGTGGTTCGGGCGCTGGTGGCTCGGGCAGGCCGGCTCGCACGGGCGCTGGGCCTGGGCTGCCTGGGGTGGGCTGTCGGCTGGCCGGGTTGGGCTATTGGCCGGGCGCACTGGGGGTCGTTCCTTTTTTTAATTAGGGAGAGAGAGAGAATATATTAAATATATATATTTTTATATAGGACATATATATATATATCAAAATTATTAGGGGAATATTCCCTACAATTTGAATATTTTTCCAGGGGCAAAACTCAAACTTAAAAAATCATTTTTTTGAAATCCCAAATAAAATCAGATTTGAATTCAAATCTTTTTGGCAAACTTTTCTTCGACATTTTTTGGAGTGTCATGTTTACTCCTCTCATACTTTTTCTCAAGTATTTGTCGTGCATTGTTTTGAAATAAATTTCAACTGCCAATTTGAATTCAAATTCCACAAACTCAAAATCCTCTGAAATACTTCAAATGTCACTCAATTCAAACAATATGCATAGATGCTTAGCTATAATTGTAAAACATTCCAAACGGGAAATTTGGGATGTTACAAACCAACCCACCTTAAGATGAATCTCGCCCTCGAGATTCGGGTTGGCTAGCAAATAGGTGCGGGTGGTCTCGGCGGAGGTCTTCTTTTCGCTCCCAGGTAACTTCCTCCTCGGAATGATGACTCCACAGCACCTTACAAAACTTGATGATCTTGCTGCGGGTGACTCTGTCATGATCTCGAGACTTCGGACGGGTTTCTCCTCATAAGTCGAGATCCTTTGTCGAGCTGTATGGCCTCTAGAACCTTTGTGTCTCTCAACGGAATATTGGCCATCTCGGCATGGCATTTCTTCACCGAGAAACATGGAAGACATCGTGAACTCCGGACAACCCTTCCGCAATTCCAACTTGTAAGCAACTTCTCCACGACGTTCAAGGATTTTAGGGGCCAATGAACCGAGGTGCTAACTTTCCTTTAACACCGAACCTCTTGATTCCACGGCGGGGACACACGAAGATATGCCCGTCTCCCGCTTCGTATGTTACTTCCTTGCGCATCTTGTCGGCATAACTCTTTCGCCTCGATCGAGCTACCTTGAGCCTATCTCTTCGAATCCTCGATAAGATCGGGACCAAAAGTTTTCGATCTCCAACACCATCCCACAAAGAAAGGTGTTCTCGCACCTCCTTCTGTATAGAGCTTCGAAGGGGCCATCTTGCATCGGGTGCGATAAGCTGTTATTGTACGAGAATTCGCGTATGGCAAATTATCATCCCAGCTAGACCCATAGTCTAGCGCACAAGCTCTCAACATGTCCTCCAGGATCTGGTTGACCCTCTCGGTCTGTCCATCTGTCTGTGGATGAAAAGTTGTACTGAACTCCAGCCTCGTACCCAAAGTTTCATGCAACTGATTCCAAAACTTTTAGGTAAATTGTGTTCCTCTATCTGACACGATACTCCTCGGAACTCCATGCGCATATACGATCCTGGTCATGTATATCTTGGCTAACTTAGCGCTGGTATAGGTAGTCTTCACGGGAATGAAATGAGCTACCTTGGTCAATCGATCAACCACTACCCAGATGGAATCATAGCCTGAACGGGTCCTGGGTAATCCTGTGATAAAATCCATTCCAAGTTTTTCCTATTTCCACTCGGGAATCGGCAAGGGTTGAAGTAATCCTGCTGGCTTCTGATGTTCCGCCTTTACTCGCCGGCAGACATCGCATATTGCTACGTACTCAAGAATATCCTTCTTCATACCTGTCCACCGTAAACTTTCCTTCAAATCCAGATACATCTTGGTGTTACCGGGTGAATCGGCACGGTGAATCATGAGCCTCCTGAAGAATTAGCTTCCTGAGTTCGGGATCATTGGGCACATAAATACGATCCTCGTACCATATAGCTCCATATTCATCCTTACGAAACCCTTTAGCTTTTCCTTCATTCATCCTTTTCTTTATTTCATCAATTTCCTTGTCCGACTTCTGGGCTTCACGAATTCTTTCGGTCAAGGTGGACTGAACTTCCAGAGTTGCAACATATCCTCTCGGAACTATCTCGATCGGAGATCTCTCGAGGCCATCGGCTAACTCCTGGGTAATCCTCCGCTATAAGAGTATTCACATAACTCTTACGGCTCAAAGCATCTGCTACAACATTAGCCTTTCCCGTGGTAATGCAATCTCATGTCATAGTCCTTGATTAACTCTAGCCATCTCCTCCGCCTGAGGTTCAACTCTTCTGCGTGAAAATGTACTTCAAGCTCTTATGATGCGTGTAAACATCACAACTATTTCCGATAAGGAAATGTCTCCAGTGTCTTGAGTGCATGCACTACTACTGCTAACTCCAAATCATGTGTGGCGTAATTCATCTCGTGAGGTCAGAGCTGTCTGGAGGTATAAGCTACAACTTTTCCTTCCTGCATGAGTACTCCTCCGAGTCCTCAAGTAGAAGCGCCACAATATACCGTAATCCTTGTGTATGTCCGCAAAATCAGTATCGAGGTTGTAACCAAACGCTTTCTTCAATTCCTGGAAACCGGCTTCACAATCCTCGGTCCAAATGTACTTGGCGTCCTTCTTCAACAGCTTCACCATGGGCTTGGCAATCTTCGAGAAATTCTCAATAAACCTCCGATAATATCCTGCGAGTCCGAGAAAGCTGCGGATCTCCTTGATCGAGGTGGGTGATCGCCAATCGGTGACCGATACAACCTTGGTGGGGTCAATTGCTATTCCTTCTCCCGAAATAACATGTCCGAGGAATCCGACTTCCTTCAGCCAAAATTCACATTTGCTGAACTTGGCATACAATCGATGTTCTCGAGTTTCTCGAACTAGACGAAAATGTTTCTTATGCTCTTCCTCGCTCTTGGAGAAAATCAGTATATCATTGGTGAACACCACGACAAACTTGTCCAGATATTCCATAAATACCTTGTTCATCAAATTCATGAAGTATGCAGGGCATTAGTCAATCCGAATGACATGACGGTATACTCATATAAACCATACACGGTGGTGAATGTTGTTTTGGGTATATCCGCTTTCACGGATCTTCAATCGATGATACCTCGATCGAAGATCGATCTTGGAGAATACCTTGGCTCCAACTAGCTGATCAAATAGATCATTAATCATCGGCAGAGGGTACTTGTTCTTGATGGTCACGCTGCTCAACGAACGATAATCCACAACCATTCTCGTGGTTCCATCCTTCTTCTCTACCAAAAGAACTGGGCTCCCCAAGGTGACGAGCTTGGACGAATATATCCCTTCTCCAATAGCTCATTAATTTGCTTTTTGATCTCTTCCAATTCGTTCGGGGGCATTTGATAGGGTCTCTTGGATATTGGGGTTGTGCCGGGTAATAACTCAATCAGAAATTCAATGTCTCTGTCCGGTGGCATTCCTGGTAATTCCTCCGGAAACACATCGGGAAAATCTTGCACCATCGGCACTTCCTCTGAACAACTCCCGTGAGGGAATTCACCGATTGTTCATCGGGATACGCCTGGATACATACTTGATCCTCTTCTCGCCCGGAGTGGTGAGCGTAATTGACTTGGCGGGCACGCCTATGTTTCCTTCAAACTTCGCCAACCAATCCATGCCTAGGATTACATCCAAGGTCCGGGTTTCCAATACTATGAGGTCTGCGGGAAATTTATGGTTTCCGATGTTAAGGGTTGCATGACAGCCTAAGCTCGCCATCATTTCTCCTCTGCTGAACCGGCGTGAAGAGGGCTTCTAAGGGTTCTAGTGGGCAACCTGCATTTTTCCACAACTACCCTTGATATGAATGAATGCGTTGCACCGTAATCAAAGAGTACCAATACCGGATGTGAATTTAATAAAACTTACCAACCACGATTGTTCCGGCTGATCATAGACGCCCTCCACGTCAATGTGGTTCACCCGAGCACGAGGAAAAGGGTTGGGCTTCTTTGCTGAGCTTCCATTGCCGCTTTCCATTCCTCCGCTTGGCCTTGGGCAGTCGGTGGCATAGTGCCCTGTTTTACGGCACTTGAAACAGTGATGTGACTCAGATCCTTCCCGAGCCAAGGGCGTGACGATGCTGGTTGCCATTGCCGCTTTCCATTGCCTCGACTTGTTGTCGTGGTTGCGGTTGTTCCCATTCCTCCATGGTTATGTCCTCCATGGGTGTGATGGGTATGTCCTCCAGTATGGGGCATAACGGGCTTCGCTGAGCTCCAGAGTTGTACTTCCCCGCCATACTTCCGCTATGGCTATCAACCTGCTGCTGCTTGCCTTCGAGTATGGTGGCCTTGTCTACCAGCTCCGGTAGTTGTTGAAGGTAGCCACCATTAGGCTGCATCCCCAGCCTCGTCATTGAGTCCCTCGAGAAACTTTTTCCTGCTTATGCATCTGTGGCCACATCATCCGGGGCATAGCGATCTAACTTGTTGAACTCATCCACATTCGCCCCACAAAGACGGTTCCCTGGGCGTAAGTTATGGAACTCGCGCTTCTTCGCACTCATGGCTCCACCGAGACATGAGCGGTGCGGAAAGCTCATTGAACTGATCCCATGTGATGGTGGCGATGGGATAAGTGGCGGTGTAGTTCTCCCACCAAGAGGCTGCAGGTCCATCAAGTCGATGTGCGGCAAAGCGCACCTTCTCTGCATCCGTGCATCCAGAAGTGGCTAACTCCTTCCGACCTTGCGGAGCTAATCATCGGCCACAATCGGCTCGGTCGCTTAGAGAACACCGGCGGATTCAGCCTTAAGAAGCGGGTCAAGTTGTCAACAGGGGTGGTGGCGGTGGATTGTTGTTGTTGTTCAGTTACGGATGAGCATACGCATCGGGGCATTACGCTGGATCACCGGGTGAGCTCAATGGAAAGTTGAAACCGGGTCACGTCTCGGAGGCATCCGTGTTTTTGGAGTGGATGAGAAAATTAGAATAGAACAAGGGTCTAATGAGAAAATAGCACTACCCATATGAATGCACAATCATAATCACACCAATCATTTATTCAATCATCTCAAACATGGTTCAATCTCGGATTACAAATTCTCATGACTAATCGAAAATAACGGCCTAACTGATCGACGGAAAAATAAAATAACATGGCGGTCGACTAAATGTCTTCATCAATAATCCTTGCGTCCTCCAGTGCGGCGTCCTCCGTGGGGCGTCCTCACGATGTGGCGCCTCCTCTTGCGGCTTTCTTCAGTGGAGCTCCCTTCATAATCCTGGTCATTGCTCACGAGGGGTCCGTCATCTCCACTCAGAAAAAGGTCTTCTCCCAGGTCCATCTTCTCCTCTAATGCGGCAACATCCATCTTCAGCTTGTCGACTCTCTCCATGAAATCCTTGATTTCTTCTTCATGGTCAAGGAAGTCTGTGTGTGCCTTCTCCTCCAGTTCCAGTTCACGGAACAACAACCTCCTGTGTACCTTCGCGTTACGAAGTCCGGATTTCCGCTTCTCGAGGAGAATCTCCAAGTCTTGGACATATGAGAGAATGGAGTCGCCCTTCACGGCACGGATGATATCTCCATTCCTAGCTCTGCGAGAAATCATGGCGAGGTCTCGATGGGTCGAGCTCGGCCCTGTACTCTTCTCGGAGATGTCCAAGTGCACGATAAATCGCCATGTCTCTTTCGAGGATCCAATTGAAATCGGTAAACTCAAAGTCAATGGGCTCGAATGTCCTCCGAAGGTCCTCCCCGGAATGTGCACCTTAATCCTCAGAAGCGGGTATCCGCCGGGAGTGCATTGGTTGGCTTCCGGGTGATTGAGGGCAGAGCAATCTTCAGCTTCTTCACGATCTGAACCATCTTCTTGCCGTGAGGCATCGTCTCATCTGGCTGGAAAAACTCCGCAGCGTAACTGGGGTGAACTCAGCGCCATCTAGAATGTTGAAAATCGGAGAGAAGTCATAAATGAACAGGGAGAATTACGGAATGATAAGGACATAAAATAAATAGTCTCTTCCTATGGCTTTCCGATCCTAGGGGTTACGTCCCACGGTCAGGTGCTCGATACCATCTCTCAGAGCGACCCGACCCAAAATCGGTCAAGTCTACGTAACTGCATACCATCCCAAGATCATGCCGGCACACACGACATTGATGAAATAATCAAAGTTCAATCACACCTGAATTTATTACACGATTCTCATATCGAGTCTTTATTACAATAGAATAAATTCGGCCAAGGCCAACTCATGAGAAATAAACTAAATAAAGCTGCGAAGCGAGATTTAATAGCGAGTCCATCCGACTCCATAGGGCAATCGCCAAGCGTGGATCGTAGCCTCACTCCCCGATCGAAAACTCCTCTCGCAACATAAGACGTTGCAGCCGTGTAGGTCAAAGATTTTGAATATGCCGCAAGTCAAAAGAGAATAGCAATAAAATTACTAACACTATATGCAATTTGGCTGTGGGGCTCTAAGTTTCATTGTTTTGCGAAAAAGCCAGTTTTTTTCCTATACAAGGACTTGTTTGCAATTACTACAAAATGTTGGTAGTTATTGAGATGGTTCCGCCAACCAATGTCTCATTCCCAATTATTAAATAATCCCCTCAATTAATTTATTAAGTTTGGTGTTGAGATATCCGAAATACTCCAAGTTCCAGAGGCTCAAATTGTCCAGAATCGGGACACGGCTAACCGATTAGATCTTCACTCTGCAGAGGTTTATGACTTTACCCGCAAGAATCGCTCCCTCCTTTTAAGTCTTCGCAGTTCCTGGTGTTTGAAGACGGACGAACGTAAACAGGTCTTCCGAAGAGTTCCTTCCGGGCCATCGCCGGTGCCCATCCAATCCTACCGTTCTTCTACATCTCGTAGCACCGTCCGCCAGAGTCACACCTAGGGTCGACCAAGCGAGCCCATAATGGCTTGCGGCTGCATGTAAGCTTCCGGTCAATGGGGTATCCATCCGCCTCTTCGTGGCTGGGTGAAGCTTTCCGCAAGATGTCATGGCGCTTCTCCATGCATCCCGGCCAACCACCGGATTCTCCAGGTGCCCACAACTGCCCTCCACCCAAGAGTGAATTTTGAAGTCCATCTTGAGCTTGAAGTCATGGGGTTGTCATCATCTTGACTCTCACATCTCCCTTATGAATCACTCAACCAACCCCGCTTCACGAGCATAGCAAAATAAACTACTTCGGCCCCGGCCATGGTAACAAGGGAATGGGTTTCATCCTACCTCATGATACTACTCAAGAACATAACTTAAAAATTCTCCTACTGCATGCATGGTGGGGAGGTATAATTCTAATGCAATAAAATCATAGGTATTGTAATAGAATTCATGATCAAATGACTTGCCTGGCTGACGGTCTTCGAAAGCTAGGGACTCGTGATAGCAGCCAGACTCCGGAAATTCTACCGAATCAAACAATAGCACAAATAAGTATGGCACAATATAACATAACAGCAAGTTGGAAGTAAAACACCCAAGCACTCAAACCAAAATCCAAAGAAAACTCGGAGAAATCAAATCAAGGTTTTCACCACATCAAGCAACAACTAAGAAAATAGTTTTACACAACTAAAACTTTTCTTAACAGAACCTAAGCATGAGTTTTGCTAACTAACAGAAAGGAAAACATCATACAAACTAGGAGCAAAAGATTCACATCAAAAGCTATTATAGAACTCCTATTATGCCTATAACAATCCTAGCAAGAAAAAAATAAAATAAAAATTTTATTTATTGTAAATAAAAGTTCATGTTCTAAAACTACAGAAACTAATCTAAAATAAACTATAACATAGTAAAAATAAAATTATTTACTAAATAAAACAATAGGAAAACAGTAGCTAGTTAAATAAACAAGAAATACGTGATTTTGACTAAAACTATCTTTTTATTAAATCTAAATACTCAAATAAATTCCTACGGTTAGGCAAGGTCAAAACAAAGTAGTGACAAAAGAATCACTAAAATAAAATAATCCTAACTCATTTTATAGCAGAAATACTAATCTGTCTAAAACTAAAATAAAACAATTTCTAATAATTTAAACATGACTAAACATATTTTCTACAGAAACTACAACAAATTTTCAAACTAACAAAAAAAGAATCAACTAAAAATATTAAGTAACCTAAAAGATATGGATTTTACAAAACTGAAACTATTCTGTTAAAAACAGAAACGAAAAATAAAACTAAAAAGAAAAAACTGACGCTTAGTGGGCCTATCTAACGCCAAAGCGTTTTATAACTAAAATGTGCCCTTGGTTAAATAGAAAATAAACCGATCGGCCGGTCCAAACTAAACCGCTAACTAAACCGTAACTAACCGGTCCTTTTAAAAAAACCGCACTTCTTCATTATCTTATCTACGCCCTAGATCCTAGATCGGACGGTGGAGGGCGATTCAGCGACTCACCGCGGTGGAGGCGACGACGGTCGACGGCGGCTCGGCAACGACAGTGCGGTGGCTTCGGTGGTCGTGGAAGACGGCGGAGGCGTCCGGGGTGCAAGTGAGCGAGGGGGAGGTCGAGGTGGAGTCGGTGGAGCTCGGGGGGGTCGGAGGCGGCCGGGGCAGTGGCAATGGCGGCGGGCGCTTGCCCGCGAGGGATTGCGGCGAGGGAGAGGGTTTCCGGGTCGAGGGGCGGAACGGGGTGAGCGGGGGTATTTATAAGGTGGGGGACCGGCTTGGAGGAGGGGGCGGATCGGGGAGGAGATCCCGCGATCTCCGGGATTCCGGCGAGGCGGCGACGCGGTGGCGTGGAGAGGAAGAAGAAGGGGGTGGGGTCCGCGCGTCGGTGAGAGAGGGGAGAGGGGTGAGCGACGGGCGACCGAGGGAGAGGTGGTTCGGGCGCGGTGGCTCGGGCAGGCCGGCTCAGAAGGCCGGGCCTGGGCTGCCTGCCCGCCGGGCTGTACTGGGCAGTTAGCTGGTCATACTGGGGTCGCTTCCTTTTTTAATTAGGAGAGAGAGAGAATATATTAAATATATATATTTTTATATAGGACATATATATATATATCAAAATTATTAGGGAATATTCCTACAATTTGAATATTTTTCCAGGGCAAAACTCAAACTTAAAAATCATTTTTTGAAATCCCAAATAAAATCAGATTTGAATTCAAATCTTTTGGCAAACTTTTCTTCGACATTTTTTGGAGTGTCATGTTTACTCCTCTCATACTTTTTCTCAAGTATTTGTCGTGCATTGTTTTGAAATAAATTTCAACCGCCAATTTGAATTCAAATTCCACAAACTCAAAATCCTCTGAAATACTTCAAATGTCACTCAATTCAAACAATATGCATAGATGCTTAGCTATAATTGTAAAACATTCCAAACGGAAATTTGGGATGTTACAAACCAACCCATTTTAAGATGAATCTCGCCTCGAGATTCGGGTTGGCTAGCAAATAGGTGCGGTGGTCTCGGCGGAGGTCTTCTTTTCGCTCCTGTAACTTCCTCCTCGGAATGATGACTCCACAAAGACCTTACAAAACTTGATGATCTTGCTGCGGGTGACTCTGTTCGCAGTCTCGAGACTTCGGACGGGTTTCTCCTCATAAGTCAGATCACTGTCGAGCTGTATGGCCTCTAGGGGCACTGTGTCTCTCAACGGAATATTGGCCATCTCGGCATGGCATTTCTTCAGCTGAGAAACATGGAAGACATCGTGAACTCCGGACAACCCTTCCGGCAATTCCAACTTGTAAGCAACTTCTCCACGACGTTCAAGGATTTTGTAGGGGCCAATGAACCGAGGTGCTAACTTTCCTTTAACACCGAACCTCTTGATTCCACGGTGGGGACACACGAAGATATGCCCGGTCTCCCGCTTCAGATGTTACTTCCTTGCGCATCGTCGGCATAACTCTTACGCCTCGACCGAGCTACCTTGAGCCTATCTCTTCGAATCCTCGATAAGATCGGGACCGAAAAGTTTTCGATCTCCAACACCATCCCACAAAGAAAGGTGTTCTCGCACCTCCTTCGTATAGAGCTTCGAAGGGGCCATCTTCAGATCGGTGCGATAATCATTATTGTACGAGAATTCCGCCAGATGGCAAATTATCATCCCAGCTAGACCCATAGTCTAGCGCACAAGCTCTCAACATGTCCTCCAGGATCTGGTTGACCCTCTCGGTCTGTCCATCCGTCTGTGGATGAAAAGTTGTCTTGAACTCCAGCCTCGCACTCCAAAGTTTCATGCAACCGATTCCAAAACTTTTAGGTAAATTGTGTTCCTCTATCCGACACGATACTCCTCGAACTCCATGCATATACGATCCTGGTCATGTATATCTTGGCTAACTTAGCGCTGGTATAGGTAGTCTTCACGGAATGAAATGAGCTACCTTGGTCAATCGATCAACCACTACCCAGATGGAATCATAGCCTGAACGGGTCCTCGGGTAATCCTGTGATAAAATCCATTCCAAGTTTTTCCTATTTCCACTCGGAATCGGCAAGGGTTGAAGTAATCCTGCTGGCTTCGATGTTCCGCCTTTACTGGGGCAGACATCGCATATTGCTACGTACTCAAAGAATATCCTTCTTCATACCGCCCACCGTAAACTTTCCTTCAAATCCAGATACATCTTGGTGTTACCGGGTGAATCGGCACGGTGAATCATGAGCCTCTGAAGAATTAGCTTCACGAGTTCGGGATCATTGGGCACATAAATACGATCCTCGTACCATATAGCTCCATATTCATCCTTACGAAACCCTTTAGCTTTTCCTTCATTCATCCTTTTCTTTATTTCATCAATTTCCTTGTCCGACTTCTGGGCTTCACGAATTCTTTCGGTCAAGGTGGACTGAACTTCCAGAGTTGCAACATATCCTCTCGGAACTATCTCCAGTCGGAGATCTCTGAGGCCATCGGCTAACTCCTGGGGTAATCCTCCGCTATAAGAGTATTCACATAACTCTTACGGCTCAAAGCATCTGCTACAACATTAGCCTTTCCGGTGGTAATGCAATCTCATGTCATAGTCCTTGATTAACTCTAGCCATCTCCTCCGCTCGAGGTTCAACTCTTTCTGCGTGAAAATGTACTTCAAGCTCTTATGATCTGTGTAAACATCACAACTATTTCCGATAAGGAAATGTCTCCAGGTCTTGAGTGCATGCACTACGGCTGCTAACTCCAAATCATGTGTGGCGTAATTCATCTCGTGAGGTCGTAGCTGTGCGGAGGTATAAGCTACAACTTTTCCTTCCTGCATGAGTACTCCTCCGAGTCCTCAAGTAGAAGCGCCACAATATACCGTAATCCTTGTGTATGTCCGCAAAATCAAGATCGAGGCTGTAACCAAACGCTTTCTTCAATTCACGGAAACGGCTTCACAATCCTCGGTCCAAATGTACTTGGCGCCCTTCTTCAACAGATTCAGTCATGGGCTTGGCAATCTTCGAGAAATTCTCAATAAACCTCCGATAATATCCTGCGAGTCCGAGAAAATCATGGATCTCCTTGATCGAGGTGGGTGATCGCCAATCGGTGATCGATACAACCTTGGTGGGGTCAATTGCTATTCCTTCTCCTGAAATAACATGTCCGAGGAATCCGACTTCCTTCAGCCAAAATTCACATTTGCTGAACTTGGCATACAACTGATGTTCTCGGAGTTTCTCCAGAACTAGACGAAAATGTTTCTTATGCTCTTCCTCGCTCTTGGAGAAAATCAGTATATCATTGGTGAACACCACGACAAACTTGTCCAGATATTCCATAAATACCTTGTTCATCAAATTCATGAAGTATGCAGGGGCATTAGTCAATCCGAATGACATGACGGTATACTCATATAAACCATACCTGGTGGTGAATGTTGTTTTGGGTATATCCGCTTTCACGGATCTTCAATCGATGATACCTCGATCGAAGATCGATCTTGGAGAATACCTTGGCTCCAACTAGCTGATCAAATAGATCATTAATCATCGGCAGAGGGTACTTGTTCTTGATGGTCACGCTGCTCAACGAACGATAATCCACAACCATTCTCAGGGTTCCATCCTTCTTCTCTACCAAAAGAACTGGGGCTCCCCAAGGTGACGAGCTTGGACGAATATATCCCTTCTCCAATAGCTCATTAATTTGCTTTTTGATCTCTTCCAATTCGTTCGGGGGCATTCGATAGGGTCTCTTGGATATTGGGGTTGTGCCGGGTAATAACTCAATCAGAAATTCAATGTCTCTGTCCGGTGGCATTCCTGGTAATTCCTCCGGAATCACATCGGGAAAATCTTGCACCATCGGCACTTCCTCTGAACAACTCCGTGAGGGAATTCACCGATTGTTCATCGGGATACGCCCGATACATACTTGATCCTCTTCGCCCGGAGTGGTGAGCGTAATTGACTTGCGGGCACGATCTATGTTTCCTTCAAACTTCGGCCAACCAATCCATGCCTAGGATTACATCCAAGGTCTGGGTTTCCAATACTATGAGGTCTGCGGGAAATTTATGATTTCCGATGTTAAGGGTTGCATGACAGCCTAAGCCTGCCATCATTTCACCTCCCGCGGAACTGACGTGAAGAGGGCTTCTAAGGGTTCTAGTGGGCAACCCGTACTTTTCCACAACTACCCTTGATATGAATGAATGCGTTGCACCGTAATCAAAGAGTACCAATACTGGATGTGAATTTAATAAAACTTACCAACCACGTTGTTCCGGCTGATCATAGACGCCCTCCACGCCAATGTGGTTCACCCGAGCACGAGGAAAAGGGTTGGGCTTCTTTGCTGAGCTTCCATTGCCGCTTTCCATTCCTCCGCTTGGCCTTCGGGCAGTCGGTGGCATAGTGCCCTCGCTTTTCCGCACTTGAAACAGTGATGTGACTCAGATCCTTCTCGAGCCAAGCGTGACGATGCTGGTTGCCATTGCCGCTTTCCATTGCACGACTTGTTGTCGTGGTTGCGGTTGTTCCCATTCCTCCATGGTTATGTCCTCCATGGGTGTGATGGGTATGTCCTCGAGTATGGGGCATAACGGGCTTCGCTGAGCTCCGAGTTGTACTTCCCCGGCCATACTTCCGCTATGCGGCTATCAACCCGCTGCTGCTTGCCTTCGAGTATGGTGGCCTTGTCTACCAGCTCTGGTAGTTGTTGAAGGTAGCCACCATTAGCTGCATCCCCAGCTCGTCATTGAGTCCTCGAGAAACTTTTCCTGCTTATGGCGGCATCGGTGTCCACATCATCCGTGGCATAGCGATCTAACTTGCTGAACTCATCCACGCATCGCCCCACAAAGACGGTTCCCTCGGCGTAAGTTGCGGAACTCGCTTCTTCGCACTCATGGCTCCAAATGAGACATGAGCGGTGCGGAAAGCTTCTTTGGAACTGATCCCATGTGATGGTGGCGATGGGATAAGTGGCGGTGTAGTTCTCCCACCAAGAGGCTGCAGGTCCATCGTCGATAAAGGCAAAGCGCACCTTCTCTCGTGATCCGTGCATCCAAAGAAGTGGCTAACTCCTTCCGACCTTGCGGAGCCAATCATCGGCCACAATCGGCTCAAGGCTGCTAGAGAACACCGCGGATTCAGCCTTAAGAAGCGGGTCAAGTTGTCAACAGGGGTGGTGGCGGTGGATTGTTGTTGTTGTTCGTTCGATGAGCATCCGTGATCGGGCATTCTCGCTGGATCAGCTGGGTGAGCTCCAGCGGAAAGTTGAAACCGGGGTCACGTCTCGGAGGCATCTGGTGTTTTTGGAGTGGATGAGAAAATTAGAATAGAACAAGGGTCTAATGAGAAAATAGCACTACCCATATGAATGCACAATCATAATCACACCAATCATTTATTCAATCATCTCAAACATGGTTCAATCTCGGATTACAAATTCTCATGACTAATCGAAAATAACGGCCTAACAGATCGACGGAAAAATAAAATAACATGGCGGTCGACTAAATGTCTTCATCAATAATCCTTGCGTCCTTCCAGTGCGGCGTCCTCCGGTGGGGCGTCCTCCGATGTGGCGCCTCCTCTTGCGGCTTTCTTGGTGGAGCTCCCTTCATAATCCTGGTCATTGCTTACGAGGGGTCCGTCATCTCCACTCGGAAAAAGGTCTTCTCCCAGTCCATCTTCTCCTCTAATGCGGCAACATCCATCTTCAGCTTGTCGACTCTCTCCATGAAATCCTTGATTTCTTCTTCATGGTCAAGGAAGTCTGTGTGCCTTTCTCCTCCAGCCCAGCTTCACGGAACAACAACCTCCTGTGGTACCTTCGCTACACGGGCGAAGTCCGGATTTCCGCTTTCACGAGGAGAATCTCCAAGTCTTGGACATATGAGAGAATGGAGTCGCCCTCACGGTACGGATGATATCTCCATTCCTAGCTCTGCGAGAAATCATGGCGAGGTCTCGATGGGTCGAGCTCGCCCTGTACTCTTCTCGGAGATGTCCAAGTGCACGATAAATCGCCATGTCTCTTTCGAGGATCCAATTGAAATCGGTAAACTCAAAGTCAATGGGCTCAATGTCCTCCGAAGGTCCTCCCCGAATGTGCACCTTAATCCTCAGAAGGGTATCCGTCGGGAGTGCATTGGTAGGCTTCCCGGTGATTGAGGGCAGAGCAATCTTCAGCTTCTTCACGATCTGAACCATCTTCTTGCCGAGAGGCATCGTCTCATCTGGCTGGAAAAACTCCGGTAGCAGAACTGGGGTGAACTCAGCGGCCATCTAGAATGTTGAAAATCGGAGAGAAGTCATAAATGAACAGGGGAGAATTACGGAATGATAAGGACATAAAAATAAATAGTCTCTTCCTATGGCTTTCCGATCCTAGGGGTTACGTCCTACGGTCAGCGTGGTGCTCGATACCATCTCAGTAGCGACCCGACCCAAAATCGGTCAAGTCTACGTGTAATCGCATTCATCCCAAGATCATGCCGCACACACAAAGACATTGATGAAATAATCAAAGTTCAATCACACCTGAATTTATTACACGATTCTCATATCGAGTCTTTATTACAATAGAATAAATTCGGCCAAGGCCAACTCATGAGAAATAAACTAAATAAAGCTGCGGAAGCGAGATTTAATAGCGAGTCCATCCGACTCCATAGGGCAATCGCCAAGCGTGGATCGTAGCCTCACTCCCCGATCGAAAAACCTCTACGCAACATAAGACGTTGCAGCCGTGTAGGTCAAAGATTTTGAATATGCCGCAAGTCAAAAGAGAATAGCAATAAAAATTACTAACACTATATGCAATTTGGCTGGGGCTCTAAGTTTCATTGTTTTGCTAAAAAGCCGCTTTTTTTCCTATACAAGGACTTGTTTGCAATTACTACAAAATGTTGGTAGTTATTGAGATGGTTCCGCCAACCAATGTCTCATTCCCAATTATTAAATAATCCCCTCAATTAATTTATTAAGTTTGGTGTTGAGATATCCGAAATACTCCAAGTTCCAGAGGCTCAAATTGTCCAGAATCGGGGACACGGCTAACCGATTAGATCTTCACTCTGCAGAGGTTTGCGACTTTACCCGCAAGAATCGCTCCTCCTTTTAAGTCTTCGCAGTTCCTGGTGTTTGAAGACGGGACGAACGTAAACAGGGTCTTCCGAAGAGTTCCTTCCGGGCCACCGCCGGTGCCCATCCAATCCTACCGCTCTTCTACATCTCAGAGCACCGTCTGCCAGAGTCACACCTAGGGTCGACCAAGCCAGAGCCCATAATGGCTTGCGGCTGCACGTAAGCTTCCGTCAATGGGGTATCCATCCGCCTCTTCGTGGCTGGGTGAAGCTTTCCGCAAGATGTCATGGCGCTTTCTCCATGCATCCCGCCAACCACCGGATTCTCCAGTGGTGCCCGTCACAACTGCCTCCACCCAAAGAGTGAATTTTGAAGTCCATCTTGAGCTTGAAGTCATGGGGTTGTCATCATCTTGACTCTCACATCTCCCTTATGAATCACTCAACCAACCCCGCTTCACGAGCATAGCAAAATAAACTACTTCGCCCCGGCCATGGTAACAAGGGAATGGGTTTCATCCTACCTCATGATACTACTCAAGAACATAACTTAAAAATTCTCCTACTGCATGCATGGTGGGGAGGTATAATTCTAATGCAATAAAATCATAGGTATTGTAATAGAATTCATGATCAAATGACTTGCCTGGCTGACGGTCTTCAAAGCTAGGGACTCGTGATAGCAGGCTTCAGACTCGGAAATTCTACCGAATCAAACAATAGCACAAATAAGTATGGCACAATATAACATAACAGCAAGTTGGAAGTAAAACACCCAAGCACTCAAACCAAAATCCAAAGAAAACTCGGAGAAATCAAATCAAGGTTTTCACCACATCAAGCAACAACTAAGAAAAATAGTTTTACACAACTAAAACTTTTCTTAACAGAACCTAAGCATGAGTTTTGCTAACTAACAGAAAGGAAAACATCATACAAACTAGGAGCAAAAAGATTCACATCAAAAGCTATTATAGAACTCCTATTATGCCTATAACAATCCTAGCAAGAAAAAAATAAAATAAAAATTTTATTTATTGTAAATAAAAGTTCATGTTCTAAAACTACAGAAACTAATCTAAAATAAACTATAACATAGTAAAAATAAAATTATTTACTAAATAAAACAATAGGAAAACAGTAGCTAGTTAAATAAAAAAGAAATACGTGATTTTGACTAAAACTATCTTTATAGTAAATATAAATACTCAAATAAATTCCTACGGTTAGGAAAGGTAAAAACAAAGTAGTGACAAAAAGAATCACTAAAATAAAATAATCCTAACTCATTTTATAGCAGAAATACTAATCTGTCTAAAACTAAAATAAAACAATTTCTAATAATTTAAACATGACTAAACATATTTTCTACAGAAACTACAACAAATTTTCAAACTAACAAAAAAAGAATCAACTAAAAATATTAAGTAACCTAAAAGATATGGATTTTACAAAACTGAAACTATTCTGTTAAAAACAGAAACGAAAAATAAAACTAAAAAGAAAAAACTGACGCTAGTGGGCCTATCTAACGCTCAGGCGTTTTATAACTAAAATGTGCCCGTGGTTAAATAGAAAATAAACCGATCGGCCGGTCCAAACTAAACCGCTAACTAAACCGTAACTAACCGGTCCTTTTAAAAAAAACCGTACCCCTTCGCGTCATCTTATCTACGCCCTAGATCCTAGATCGGACGGTGGAGGGCGATTCCGGCGACTCACCGCGGTGGAGACGACGGCGACGGTCGACGGCGGCTCGGGCAACGACGGTGCGGTGGCTCCGGTGGTCGGGGAAGACGGCGGAGGCGTCCGGCGGGTGCGGCGGAGCGAGGGGGAGGTCGAGGTGGAGTCGGTGGAGCTCGGGGGGGGGGGGGGTCGGAGGCGGCCGGGGCAGTGGCAATGGCGCGGCGGCGGCGTCGGGCTCCGGCGAGGGATTGCGGGCGAGGGGAGAGGGTTTCCGGGTCGGGGAGGGGCGGAACGGGGTGAGAGGGGGGTATTTATAAGGTGGGGGACCGGCTTGGAGGAGGGGGCGGATCGGGGAGGAGATCCCGCGATCTCCGGGATTCCGGCGAGGCGGCGACGCGGTGGCGTGGAGAGGAAGAAGAAGGGGGTGGGGTCCAAGGCCGGTGAGAGAGGGAGAGGGGTGAGCGGCGCACCGAGGGAGAGGTGGTTCGGGCGGTGGCTCGGGCAGCCGGAAGACGCAAGGCTGGGCCTGGGCTGCCTGCCCATTGGTGGGTCAGTTGGCTGGGTTGGCAGTTCTGGCACACTGGGGTCGCTTTCCTTTTTTTAATTAGGGCGACAGAGACAATATATTAAATATATATATTTTTATATAGGACATATATATATATATCAAAATTATTAGGGGAATATTCCCTACAATTTGAATATTTTTCCAGGGGCAAAACTCAAACTTAAAAAATCATTTTTTTGAAATCCCAAATAAAATCAGATTTGAATTCAAATCTTTTTGGCAAACTTTTCTTCTGACATTTTTTTGGAGTGTCATGTTTACTCCTCTCATACTTTTTCTCAAGTATTTGTCGTGCATTGTTTTGAAATAAATTTCAACCGCCAATTTGAATTCAAATTCCACAAACTCAAAATCCTCTCAAATACTTCAAATGTCACTCAATTCAAACAATATGCATAGATGCTTAGCTATAATTGTAAAACATTCCAAACGGGAAATTTGGGATGTTACAAACCAACCCACCTTAAGATGAATCTCGCCTCGAGATTCGGGTTGGCTAGCAAATAGGTGCGGTGGTCTCAAGTGAGGTCTTCTTTTCGCTCCTGTGTAACTTCCTCCTCGGAATGATGACTCCACAAAGACCTTACAAAACTTGATGATCTTGCTGCGGGTGACTCGTTCGCAGCCTCGAGACTTCGGACGGGTTTCTCCTCATAAGTCGATCACCGTCGAGCTGTATGGCCTCTAGGGGCACCGTGGTCTCTCAACGGAATATTGGCCATCTCGGCATGGCATTTCTTCACCGAGAAACATGGAAGACATCGTGAACTCCGGACAACCCTTCCGCAATTCCAACTTGTAAGCAACTTCTCCACGACGCTCAAGGATTTTAGGGGCCTATGAACCGAGGTGCTAACTTTCCTTTAACACCGAACCTCTTGATTCCACGAAGTTGGTACACACGAAGATATGCAAGGTCTCCCGATTCGTATGTTACTTCCTTATGCCATCGTCGGCATAACTCTTTCCGCCTCGATCGAGCTACCTTGAGCCTATCTCTTCGAATCCTCGATAAGATCGGGACCGAAAAGTTTTCGATCTCCAACACCATCCCACAAAGAAAGGTGTTCTCGCACCTCCTTCGTATAGAGCTTCGAAGGGGCCATCTTCAGATCGGGTCGATAACTGTTATTGTACGAGAATTCCGCCAGTATGGCAAATTATCATCCCAGCTAGACCCATAGTCTAGCGCACAAGCTCTCAACATGTCCTCCAGGATCTGGTTGACCCTCGGTCTGCCCATCCGTCTGTGGATGAAAAGTTGTATCAACTCCAGCCTCGCACTCCAAAGTTTCATGCAACCGATTCCAAAACTTTTAGGTAAATTGTGTTCCTCTATCCGACACGATACTCCTCGGAACTCCATGCGCATATACGATCCTGGTCATGTATATCTTGGCTAACTTAGCGCTGGTATAGGTAGTCTTCACGGGAATGAAATGAGCTACCTTGGTCAATCGATCAACCACTACCCAGATGGAATCATAGCCCTAACGGGTCCCGGGTAATCCTTGATAAAATCCATTCCAAGTTTTTCCTATTTCCACTCGGGAATCGGCAAGGGTTGAAGTAATCCTGCTGGCTTCTGATGTTCCGCCTTTACTCGCCGGCAGACATCGCATATTGCTACGTACTCAGCAATATCCTTCTTCATACCTGTCCCACCGTAAACTTTCCTTCAAATCCAGATACATCTTGGTGTTACCGGGTGAATCGGCACGGTGAATCATGAGCCTCAAGAATTAGCTTCCTGAGTTCGGGATCATTGGGCACATAAATACGATCCTCGTACCATATAGCTCCATATTCATCCTTACGAAACCCTTTAGCTTTTCCTTCATTCATCCTTTTCTTTATTTCATCAATTTCCTTGTCCGACTTCTGGGCTTCACGAATTCTTTTCGGTCAAGGTGGACTGAACTTCCAGAGTTGCAACATATCCTCTCGAACTATCTCCGATGGAGATCTCTCGAGGCCATCGGCTAACTCCTGGGTAATCCTCCCGCTATAAGAGTATTCACATAACTCTTACGGCTCAAAGCATCTGCTACAACATTAGCCTTTCCCGGTGGTAATGCAATCTCATGTCATAGTCCTTGATTAACTCTAGCCATCTCCTCCGCTCGAGGTTCAACTCTTTCTGCGTGAAAATGTACTTCAAGCTCTTATGATCTGTGTAAACATCACAACTATTTCCGATAAGGAAATGTCTCTGTGTCTTGAGTGCATGCACTACGGCTGCTAACTCCAAATCATGTGTGGCGAATTCATCTCGTGGAGGTCGAGCTGTCCGGAGGTATAAGCTACAACTTTTCCTTCCTGCATGAGTACTCCTCCGAGTCCTCAAGAGAAGCGCCACAATATACCGGTAATCCTTGTGTATGTCCGCAAAATCAAGATCGAGGCTGTAACCAAACGCTTTCTTCAATTCCTGAAACCGGCTTCACAATCCTCGGTCCAAATGTACTTGGCGCCCTTCTTCAACAGTTCAGTCATGGGCTTGGCAATCTTCGAGAAATTCTCAATAAACCTCCGATAATATCCTGCGAGTCCGAGAAAACCGCGGATCTCCTTGACCGAGGTGGGTGATCGCCAATCGGTGACTGATACAACCTTGGTGGGGTCAATTGCTATTCCTTCTCCTGAAATAACATGTCCGAGGAATCCGACTTCCTTCACCAAAATTCACATTTGCTGAACTTGGCATACAACTGATGTTCTCGGAGTTTCTCCAGAACTAGACGAAAATGTTTCTTATGCTCTTCCTCGCTCTTGGAGAAAATCAGTATATCATTGGTGAACACCACGACAAACTTGTCCAGATATTCCATAAATACCTTGTTCATCAAATTCATGAAGTATGCAGGGCATTAGTCAATCCGAATGACATGACGGTATACTCATATAAACCATACCGGTGGTGAATGTTGTTTTGGGTATATCCGCTTCACGGATCTTCAATCGATGATACCCCGATCGAAGATCGATCTTGGAGAATACCTTGGCTCCAACTAGCTGATCAAATAGATCATTAATCATCGGCAGAGGGTACTTGTTCTTGATGGTCACGCTGCTCAACGAACGATAATCCACAACCATTCTCGTGGTTCCATCCTTCTTCTCTACCAAAAGAACTGGGCTCCCCAAGGTGACGAGCTTGGACGAATATATCCCTTCTCCAATAGCTCATTAATTTGCTTTTTGATCTCTTCCAATTCGCTCGGGGCATTCGATAGGGTCTCTTGGATATTGGGGTTGTGCCGGTAATAACTCAATCAGAAATTCAATGTCTACGTCCGGTGGCATTCTGGTAATTCCTCCGGAAACACATCGGGAAAATCTTGCACCATCGGCACTTCCTCCTGAACAACTCCCGTGAGGGAATTCACTGATTGTTCATCGGGATACGTCTCGATACATACTTGATCCTCTTCGCTCCGGAGTGGTGAGCGTAATTGACTTGCGGGCACGCCTATGTTTCCTTCAAACTTCGTCAACCAATCCATGCCTAGGATTACATCCAAGGTCCGGGTTTCCAATACTATGAGGTCTCAAGGGAAATTTATGGTTTCGATGTTAAGGGTTGCATGACAGCCTAAGCTCGCCATCATTTCTCCTCCGCTGAACCGACGTGAAGAGGGCTTCTAAGGGTTCTAGTGGGCAACCCGTACTTTTCCACAACTACCCTTGATATGAAATGAATGCGTTGCACCGTAATCAAAGAGTACCAATATCGGATGTGAATTTAATAAAACTTACCAACCACAAAGTTCCGGCTGATCATAGACGCCCTCCACGCCAATGTGGTTCACCCGAGCACGAGGAAAAGGGTTGGGCTTCTTTGCTGAGCTTCCATTGCCGCTTTCCATTCCTCCGCTTGGCCTTGGCGGTCGGTGGCATAGTGCCCTGTTTTCCGGCACTTGAAACAGTGATGTGACTCGATCCTTCTCGAGCCGGGCAGGACGATGCTGGTTGCCATTGCCGCTTCCATTGCCTCGACTTGTTGTCGTGGTTGCGGTTGTTCCCATTCCTCCATGGTTATGTCCTCCATGGGTGTGATGGGTATGTCCTCCAGTATGGGGCATAACGGGCTTCGCCGAGCTCGAGTTGTACTTCCCCGCCATACTTCCGCTATGCGGCTATCAACCCGCTGCTGCTTGCCTTCGAGTATGGTGGCCTTGTCTACCAGCTCCCGGTAGTTGTTGAAGGTAGCCACCATTAGCTGCATCCCCAGCTCGGCCATTGAGTCCCTCGAGAAACTTTTCCTGCTTATGCATCTGTGGCCACATCATCCGGGGCATAGCGATCTAACTTGCTGAACTCATCCACGCATCGCCCCACAAGACGGTTCCTTCGGGCGTAAGTTGCGGAACTCGCGCTTCTTCGCACTCATGGCTCCAAATGAGACATGAGCGTGTCGGAAAGCTTCTGGAACTGATCCCATGTGATGGTGGCGATGGGATAAGTGGCGGTGTAGTTCTCCCACCAAGAGGCTGCAGGTCCATCAAGTCGACAGCGGCAAAGCGCACCTTCTCTCGTGATCCGCATCCAAAGAAGTGGCTAACTCCCTTCCGACCTTGCGAGCTAATCATCGCCACAATCGGCTCAAGGTTGCTAGAGAACACCGCGGATTCAGCCTTAAGAAGCGGGTCAAGTTGTCAACAGGGGTGGTGGCGGTGGATTGTTGTTGTTGTTCGTTCTCGATGAGCATACGCATCGTGGCATTCTCGCTGCTGGATCACCGGGTGAGCTCCAGCGGAAAGTTGAAACCGGGTCACGTCTCGGAGGCATCTGGTGTTTTTGGAGTGGATGAGAAAATTAGAATAGAACAAGGGTCTAATGAGAAAATAGCACTACCCATATGAATGCACAATCATAATCACACCAATCATTTATTCAATCATCTCAAACATGGTTCAATCTCGGATTACAAATTCTCATGACTAATCGAAAATAACGGCCTAACTGATCGACGGAAAAATAAAATAACATGGCGGTCGACTAAATGTCTTCATCAATAATCCTTGCGCCCTCTCAGTGCGGCGTCCTCCGTGGGGCGTCCTCTGATGTGGCGCCTCCTCTTGCGGCTTTCTTCGGTGGAGCTCCCTTCATAATCCTGGTCATTGCTTACGAGGGGTCCGTCATCTCCACTCGGAAAAAGGTCTTCTCCTGTGTCCATCTTCTCCTCTAATGCGGCAACATCCATCTTCAGCTTGTCGACTCTCTCCATGAAATCCTTGATTTCTTCTTCATGGTCAAGGAAGTCTGTGTGTGCCTTCTCCTCCAGCCCAGCTTCACGGAACAACAACCTCCTGTACCTTCGCTACATGAGTCTGGATTTCCGCTTCTGAGGAGAATCTCCAAGTCTTGGACATATGAGAGAATGGAGTCGCCCTTCACGGTACGGATGATATCTCCATTCCTAGCTCATGAGAAATCATGGCGAGGTCGATGGGTCGAGCTCGGCCTGTACTCTTCTCGGAGATGTCCAAGTGCACGATAAATCGCCATGTCTCTTTCGAGGATCCAATTGAAATCGGTAAACTCAAAGTCAATGGGCTCAATGTCCTCCGAAGGTCCTCCCCGAATGTGCACCTTAATCCTCAGAAGCGGGTATCCGTCGGGAGTGCATTGGTAGGCTTCCCGTGATTGAGGGCAGAGCAATCTTCAGCTTCTTCACGATCTGAACCATCTTCTTGCCGAGAGGCATCGCCTCATCCGGCTGGAAAAACTCCGCAGCGTAACCGGGTGAACTCAGCCGCCATCTAGAATGTTGAAAATCGGAGAGAAGTCATAAATGAACAGGGAGAATTACGGAATGATAAGGACATAAAATAAATAGTCTCTTCCTATGGCTTTCCGATCCTAGGGGTTACGCCCTACGGTCATGTGCTCGATACCATCTCTCAGAGCGACCCGACCCAAAATCGGTCAAGTCTTCGTAACTGCATTCATCCCAAGATCATGCCGCACACACAAAGACATTGATGAAATAATCAAAGTTCAATCACACCTGAATTTATTACACGATTCTCATATCGAGTCTTTATTACAATAGAATAAATTCGGCGAAGGCCAACTCATGAGAAATAAACTAAATAAAGCTGCGGGCGGAGACGAATAGCGAGTCCATCCGACTCCATAGGGCAATCGCCAAGCGTGGATCGTAGCCTCACTCCTGATCGGAAAACTCCTCTGCAACATAAGACGTTGCAGCCGTGTAGGTCAGCATTTTGAATATGCCGGCAAGTCAAAAGAGAATAGCAATAAAAATTACTAACACTATATGCAATTTGGCTGTGGGGCTCTAAGTTTCATTGTTTTGCGAAAAAGCCAGTTTTTTTCCTATACAAGGACTTGTTTGCAATTACTACAAAATGTTGGTAGTTATTGAGATGGTTCCGCCAACCAATGTCTCATTCCCAATTATTAAATAATCCCTCAATTAATTTATTAAGTTTGGTGTTGAGATATCCGAAATACTCCAAGTTCCAGAGGCTCAAATTGTCCGTGAATCGGGGACACGGCTAACCGATTAGATCTTCACTCTGCAGAGGTTTGGCACTTTACCCGCAAGAATCGTTCCTCCTTTTAAGTCTTCGCAGTTCTCGGTGTTTGAAGACGGACGAACGAAACAGGTCTTCCAAGAGTTCCTCTGGGCCACCGCCGGTGCCCATCCAATCCTACCGTTCTTCTACATCTCGTAGCACCGTCCGCCAGAGTCACACCTAGGGTCGACTCAAGCCGAGCCCATAATGGCTTGCGGCTGCATGTAAGCTTCCGGTCAATGGGGTATCCATCCGTCTCTTCGTGGCTGGGTGAAGCTTTCCGCAAGATGTCATGGCGCTTCTCCATGCATCCCGCCAACCACCGGATTCTCCAGGTGCCCACAACCGTCCTCCACCCAAAGAGTGAATTTTGAAGTCCATCTTGAGCTTGAAGTCATGGGGTTGTCATCATCTTGACTCTCACATCTCCCTTATGAATCACTCAACCAACCCCGCTTCACGAGCATAGCAAAATAAACTACTTCGTCCCGGGCCATGGTAACAAGGGGAATGGGTTTCATCCTACCTCATGATACTACTCAAGAACATAACTTAAAAATTCTCCTACTGCATGCATGGTGGGGAGGTATAATTCTAATGCAATAAAATCATAGGTATTGTAATAGAATTCATGATCAAATGACTTGCCTGGCTGACGGTCTTGAAAGCTAGGGACTCGTGATAGCAGGCCGCACTCCGGAAATTCTACCGAATCAAACAATAGCACAAATAAGTATGGCACAATATAACATAACAGCAAGTTGGAAGTAAAACACCCAAGCACTCAAACCAAAATCCAAAGAAAACTCGGAGAAATCAAATCAAGGTTTTCACCACATCAAGCAACAACTAAGAAAATAGTTTTACACAACTAAAACTTTTCTTAACAGAACCTAAGCATGAGTTTTGCTAACTAACAGAAAGGAAAACATCATACAAACTAGGAGCAAAAAGATTCACATCAAAAGCTATTATAGAACTCCTATTATGCCTATAACAATCCTAGCAAGAAAAAAAATAAAATAAAAATTTTATTTATTGTAAATAAAAGTTCATGTTCTAAAACTACAGAAACTAATCTAAAATAAACTATAACATAGTAAAAATAAAATTATTTACTAAATAAAACAATAGGAAAACAGTAGCTAGTTAAATAAACAAGAAATACGTGATTTTGACTAAAACTATCTTTTTATTAAATCTAAATACTCAAATAAATTCCTACGGTTAGGCAAGGTCAAAACAAAGTAGTGACAAAAAGAATCACTAAAATAAAATAATCCTAACTCATTTTATAGCAGAAATACTAATCTGTCTAAAACTAAAATAAAACAATTTCTAATAATTTAAACATGACTAAACATATTTTCTACAGAAACTACAACAAATTTTCAAACTAACAAAAAAGAATCAACTAAAATATTAAGTAACCTAAAAGATATGGATTTTACAAGCTGAAACTATTCTGTTAAAAAATGTAAACGAAAAATAAAACTAAAAAGAAAAAACTGACGCTAGTGGGCCTATCTAACGCCAGCGCTTTTATAACTAAAATGTGCCCGTGGTTAAATAGAAAATAAACCGATCGGCCGGTCCAAACTAAACCGCTAACTAAACCGTAACTAACCGTCCTTTTAAAAAACCGCACTTCTTCGTCATCTTATCTACGCCTAGATCCTAGATCGGACGGTGGAGGGCGATTCGGCGACTCATCGCGGGGGGGACGACGGCGACGGCCGACGGCGGCTCGGCAACGACGGTGCGGTGGCTCCGTGGTCGTGGAAGACGGCGGAGGCGTCCGTGCGGTGCGGAGCGAGGGGGAGGTCGAGGTGAGTCGGTGGAGCTCGGGGTCGAGGCGGCCGGGCAAGCAATGGCGCATGGCGGCGCGCTGGCTCGCGAGGGATTGGGCGAGGGAGAGGGTTTCCGGTCGGGAGGCGGAACGGGGTGAGAGGGGTATTTATAAGGTGGGGACCGGCTTGGAGGAGGCGGATCGGGAGGAGATCCCGCGATCTCCGGGATTCCGGCGAGGCGCGACGCGGGTGGCGTGGAGAGGAAGAAGAAGGGGTGGGGTCCAAGGCCGTCGGTGAGAGAGGGAGAGGGTGAGCGACGGGCGACCGAGGAGAGGTGGTTCGGGCGGTGGCTCGGGCAGGCTGCACGGGCGCTGGGCCTGGGCTGCCTGCCCGTCAGGGCTGTCGGCTGGCCGGGCTGGGCAGTTGGCTGGGCGCCTGGGGGTCGTTTCCTTTTTTTTTAATTAGGGAGAGAGAGAGAATATATTAAATATATATATTTTTATATAGGACATATATATATATCAAAATTATTAGGGGAATATTCCCTACAATTTGAACATTTTTCCAGGGGCAAAACTCAAACTTAAAAAATCATTTTTTTGAAATCCCAAATAAAATCAGATTTGAATTCAAATCTTTTTGGCAAACTTTTCTTCTGACATTTTTTTGGAGTGTCATGTTTACTCCTCTCATACTTTTTCTCAAGTATTTGTCAGGCATTGTTTTGAAATAAATTTCAACTGCCAATTTGAATTCAAATTCCACAAACTCAAAATCCTCTGAAATACTTCAAATGTCACTCAATTCAAACAATATGCATAGATGCTTAGCTATAATTGTAAAACATTCCAAACGGGAAATTTGGGATGTTACAACTAGCCACCTGTGTGCGAAGCACGGCGGTAGAACCAGTCTCATGAATGCGGTCATGTAATGTCGGTCTAGGCTGCTTCATCCAACAATACCGCCGAATCAAAGTATGACATGCTGGTAAGAAGTATGACTATTATCGCCTACAACTCTTTGTGTTCTACTCGTGCATATAACATCTACGCATAGACCTGGCTCGGATGCCACTGTTGGGGAACGTAGTATTTCAAAAAAAAATCCTATGATCACGCAAGATCTATCTAGGAGAAGCATAGCAACGAGCGGGGAGAGTGAGTCCACGTACCCTCGTAGACCGAAAGCGAAAGCGTTTTATCAACGTGGTTGATGAAGTCGTGCGTCTTGACGATTCGACCGATCCTAGCACCGAACGCACGGCACCTCCGTTTTCAGCACACGTTCAGCTCGATGACGTCCCTCGTACTCTTGATCCAGTTGAGGCCGAGGGAGAGTTTTGTCAGCACGACGGTGTGGCGACGATGATGATGAAGTTATAGGCGCAGGGCTTCGCCTAAGCACTATGACGATATGAACGAGGTGTGTTTCTGTGGATGGGGGCACCGCACACGGCTAAAAATCAAGTTGTGTGTTCTAGGGTGCCCCCCTCCCCATGTATATAAAGGAGGGAGGGAGGAGGAGGCCGGCTGATACGTCTTCAATGTATCTATAATTTTTTATTGTTCCATGCTATTATATTATCTGTTTTGGATGTTTAATGGGCTTTAATATGCTCTTTTATATTATTTTTGGGACTAACCTACTAACCTAGTTTCTGTTTTTTCCCTTTTTTTGAGTTTTATAGAAAAGGAATACCAAACGGAGTCCAATTGACGTGTCAATTTTTGATGATTTTTTCTGGACCAAAAGAAGCACCCGGAGTAAAAGACTTGGGCCAGAAGAGTCCCGAGCCATCCACGAGGGTGAAGGGCGCCCCCTACCCCCCTGGGCGCGCCCGCTATCTCGTGGATGACTCGGAGACCCCCCGTGACGTAAGACCGACGCCAAAAATTTCTATAAATACAGAAACCCCCGAAAAGAAACCAAGATCCGGAGTTCCGCCGCCGCAAGCCTCTGTAGCGACCAAAAACCAATCAGGACCCTGTTCCAGCACCCTGCCGGAGGGGGGATCCATCACCGGTGGGCATCTTCATCATCCCGGCGCTCTCCATGACGAGGATGGAGTAGTTCACCCTCGGGGCTGAGGGTATGTACCAGTGGCTATGTGTTTGATCTCTCTCTCTCTCTCTTGTGTTATTGAGGTGATACGATCTTGATGTATCGCGAGCTTTGCTATTATAGTTGGATCTTATGATGTTTCTCCCCCTCTACTCTCTTGTAATGGATTGAGTTTTCCCTTTGAAGTTATCTTATCGGATTGAGTCTTCAAGGATTTGAGAACACTTGATGTATGTCTTGCATGTGCTTATCTGTGGTGACAATGGGATATCACGTGATTCACTTGATGTATGTTTTGGTGATCAACTTGCAGGTTCAGTGACCTTGTGAACTTATGCATAGGGGTTGGCACACGTTTTCGTCTTGACTCTCCAGTAGAAACTTTGGGGCACTCTTTGAAGTTCTATGTGTTGGTTGTATAGATGAATCTGAGATTGTGTGATGCATATCATATAATCATACCCACGGATACTTGAGGTGACATTGGAGAATCTAGGTGACATTAGGGTTTTGGTTGATTTGTGTCTTAAGGTGTTATTCTAGTACGAACTCTATGATAGATCGAACAGAAAGAATAGCTTCATGTTATTTTACTACAGACTCTTGAATATATCGATCAGACAGGATAACTTTGAGGTGGTTTCGTACCCTACCATAATCTCTTTGTTTGTTCTCCGCTATTAGTGACTTTGAAGTGACTCTTTGTTGCATGTTGAGGGATAGTTATGTGATCCAATTATGTTATTATTATTGAGAGAACTTGCACTAGTGAAAGTATGAACCCTAGGCCTTGTTTCCTAGCATTGCAATACCGTTTACGCTCACTTTTACCACTTGTTACCTTGCTATTTTTATATTTTCAGATTACAAAAACCTATATCTACCATCCATATTGCACTTGTATCACCATCTCTTTGCCAAACTAGTGCACCTATACAATTTACCATTGTATTGGGTTTGTTGGGAACACAAGAGACTCTTTGTTATTTGGTTGCAGGGTTGTTTGAGAAAGACCATCTTCATCCTACGCCTCCCACGGATTGATAAACCTTAGGTCATCCACTTGAGGGAAATTTGCTACTGTCCTACAAACGTCTCACACTTGGAGGCCCAACAACGTCTACAAGAAGAAGGTCGTGTAGTAGACATCACCGGCCAAGGGTGGCGCGCCCAAGGGGGGGAGTCCTACTCCAAGTAGGATTCGCCCTCGCCCTCTTTCCTATTCCTACAAGGAGAAGGGGGAAGGGGAGGATGAGAGAAAGGAAAGGGGGGTCGCCCCCAAACCCTAGTCCAATTCAGTTTGGGCTTGGGGGGCGTGCTCCTCCACCTGGCTGTTGCCTCCTCTTTTCCACTAGGGCCCATAAAGGCCCATTAATCCCTCGGGGGGTTTCGTAACCCCTGCATCTCGGAAAATACCCGATACTCTTCGGAACCATTCCGGTGTCCGAATATAACCTTTCAATATATCAATCTTTATGTCTCGACCATTTCGAGACTCCTCGTGATGTCCGTGATCTCATCCGGGACTCCAAACAACCTTCGGTACATCAAATCACATAACTCATAATACAAATCGTCATCGAAGGTTAAGCGTGCGGACCCTACGGGTTTGAGAACTATGTAGACATGACCGAGACACATCTCCGGTCAATAACCAGTAGCGGAACCTGGATGCTCATATTGGCTCCTACATATTCTATGAAGATCTTTATCGGTCAAACCGCATAACAACATACGTTGTTCCCTTTGTCATCGGTATGTTACTTGCCCGAGATTCGATCGTCTTAGAATCATACCTAGTTCAATCTCGTTACCGGCAAGTCTCTTTACTCGTACCGTAATGCATCATCTTGCAACTAACTCATTATTCACATTTCTTGCAAGGCTTATAGTGATGAGCATTACCGAGAGGGCCCAGAGATACCTCTCCGATACACGGAGTGACAAATCCTAATCTCGATCTATGCCAACTCAACAAACACCATCGGAGACACCTGTAGAGCATCTTTTAATCACCCAGTTACGTTGTGACGTTTGACAGCACACTAAGTGTTCCTCCGGTATTCGGGAGTTGCATAATCTCATAGTCATAGGAACATGTATAAGTCATGAAGAAAGCAATAGCAATAAACTAAACGATCATAGTGCTAAGCTAACGGATGGGTCATGTCCATCACATCATTCTCTAATGATGTGATCCCGTTCATCAAATGACAACACATGACTATGGTCAGGAAACTTAACCATCTTTGATTAACGAGCTAGTTTAGTAGAGGCATACTAGGGACACTCTGTTTTGTCTATGTATTCACACATGTACTAAGTTTCCGATTAATACAATTCTAGCATGAATAATAAACATTTATCATGATATAAGGAAATATAAATAACAACTTTCTTATTGCCTCTAGGGCATATTTCCTTCATGCCTCAGCCGGCCCGTTAGCGATGACCCTCATCTATGATGATGGTCCCGGTCGATCGATAATGAGGATCAATATTAGTTTCTATTGACATGTGGGTGGTTCTCCGCGGCCGTTATGTTGGCCCTGAGTTGGGAAGATCTTCACCTTTGTCAAAGCAAACAAACTCCAGCCCTCTCTCACATATGGCGGTGGTGTTGCTTTATCGAAAAAGGCTTCAGCCCCGCTTTATAAATAAAGCAATCAGCCAAACCGATCCATGATGATGAAGAGGCCCTATTACAAAGCAGATCAAGAAGAAACAAGATTACAAAAGAATTCATGCTCTATCACAAAGCAATCTAGACTACCGTAGACTCGCCTCCAAGCGGCGGTGTTGCTTTCAAAAGCGTATTCCGTGCTTTATAATAATGCGCAACAATAAAACATCAAAGCATGAAACATTCGATTTGGTCCCGAGTGGGCTAGAAGTATAACCATCCAACCACCCATTGAATCTCAATTTTCTCCTTCCATTTAAGAAAAATAAATAGGACCATGCTACAAATTTGATGTCAGTTTTTTTTCACATGGAAAGTCAAATGTTTATTATGAAAAATTACGTGCCACGAGCCTAGCAATTTTCGGATGAATCGATGGTGCTTTACTAGACTGCCACGAGGAGTATAGCCCATAGCGACCTCACGACGCTATTCTGGGAGGACCGATGGTTAGATGGGATGCGGTTCCAGGAAGTTTCTCCGTCGTTATATGGCAGGATCCCGCCGCGGTTTAGATCATCCAGACTGGTCGGCTAGGCTATGGAGGATGGATCACGGGCGATGGATATTGACCCGAACTTAGGACCGGAGGCACTGCAGGAGTTCCTCTCGCTCTGGCAGAGAGTTGTCACTTGGGAGCCAACTGAGAATGTGTCAGATGAGATTACATGGTCCTGGGAGGCCAATGGAAAGTTCTCGGTACGGTCAGCATATGCAGCTAGATTTTGGGGTAGGGAAGTGATACCTACGACGTATCTCACCTGAAAGTTGCGGGCTCCCTCGCAATGCAGATTCTTTACTTGGCTGGCTCTTCAGGATAGATGCTGGACTTCGGATCGTCTAGCACGGAGAAGATTATCGCACCAAGACGCGTGCCCCTTTTGCGATCAGGAGTAGGAAGCGATTAACCATCCTACTGACACGCATGTTCGCCAGGACGGTGTGGACAGCGATTTGTGAGGCTTTGGGTCGGCCGGAGTGGACGCCGTCCCAACATGACACTCGTGCTTCATGAATGTGTGGTAAACAAGGACCTAACAACATGAGCAGGAAGGACCTATACACCATCTTCGTGTTAACAATTTGGGAGCTATGGAAGTACAGGAATGCCATCGTCTTCGAGGGTGCACGGCCGTCGATCAAGCAGTTGCTACGTAGAGTAAGGTTAGAAGGTTTGGTGTGGTCGTCGGCTGGCATACTGAAAGGGAATGTAAACCCCTTGTTCAGTACAGTAGCAAGGTGGGAGAGTCGTGAGGAGTAGTGTGTCTTGATGCACTTGTAAACTATAGTGGAGACATTATTTGCCTTTCTTTTTTAATACATATATGATATGTACACTCGCATATTCGAGAGAAAAAATGTCTTCATCGACAAGCATGGTAAATCGTGACATATTCAGTTTTTTTGCCAGGATTTGCCAAGCGCGCGACACTTAGTTTGCCATAAAAAAAAAGCGTTCGATCTGCGAGGCATTTCTTTTGAATAAATAAGCATCAAGATGAAACGAGAAATCTTCAGCGGTGCGGTCGATGAACAGCACCAAACTATGCACAGACAGGGCTTGAGCGTGGCCTCGTGATTTGCCACGATGTTCAGTCAGAAATCCTCGCAAGAGCATCTAAATCAACAAGATGGCTATATACATCACAAATGCAGAAACGCTGTTTTACCACTCATTTACACAGCACAAGAGAACCTACCAAACACCTGCAAACACTGCATCCAACTACCCAACGACGGCCATCAGGCAGCAGCGACCTCGACGACGACTTCGGCGGCCACCGCGCCGACCACCTCGGCGCGGCAGATGGGGCACAGGCGGCTCTTGCGCAGCCACGAGCCGACGCAGTCGGCGTGGAACCCGTGCTCGCACCGCGGCAGCACCATGCAGCGGTCGCCGGCCATGAACGCCTCCAGGCACACCGCGCACTCGCCGGTGCCGCCTTCTTTGAAGTCGTGGCACGGCAGCTCGCCGAGCTCTTCGGCAGTAAGGCCTGCGTCTTCCTCCGCGTGCTCGGCGACGCGGGCGGTCATGCCCCGCCTCAGCACCCAGAGGACCACGATGATGTGGACGACGAGCATCAGCGTGATGCCTGCCGCGAGCAGGACGGTGGAGAGCACCATGCGCGCTGAGTTCCTTGGCTCTCTAGGTGCCGTACGCTTGTGAGGTGTAAAAACTAGCGCAGCGAAGCCGCTGACTAAATATCAGAAAACTTCCGAGCGAGCTCTGACTATCCAGTGAGGTGTGTTATTGGCCATGCGCTACAGGCTAGACAAGTTGCGACATGCGACTTCAAGTTCGTGATGCCATTACCACATAGTCAGTTCGTCACTAATACCAGGATATATTACTCCTCCGTTCTAAAATACTTGTCGTGGTACTAAAACCACGACAAGTATTTTGGAACAGAGGAAGTATATGATAAAAATTCCATGTCCGGTTTCATAAGCAGTGCATATTCGGCTAGCTTGGTACTAAAACCACGACAAGTATTTTGGAACAGAGGGAGTATATGATAAAAAAAATCCATATCCGGTTACATAGGTAGTGCATATTCGGCTAGCTTGGTAGGCCTCGCACAATGCAAGGTGCTTAAAAGAGTGTTTAGAAAAATAAATCCCTTTTTTAAGCACGGACACTTATTTTTATATAGTAGACACTTAATTAGGCACCCCATTTCTGTATAAATAAACATTAATGCTTAGAAAACATGGTTTATTTAACTAAGTACCTTGTCAATACAATGCCTTACGACGCCCCTGGTTTTGCAGCCTAGTTGCATGTAGTGGTCAATGGTGTACGTTATGCGGTGTTCATGGCTCGAGCCTCCTAAACAAGAGGGTCCTTATTGTGACTTGCCTTCGAAGTAGTTAACTTTCTAAAGTTTCTGAATCAAGAAGCATATTCTTTTTGTCTAACTGTCTTGGTCCTATGTTCTTTTTGTCCTTTCCTAGGTTTCCACATACACTTCACAAGTTTTTCAAGCTTGCTTTGACAAATTCATGTCGATGGATAAAACAGTACTTGTACTGCCACGTCATGTACGGATGGAGACTCATCTAGTCATATATGAAGTTCTTTAACCATTGCAATACATCACACGATATGCATTCAAGAGTGGACTTGGATTAGCAAATTTGGTGAGATAATGCTTAGGTTGACATGTTTAACCATAAACAAGTCCAGCATGTAGCAGCGGCCGTGGTGTTGGGTCAGGATTCCAACCATGGAATATACTTCGGCATCAAGATCAAGGCTGAAGTCAAATGCCCTGCCTCTGAATGATTCCATGTCCCTTAGGAATGCAGGATTGTGAAAACATAGGAATGGGAAAAAATGTAGAATTGTGATGTCATGTACTATCATGGAAATCTACAAGGTTAGAAAACAGGAATTTTTAAAATGTGCCTTTGGATGGTGCACACGAGATCTCACTAGACATGACGGATCGACGCGGGAGAAATATGGCCGTTGGGGAGAATTCGCCCTGCGCTTGTCCGGCCGTGTCCCCCCATCCCTCTGCGCAGGGTGCCATCGTTGAAGGGGTGATTCCGGCAGGTGGCGCGTCGGCCGCCGTGGCGGGTGCTTCCCTCCGTCGCGGAGGGCAAGGCGGCGGCGCACTGTGGGACGGTTCGGGTGCTTGCTGCGGAATCGAAGGACGAGGCTGTGACGGAGGCGGACAGGAGGAGAGATCACACCGCCGGGCGAGGGCGTTGAAGAGGAGAACCCCACGCTGACAGGTCAAGCTGAGGGTGAAGTAGTGTCGCTAGGGACGTGTGGGAGCTCGGTTGGAGGGGCGGCCGCCGCTGGTGGAGCTGCTGGAGGCCGGATCTGCGGGTCCATACGCCCGTCAGGCGGATCGAGATCTCGAGGCGTGTAATCGCGAGGGCTGGGCGGCGCGCTGTGGTGGAGGAAAGGAGGCGGGCTAGACCTTGGTGCGGAGGAGGAAATCCTGCAGGTCTGCGTGGCTACGGGGCCTTTCTTCATCGGCATGAGTGGGGGCGCCTTGGTGGTCGCCATGGTCGTCGGGAAGCGGCATTGCCTCTCTGGGTGCGTGAACCTCGACGTCGCCTGGGCTTGCCCCGGTCGGGGGCGGATTGGTCTCGATGTCAGGTCTCCTGAGGGGGAGGACGCAGTGGCTGCCACCTCCGGTGTTCTTCCAGGAGAATTTTACGCCGCTCCTTGCAGGGCAGGGGTCAATCGGGGAGCTGGGCGGAGTTAACGAAGGGGCGAGGAGTGTGGGCTACGCTAGGTCCGAGGGGCCGGGCCTGGGCTTGGGCCGCGGTCCATCCTTTGGCTTCAGCTATGTCGAACTCGTGGCCAGGCCGCCTGCGCCTAGGTCCCATGCGGTGGGCCATGGCCATGTCTGGGTCAACCCATCTCTTGTCAGCCCTGTGGCGTGTCGGCCTCCTTATAAGCGCTGGTGGTGCGTTCGGAGAGGGGACAAGACATTCGAGATAGGTTTTCCTGCTGCCCCACGAGACATCAGGAGGTGGGGCGGAGTGCTCGATTCATTTCGACGGCGGCGGCACCGGAGTTGGTGGTCAGGGCGAGGCGGATGGAGAATGAGAGTTGGCTGCAGGCGCATGGCCGGAACAAGTAGCCTCGGGAGGAGTCGCCGGTAACGGCAGGGGAGCTGGCGCGGGAGCAGGACCTCCGAGAACAACTCTCGACTCATAGGGAGTCACGGTCGAGAGAGCGGCTTGTTGGCGTCGGCGCGTGTGGATCCGCATCTCGTCGGCGGTCGACATTTGCGGGAAGGACTCCCCTCCTCTTCCACCTCCACCCCCAGGCTTACCTCCCTCCCAGGTGACATGCGGCCTGCCGGGCGCGGCGGGGGGAGGCGGGGCTTCGGCTGGCAGGGGAGACCATGATACGTCTCCAACGTATCTATGATTTCTGATTGCTCCATGCTATTATATATTCTGTTTTGGATGTTTAATGGGCTTATTTATACACTTTTATATTATTTTTGGGACTAACCTATTAACCCAAGGACCAGTGCAAATTGCTGTTTTTTTCCTATTTCGATTGTTTAGCAGAAAAAGGAATATCAAACGGAGTCCAAACGGAATGAAACCTTCGAGAGCGTGATATTTGGAACAAACGTGATCCAGAGGACTTGGAGTGGACGTCAAGCAATCAATGAGGAGGCCACGAGGCAGGGGGGCACGCCTACCCCCTGGGCGTGCTCTCCACCCTCATGGGCCCCTCGTGGCTCCACCGACCTACTTCTTCCTCCTATATATACCTATGTACCCCGAAACCATCAGAGAGCACCATGAAAACCTAATTCCACCGCCGCAACCTTCTGTACCCGTGAGATCCCATCTTGGGGCCTTTTTCGGCGCTCTGCCGGAGGGGGCATTGATCATGGAGGGCTTCTACATCAACACCATAGCCTCTCCGATGATGTGTGAGTAGTTTACCACAGACCTTCGGGTCCATAGTTATTAGCTAGATGGCTTCTTCTCTCTCTTTGGATCTCAATACAAAGTTCTCCTCGATCTTCTTGGAGTTCTATTCAATGTAACTATTTTTGCAGTGTGTTTGTCGAGATCTGATGAATTTTGGGTTTATGATCAAGATTATCTATGAACAATATTTGAATCTTCTCTGAATTCTTTTATGTATGATTGGTTATCTTTGCAAGTCTCTTTGAATTATCAGTTTGGTTTGGCCTAGTAGATTGATCTTTCTTGCAATGGGAGAAGTGCTTAGCTTTGGGTTCAATCTTGCGGTGCTCGATCCCAAAGGATGAGGGGAAACGACACATATTGTATTGTTGCCATCGAGGATAAAAAGATGGGGTTTATATCATATTGCTTGAGTTTATCCCTCTACATCATGTCATCTTACCTAATGTGTTCCTCTGTTCTTATGAACTTAATACTCTAGATGCATGCTGGATAGCGGTTGATGTGTGGAGTAATAGTAGTAGATGCAGGCAGGAGTCGGTCTACTTGTCACAGACGTGATGCCTATATACATGATCATGCCTAGATATTCTCATAATTATGCACTTTTCTATCAATTGCTCGACAGTAATTTGTTCACCCACCGTAATACTTATGCTATCTTGAGAGAAGCCACTAGTAAAACCTATGGCCCCCGGGTCTATTTTCCATCATATTAATCTCCCGTAAACGAGCTATTTCTGGCACCGTTTACTTTGCAATCTTTACTTTTACTCTTTATCAAAAAAATACCAAAAGAATTATCTTATCATCTCTATCAGATCTCACTTTTGCAAGTGGCCGTGAAGGGATTGACAACCCCTTTATCGCGTTGGTTGCAAGGTTCTTATTTGTTTGTGTAGGTACGAGGGACTTGCGTGTGGCCTCCTACTGGATTGATACCTTCGTTCTAAAAAACTGAGGGAAATACTTACGCTACTTTGCTGCATCACCATTTCCTCTTCAAGGGAAAAACAAACGCATGCTCAAGAGGTAGCAGACCACAATCAATGGAGATGGGACGGGGATTGGCGGTCGTGGGACAGTGAGGGTGATTATGCCCGGTTGGCGCGGAGGGCACAATCTGGTGAAGTTATGTGCTTCATATGTGGGCGCAATGGCCATTACCAAATCGAGTGCAAGAACCCGCCGCTTTGATTCATGTGTAGAGAGGAGGGTCATACACCCAACAACTGTTCCACACGCCTGACCAAACCGGAGGTCACCATGTATGGCTTTGGTGTCAAAGATAAGGGCTTCTACCTGCTGGAAGGGGGGTCGGACGAGGAATCCCAGCTAACTGCTAATGCAACTTCCTTGGTGGTTGACACATCTCCAACGCATCTATAATTTTTTTATTGTTCCATGTTGTTATATTATCATTCTTGGATGTTTTACAATCATTTTATAACAACTTTATATTATTTTGGGACTAACCTATTGACATAGTGCCTAGTGCCAGTTGTTGTTTCTTGCTTGTTTTTTACTTCTCAGAAAATTAATACCAAACGGAGTCCAAATGCAGCGAAACTTTTTGGTGATTTTTTCTGGACCAGAAGACACCTGTTGGGCCAAGAAAGTACCTGAGGGGAGCTCCGAGGGGAGCACAACCCACCAGGGCGCGCCTGGGGGCCCAGGCGCGCCCAGGTGGGTTGTGCCCACCTCGGTGGCCTCCCGCACCGCCTCTTTGCTCTATAAATATCCCAATATTCCAGAAACCCTAGGGGAGTCAACAAAAATCAATTCCAGCCGACGCAAGTTCCAGAACCACCAGATCCAATCTAGACACCGTCACGGAGGGGTTCATCATCCTCATTGGTGCCTCTCTAATGATGCGTGAGTAGTTCATTGTAGACCTACGGGTCCGTAGTTAGTATCTAGATGGCTTCCTCTCTCTCTTGTGATTCTCAATACAATGGTCTCTTGGAGATCTATTCGATGTAACTCTTTTTACGGTGTGTTTGTTGGGATCCGATGAACTTTGAGTTTATGATCAGATCTATGTTTTTATCCATGAAAGTTATTTGAGTCTTTTGATCTCTTATATGCATGATTACTTATGGCATCGTATTTCATCTTTGAATCTTTGGTTTAGTTAGGCCAACTAGATCGATTTTTCTTGCCATGGGAAGAGGTGCTTTGTGATGGGTTCGATCTTACGGTGCTTGATCCCAGTGATGTAAGGGAACCGACACGTACGTATCGTTGCTATTAAGCATAACAAGATGGGGTCTATTTCTACATAAATAGATCTTGTCTACATCATGTCATCGTTCTTATTGCATTACTCCGTTTCTCCATGAACTTAATACACTAGATGCATGCTGGATAGCGGTCGATGTGTGGTGTAATAGTAGTAGATGCAGGCACGAGTCGGTCTACTAATCTTGGATGTGATGCCTATATAATGATCATTGCCTGGATATTCTCATGATTATTTGAAGTTCTGTCAATTGCCCAACAGTAATTTGTTTGCCCTCCGTATGTTATTTTTCTCGAGAGAAGCCACTAGTGAAATCTACGGCTCCCCGGTCTCTTCTTTATTATATTTGCCTTCGCGATCTATTTTATTTGCTTTTATTTTCAGATCTATTAATTCAAAAATACAAAAATACATTGCTGCAATTTTATTTATTTATTTTATCTCGCGTTCCCACGAGATCTATTTATCCAATCTACTACAATTTACCTATCTTTTTACCCGTGAGGGATTGACAACCCCTCTCTTACGTCGGGTTGCAAGTATTTGTTCTTTATGCGCAGGAGCTATTTACGTGGTGTTGCGTGGTTCTCCTACTGGTTCGATAACCTTGGTCTCATCACTGAGGGAGATACCTATTGTAGTTGTGTTGCACCATCCCTTCCTCTTTGGGGAATTCCGACGTAGTTCAGGCCGCATCAAAAGGAATTTATGGCGCCGTTGCCGGGGAAGATCAAGTCAAGATAGTCTCCCGGCCACGTGCCAATTTCGGGCGCCGTTGCCGGGGAGACATCATCAACATCTACCAGGTTCCTAATCACAAATCTCATCTCCTTGCAATTTACATTATTTGCCATTTGCCTCTCGTTTTCCTCTCCCCCACTTCGCAAAAATTTACCGTTTTATTCGCCCTCTTTTTTGTTCGCCGTTTTCTTGTCAGATATGTTTTTGTGTGCAATTTTGTTTGCAACTTTTTGTCGTTATAGACGGTTCATCCTCTATTGCTTGCTCCCTTGAGAACGAGGTTCTTAACTTTAATCAAAGGGGAGGGGAGAATTTAAAATATTCTTGGTATAGGATTTGCATTGCTCATAATAGATCTATCTGTAAGCAATCCACCGTTGTTCTCCTTTGTTGTTTTTATGTGGGCATCACCACTTGGTATATATTCGTCCTTGATACGATTACCGGTGGAAATTTCTTGATGTGTCCCTCTCGTGATGCTTTTAATGCTATGGGAAATTTAGTGGGTTCACCACCGCTTATGATTAATGAAACAACTTTGACTCTCAAGCATGTTATGGAAAGAATAGATGTTATTGAAAAGAAAATGCTTACCGAAGAACATTTTGAAAGCTTGGATAAAAATATGCATAATTTTGCTACTAAATTTGGGTCAAAAGCGGGAGAAGTTTTTAAGTTGTTAAAAGAAAAGGGGACCGTAATGCATGAAAGAATTGAAGAAAGCCCTTCTCGGATTGACAAATTGGAAGAGATCTTTAGTAATCTAAGCACGACTTTTGCTTCCGCTAAAACTATTGAAAAAACTCCCGTAAAGACCGGCAAGATTACTCAAGCTACTAAGAACAAGGGTGCAACTTCTAGTAATAACAATAAAGAAGATCTTAAGATGATCAGTATTCACCCAGATTTTGTTGAAGTTATAGGAGATCCTTTGTGCAAGAATGAATTCCTCAAACTAGTTCCTAGGAGTATTGTCATTGAAAATTTGTATGCTAAATCCTTGAAAAAATCCTAGATCCGTGCTTTATGCCTAGCTAGGGGCGTAAAACGATAGCACTTGTTGGGAGGCAACCCAATGATTAAAATTTATTTTTGAGTTTTTCTTTCTGTTCTTGAGTGTTTGCATAATTATTCTACTGTTATGATTGTGTTTTCATATTTTAATTAGTGTTTGTGCCAAGCAAAGCCTTTGGGATCATGTTGAGGATAGTTGATTTGATCTTGCTGAAAAACATAAACTTTTGCGCTCACGAAAATAATTCTCATTTTTTACAGAAGCGTGATAAAATACGGAATCTAATTGGGGAAGATTAATACACAAATTTCTCACGTTGTCCCAATTTTTCCGAATTTTTGGAGTTATATAAGTATTCAAAATATCCAGATTGCTACAGACTGTTCTGTTTTTGACAGATTCTGTTTTCTTTGCGTTGTGTGCTTGTTTTGATGATTCTATGGTTTCCTTTGAAGATTTTTTCCATAGAAAAGTTGGAATACAGTAGATATAATGCAAAAATAAAATATGAATGGGTTTTCAACAGTACTTATAGTAGTGATTTGCTTTCTTATACTAACGATCTCACGAAGGTTTTGTTGAGTTTTGTGTGATTGAAGTTTTCAAGTTTTGGGCGATATTACGATGGATGAAGGAATAAGGAGTAAGAAGAGCCTAAGCTTGGGGATGCCCATGGCACCCCAAGATAATATTAAATAAGTATCAAGCAATTAAGCTTGGGGACGCCCCCGAGTGGCATCCCCTCTTTCTTCTAACAACCATCGGTATTTTACTTGAAACTATATTTTTATTCGTCACATATTATGAGTTTTGATTGGAGCATCTTGTATGATATGAGTCTTTGATTGTTTTGCTTTTTATTTTAAGTCATGAATCCTTGCTGGACACACCTATTTGAGGGAGCCAAAATTATTCTATGACTTGTTAGAATTGCTCTCTATGCTTCACTTAAATTTTTATGAGCTATGGAATTGCTCTAGTGCTTCACTTATATCTTTTTTAGAACGGTGTGCTTTAGTATTTTTGAAGAAATGCTCTCATGCTTCACTTAGATTTATTTGAGAGTTAGTAAAATTTCTAAGAATTCTCTCTTACTTCACTTAAATTATTTTGAGAGAAAGAAATATGATGCTCATGATCTTCACTTATATTTGTTTGAGCTTACTAAAAGCAACATATGAAACTAGTTCCAAAGTGATAGATATCGAAGGAGGATTCAATAAAAACTTCCATGAAGATCATTGGACAAAATAAACTTGATTCTTTGTAATAGTTTTGAGATATGATGATAGTGATATGTGAGTCACGTTGATGAGTAATTTTCTTTAGTAAGAATATTGGTGTTAAGGTTTGTGATTCCCTATGCAAGCACGAAAGTCAATAGTTATGCCATGAAATTACATCCTACTTGTGGTGCATTATTCGGTGTTAGTTATGCTTAATGCTCGCTTATGAGATTTTTCGTTTCTTGGTTGGATGCTTCTCAATCTTTTGCTAGCCTTCATTTGCACTAAGTATGATCACTACTTGTGCATCCAAAATCCTTCAAACCAGTTTTTGCCACATGAGTCCACTATACCTACCTATATGCGGTATTCTTTTGTCGTTCTAAGCAAATTTGTATGTGCCATCTCAAATTTTCAAAATAAATTTCTCTTTTGTGTGCTCGTACCGCTCATGAAATGGTATGGGGTGGCTAATATATTTCCATGCTAGATGTGTTATTCTCAAGATGAGTGTTTATTCACTTGTCATTGCACGAGATTACGGCAAAGGTATTAGGGATGCCCAGTCCTGAAATGCAAAATGAATTTTCTCTATGTTGTCAAATAATAAATTCCTTGGAAAGTGTTGGTATGGAAGGCACCCGTGGATACAGTTAGCCATGGAAAGTGAAAGTATGGTGGAAAAAGGAATAAAATTTATTTTCTGTTTGGGAACTGCCTAGGATATATCTAGCATGGAAAGTATTGGGAACTACTCGATTATTTTCATTGACAGGAAAAGCATGCCACCCAAAATGTTTTTATATCTATCTTTTTCGCTTTGAGCTCTGGCATCTCTACCAATCCATACTTCCCTCAGCGAAGGGCCTTTCTATTTACTTTATGTAATTTTTATTTTGTGTCTCCATCTTCTCTTAATGCACGAACTAATGGGCACTATGATCGTACTTGAGCATTGGGTGTAGCTAATATGCGAGTGTGTTTCATGAATGGATCAGTGACTGAGCATAATGGGCTAGGGATAACTTGCTTTAGCGTTGATATTTTGAAAGAAATGGTTGCTTCTTGATATGCTTGAGTATTGAAATATTCATGTCAAAACTAGACTATTGATTTGAATCATATAAAAGTCCAGTGTCCATGCTACAAAGAAAAGAATGTGTGATGAACATGTTAGGAAGCATTCCACATCAAAAATTCTGTTTTTATCATTTACCAACTTGAGGACGAGCAGGAATTGAGCATGAGGGTGCTGATACGTCTCCAACGTATCTATAATTTTTTTTATTGTTCCATGTTGTTATATTATCATTCTTGCATGTTTTACAAGCATTTTTTGGGACTAACCTATTGACACAGTGGGTTGAGTCGTTGGCTTGCCTGACCGGGTGTTGGGTGGCGGCAGTTGTTGCGGATCTGGCGCCCCGGCCAGATCTGTCATGGTTCGGCTATGGCCGGCCGGCGACGCGTGATGGGGCCGGGGTGTGGCGGCGGAGGTCCTCAACCGGCTTTCCGATGACACCATACGTCTACATGACGAGGGTGTGCTCGGATCCAGTCAGCGACGAGATCATGGTGGCGCTACTTCCGGTGAAAATAGCACCGACTACGGTCATGGCGGACGATGACGGCGTCTCCGACACCCCCTGTTGAGGCATCATTATTGCAAACTGCGTCAACATGATTGGGATGTTCTAGGGGAAATCTTAGATCTGGGTCTATCGGATCGGATGATGACAGCGCCTTCGATGGCGTGCTCCCTCCTGAGGGCATCGTTTTGGAACAGGAGCTGGCTGGAGGTGATGAGGAGGAGCGGTGTTTCATCTACCGCAAGGCCGACGACGCAACCCGGCGGGATGGCGCTGCGGAGTTTCGGCGACGGGCGCGTGTGGATGGACTCGCGTAGGTGGATGACGCTGCCTGGCGTCGTGGTGGCGTCGACCTGGCACCGTAGATGTAACAGTACAGCTCTGAAGATGGATTGGTGGCAGGTGGCTGCGGCGGCCTCATACCCGGCAGGCGTCCTGATTGAGGAGTGCGCCAGACTGGTGGGTGCCCCATACCCGGCAGGCGTCCTGGTTGGGACCTCAGGTGTTAGATGTTAGGTTTGGCTGCGAGGTCTGTTTTGTATTAGACCCAGACTATTAGCATCCCTACATCAACTGGATAGGAGTAGCGACAAATGTTACCTAGATGGTGGCTTTAGTCTTACTGCTGTATGACTTTATAAGGTGTTATGTGAATAATTAATAAAGTGGTTGTATGCATCATCCAGATAGGTCCTCCATTTCTAAATAAACTTGTGCGGCATGGGGCATGGGCACCACCGTCGCGCGATGGGGCCTAGGCCGTTTGTTGCTACGCGGGCATGTCTCCCGCGTGCTCTAGCTAGCTCGTCGCCGATCTATCGAATGCTACGTCATCTTGGCAGCGCTGCTTCCCTCCGTCCGCGTCCCTTTCGGGGCACCCCACGACGCTCTAGAAGCCAGAGGACGCTGCCGCGGCCAAATTTCGTGTTTTGACCCTTTTTGCATACTATTTCAGGATCTGACCCCGGTTCGAATTTTTTTCGAGATTTGACCCTTTTTCCTACCGCCAGGGCCTCTAGCGGTTGGGTTATGCAGCCTACCGCCATGTCCCCTGGTGGTAGGGTACTTATCCACGTCATCACGTGGAAACGGGCGCCGTCCCGCTCCATCGCACCCTACCGCCAGGGCACCTGGCGGTAGTCTGTCTAATCCTACCGCCAGCACCATGGGTGGTAGGGTCCGGGCAATTATTTTGCCCGAAACCCCCGCGCCCTTGCCCATCTCCCCACCCCTCCCCCTCCCTCCCCGTTGGCAGTTCCTCATTTTCTCCCCCAAGTCGCCCCTCTCTCCCTCTCTCATCTCCTCTACTCCCCCCCTCGGATCTTCATCGTTTCTTCACCGTTTTTGCGGATCGAGATGTCCCCGAAGAGAGAAACGTAAGCTCCTCCAATCCCTCCAATTAGTTTTTGCAAACTTGCTTCCGATTCAACGCATTTTTTGCTTCAAATCCCTCATATTTTTGAACTTAGATTGCATTTTTTATACCTAAGATTGTTTTAGCTTGATTGTAGTTGTAGTTCTTAGTTATTTAGTAAGTAGTGGTGTTGAATATGAGCTCTAATCAATAGTTCATATGTTAGTGTGAAGATGAACCCTAGTTCATAAACTTTTTTGTTAAAAAAATTTATGATGTAATGCATGTGGGAGGACTTGATAGTAGTTTTATGATGCATGTTGATATGATGATATGAAGATGTTGGAGGATTTTTATTATGATATGATGCATATTGGCGTAAACAAAATATATATGATGCAAGTAGTGGATTTGGTTGGAGTAAATATAAGTAGTGGTATTTATTTGATCTATATGTTTAGGTCTGGAACAATGGCACAACCATCGCCCATTCATCCATATGTTTATAAGAAATCTTTCTGTATGTTGAATGCAAGATTGTGAGGATAAAGGCATATGTGATGATTTCTTGTGTGAATATTGTAGATATTTGTTTTGCTATATATCTCCATATGTGATATTTGCTTAATTAACTTTATCCAATTAATGCTTATATAAGGAACATGGCACCACCACCACCACTTGATGAGGATGATGACTATGAAGGCCCACTTGAGGAAACCATCTGTGCTCAAAGAGTGAGGCTGAGCGAACAGGAGGTGTGCAACCTATGGGGCAACTTTCTGCCACGTGTTGTGTTGATCGGGGCGCCATTCGTGACCCGTCTGACAACTACCATGATCGATCGACATGAAATGGTATGTTATTAGTGTAGAATCCAAGGAATTGTTAATAGTTTAGCTAATCCATACTTATTAATTGATATGTTTTTCTTATTCAGAAATTGCCAAAGATCCTATCTGAAGTTGTAGCATCGAGGCTGATGAAGAAGGCTATGCTGCAATACGCCTTACCACAAGGGGTCCCGTCACTACTTGTGCGTACGACGTGGACACGGACGGTCGCACAAATTTAAGCACAGATGGGTGGAAGAGCTTCCTCGTTGACAAGAATCTTCATGTTGGGCAGGCCATCCTTATTACTATCAGGAAGACCAACCGTCAAGGCTTGAAGATGATGATCGTCATCGATATCATCTAAACTATATATGTAGGCACTCTGACAGAAGGGTTATGCAAAACGTCAATGAAAGTATTCAGTGGCACCGGCTTACGCTGAAACCCCAGCCGGCTTAAAGCATCAGCCGCCTCGTTCTTCCTTCGGTCAATGTGCTCTACTTGATAGCCCTTGAAGTGCCCGGCCACCGCATCAACTTCACGACGATAAGCCGCCATAAGGGGATCCTTAGAATCCCACGTGCACGACACTGTTGAGCAACGAGGTCTGAATCGCCCAAGCATCTTACCGCTTAAATTAATCTCCTTGGCCATCCGGAGGCCATGGAGTAAGGCCTCATATTCAGCTGCATTGTTAGTACAGGGAAACATAAGCCGGAGCACATAACAAAATTTGTCACCTCGAGGGGAAGCTAAAACAACCCCAGCCCCCGAGCCTTCGAACTGTCTGGACCCATCAAAGTGAATAGTCCAATACGTTTTATCCGGCTTCTCCTCTGGTGCCTGCAACTCCGTCCAATCATTAATAAAGTCCACTAGGGCTTGAGACTTGATAGCTGTCTTGTGCATATACTTCAAACCGTGAGGCCCAAGCTCGATGGCCCACTTGGCAACTCGTCTGTGGCTTCCCTATTCGGGATGATGTCTCCCAAGGGGCTGAACTTACCACGCTTATAGGATGACCCAGAAGTACTGTTTTAGCTTCCTACCGCCATGAACACCCCATAAACCAGTTTCGCCAATGCGGATACCTTTGCTTGGACTCTATGAGCACCTCACTGATGTAATAAACCGGCCGCTGAACCGGATGCTCCTTGCCAGTCTCCTTACGCTCCACCACAATAGCCACACTAACAACACGTGAGTTAGCAGCAACATACAATAGCAATGGCTCTTTATCAATTGGAGCTGCGAGAACCGGCGGCTCAGCCAATTGTCTCTTTAAATCCTCAAAAGCAGCATCAGCAGCCTCACTCCAGACAAAGGTGTCTGCTTTCTTCATCATCTGATACAACGGTAAAGCCTTCTCCCCTAGCCGGCTTATGAATCGGCTTAAAGCAGCAACTTAGCGACCATGATCATTGAACATCATTGATGCACGCCGGCTTAGCCGGAGAGGTAATCGCCTTGATCTTCTCTCGGGTTAGCTTCAATGCCCCTGTTTGAGACCAGGAATCCCAAAAGTTTGCTGCAGTACACCAAATACGCACTTATCCGGGTTAAGCATCATCTTGTAGACCCGGAGATTATCAAAGGCTTCCTTTAAATCGGAGATCAAGGTTTCCTTCTCTCTGGACTTCACTACGATGTCATCCACATAAGCATGAACATTGCGCCCAATCTGATTGTGGAGACAATTCTGCACACACCGCTGATAAGTCGCCTGGGCACTCTTGAGCCCAAATGGCATAGACACATAGCAGAAGGCTCCAAATGGAGTAATGAAAGCCGTCTTCTCCTGGTCCTTAACTGCCATCTTGATCTGATGATAACCAGAGTAAGCATCCAAAAAGCTCAACCGCTCGCAACCCGCAGTGGCATCGATGATTTGATCAATGCGGGGCAAAGCAAAGGGATCAGCCGGACAAGCTTTATTTAGGTCCGTGTAATCGACACACATCCGCCAGGTGCCGTTTTTCTTGAGCACAAGCACCGGGTTAGCCAACCACTCCGGGTGAAAAACTTCCACGATGAACCCTGCTGCTAAGAGCCGAGCGACCTCTTCCCCTATAGCCTTTCGCCTTTCCTCATTGAGTCGCCGGAGAAACTGCCTGACCGGCTTATACTTCGGATCAATATTAAGAGTGTGCTCAGCGAGTTCTCTCGGGACACCCGGCATGTCAGAAGGTTTCCATGCAAAGATGTCCCGGTTCTCACGGATGAACTCGATGAGCACGCTTTCCTATATGGGATCCAAATTGGTACTGATGCTAAACTGCTTGGAAGAGTCACCGAGGTGAAGTCAACCAGTTTTGTCTCGGTGACGACTTAAATTTCAAAGCCGAGTCTTGCTCGTGGTTGGCTTCTTCAAAGAGGTCATATCTGCCGGGTCAACATTAGTTTGATAAAACTTCAGCTCCTCTTCAGCACAAACGGATTCAGCATAAGCCGCATCTCCTTCCTCGCACTCCAAGGCCACCTTCGACTCCCATGCACCATGATGGTGCCCTTGTAACCCGGCATCTTGAGCTGCAGATAAACATAACACGGTCGTGCCATAAACTTGGCATAAGCCGGCCGTCCAAACCGAGCATGATATGGGCTTCTGATTTTGACTACCTCAAACGTCAGCTTCTCAGCCCTGGAATCGTATTCGTCTCCAAAAGCCACCTCTAGCTCGATCTTTCCAACAGGATACGCCGACTTACCGGGTACCACCCCATGGAAAACAGTGTTAGATGTCCTCAAGTCTTTATCAGTCAGACCCATACGGCGAAAGGTCTCATAATAGAGAATATTGATGCTGCTTCCGCCGTCCATGAGCACCTTAGTGAATTTATATCCACCAGCACGAGGCCACCACCAAGGCTAATCGACCGGGTTATCAACCCGGGGGGGTGATCTTCTCTACTCCAAATGATAGGCTGTTCTGACCACCTCAGATAACGGGGAACCGCCAGTTCAACCGAATTCACAGCCCTTTTATAAACCTTCTGGTTACGTTTACACAAGTTAGTGGTAAGCACATGGTATTGCCCACCTTTTAACTATTTTGGATGGCTCTGATAACCTGACTGCTGCTGCTGCTGTCCTCCTTGACCGGACTGCTGCTGATTATAGCCCCCTTGACCACCTTGAAAACCGGAACTTGAGCCGCCACCCGGGCCATGGAAACCACCTGCTCCTGAACCGCTGCCTGATCCGTGATTGCCATCAAACATGTTTGAATTCTTGAAAGCCTTCATGATCGCACAGTCCTTCCATAAGTGGGTGGCAGGATTTTCTCGAGTACCGTGTCTTGGACAAGGCTCATTCAAAAGCTGCTCAAGAGATGGACCTGAGCCACCAGATCGAGGAGGTCCTCTCCCCTTATGCTTCTTTTTATTACCTTGAGCATTAGCATTGGCCACAAACGCCGGGTTATCGTCCGGTTTACGCTTGTTACCACCTTGACTTGCCGGCTGTTGCTGCTGACCCTTTCCGTTGCCGTTCTTCTTTCCCTTCCCTGTCTTTTCCTCCTCAGACACGGGATCTTGATGAGTATCGTAATCAGCATATTTAACCAAAGCCGCCATCAACGCGTACCCATGTCATTGCGATCACGCTTAAGGCACCCGGCTTCGCTTCAAATGACACAAAACGACAATTACGATGGAGCATAAGTATCATGAACGGCATCCATCTTATCAGATGAATGTATTATTTCTTTGACCCGGCGCACCCAATGAGTTGTGGACTCACCCTCCTCCTACTTACAATTGGTCAAGTCCACAATGGACATAGATTGCTTGCAAGTATCTTTAAAGTTCTAGATAAACCGGGCCTTTAACTCGGCCCATGAACTGATGGAATTGGGAGGCAAGCTTTTCAACCAAGTTCGGGCCGTTCCATCTAACATCATGGTGAAATATTTAGCCATTGCCGCGTCGCTGACTTCCAATAATTCCATGGCCATCTCGTAACTTTCAATCTACGCCCCCGGTTGTAAGTCGGCCGTGTAATTCGGCACCTTTCGAGGACCCTTGAAATCCTTGGGCAGACGCACATCTCGAAGAGCCGGCACCAGACAAGGGACACCGCCGGTTCTAGTGGCCACCCCGGCTCCAACAGAAGTCATTGGATACTCTGGGAAACCATCATACGCCGTCTGCTGAGCCGCTAATTGAGCCGCCCGTTCATCCTCCTGACGCAATCGATCCTGCACCGGGTTATAGCCGCCGGGTTGGTTGCGACGCTGGGCATTACTTGATAAAGCCTCGACTCCATGTGTCTGGCCGTAACTTTCGGACTCCGGTTTGGTCGAGGTGCTACCCAAGGCTGAGGAGTGGAATGAATCATGTCCCTGCTGTAAGAATAGGCCTCTTGCTGTGCCAAGGCCGTCTGAAGAAGCTCCCTAACCCTCTGGGTTTCCACCACCGTCGGGTCGTCACCATCCACTGGAAGAGCCGCTAGTCGCGCCGATGCTGCTATCAGGTTCTCCATGGGGTTGGAAAAGTGGCCTGGAGGTGTTGGTATGTATCGGGGCGGGGCCATGCTCCTGTGAAGAGGCGCCGTCTCTCGAGGCTGAACTGGTCCTCCTGCTCTGGGTGTCATAAATTGATTGGCTTCGGGCGGATTGCTAGGACCGTCTCCGGGTGTCGTGAAAAGATTCCGAGGATCATAAACCGGAGGCAGACGGGACTGGGTTTTCTGATGTCTCCTTGTCATCACCTCATTGGATGCATTCAGACTCATGTTAAGCTGGAAAGCCTCGATCGAGTCACCGCGCTCGTGCATCTAAAGCCGCCAGCTCAGCCTAGCTTTGGTGTCCTCAGCCGCCAAGGCCTCGTTGGCCTGGGCTATCTCCTCACGCACCTTGGCCACCTCCGCGTTATGTTCATCTGGATTTGCAGGAATAACCGTGGAGGTTAACAAGGCCGTCAATTGTCCATAAGATCTATCAGTACCTGAGCCGGCGGGCGCGCGGGGCCTCCTGCCCCGGCCGCTCCTAACCCGGACGTTATTGCTGTCACAGCCGTCGAGTTTTGGCCGGGTTGGGTACCAGCCATGAAGACTCCTGCCCAGCTAGGCGGCTCGTAGCAATCTGGAATGCTAGAGTCGTCAGAACAGCCCCCTAGCATGCCTTCTTGGACCTGATACAGAGAATCTGTTGAGCCGGAGGACGAATCATCATCTGATGGGACTGCCGTCTCTTCGCCATCTTTAGATCCTTCAGAAAGTGCCTCTCCATGAACACAGCCCACAAAGGCATGCTTTATGACAGGTTGAATCGGGGCGGGTCTCGCACACTGAGCTGTCTCAATGAGGTCGGTGCAGCTGCCCGGCTCTGGGCCCGGCTCACCAATCCGGCCGATGAAGATGTGGATTCCGCCAAAGGGGACCCGGTACCGGTACTCAATTGAGTCGGCGTCGGGGGCCCAGCCTTCGTTGTCGATGTAGATCTTGCCGCGACGACTCTTGGTCATCCGGCCCACTGCGTATCCCTAGAGCCCTTCGAAGCTGCCCTTCAAGAACTCAAATCCACCGTGCGTTGGCCCCACGGTGGGCGCCAACTGTCGTGGAATTGTCACGACAGATGTCCTCTTGCAAGGACTTAATCATGGAGCCATCGCAACTAGGAAGCTTAAAGGGGTTAATCAGGACAAAGGACACGAGAGGGTTTATACTAGTTCGGCTCCTTACGGTGAAGGTAAGCCTACGTCTAGTTGGGTTGGTATTGCTTGAGGTTTCGATGACCAGGGAGCGAGATACGCTATGCCCGGTTCTCGAAGTGTTGTTTTTCCCCTAAGCCGCCGGCGGGTCGTCCCCTTATATACACGAGTTGACGCCCTGCGGCTTACAAAGTCCCGACCGGCTCATAAACAGTGTCCGGCTTGGTGACTAGTCAAGTCTACCTTATGATACAAGTCATGCCATTACGGCGGTTTACTACAACGGGCCTAAAGTCGCCTGTGGGCCCTAGGCTCCTTGTTGAGTCGCCATCTTCATGCTTGGACTTGGGCTTCTGTCTGGTAACTCTTTACGTAACCCGGCCCCTCCTGGGCGGCTTACACAAATAGTTATATCCCCAACACGTGTGGCTGCTGATGATCGTCATGTTTGATTGCTATCTATGTTGGCTTCGTGAAACTATTTGGATGTGATCAAACTATGTTATGTTTATGTCTATGAAATTGTGATCAAACTATGTTATGTTTAGGTCTATGAAATTGTGATCAAACTATGTTATTTGGTACTTGTTTCTTAATCCGTAATGGCAAAACTAATTATGCTTATGTCTATGAAATTGTGCTTATTGGTTCTTATGTTCAGGGCCCTTGCATATTTCTATGAAATTGTGATCAAAAAATTTGGATGTCTATGAAATTGTGATCACACTATTTGGATGTGATCAAACTTCTTATGTCTACAAAACTTTACACGAAACACATGACCCTACTGCCAGGCTCCCTGGCGGTAGGGTCAGACAGCTATGTCGTGAGCCTGGCGGTAGGGTGAACTCCTTGGCGCTTGCATATCTTGTTACAGAAGGCATGCACGGCAAAACCCTGCCACACCTTACCGCCAGAGCCGTTGGCGGTAGGGTTAGACAGCTTACCGCCAGGTTGTCTGGCGGTAAGGTACTTATCCACGTCAGCGCACGGTGACGGCCCCCGTCTCCCTCCGTCACACCCTACCGCCAGGGAATCTGGCGGTAGCCTATCTAACCCTACCGCCAGGGACTGGCGGTAGCAAAAGGGTCAAATGACGAAAAAAAATTGAACCGGGGTCAGATCCTGAAATAGTATGCATAAAGGGTCAAAACACGAAATTTGGCCCACTGCCGCGATCGCACGCTCGGTTGTCCCCTGCGCGGGGTAGCCGTGTTGTCGGTGTCTTCCAAATTTCGAGGTACCTTTCCCAAGGGAATAAACACGCGCACATTCTCTTGTCGAATTCCCAACTTTGTTATCGCTCATTTCCTCATCTTGTGATGTACTCCAAGTATTCAATAGTTTAGTGCAGGGAAATTAGACAATGGTGCCGATCTTTGAGGCTTAATAATAATCTTACATGACGCAGACAAACGCTCGAATTGTAGCTGTCAAAGAGCTCTCTCGGACCGGTACCCCATCATGCCGCCTTCGGCCATGCCTGCAAGCACGGAGGCCACATCACATAGGACCTCTGGTTGGCCAAGAAATCCGCGGGACCATGTAGGGTCACGTGGCGGGGCTTGGTAAGCCGATTCTAATACCGTGGGCCCGGCCATTATAGCAGCTTGACACCTGCACCCAGGCCGGTGTGTCCCGCAAGACTGACGCTTGTACCGGCTCTCACCATCACACAAATTCACAAATCAGACTTCTTGTCATGGAAATGCATCATTGGTGAGCTAAAGCGTCGAAAGCTCGTAATTATAAATGCTTAAACAGTAGTGACAAGACCAAACAGAATACGTACGCAGGCCAGGATGAGGGCACCTGCTGCTCCTGTTCTCTTGCTCGATTTTCTCAATGAGAACGTGATCTCTATTTTGTCACCAAAATAATCTTATGGACGGAACACAAATCGTGCTTGCTGATCGACCATCGACCACAGATCACGTCGATGCCGGGATAGGTGCAGTGTTTGAGACGATGGCGTAGTCAGAGGGTGGTGGTGGTCCATGGACCACCCCGAATTCAGCCCATCAAGATACTATTGTAGTTTATAAAATTATGAAAAAAGCAAGCCCAACTCAGCCCATGTACACGTGAAGGATTGTCTCGTTAGCCTCTGCGTGTACGCTGATTGATCGACACCACAAGACGCGTTCACGATTCCCTCGCCTTTTGCGCTCGAACCCTAGCAGAAAGCGGCGAGCGCCATCAGCCATCGCCTAGCAGCGCCCAGTGCTAGTTGTTGTTTCTTGCTTGTTTTTTACTTCGCAGAAAATCAATACCAAACGGAGTCCAAATGCAGCAAAATGTTTTCGTGATTTTTTCTGGACCAGAAGACACCTGTTGGGCCAAGAAAGTACCTGAGGGGAGCTCCGAGGGGAGCACAACCCACAAGGGCGCTGGGACCCAGCGCGTCCAGGTGGGTTGTGCCCACCTCGGCGGCCTCCTGCGCCGCCTCTTTGCTCTATAAATACCCCAATATTCCAGAAACCCTAGGGGAGTGGACAAAAATCAATTCCAGCCGCCGCAAGTTCTAGAACCACCAGATCCAGTCTAGACACAATCACAGAGGGGTTCATCATCCTCATTGGTGCCTCTCCGATTATGCGTGAGTAGTTCATTGTAGACCTACGGGTCCGCAGTTAGTAGCTAGATGGCTTCCTCTCTCTCAGATTCCAATACAATGGTCTCTGGGAGTTCTATTTGATGTAGAACCACCAGATCCAATCTAGACACAATCACGGAGGGGTTCATCATCCTCATTGGTGCCTCTCCGATTATGCGTGAGTAGTTCATTGTAGACCTACGGGTTCGCAGTTAGTAGCTAGATGGCTTCCTCTCTATCAGATTCTCAATACAATGGTCTCTGGGAGATCCATTTGATGTAACTCTTTTTGCAGTGTGTTTGTTGGAATCCAATGAACTTTGAGTTTATGATCAGATCTATATATGTTTTTATTCATGAAAGTTATTTGAGTCTTTTGATCTCTTATATGCGTGATTACCTATAGCCTCATATTTCTTCTTCGAATCTTTGGTTTAGTTAGGGCAATTAGATCGATTTTTATTGACATGGGAAGAGGTGCTTTGTGATGGGTTCGATCTTACGGTGCTTGATCCCAGTGACAGAAGAGGAACCGACATGTATGTACCGTTGATATTAAGGATAACAAGATGCGGTCTATTTCTACATAAATAGATCTTGTCTACATCATGTCCTCGTTCTTATTGCATTACTCCGTTTCTCCATGAACTTAGTACACTAGATGCATGCTGGATAGCGGTCAATGTGTGGAGTAATAGTAGTAGATGCAGGCAAGAGTCGGTCTACTAATCTTGGACGTGATGCCTATATAATGATCATTGCCTGGATATCGTCATGATTATTTGAAGTTCTATCAATTGCCCAACAGTAATTTGTTTACCCACCGTATGCTATTTTTCTCGAGAGAAGCCACTTGTGAAATCTACGACCCCCAGGTCTCTTCTTTATTATATTTGCCTTCATGATATTTTTTTATTTGCTTTTATTTTCAGATCTATTAATCCAAAAATACAAAAATACCTTGCTGCAATTTTTATTTATTTATTTCATCTCGCATTTCCGCAAGATCTATTTATCCAATCTACTACAATTTTACCTATCTTTTTAAATGTGAGGGATTGACAACCCCTCTCTTACGTCAGGTTGCAAGTATTTGTTCTTTGTGTGCAGGAGTTGTTTACGTGGTGTTGTGTGTTTCTCTTACTGTTTGATAACATTGGTCTCATCACTGAGGGAAATACCTACCGTAGTTGTGCTGCATCATCCCTTCCTCTTTGGGGAAATACTGACATAGTTCAAGCCGCATTAGTGGTCACGGATGGCGATGCCTCCGAGGAGTCAATTAGGCTTGATTTATCAGATATGTGTGAATCAGAGTGGGACTGGTAGGTTACAATGATTCATCGGTCGAAACTGCTTTTCGGTGGTGTACCCATCCAAGCAGGCTTTGAGGATGGCGCAAAAAGGTGGCACGATTACCTTGCCGATCAGCGGGCACAAAGCCGAGGTGGGGGAGCCATTCACAGAAGCATACGCCGTCTCATGGCTGCAGGAATGTCATGTAAGGATCTTGGGCATCCCTAACCGGCTCCGCCAAGTCCCGCTCATCAAGGAGTTCCTCCGGGGCGTTGGCAAGGCGGTGGTGGTGGATGAACTGACTATTTTGCGGCCGGATTTGGGTGGGCTGATGGATGCCCCGTGAGAGCGAAAATCTGGTGCAGAGACCCGACCAAGATCAATGGGATGTCTGGAATCTTCGCGACCTCAGCGGCTTCATGATGAGGGTGGTTCGCAAGTCGGGGGGTCCATTGGCTCCACTACCCCCACCCCCTTCTCCACCGTTACACCCTACTGATGACGAGCAAGATGGTGATGAGGAGGAGTCGGCCCCTAATCTCAACACTGCTGATTGGGATGCGGCAGGCAGCAATTGAAGGCGGTGACTACTGGCGGTGCCTCCTCAGCGGCAGTGGTGTCTTCAGGCCTGGCTGGGCACGCTGCATCGTTGGCGGTCCAGGATGTGGTTGCTACCTTCGACGTGCCAGTGCAGGGACCGACCATCGTCTTTCCGACTATGGATACACCGCGGATGTTGTGGTGCGAGTCCATTCCTCCTATGCTGGAGGTCGACCAGTATGGGTCCAATCTCTCGAATGTTGACCTGGCGTGCAGTGCATCCTCATCCCCCATCTCGAAGAAGTTGTGCGCCTGCCGATCCTCAGGAGGGGAGATAGAGATCGGAGGCGGGCGCCCTGTGGGCTCTGGCATCACGGCTGAGTCACCTATCCAGAGCATGACCTCGACCCCCTGTTCAGCCACTCCTTGCTCATCACCACTGGTTCGATCTGCAGCCTCCATGTCAACACAGGTGGGAGCTACACTCTCGGCTAGGGCGATCGCCGTCTCGCCAGTCCGCCTCGACAACTGCTTCCAGGGTGAGGACTTCACCGACAACCTCATGCCCGTCGAAGAATGCATGGCGGCCTTTGAAAGCATCCGCGATGACTAGGAGCAAAACCCAGTGTAGGACATGGCCGTGACCCCGGGTACAAGTGGGCATGGCGGCGGGCGGCAAGGACTGCTCAAGGGCGTCTGGGGCATCCCCTCGTCCCAAGCCTCACGTACAAGCACGAGGTCGGCGGGTTCCAAGGCCTCCAAGATGATGGACAAGGCCATGTCTCTCAAGGCCAACAAAGCCATGCAAGGTATAACCTCCAAAACCATCACCCACTCTGTGTCATCCTTCAAGGTTCCCTTGCTTCGAATGCACACCTACTACGTCCGGCCAAGGAGAGCAGTGTGATCTTGGGATCCGAGGAGCGATCCCCATTAGAGGTGTTGGAATGCTTCCATGCACAAGAGGACGCACATGGCAGGATAGCCATCACTCGGCGGGACCTGGAACGCATCAGGCTGGCCGAGGCTTGCGCACAGGATCCTAATGATCACGCCAGGGAGAAGGTTGTGTCGCCGGGTCATGCAGCCTCGGGTTGTGGTAGAGGGATGGGCCTTGGCTGTGGGAGAGGAAGAAGAATCACAGGTCTGGTGGACCAAACAAACAAAAGGGCAGGGGCCCGGTCCCCCATAGGGACCCAATGAGGGGCATCATCTAGAACTTGAGAGGGTTAGGTCAACGGGACAGAAGATGACAACTGATCCAATACATCCATAACCAACGCCTCGATTTTGTCGGGCTTAAGGAGACCACTCATGCATCCTTCTCGCAGATTGAGTTAGACTCCTTGGTGGGAGCTCTCCCGTTCCATTGGGAATGGGTTCCAACGAATGGTCGACCGGGAGGGATTCTAGCCGGGGTGAATAAAGACACATTCGATGTGATCTCATTCTCTAGGGGGGAGTTCTTCTTGGCGGTAGATTTGCTCCAACGCAATAATAATTTTAGATGGGAGTTAGTGGTGGTGTATGGGCCGGCATATCACGCTAGATCTCGGGACTTCTCGAGGGAAATCTTCTTGACGATCTTGAATACAACAAACCCGGTTGCCATCGGGGGGACTTTAATTTAATTTGGTTGGTGGAGGACAAGAGTAATCAAATAACTAATGACCAAGGATTGGTAGACTCGTTTAATGAGTGGGTGGCGGATTTGGCACTTATCGAAGTACACCGGGCGGGGGCTAGCTTTACTTGGACTAACAACCAAGACAACCCAATTCGGTAAGTATTAGATCGAGTTCTTGTCTCCATGGATTGGGGGAAAAAATTCCTAGCATGTTCTCTTATGGCAGAAACTCGGTTGGGATTGGATCACTTCCCTCTCATTCTTCGGTCCGGGGAGAGCAATCGCATAATCCCTAAATGTTTCTTCTTTGAGAAGCAATGGCTTATCCAATCGGGTTTTTCTAAGAAGATCACCCGCATTTGGGGCGAGGCTAGGGCAAATAGACCTCAACGATAGGGCCCTTTATGTGACACGTTGGACGAGTGGCAACACTGTATTCGTCAAGCCCGACATTACTTGGGAGGGTGGGGAGCTAATATTGGGAGTGATCTGATGCGACGAAAGGCAAATTTATTAGAAGAAATAAAACGGATAGACTATCAAGTGGACAATGTGGGCCTATCGCATGATTAGTGGGCATGTCGGTACGCGTTGGAGGATGAGATGATATTTGTACTGACATGTGAGGAGATGTATTGGCAAAAGAGAGGGCAACAAAGGTGGTTTGTAAAAGGGGATGCTAGCACGAAATTTTTCCATGCCGTGGCAAACGGTCGGCGGCAGAGATGCACAATTAGGTCCCTTAGCGAAGGGGATATAATCTACTCTGGGGAGGTACAGCTTAGAACTCATATTGATGGGTTTTATAGATAGTTGTTGGGAACCACATCAGGGATGCCGCTTCTCTTGGCCTAAATATGTGGGGGCCTCAATGGAAGGTGACGAGGGACTATAACTGCACACCGGTGTGCCCCTTTACTCTTGTTTAGGTGACTGACAACCTAAATAACATGAGGGTAAATATGGCAACGGGCCCCGACGTGTTCCAGGTAATCTTGTATAAAATTCTGGGATTTAGTGGGACCACAGTTCTTTAACCTATTGCGGGAGTTAACCCTCTGTAGAATTGACGTCAAACGTTTAAATTATGGGGCACTGGCATTACTTCCTAAGGTCCAGGGGCAGACAATATTAGCCAGTACCGCCCAATAACGTTAATAAATGTCAGTTTTCAGCTACTGGCTAAGGGGTTTGCGACCCGGCTATCACCAGTGGCAAATAAAATCATTGACCCACACCAGACGACTTTTATTCGGGGGCAAAGTATATTTGACGGGATTGCGGTCTTGCACGAGGTCCTACATGTGATCAAAACAACTAAGGAAGAGGTGTTCATCCTTAAAATATACTTTGAGAAGGTATACGATAGAGTGTGGTGGGAAGTTTTGGAGGAGGTACTTAAGGCGAAAAGCTTTGACCACCTTTGCATTAGCTGGATACGGCAGCTGGTCCAAGGGGGGCAGACGGCAGTTAATATTAATGGAGAGGTGGGGGCATACTTCTGAAGTAAGCAAGGGGTTCGGCAGGGGGATCGTATATGCCCGGTTTCGTTTAACATATTGGCCGACGCACTTTCATCAATTCTCGATCACGCCAAGGTAGCGGGGCATATCTCCGGGGTGGCTTTGGGTATTATCCTCGGAGGGATATCACATCTCCAGTACGCAGATGGCACACTTATATTCATAAAAAATTCAGAGAATGAATTATGAATCTTAAATTCTTGTTGATGTGCTTCGAGGAGATGTCGGGTTTAAAAATTAAGTTTGCGAAGAGTGAGGCGATTATCACGGGCGGCGACCTTGAATCTCAACTTCGAGCAGCGCACATGATGAACTGCGAATTGGGCTCGATCCCAATCAAATACTTAGGCATGTCAATCTCATTGAGGGCGATAACAATGGGTGAGCTCCAACCAGTGGTGGAAAAAACAACGACGGGGGTGGAGCCATGGCAGGGTAAGTTATTGGCCTCTAGGGGACGGCTGGTACTCATAAACATGGCAGTGATCGGTTTGTATCTTCTTCAAGACGGGATTCACGACAAACTTAATAAGGTGTGGTCTTGTTTCTTCTGGGCAAAGGAGAATGGGAAGCAGTGATACCATATGATAAGCTGGGATAATATCTGTCAACCTAAATAGGTTGGCGGTTTGGGGTGATAAATACCAAAGTCATGAATTGGTGTATCATGACAAACTGGGCATGGAAAATATTAACTGGGCAGGGAGGCCTTTGCTAAGATATATTTACTACCAAATATTTGGTCCAGGGTGGTGTGGACTTTAGACGAAACATTAAAATGTCTTAGTTTGCGAGGGATATTTGGAAAGTGCAACCTTTATTGCGATTGGGTACCAAGTTTACCATTCATGATGGTAAGGCCGCGTGTTTCTAGACCAATATCTGGTGTGGGGAGGACCAGTTGTCAGTGGCATTCCCAGCACTATTTGCCATTGCTACTAACCAAAACACTAAGGTGGCGGAAGTGTGGAGACTTGGGCAGTGGGCACCCCAGTTTCGACGTTCACTAGGTGAGGCGGAAAACACGGAATGGGATGGCCTTCGTGATCAATTGCAAGGGAAACGGCTGGGGCAAGGAAATGATGAAGTTGCCTCGCGCTTGGAGCCATGTGGTCTCTTCTCCACTGGATCTCTGTATAGAGAGATTTTCAAATCACTAACACCTTGTGACATGTCTGGGATTTGGAAGGCCCGGCTTCCGGCGAAAATAAAAATATTCCTTTGGAAAGTGGCATGTAATCGAATCACTAGCGGGGACCAGGTGCAAAAGAGAAGAGGCTCGGGTGATGGCAACTGCATCTTGTGTGGCGAGCATGAAGACCGGGACCACATCCTATTTAGATGTACCATGGCTTGATTCGTATGGAGCTCGGTTAGAGACGTAACGGGATCAACGTGCAACCCAAGTGGGTTTTCGCATTTCTATAGAATGGTATCGTCCACTACCGGACGAGATAGACGGCTAGCCTGGTTAGGATTTGGTGCTATGGCCTGGTCATTATGGACCACGAGCAACAAAGGCGTTGATACAGGGACAATACATCAAACATCCGACTAATCTGCTATACAAATTAGTGTCTATCTTGCAGCTGTGGAAGCCACTAGCAAAGGTGCAAGACCGAAGGCACGTGGAGGAGCTCGCCTCAAGGGTGCGGGGAAAGTGTACTGAGCTGCGTCGATCGACACAGGGGACATCACTGACATGACGTCGCCCCTTGCTACCATGAGAGCCTAGACTCCTTACTACCGTTGTGTCGCTTGGTCCCACCTACGGGCATGTATCACATGTATCTTTGTCTTTTTCTTCTACGTCGTCGTACTCTGCCAGACTTGTTGAATTCGTAACGGAAGGCCGGGCAAGCGCCTCCTTTCTATAAAAATGGTGCACACGAAACAAACACCATTAGAGGACTGATGGGAGAGGTTAGAGAGTAATAAAGTGAAGTGCATTGGAATTTTCAAAGGAAAATTAAAATGAGGTTTGAATTGATATTTAAGTTCCTATGGAATAAGGGCATAGGAAAGGACTCCATTTGAATTTGGTAACCCTAGCAAGTCCTGTGATCCAAAGGGTTTCCATAGGAAGAAGATCCTTGTAATTCAAATCCTCCAAAGTCCCACAATCCAAATTCCAAAGTGACCCAATTCATCAGGAAACCTTTTTTCTGACAACGGATTCCAAAGTGACCCAATCCATGATGGCAGAAAACCTCCATGGCCATATGCTCCAGCCGGGTAGACGCCATCATAAAAATTTCCCTGCATACATGCATAAATAATCCGCACAAGAGATGAAACACATTTTTTATAAAACAAGCACATCATTCCTGGTAAGCAATAGAGCCCAATATAAGTGTCGGGGGTTGGGTGCGACATATGCCAAAGGATGGCTTATCATGGTGGGAGCGAGTAGAACGTCGCCGGTGCCCGGAAGCGGATGAGGCGTAGACACGAATGCCGGCGTACTTTACCCAGATGCAGGGCTCTCCTAGGAGATAACACCCCTACTCCTGCTCTGCGGGGTCTCCGCATGATCACTAAGGCTCAAGTGAATACACAAGTGCTCCTTGAGCTGTATGCTGGAGGTAGGAGAAGGCAAGGCTAGCTCTTCCCTTTCCTCTATGATCTGGTCTAACTCTTACCGGTTTGGAACCCTTTGCATGGGTGCCCCGGGGGGGGGGGGTTATATAGGCCTACCCCCCAGGGGTACATTGGTAATCCGGCCGGGCTGGGCCTGACTGTCAGTCTCTCGTGTGCCGGCTTCTCCGCCGGCTGCTGGGGCCCGCCGACTGGTGGGTCCCGCCGACTGGCGAGGTTCGGGCCGACAGGCCGTACCCGCCACTCCCGGGCTTGTCGGCGGCTGATCACTGTAGTCGCATTTCTAATAACGCAGGCTTGGTCGGGGGGTCATGGCTACAGACCCGCCGCCTGGCGGGCGATGACTGTAGCCACTCCCTATCTTGTCTGGTTGATGGCGCGTGGGCCCCGAGGGAGGGGCCGACCGACTCCTAGAGGCCAACCTCCTCGGTCTCGACCGGTAGGGCTCTTTGCCGTCTTCGGACTCTCGGCGATCTTGGGGCCCGTCGTCCTTGGGTCTGCAGACAGGTCGTCGTGGGGAACAGGACTCACCCACTCTGGGTGATGTCGAGGAAGCGGTGGCAATGATGTCGCGAGGGTGGAGATCTCCGCCGATACGGGGCACTGTGGCCATGCTTGCCTGATTTGGAGGAGGGGATGGGCTGTACTGTAGCCACTCCCCGTCCCGTCCTCCCGACGAGGGCACAGGCTCGGTAGGTGTCGCGGGCCGACTCCCTGGAGCCGGCTTCTCTGGAAGTCGCCAAGCGGGAGTCGGCTTGACTCATCCTTGCATTCAGGACTCGGCCGCCTATGGGAAGCCGGCCACTCCTTCAGTCGGCTTCCAGAAGGCGGCACCTCACCTCGTCGTCTTGAGGGGCGCTGTCAGCCCTGATGCCTTGAAAGATCCTGGGTCTCGGGTTAGCCTACCCGTGGCCCAGTACTCCGACAGTAGTCCCAGAAGCTGGTGAGGCGCCGCGGACGATTGGTCAAGGAGCCTCAGCAGTTTCCTTCTCCCGTCGTCCGTCTTCTGCCAAGCCGACCGGTTGGAGTCGGCCTCGCCCCAACCCATCTTGACCAATCTTTTGAACGCCTCGGCGGGAGCCAAATGGCGTACCAGCGAAGCCTCCGTGCCACCGCCCGTCCCAGGCCTGTCATGTGGTGGCGTGCGGTCGGGCCAGTCTGCCCGCTTACGCATGCGATGGGACACGTCTTCGGACCGGGCCTGCCACTGCCCTCCTCGGCTTTCGAGCGGATCCGCTACGGCCGAGGCGGGCGGTTGAGATTCCCACGAAGTTACTGCGCGCAGTAACTCGCGTGGTGAGGATCGTGGGGGCGTGGGGTAACGGCGCAGTTAATCCCACGCCGCCTCGGCCGCGGCGAGGGTCTATAAGTAGGCGGGGAGGGGAGCGGCAGGGGCGTCGTCCCCCTCCTCATTGCCTCCTCTTTCTTGCGTCTTCCTCCTTCTTCCTCTCGCCGCGCTTTTAAGCTTCGCCGGCGTCGCGGCGACCCGTTCCCGATGAGCTCCTCTTCCACCGCCACGCCCCCACGGTGCGCTCCGGGGAGTGGAACGGCTACGAGTTTCACGAAGACCACATCGACTTCCTCCGCAAGACGCGTCGGTTGCCTCGCGAGGAATTCGTGAAGGTCCGCCTCACGCCAGAGAGAGAAATCTCGCCGGTGCCGGAGGAGGGCGAGCGGGTCGTCCTCCGCTCACACTGCCTACGCGGCCTTGGTCTGCCGGCGAGCGGCTTCTTCCGCTCCTTCCTCGAGTTCTACGGACTCCAGCCGCACCACCTCACTCCGAACATGGTGGTGTTGCTGTCCGCCTTCGTCACTCTATGCGAAGGCTTCCTCGGCGTCCTTCCCACCCTCGAGCTATGGGGGGAGTTCTTCTACACCAAGCTTGGCACCCACGTCGCCGGCGTGCCGGCTCAGTGCGGCGCATTTATCGCGGTGCGGAGGACGGGGGCTGACAACCCGTTTCCCCCCATCACGCTGATAAAGTCGGTGAAGATGTGGCAGCAGTCGTACTTCTACGTGAAGAGCGTCTTGGAGGGCGATCGGGTCAACTCGCTGTTGCGGCGTAGCGGCGCGCTGGGAGACAGCCCAACTGGTCGTAACGGGCCAGGACGCTGACGCTCGCTGGAGCCGCCGCCGTTGCCCGACTCCGAGTGATGACGCAGTCGGAGGGCCTGACCGGGCCCGACTTGCTAGCCGCCTTCGTGGTGCGCATATTGGCTCCTACATATTCTACGAAGATCTTTATCGGTTAAACCGCATAACAACATATGTTGTTCCCTTTGTCATCGGTATGTTACTTGCCCGAGATTCGATCGTATGTATAATCATACCTAGTTCAATCTCGTTACTGGCAAGTCTCTTTACTCGTTCCGTAATGCATCATCTTGCAACTAACTCATTAGTCACATTGCTTGCAAGGCTTATAGTGATGAGCATTACCGAAAGGGCCCAGAGATACCTCTCCGATACACGGAGTGACAAATCCTAATGTCAATCTATCCCAACTCAACAAACACCATCGGAGACACCTGTAGAGCATCTTTATAATCACCCAGATACGTTGTGACGTTTGATAGCACACTAAGTGTTCCTCCGGTATTCGGGAGTTGCATAATCTCATAGTCATAGGAACATGTATAAGTCATGAAGAAAGCAATAACAATAAACTAAACGACCATAGTGCTAAGCTAGCGGATGGGTCTTGTCCATCAAATCATTCTCTAATGATGTGATCCCATTCATCAAATGACAACACATGTCTATGGTCAGGAAACTTAACCATCTCTGATTAACGAGCTAGTCTAGTAGAGGCATACTAGGGACACTCTGTTTGTCTACGTATTCACACATGTACTAAGTTTTTGGGTTAATACAATTCTAGCATGAATAATAAACATTTATCATGATATAAGGAAATATAAATAACAAATTATTATTGCCTCTAGGGCATATTTCCTTCGGTAATGATTCTAACACCCATGGAGTCTTGGTGCTGATCATGTTTTGCTTGTGAGAGAGGCTTAGTCAACAGGTCTGCAACATTCAGATTTGTATGTATTTTGCAAATCCCTATGTCTCCCTACTTGACTTGATCGCGGATGGAATTGAAGTGTCTCTTGATGTGCTTGGTTCTCTTGTGAAATCCAGATTCCTTTGCCAAGGCAATTGCACCAGTATTGTCACAAAAGATTTTCATTGGACCCGATGCACTAGGTATGACACCTAGATCGGATATGAACTCCTTCATCCAGACTCCTTCATTTGCTGCTTCCGAAGCAGCTATGTACTCCGCTTCACACGTAGATCCCGCCACGACGCTTTGCTTAGAACTGCACCAACTGACAGCTCCACTGTTCAATATAAATACGTATCCGGTTTGTGACTTAGATTCATCTGAATCAGTGTCAAAGCTTTCATCGACGTAACCATTTACGACGAGCTCTTTTTCACCTCCATAAATGAGAAACATATCCTTAGTCCTCTTTAGGTATTTCAGGATGTTCTTGACCGATGTCCAGTGATCCACTCCTGGATTACTTTGGTAACTCCCTACTATACTTATAGCATGACACACATCAGGCCTGGTACACAGCATTGCATACATGATAGAATCTATAGCTAAGGCATAGGGAATGACTTTCATTTTCTCTCTATCTTCTGCAGTGGTCGGGCATTGAGTCTTACTCAACTTCACACCTTGTAACACAGGCAAGAACCCTTTCTTTGACTCATCCATTTTGAACTTCTTCAAAATCTTATCAAGGTATGTGCTTTGTGAAAGTCCAATTAAGCGTCTTGATCTATCTCTACAGATCTTGATGCCCAATATGTAAGCAGCTTCACCGAGGTCTTTCATAGAAAAACTTTTATTCAAGTATCCCTTTATGCTATCCAGAAATTCTATATCATTTCCAATCAACAATATGTCATCTACATATAATTAGAAACGCTACATAGCTCCCACTCACTTTCTTGTAAATACAGGCTTCTCCAAAAGTCTGTATAAAACCATATGCTTTGATCACACTATCAAAACGTTTATTCCAACTCCGAGAGGCTTGCACCAGTCCATAAATGGATTGCTAGAGCTTGCACACTTTGTTAGCACCCTTTGGATCGACAAAACCTTTTGGTTGCATCATATACAACTCTTCTTCTAGAAATTCATTCAGGAATGCAGTTTAGACGTCCATTTGCCAAATTTCATAATCATAAAATGCGACAATTGCTAACATGATTCGGACAGACTTAAGCATCGCTACGGGTGAGAAAGTCTCATCGTAGTCAATTCCTTGAACTTGTCGAAAACCTTTCACAACAAGTCGAGCTTTGTAGACAGTAACATTACCGTCAGCGTCAGTCTTCTTCTTGAAGATCCATTTATTCTCTATGGCTTGCCGATCATCAGGCAAGTCAACCAAAGTCCATACTTTGTTCTCATACATGGACCCCATCTTAGATTTCATGGCCTCAAGCCATTTCGCAGAATCTGGGCTCATCATCGCTTCCTCATAGTTCGTTCGTCATGGTCTAGTAACATGACGTCCAGAACAGGATTACCGTACCACTCTGGTGCGGATCTTATTTTGGTTGACCTACAAGGTTCGGTAGTAACTTGATTAGAAGCTTCATGATCATCATTATTGGCTTCCTCACTAATTGGTGTAGGAATCACTGGAACTGATTTCTGTGATGAACTACTTTCTAATGAGGGAGCAGGTACAATTACCTCATCAAGTTCTACTTTCTTCCCACTCACTTCTTTCGAGAGAAACTCCTTCTCTAGAAAGGATCCATTCTTAGCAACGAATATCGTACCTTGGGATCTGTGATAGAAGGTGTATCCAACAGTCTCCTTTGGGTATCCTATGAAGACGCATTTCTTCGATTTGAGTTCGAGCTTATCAGGTTGAAGCTTTTTCACATAAGCATCGCAGCCCCAAACTTTAAGAAACAACAACTTGGGTTTCTTGCCAAACCACAGTTCATATGGTGTCATCTCAACGGATTTAGATGGTGCCCAATTTAACGTGACTGCAGCCGTCTCTAAAGCATAACCTCAAATGATAGCGGTAAATCAGTAAGAGACATCATAGATTGCACCATATCTAATAAAGTGCGGTTACGACGTTCGGACACACCATTACGTTGTGGTGTTCTGTGTGGCGTGAGTTGTGAAACCATTCTGCATTGTTTCAAATGAAGGCCAAACTCGTAACTCTAATATTCATCTCCATGATCAGATCATAGAAACTTTATTTTCTTGTTACGATGATTTTCCACTTCACTCTGAAATTCTTTGAACTTTTCAAATGTTTCAGACTAATATTTCATGAAGTAAATTTACCCATATCTGCTCAAATCATCTGTGAAGGTCAAAAAATAACGATATCCGCCGCGAGCCTCAACACTCAGCGGACCGCATACATCAGTATGTATTATTTCCAACAAGTTTGTAGCTCGCTCCATTGTTCCGGAGAACGGAGTTTTAGTCATCTTGCCCACGAGGCATGGTTCACAAGCATCAAGTGATTCCAAAAGCCCATCAGCATGGAGTTTCTTCATGCGCTTTACACCAATATGACCTAAACGGCGATTACCACAAATAAGTTGCACTATCATTATTAAACTTATATCTTTTGGCTTCAATACTATGAATATGTGTATCACTACTATCGAGATTCAACAAAAATAGACCACTCATCAAGGGTGCATGACCCATAAAAGATATTACTCATATAAATAGAACAACCATTATTCTTTGATTTAAATGAATAACCCTCTCGCATCAAACAAGATCCAGATATAATGTGCATGCTTAACGCTGGCACCAAATAACATTTATTCAGGTCTAAAACTAATCCCGAAGGTAGATGTAGAGGTAGCATGCTGAAGGCGATCACATCGACTTTGGAACCATTTCCCACGTGCATCGTCACCTCGTCCTTAGCCAATCTTCGCTTAATGCGTAGCCCCTGTTTTGAGTTGCAAATATAAGCAACAGAACCAGTATCAAAGACCCAGGCGCTACTACGAGCATTAGTAAGGTACACATCAATAACATGTATGTCAAATATATCTTTCACTTTACCATCCTTCTTATCCGCCAAATACTTGGGGCAGTTCCACTTCCAGTGACCTGTCCCTTTGAAGTAGAAGCACTCAGTCTCAGTCTTAGGTCCAGACTTGGGCTTCTTCACTTGAGCAACAACTTGTTTGCCGTTCTTCTTGAAGTTCCCCTTCTTCCCTTTGCCATTTTTCTTGAAACTAGTGGTCTTGTTGACCATCAACACTTGATGCTCCTTCTTGATTTCTACCTCCGCAGCCTTTAGCATCGTGAAGAGCTCGGGAATCGTCTTATCCATCCCTTGCATATTATAGTTCATCACGAAGATTTTGAAGCTTGGTGGCAGTGATTGAAGAACTCTGTCAATGACACTATCAACCAGAAGATTAACTCCCAGTTGAGTCAAGTAATTGTGGTACCCAGACATTTTGAGTATATGTTCACTGACAGAACTATTCTCCTCCATTTTGCAGTTGTAGAACTTATTGGAGACTTCATATCTCTCAATCCAGGCATTTGCTTGAAATATGAACTTCAACTTCTGGAACATCTCATATGCTCCATGACGTTCAAAACGTCCTTGAAGTCCCGGTTCTAAGCCGTAAAGCATGGCACACTGAACTATCGAGTAGTCATCAGCTTTGTTCTGCCAGGCGTTCATAACATCCGGCGTTGCTCCTGCAACGGGTCTTGCACCTAGCGGTGCTTCCAGGATGTAATTCTTCTGTGCAGCAATGAGAATAATCCTCAAGTTACGGACCCAGTCTGTGTAGTTGCTACCATCATCTTTCAACTTAGCTTTCTCTAGGAACACATTAAAATTCCAAGGAACAGTAGCACGGGCCATTGATCTACAACAACATAGACATTCCAAATACTATCGGTACTAAGTTCATGATAAATTAAAATTCAATTAATCATATTACTGAAGAACTCCCACTTAGATAGACATCCCTCTAATCATCTAAGTGATCACGTGATCCATATCAACTAAACCATGTCCGATCATCACGTGAGATGGAGTAGTTTTCAATGGTAAACATCACTATGTTGATCATATCTACTATATGATTCACGCTCGACCTTTCGGTCTCAGTGTTTCGAGGCCATATCTGCATATGCTAGGCTCGTTAAGTTTAACCTAAGTATTCTGCATGTGCAAAACTGGCTTGCACCCGTTGTATGTGAACGGAGAGCTTATCACACCCGATCATCACGTGGTGTCTCGGCACGACGAACTGTAGCAATGGTGCATACTCAGGGAAAACACTTGTACCTTGAAATTTAGTGAGAGATCATCTTATAATGCTACCGCCGAACTAAGCAAAATAAGATGCATAAAGGATAAACATCACATGCAATCAATATAAGTGATATGATATGGCCATCATCATCTTGTGCCTTTGATCTCCATCTCCAAAGCACTGTCATGATCACCATCGTCACCGGCTTGACACCTTGATCTCCATTGAAGCATCGTTGTTGTCTCGCCAACTATTGCTTCTACGACTATCGCTACCGCTTAGTGATAAAGTAAAGCAATTACATGGCGATTGCTTTTCATACAATAAAGCAACAACCATAAGGCTCCTACCAGTTGCCGATAACTTTTACAAAACATGATCATCTCATACAACAATTTATATATCATCATGTCTTGACCATATCACATCACAGCAAGCCCTGCAAAAACAAGTTAGACGTCCTCTACTTTGTTATTGCAAGTTCTACGTGGCTGCTACGGGCTTAGCAAGAACCGTTCTTACCTACGCATCAAAACCACAATGATTTTTCGTCAAGTGTGATGTTTTAACCTTCAACAAGGATCGGGCGTAGTCACACTCGATTCAACTAAAGTTGGAGAAACAGACACCCACTAGCCACCTGTGTGCGAAGCATGGCGGTAGAACCAGTCTCATGAATGCGGTCATGTAATGTCAGTCTAGGCTGCTTCATCCAACAATACCGCCGAATCAAAGTATGACATGTTGGTAAGAAGTATGACTATTATCGCCTACAACTCTTTGTGTTCTACTCGTGCATATAACATCTACGCATAGACCTGGCTCGGATGCCACTGTTGTGGAACGTAGTATTTCAAAAAAATCCTATGATCACGCAAGATCTATCTAGGAGAAGCATAGCAACGAGCGGGGAGAGTGAGTCCACGTACCCTCGTAGACCAAAAGCGGAACCGTTTTATCAACGTGGTTGATGAAGTCGTACGTCTTCACGATCCGACCGGTCCTAGCACCGAACGCATGGCACCTCCGTTTTTAGCACACGTTCAGCTCGATGACGTCCCTCGTACTCTTGATCCAGTTGAGGCCGAGGGAGAGTTTTGTCAGCACGACGGTGTGGCGATGATGATGATGAAGTTACGGTAGCAGGCTTCGCTAAGCACTATGACGATATGACCGAGGTGTGTTTACGTGGAGGGGGCACCGCTGCGGCTAAAAAATCAAGTTGTGTGTTCTAGGGTGCCCCTCCCCATGTATATAAAGGAGGGAGGGAGGAGGAGGCCGGCTGATACGTCTTCAATGTATCTATAATTTTTTATTGTTCCATGCTATTATATTATCTGTTTTAGATGTTTAATGGGCTTTAATATGCTCTTTTATATTATTTTTGGGACTAACCTACTAACCTAGTTTCTGTTTTTTTTCCTTTTTTTGAGTTTTATAGAAAAGGAATACCAAACGGAGTCCAATTGACGTGCCAATTTTTGATGATTTTTTCTGGACCAAAAGAAGCACCCGGAGTAAAAGACTTGGGCCAGAAGAGTCCCGAGCCATCCACGAGGGTGGAGGGCGCGCCCTACCCCCCTGGGCGCGCTCGCTATCTCGTGGATGACTCGGAGACCCCCCGTGACGTAAGACCGACGCCAAAAATTTCTATAAATACAGAAACCCCCGAAAAGAAACCAAGATCGGGAGTTCCGCCGCCGCAAGCCTCTGTAGCAACCAAAAACCAATCGAGACCCTGTTCCAGCACCCTGCCGGAGGGGGGATCCATCACCGGTGGGCATCTTCATCATCCCGGCGCTCTCCATGACGAGGATGGAGTAGTTCACCCTCGGGGCTGAGGGTATGTACCAGTAGCTATGTGTTTGATCTCTCTCTCTCTCTCTCTCGTGTTATTGAGGTGATACGATCTTGATGTATCGCGAGCTTTGCTATTATAGTTGGATCTTATGATGTTTCTCCCCCTCTACTCTCTTGTAATGGATTGAGTTTTCCCTTTGAAGTTATCTTATCGGATTGAGTCTTCAAGGATTTGAGAACACTTGATGTATGTCTTGCATGTGCTTATCTGTGGTGACAATGGGATATCACGTGATTCACTTGATGTATGTTTTGGTGATCAACTTGCAGGTTCAGTGACCTTGTGAACTTATGCATAGGGGTTGCTTTGCGTTTTCGTCTTGACTCTCGATTAGAAACTTTGGGGCACTCTTTGAAGTTCTATGTGTTGGTTGTATAGATGAATCTGAGATTGTGTGATGCATATCATATAATCATACCCACGGATACTTGAGGTGACATTGGAGAATCTAGGTGACATTAGGGTTTTGGTTGATTTGTGTCTTAAGGTGTTATTCTAGTACGAACTCTATGATAGATCGAACAGAAAGAATAGCTTCATGTTATTTTACTACAGACTCTTGAATAGATCGATCAGAAAGGATAACTTTGAGGTGGTTTCGTACCCTACCATAATCTCTTCGTTTGTTCTCCGCTATTAGTGACTTTGAAGTGACTCTTTGTTGCATGTTGAGGGATAGTTATGTGATCCAATTATGTTATTATTGTTGAGAGAACTTGCACTAGTGAAAGTATGAACCCTAGGCCTTGTTTCCTAGCATTGCAATACCGTTTACGCTCACTTTTACCACTTGTTACCTTGCTATTTTTATATTTTCAGATTACAAAAACCTATATCTACCATCCATATTGCACTTGTATCACCATCTCTTTGCCAAACTAGTGCACCTATACAATTTACCATTGTATTGGGTTTGTTGGGAACACAAGAGACTCTTTGTTATTTGGTTGCAGGGTTGTTTGAGAAAGACCATCTTCATCCTACGCCTCCCACGGATTGATAAACCTTAGGTCATCCACTTGAGGGAAATTTGCTACTGTCCTACAAACGTCTACACTTGGAGGCCCAACAACGTCTACAAGAAGAAGGTCGTGTAGTAGACATCACCGGCCAAGGGTGGCGCGCCCAAGGGGGGGAGTCCTACTCCAAGTAGGATTCGCCCCCCCCCCCCCCGCCCCTCTTTCCTATTCCTACAAGGAGAAGGGGGAAGGGGAGGATGAGAGAAACCCAAGGGGGGTCGCCCCCAAACCCTAGTCCAATTCAGTTTGGGCTTGGGGGCGTGCCCCCCCACCTGGCTGTGGCCTCCTCTTTTCCACTAGGGCCCATAACGGCCCTTTATTCCCTCGGGGGGTTTGGTTACCCCCCCCCCCCCCCCCGTACTCCGGAAAATACCCGATACTCTTCGGAACCATTCCGGTGTCCGAATATAACCTTTCAATATATCAATCTTTATGTCTCGACCATTTCGAGACTCCTCGTGATGTCCGTGATCTCATCCGGGACTCCAAACAACCTTCGGTACATCAAATCACATAACTCATAATACAAATCGTCATCGAAGGTTAAGCGTGCGGACCCTACGGGTTCGAGAACTATGTAGACATGACCGAGACACATCTCCGGTCAATAACCAGTAGCGGAACCTGGATGCTCATATTGGCTCCTACATATTCTACGAAGATCTTTATCGGTCAAACCGCATAACAACATACGTTGTTCCCTTTGTCATCGGTATGTTACTTGCCCGAGATTCGATCGTCTGTACAATCATACCTAGTTCAATCTCGTTACCGACAAGTCTCTTTACTCGTTCCGTAATGCATCATCTTGCAACTAACTCATTATTCACATTGCTTGCAAGGCTTATAGTGATGAGCATTACCGAGAGGGCCCAGAGATACCTCTCCGATACACAGAGTGACAAATCCTAATCTCGATCTATGCCAACTCAACAAACACCATTGGAGACACCTGTAGAGCATCTTTTAATCACCCAGTTACGTTGTGACGTTTGACAGCACACTAAGTGTTCCTCCGGTATTCGGGAGTTGCATAACCTCATAGTCATAGGAACATGTATAAGTCATGAAGAAAGCAATAGCAATAAACTAAACGATCATAGTGCTAAGCTAACGGATGGGTCATGTCCATCACATCGTTCTCTAATGATGTGATCCCGTTCATCAAATGACAACACATGATTATGGTCAGGAAACTTAACCATCTTTGATTAACGAGCTAGTTTAGTAGAGGCATACTAGGGACACTCTGTTTTGTCTATGTATTCACACGTGTACTAAGTTTCCGATTAATACAATTCTAGCATGAATAATAAACATTTATCATGATATAAGGAAATATAAATAACAACTTTCTTATTGCCTCTCGGGCATATTTCCTTCATGCCTCAGCCGGCCCGTTAGCGATGACCCTCATCTATGATGATGGTCCTGGGTCGGTCAGTAATGAGGGATCAATATTAGTTTCTATTGACATGTGGGTGGTTCTCCGCGGCCGTTATGTTGGCCCTGAGTTGGGAAGGTCTTCACCTTTGTCAAAGCAAACAAACTCCAGCCCTCTCTCACCTATGGCGGTGGTGTTGCTTTATCGAAAAAGGCTTCAGCCCCGCTTTATAAATAAAGCAATCAGCCAAACCGATACATGATGATGAAGAGGCCCTATTACAAAGCAGATCAAGAAGAAACAAGATTACAAAAGAATTCATGCTCTATCACAAAGCAATCTAGACTACCGTAGACTCGCCTCCAAGCGGCGGTGTTGCTTTCAAAGAAGCGTATTCCGTGCTCCATAATAATGCGCAACAATAAAACATCAAAGCATGAAACATTCGATTTGGTCCCGAGTGGGCTAGAAGTATAACCATCCAACCACCCATTGAATCTCAATTTTCTCCTTCCATTTAAGAAAAATAAATAGGACCATGCTACAAATTTGATGTCAGTTTTTTTTCACATGGCAAATCAAACGTTTATTATGAAAAATTACGTGCCATGAGCCTAGCAATTTTAGGATGAATCGATGGTGCTTTACTAGACTGCCACGAGGAGTATAGCCCATAGCGACCTCACGACGCTATTCTGGGAGGACCGATGGTTAGATGGGATGCGGTTCCAGGAACTTTCTCCGTCGTTATATGGCAGGATCCCGCCGCGGTTTAGATCATCCAGACTGGTCGGCTAGGCTATGGAGGATGGATCACGCAGGCGATGGATATTGACCCGAACTTAGGACCGGAGGCACTGCAGGAGTTCCTCTCGCTCTGGCGAGAGAGTTGTCACTTGGGAGCCAACCGAGAATGTGTCGGATGAGATTACATGGTCTGGGAGGCCAATGGAAAGTTCTCGGTACGGTCAGCATATGCAGCTAGATTTTGGGGTAGGGAAGTGATACCTATGACGTATCTCACCTGGAAGTTGCGGGCTCCCTCGCAATGCAGATTCTTTACTTGGCTGGCTCTTCAGGATAGATGCTGGACTTCGGATCGTCTAGCACGGAGAAGATTATCGCACCAAGACGCGTGCCCCTTTTGCGATCGGGAGTAGGAAGCGATTAACCATCCTACTGACACGCATGTTCGCCAGGACGGTGTGGACGGCGATTTGTGAGGCTTTGGGGCGGCCGGAGTGGACGCCGTCCCAACATGACACTCGTGCTTCATGAATATGTGGTAAACAAGGACCTAACAACATGAGCAGGAAGGACCTATACACCATCTTCGTGTTAACAATTTGGGAGCTATGGAAGTACAGGAATGCCATCGTCTTCGAGGATGCACGGCCGTCGATCAAGCAGTTGCTATGTAGAGTAAGGTTAGAAGGTTTGGTGTGGTCGTCGGCTGGCCTACTGAAAGGGATGTAAACCCCTTGTTCAGTACAGTAGCAAGGTGGGAGAGTCGTGAGGAGTAGTGTGTCTTGATGCACTTGTAAACTATAGTGGAGACATTATTTGCCTTTCTTTTTTAATACGTATATGATATGTACACTCGCATATTCGAGAGAAAAAATGTCTTCATCGACAAGCATGGTAAATCATGACATATTCAGTTTTTTTGCCAGGATTTGCCAAGCGCGCGACACATAGTTTGCCATAAAAAAAAGCGTTCGATCTGCGAGGCATTTCTTTTGAATAAATAAGCATCAAGATGAAACGAGAAATCTTCAGCGGTGCGGTCGATGAACAGCACCAAACTATGCACAGACAGGGCTTGAGCGTGGCCTCGTGATTTGCCACGATGTTCAGTCAGAAATCCTCGCAAGAGCATCTAAATCAACAAGATGGCTATATACATCACAAATGCAGAAACGCTGTTTTACCACTCATTTACACAGCACAAGAGAACCTACCAAACACCTGCAAACACTGCATCCAACTACCCAACGACGGCCATCAGGCAGCAGCGACCTCGACGACGACTTCGGCGGCCACCGCCCCGACCACCTCGGCGCGGCAGATGGGGCACAGGCGGCTCTTGCGCAGCCACGAGCCGACGCAGTCGGCGTGGAACCCGTGCTCGCACCGCGGCAGCACCATGCAGCGGTCGCCGGCCATGAACGCCTCCAGGCACACCGCGCACTCGCCGGTGCCGCCTTCTTTGAAGTCGTGGCACGGCAGCTCGCCGAGCTCTTCGGCAGTAAGGCCTGCGTCTTCCTCCGCGTGCTCGGCGACGCGGGCGGTCATGCCCCGCCTCAGCACCCAGAGGACCACGATGATGTGGACGACGAGCATCAGCGTGATGCCTGCCGCGAGCAGGACGGTGGAGAGCACCATGCGCGCTGAGTTCCTTGGCTCTCTAGGTGCCGTACGCTTGTGAGGTGTAAAACTAGCGCAGCGAAGCCGCTGACTAAATATCAGAAAACTTCCGAGCGAGCTCTGACTTTCCAGTGAGGTGTGTTATTGGCCATGCGCTACAGGCTAGACAAGTTGCGACATGCGACTTCAAGTTCGTGATGCCATTACCACATAGTCAGTTCGTCACTAATACCAGGATATATTACTCCCTCCGTTCTAAAATACTTGTCGTGGTACTAAAGCCACGACAAGTATTGTGGACAGAGGAAGTATATGATAAAAAATACATGTCCGGTTTCATAAGCAGTGCATATTCGGCTAGCTTGGTACTAAAACCACGTAAGTAAGATTTTGGAGCAGGAAGAGTATATGATAAAAAAATCCATGTCCGGTTTCATAGGCAGTGCATATTTGGCTAGCTTGGTAGGCCTCGCACAATGCAAAGTGCTTAGAAGAGTGTTTAGAGAAATAAATCCCTTTTTTAAGCACGGACACTTATTTTTGTATAGTAGACACTTAATTAGGCACCTCATTTCTGTATAAATAAACACTAATGTTTAGAAAACATGGTTTATTTTACTAAGTACCTTGTCAATACAATGCCTTTCGACGCCCCTGGTTTTGCAGCCTAGTTGCATGTAGTGGTCAATGGCGTACGTTATGCGGTGTTCATGGCTCGAGCCTCCTAAACAAGAGGGTCCTTATTGTGACTTGCCTTCGGAGTAGTTAACTTTCTAAAGTTTCTGAATCAAGAAGCATATTCTATTCTTTTTGTCTAACTGTCCTGGTCCTATGTTATTTTTGTCCTTTCTTAGGTTTCCGCATACACTTCACAAGTTTTTCAAGCTTGCTTTGACAAATTCATGTCGATGGATAAAACAGTACTTGTACTGCCACGTCATGTACGGATGGAGACTCATCTAGTCATATATGAAGTTCTTTAACCATTGCAATACATCACACGATATGCATTCAAGAGTGGACTTGGATTAGCAAATTTGGTGAGATAATGCTTAGGTTGACATGTTTAACCATAAACAAGTCCAGCATGTAGCAGCGGCCGTGGTGTTGGGTCAGGATTCCAACCATGGAATATACTTCGGCATCAAGATCAAGGCTGAAGTCAAATGCCCTGCCTCTGAATGATTCCATGTCCCTTAGGAATGCAGGATTGTGAAAACATAGGAATGGGAAAAAATGTAGAATTGTGATGTCATGTACTATCATGGAAATCTACAAGGTTAGAAAACAGGGAATTTTTTAAAATGTGCCTTTGGATGGTGCACACGAGATCTCACTAGACATGACGGATCGACGCGGGAGAAATATGGCCGTTGGGGAGAATTCGCCCTGCGCTTGTCCGGCCGTGTCCCCCATCCTCTCGGCAGGGCGCCATCGTTGAAGGGGTGATTCCGGCAGGTGGCGCGTCGGCCAGAGCTGGCGGGGTGCTTCCCTCCGTCGCGGAGGGCAAGGGCGGCGCACCAGGGGGGCGGTTCTGGGTGCTTGCTGCAGAATCGGAGGACGAGGCTGTGACGGAGGCGGCACAGGGAGAGATCACACCGGCCGGCGTGGGCGTTGAAGAGGAGAACCCCACACGACGGGTAAAGCTGAGGGGGTGAAGAAGAGTCGCTAGGGACGTGGGGGTGCTCGGTTGGAGGGGCGGCCGCTGCAGGTGGAGCTGCGGGAGGACGGATCTGCGGTAATCGCGAGGGCTGGGGCGGCGCGCCAGGGTGGAGGAAGGAAGCGGGCTAGACCTTGGTGCGGAGGAGGAAATCCTGCAGGTCTGCGTGGCTACGGGGCCTTTCTTCATCGGCATGAGTGGGGGCGCCTTGGTGGTCGCCATGGTCGCCGGGAAGCGGCATTGCCTCTCTGGGTGCATGAACCTCGACGTCGCCTAGGCTTGCCCCGGTCGAGGGTGGATTGGTCTCGATGTCAGGTCTCCTGAGGGGGAGGACGCGGCGGCGCGGCCACCTCCGGTGTTCTTGCAGGAGAATTTTACGCCGCTCCTTGCAGGGCAGGGGTCAATCGGGGAGCTGTGCGGAGTTAACGAAGGGGCGAGGAGTGTGGGCTACGCCAGGTCACGAGGGGCCGGGCCAGGGCTTGGGCCGCGGTCCATCTTTCGGCTTCATATGTCGAACTTCGTGGCCAGGCCGCCTGCGCCTAGGTCCCATGCGGTGGGCCATGGCCATGTCTGGGTCAGCCCATCTTCTTGTCAGCCCTGTGGCGTGTCGGCCTCCTCATAAGTGCTGGTGGTGCGTTCGGAGAGGGGACAAGACATTCGAGATAGGTTTTCCTGCTGCCCCACGAGACATCAGGAGGTGGGGGCGGAGTGCTCAATTCATTTCGGCGGCGGTGGCACCGGAGTTGGTGGTCAGGGCGAGGCGGATGGAGAATGAGAGTTGGCTGCAGGCACATGGCCGGAACAAGCAGCCTCGGGAGGAGTCGCCGGTAACGGCAGGGGAGCTGGCGCGGGAGCAGGACCTCCAGGAACAACTCTCGACTCATAGGGAGTCACGGTTGAAAGAGCGGCTTGTTGGAGTCGGCGTGTGGATCCGCATCTCGTCGGCGGTCGACATTTGCGGGAGGGACTCCCCTCCTCTTCCACCTCCACCCCCAGGCTTACCTCCCTCCCAGGGTGACATGCGGCCTGCCGGGCGCGGCGGGGGGAGGCGGGGCTTCGGCTGGCGGGGGATACCATGATATGTCTCCAACGTATCTATGATTTTTGATTGCTCCATGCTATTATATATTCTGTTTTGGATGTTTAATGGGCTTATTTATACACTTTTATATTATTTTTGGGACTAACCTATTAACCGAAGGATCAATGCAAATTGCTGTTTTTTTGCCTATTTCAGTGTTTCGCAGAAAAGGAATATCAAACGGAGTCCAAACGGAATGAAACCTTCGAGAGCGTGATATTTCGAACAAACGTGATCCAGAGGACTTGGAGTGGACGTCAAGCAATCAATGAGGAGGCCACGAGGCAGGGGGGCACACCTACCCCCTGGGCGTGCTCTCCACCCTCATGGGCCCCTCGTGGCTCCACCGACCTACTTCTTCCTCCTATATATACCTACGTACCCCGAAACCATCGGAGAGCACCACAAAAACCTAATTCCACCGCCGCAACCTTTTGTACCCGTGAGATCCCATCTTGGGGCCTTTTTTCGGCCTCACGGAGGGGGCATTGATCATGGAGGGCTTCTACATCACCACCATAGCCTCTTCAATAATGTGTGAGTAGTTTACCACAGACCTTCGGGTCCATAGTTATTAGCCAGATGGCTTCTTCTCTCTCTTTGGATCTCAATACAAAGTTCTCCTCGATCTTCTTGGAGTTCTATTCGATGTAACTATTTTTGCAGTGTGTTTGTCGAGATCCGATGAATTGTGGGTTTATGATCAAGATTATCTATGAACAATATTTGAATCTTCTCTGAATTCTTTTATGTATGATTGGTTATCTTTGCAAGTCTCTTCGAATTATCAGTTTGGTTTGGCCTAGTAGATTGATCTTTCTAGCAATGTGAGAAGTGCTTAGCTTTGGGTTCAATCATGCGGTGCTCGATCCCAGTGACAGTAGGGGAAACGACACGTATTGTATTGTTGCCATCGAGGATAAAAAGATGGGGTTTATATCATATTGCTTGAGTTTATCCCTCTACATCATGTCATCTTACCTAATGCGTTCCTCTGTTCTTATGAATTTAATACTCTAGATGCATGCTGGATAGCGGTTGATGTGTGGAGTAATAGTAGTAGATGAAGGCAGGAGTCGGTCTACTTTTCACGGACATGATGCCTATATACATGATCATGCCTAGATATTCTCATAATTATGCACTTTTCTCTCAATTGCTCGACAGTAATTTGTTCACCCACCGTAATACTTATGCTATCTTGAGAGAAGCCACTAGTAAAACCTATGGCCCCCGGGTCTATTTTCCATCATATTAATCTCCCGTCAACGAGCTATTTCTGGCACCGTTTACTTTGCAATCTTTACTTTTACTCTTTATCATAAAAATACCAAAAATATTATCTTATCATCTCTATCAGATCTCACTTTTGCAAGTGTCCGTGAAGGGATTGACAACCCCTTTATCGCGTTGGTTGCAAGGTTCTTATTTGTTTGTGTAGGTACGAGGGACTTGCGTGTGGCCTCCTACTGGATTGATACCTTCGTTCTCAAAAACTGAGGGAAATACTTACGCTACTTTGCTGCATCACCCTTTCCTCTTCAAGGGAAAAACCAACGCATGCTCAAGAGGTAGCAGACCACAATCAATGGAGATGGGACGGGGACCGACGGTCGCGGGACAGTGAGGGTGATCATGCCCGGTTGGCGCGGAGGGCGCAATCTGGTGAAGTTATGTGCTTCATATGTGGGCGGAATGGCCATTACCAAATCGAGTGCAAGAACCCGCCGCTTTGATTCATGTGTAGAGAGGAGGGTCACACATCCAACAACTGTTCCACATGCCTGACCAAACCGGAGGTCACCATTTATGGCTTTGGTGTCAAAGATAAGGGCTTCTACCTGCTGGAAGGGGGGTCGGACGAGGAAGCCCAGCTAACTGCTAATGCAACTTCCTTGGTGGTTGATACGTCTCCAACGCATCTATAATTTCTTTATTGTTCCATGTTGTTATATTATCATTCTTGGATGTTTTACAATCATTTTATAGCAACTTTATATTATTTTGAGACTAACCTATTGACATAGTGCCTAGTGCCAGGTGTTGTTTCTTGCTTGTTTTTTACTTATCAGAAAATTAATACCAAACGGAGTCCAAATGCAGCGAAACTTTTTGGTGATTTTTTCTGGACCAGAAGACACCTATTGGGCCAAGAAAGTACCCGAGGGGAGCTCCGAGGGGAGCACAACCCACCAGGGCGCGCCTGGGGGCCCAGGCGTGCCCGGGTGGGTTGTGCCCACCTCGGTGGCCTCCCGCACCGCCTCTTTGCTCTATAAATATCCCAATTTTCCATAAACCCTAGAGTCGATTTAAAATCAATTCAAGCCGACGCAAGTTCCAGAACCACCAGATCCAATCTAGACACCATCACGGAGGGGTTCATCATCCTCATTGGTGCCTCTCTGATGATGCGTGAGTAGTTCATTGTAGACCTACGGGTCCGTAGTTAGTAGCTAGATGGCTTCCTCTCTCTCTTTTGATTCTCAATACAATGGTCTCTTGGAGATCTATTCGATGTAACTCTTTTTACGGTGTGTTTGTTGGGATCCGATGAACTTTGAGTTTATGATCAGATCTATGTTTTTATCCATGAAAGTTATTTGAGTCTTTTGATCTCTTATATGCATGATTACTTATGGCATCGTATTTCATCTTTGAATCTTTGGTTTAGTTAGGCCAACTAGATCGATTTTTCTTGCCATGGGAAGAGGTGTTTTGTGATGGGTTCGATCTTACGGTGCTTGATCCCAGTGACAGAAGGGGAACCGACACGTACGTATCGTTGCTGTTAAGCATAACAAGATGGGGTCTATTTCTACATAAATAGATCTTGTCTCCATCATGTCATCGTTCTTATTGCATTATTCCGTTTCTCCATGAACTTAATACACTAGATGCATGCTGGATAGCGGTCGATGTGTGGAGTAATAGTAGTAGATGCAGGCACGAGTCGGTCTACTAATCTTGGACGTGATGCCTATATAATGATCATTGCCTGGATATTCTCATGATTATTTGAAGTTCTTTCAATTGCCCAACAGTAATTTGTTTGCCCTCCGTATGTTATTTTTCTCGAGAGAAGCCACTAGTGAAATCTACGGCCCCCCGGTCTCTTCTTTATTATATTTTCCTTCGCGATCTATTTTTATTAGCTTTTATTTTCAGATCTATTAATCCAAAAATACAAAAATACATTGCTGTAATTTTTATTTATTTATTTTATCTCGTGTTCCCACGAGATCTATTTATCCAATCTACTACAATTTACCTATCTTTTTACCCGTGAGGGATTGACAACCCCTCTCTTACGTCGGGTTGCAAGTATTTCTTCTTTATGTGCAGGAGCTATTTACGTGGTGTTGCGTGGTTCTCCTACTAGTTCGATAACCTTGGTCTCATCACTGAGGCAGATACCTACCGTAGTTGTGCTGCACCATCCCTTCCTCTTTGGGGAATTCCGACGTAGTTCAGGCCGCATCAAAAGGAATTTCTGGCGCCGTTGTCGGGGAAGATCAAGTCAAGATAGTCTCCCGGCCACGTGCCAATTTCGGGCGCCGTTGCCGGGGAGACATCATCAACATCTACCAGGTTCCTAATCACAAATCTCATCTCCTTGCAATTTACATTATTTGCCATTTGCCTCTCGTTTTCCTCCCCCCCACTTCAAAAAAATTTACCGTTTTATTCGCCCTCTTTTTCGTTCGCCGTTTTCTTGTCAGATATGTTTTTGTGTGCAATTTTGTTTGCCACTTTTTGTCGTTATGGACGATTCATCCTCTATTGCTTGCTCCCTCGAGAACGAGGTTCTTAACTTTAATCAAAGGGGAGGGGAGAATTTAAAATATTCTTGGTATAGGGTTTGCATTGCTCATAATAGATCTATCTGTAAGCAATCCACCGTTGTTCTTCTTTGTTGTTTTTATGTGGGCATCACCACTTGGTATAGATTCGTCCTTGATACGATTACAGGTGGAAATTTCTTGATGTGTCCCTCTCGTGATGCTTTTAATGCTATGGGAAATTTAGTGGGTTCACCACCGCTTATGATTAATGAAACAACTTTGACTCTCAAGCATGTTATGGAAAGAATAGATGTTATTGAAAAGAAAATGCTTACCGAAGAACATTTTGAAAGCTTGGATAAAAATATGCATAATTTTGCTACTAAATTTGGGTCAAAAGCGGGAGAAGTTTTTAAGTTGTTAAAAGAATAGGGGACCGTAATGCATGAAAGAATTGAAGAAAGCCCTTCTCGGATTGACAAATTGGAAGAGATCTTTAGTAATATAAGCACGACTTTTGCTTCCGCTAAAACTATTGAAAAAACTCCCGTAAAGACCGGCAAGATTACTCAAGCTACTAAGAACAAGGGTGCAACTCCTAGTAATAACAATAAAGAAGATCTTAAGATGATCAGTATTCACCCAGATTTTGTTGATGTTATAGGAGATCCTTTGTGCAAGAATGAATTCCTCAAACTAGTTCCTAGGAGTATTGTCATTGAAAATTTGTATGCTAAATCCTTGAAAAAATCCTAGATCCGTGCTTTATGCCTAGCTAGGGGCGTAAAACGATAGCACTTGTTGGGAGGCAACCCAATGAATAGAATTTATTTTTGAGTTTTTCTTTCTGTTCTTGAGTGTTTGCATAATTATGCTACTGTTATGATTGTGTTTTTCATATTTTAATTAGTGTTTGTGCCAAGCAAAGCCTTTGGGCTCATGTTGGGGATAGTTGATTTGATCTTGCTGAAAAACATAAACTTTTGCGCTCACGAAAATAATTCTCATTTTTTACAGAAGAGTGATAAAATACTGATTCTAATTGAAGAAGATTAATACATAAATTTCTCACGTTGTCCTAATTTTTCCGAATTTTTGGAGTTATATAAGTATTCAAAATATCCAGATTGCTACAGACTGTTCTGTTTTTGACAGATTCTATTTTCTTTGCGTTGTGTGCTTGTTTTGATGATTCTATGGTTTCCTTTGAAGAGTTTTTGCCATAGAAAAGTTGGAATACAGTAGATATAATGCAAAAATAAAATATGAATGGGTTTTCAACAGTACTTATAGTAGTGGTTTGCTTTCTTATACTAACGATCTCACGAAGGTTTTGTTGAGTTTTGTGTGATTGAAGTTTTCAAGTTTTGGGCGATATTACGATGGATGAAGGAATAAGGAGTAAGAAGAGCCTAAGCTTGGGGATGCCCATGGCACCCAAGATAATATTCAATAAGTATCAAGCAATTAAGCTTGGGGATGCCCCCGAGTGGCATCCCGTCTTTCTTCTAACAACCATCGGTATTTTACTTGAAACTATATTTTTATTCGTCACATATTATGAGTTTTGATTGGATCATCTTGTATGATATGAGTCTTTGATTGTTTTGCTTTTTATTTTAAGTCATGAATCCTTGCTGGACACACCTATTTGAGGGAGCCAAAATTATTCTATGACTTGTTAGAATTTCTCTCTATGCTTCACTTAAATTTTTATGAGCTATGGAATTGCTCTAGTGCTTCACTTATATCTTTTTTAGAACGGTGTGCTTTAGTGTTTTTGAAGAAATGCTCTCATGCTTCACTTAGATTTATTTGAGATTAGTAAAATTTCTAAGAATTCTCTCTTACTTCACTTAAATTATTTTGAGAGAAAGAAATATGATGCTCATGATCTTCACTTATATTTGTTTGAGCTTACTAAAAGCAACATATAAAACTAGTTCCAAAGTGATAGATATCCAAGGAGGATTCAATAAAAAATTCCATGAAGATCATTGGACAAAATAAACTTGATTCTTTGTAATAGTTTTGAGATATGATGATAGTGACATGTGAGTCACGTTGATGAGTAATTTTCTTTAGTAAGAATATTGGTGTTAAGGTTTGTGATTCCTTATGCAAGCACAAAAGTCAATAGTTATGCAATGAAATTACATCCTACTTGTGGTGCATTATTCGGTGTTAGTTATGCTTAATGCTCGCTTCTGAGATTTTTCGTTTCTTGGTTGGATGCTTCTCAATCTTTTGCTAGCCTTCATTTGCACTAAGTATGATCACTACTTGTGCATCCAAAATCCTTTAAACCAGTTTTTGCCACATGAGTCCACTATACCTACCTATATGCTGTATTATTTTGCCGTTCTAAGCAAATTTGTATGTGCCATCTCAAATTTTCAAAATAAATTTCTCTTTCTGCTTGTACCGCTCATGAAACGGTAGGAGGTGGCTAATATATTTCCATGCTAGATGTGTTATTCTCAAGATGAGTGTTTATTCACTTGTCATTGCACGAGAGTACGGCAAAGGTATTAGGGATGCCCAGTCCTGAAATGCAAAATGAATTTACTCTATGTTGACAAATAATAAATTCCTTGGAAAGTGTTGGTATGGAAGGCACCCGTGGATACAATTGAAGGAAATATGCCCTAGAGGCAATAATAAAGTTATTATTTATTTCCTTATATCATGATAAATGTTTATTATTCATGCTAGAATTGTATTAACCGGAAACATAATACATGTGTGAATACATAGACAAACAGAGTGTCACTAGTATGCCTCTATTTGACTAGCTCGTTAATCAAAGATGGTTATGTTTCCTAACCATAGACATGAGTTGTCATTTGATTAACGGGATCACATCATTAGGAGAATGATCTGATTGACATGACCCATTCCGTTAGCCTAGCACTTGATCGTTTAGTATGTTGCTATTGCTTTCTTCATGACTTATACATGTTCCTGTAACTATGAGATTATGCAACTCCGTTTACCGGAGGAACACTTTGGGTACTACCAAACGTCACAACGTGAATCGGGTGATTATAAAGGAGTACTACAGGTGTCTCCAAAGGTACTTGTTGGGTTGGCGTATTTCGAGATTAGGTTTTGTCACTCCGATTGTCGGAGAGGTATCTCTGGGCCTTCTCGGTAATACACATCACATAAGCCTTGCAAGCATTGCAACTAATGTGTTAGTTGTGAGATGATGTATTACGGAACGAGTAAAGAGACTTACCGGTAACGAGATTGAACTAGGTATTGGATACCGACGATCGAATCTCGGGCAAGTAACATACTGATGACAAAGGGAACAACGTATGTTGTTATGCGGTTTGACCGATAAAGATCTTCGTAGAATATGTAGGAGCCAATATGGGCATCCAGGTCCCGCTTATTGGTTATTGACCGAGAATAGTTCTAGGTCATGTCTACATAGTTCTCGAACCCGTAGGGTCCGCACGCTTAAGGTCTCGATGAGCTTATATTATGAGTTTATGAGTTTTGATGTACCGAAGGAGTTCGGAGTCCCAGATGAGATCGGGGACATGACGAGGAGTCTCGAAATGGTCGAGACATAAAGATTAATATATTGGACGGATATATTTGGACACCGGAAAGGTTCCGGAGAAGTTTGGAGCTCCGGGAGGTTACCGGAACCCCGGAGGTATATGGGCCTTATTGGGCCCATGTAGGAGGAAGGAGAAGGAACAAGGGAGGCGCGCCCCAAGCCCAATCCGAATTGGGGAGGGGGGGCGGCCCCCCCTTTCCTTTCTCCTTCCCCCTAATCCTATTCCTACTACTAGTACTACTTCCTAAAACTAGTACTCCTTCCTTCCCCCTCCAAATAAGATAAGGAAAAGAGAGGGAAAACTACTTGGAGTAGGTTTCCCCCTCCTATGGTGCGCCCCCCCTTGTGGCCGGCCACCTCCTCCCTCCCTCCTTTATATACGGGGTTGGGGGGGCACCCTAGAACACACAAGTTGATCCTTGAGATCGTTCCTTAGCCGTGTGCGGTGCCCCTCCACCATATTCCACCTCGGTCATATCAGAAGCGGTGCTTAGGCGAAGCCTGCGTCGGTGAAACATCAAGATCGTCCACCACGCCGTCGTCTTGTGGAACTCCCTCTCCCGGAGCTTTGCTGGATCGGAGCCCGAGGAGCGTCATCGAGCTGAGCGTGTGCCAAGAACTCGGAGGCGCCGGAGTAACGGGCGCTTGGGATCGGCCGGATCGCGAGGAGAACATACGACTACTTCTTCTACGTCATCATCGACTCGGAGGTGCCGGAGTAACGCAACCTGGGATCGGCAGGATCGCGAGGAGAACGTACGACTACTTCCTCTACGTTGTGATCGCTTCCGCTTTGGTCTACGAGGGTACGTAGACAACACTCTCCCTTCTCGTTGCTATGCCATCACCATGGTCCTGTGTGTGCGTAGGGAAATTTTTGAAATTACTACGTTCCCCAACAACAATTAGCCATGGAAAGTGAAAGTATGGTGGAAAAAGGAATAAAAATTATTTTCTGTTTGGGAACCGCCTAGGATATATCTAGCATGGAAAGTATTGGGAACTACTCGATTATTTTCATTGATAGGAAAAGCATGCCACCCAAAATATTTTTATATCTATGTTTTTCGCTTTGAGCTCTGGCATCTCTACCAATCCATACTTCCCTCCGCGAAGGGCCTTTCTATTTACTTTATGCAATTTTTATTTTGTGTCTGCATCTTCTCTTAATGCACCAACTAAGGGGCACTATGATCGTACTTGAGCATTGGGTGTAGCTAATATGCGAGTGTGTTTCATGAATGGATCAGTGACTGAGCATAATGGGCTAGGGATAACTTGCTTTAGCGTTGATATTTTGAAAGAAATGGTTGCTTCTTGATATGCTTGAGTATTGAAATATTCATGTCAAAACTAGACTATTGATTTGAATCATATAAAAGTCCAGTGTCCATGCTACAAAGAAAAGAATGTGTGATGAACATGTTAGGAAGCATTCCACATCAAAAATTCTGTTTTTATCATTTACCAACTCGAGGACGAGCAGGAATTAAGCTTGAGGATGCTGATACGTCTCCAACGTATCTATAATTTTTTTTATTGTTCCATGTTGTTATATTATCATTCTTGGATGTTTTACAAACATTTTTTGGGACTAACCTATTGACACAGTGGGTTGAGTCGTTGGCTTGCCTGACCGGGTGTTGGGTGGCGGCAGTTGTTGCGGATCTGGCGCCCCGACCAGATCTGTCGTGGTTCGGCTATGGCCGGCCGGCGACGTGTGATGGGGCCTGGGTGAGGCGGCGGAGGTCCTCAACCGGCTTTCCGATGACACCATACGTCTACATGACGAGGGTGTGCTCGGATCCAGTCAGCGGCGAGATCATGGTGGCGCTACTTCCGATGAAAATAGCACCGACTACGGTCATGGCGGACGATGACGGCGTCTCCGACACCCCCTGTTGAGGCATCATTATTGCAAACTGTGTCAACATGATCGGGATGTTCCGGGGGAAATCTTAGATCTGGGTCTATCGGATCGGACGATGACAGCGCATTCGATGGCGTGCTCCCTCCTGAGGGCATCATTTTGGAACAGGAGCTGGCTGGAGGTGATGAGGAGGAGCGGTGTTTCATCTACCGCAAGGCCGACGACGCAACCCGGCGGGATGGCGCTGCGGAGTTTCGGCGACGGGCGCGTGTGGATGGACTCGCGTAGGTGGACGACGCTTTCTAGCGTCATGGTGGCGTCGATGACATAGAGACCTGGCACCGTAGATGCAACAGTACAACTCTGAAGATGGATTGGTGGCAGGTGGCTGCGGCGGCCTCATACCCGGCAGGCGCCCTGGTTGAGGAGTGCGCCAGACTGGTGGGTGCCCCATACCCGGCAGGCGTCCTGGTTGGGACCTCAGGTGTTAGATGTTAGGTTTGGCTGCGAGGTCTGTTTGGTATTAGACCCAGACTATTAGCATCCCTACATCAACTGGATAGGAGTAGCGACAAATGTTGCCTAGATGGTGGCTTTAGTCTTACTGCTGTATGACTTTATAAGGTCTTATGTGAATAATTAATAAAGTGGTTGTATGCATCATCCAGATAGGTCCTCCATTTCTAAAAAACTTGTGCGGCATGGGACATGGGCACCACCGCCGCGCGATGGGGCCTAGGCCGTTTTTTGCTACGCGGGCATGTCTCCCTCGTGCTCTAGCTAGCTCGTCGCCGATCGATCGAATGCTACGTCGTCTTGGCAGTGCTGCTTCCCTCCGTCCGCGTCCCTTTCGGGGCACCCCACGACACTCTAGAAGCCAGAGGACGCTGCCGCGGCCAAATTTCGTGTTTTGACCCTTTTTGCATACTATTTCAGGATCTGACCCCAGTTCAATTTTTTTTCGAGATTTGACCCTTTTTCCTACCGCCAGGGCCTCTAGCGGTTGGGTTATGCAGCCTACCGCCATGTTCCCTGGCGGTAGGGTACTTATCCACGTCAGCACGCGGAAACGGGCGCCGTCGCACCCTACCGCCAGGGCACCTGGCGGTAGTCTGTCTAATCCTACCGCCAGCGCCACGGGCGGTAGGGTCCGGGCAAGTATTTTGCCCGAAACCCCCGCGCCCCTGCCCATCTCCCCACCCCTCCCCCTCCCTCCCCGTCGGCAGTTCCTCATTTTCTCCCCCAAGTCGCCCCTCTCTCCCTCTCTCATCTCCTCTACTCCCCCCCCTCGGATCTTCATCGTTTCTTCACCGTTTTTGCGGATCGAGATGTCCCCGAAGAGAGAAACATAAGCTCCTCCAATCCCTCCAATTAGTTTTTGCAAACTTGCTTCTGATTCAACGCATTTTTTGCTTCAAATCCCTCATATTTTTGAATTTAGATTGGATTTTTTATACCTAAGATTGTTTTAGCTTGACTGTAGTTGTAGTTCTTAGTTCTTTAGTAAGTAGTGGTGTTGAATATGAACTCTAATCAATAGTTCATATGTTAGTGTGAAGATGAACCCTAGTTCATAAATTTTTTTGTTAAAAAAATTTATGATGTAATGCATGTGGGAGGACTTGATAGTAGTTGTATGATGCATGTTGATATGATGATAAGAAGATGTTGGAGGATTTTTATTATGATATGATGCATATTGGAGTAAAAAAATATATATGATGCAAGTAGTGGATTTGGTTGGAGTAATATAAGTAGTGGTATTTATTTGATCCATATGTTTAGGTCTGGAACAATGGCACATCCATCGCCCATTCATCCATATGTATATAAGAAATCTTTCTGTATGTTGAATGCAAGATTGTGAGGATAAAGGCATATGTGATGATTTCTTGTGTGAATATTGTAGATATTTGTTTTGCTATATATCTCCATATGTGATATTTGCTTAATTAACTTTATCCAATTAATGCTTATATAAGGAACATGGCGCCACCACCACCACTTGATGAGGATGATGACTATGAAGACCCACTTGAGGAAACCATCTGTGCTCAAAGAGTGAGGCTGAGCGAACAGGAGGTGTGCAACCTATGGGGCAACTTTCTGCCACGTGCTGAGTTGATCGGGGCACCATTCGTGACCCGTCTGACAACTACCATGATCGATCGACATGACATGGTATGTTATTAGTGTAGAATCCAAGGAATTGTTAATAGTTTAGATAATCCATACTTATTAATTGATAATTTTTTTATTCAGAAATTGCCAAAAGCCTATTTGAGAGTTGTGGCATCGAGGCCGATTAAGAAGGCTATGCTGGAATACGCCTTACCGCAAGGGGTCCCGTCACTACTTGTGCGTACGACGTGGACACGGACGGTCGCACAAATTTAAGCACAGATGGGTGGAAGAGCTTCCTCGTTGACAAGAATCTTCATGTTGGACAGGCCATCCTTATTACTATCAACAAGACCAACCGTCAAGGCTAGAAGATGATGATCGTCATCGATATCATCTAAACTAAATATGCGTGTGGCTGATGATGATCGTCATGTTTGATTGCTATCTATGTTGGCTTCGTGAAACTATTTGGATGTGATCAAACTATGTTATGTTTATGTCTATGAAATTGTGATCAAACTATGTTATGTTTATGTCTATGAAATTGTGATCAAACTATGTTATTTGGTACTTGTTTCTTAATCCGTAATGGCAAAACTAATTATGCTTATGTCTATGAAATTGTGCTTATTGGTTCTTATGTTCAGGGCCCTTGCATATTTCTATGAAATTGTGATCAAAAAATTTGGATGTCTATGAAATTGTGATCACACTATTTGGATGTGATCAAACTTCTTATGTCTACAAAACTTTACACGAAACACATGACCCTCGCCAGCTCCTGGCGGTAGGGTCGAACAACTTCACCGTGAGCCCTGGCGGTACCTACCACCAGGGCGCTTGCATATCTTGTTACAGAAGGCATGCACTTCAAAACCCTGCCACACCTTACCGCCAGAGCCGTTGGCGGTAGGGTTAGACATCTTACCGCCAGGTTGTCTGGCGTTAAGGTACTTATCCACGTCTGCGCACGGTGACGGCCTCCGTCTCCCTCCGTCACACCCTACCGCTGCGGAATGGCAGAATTGTTCTAACCCTACCGTGACTACGGTAGAAAGGGTCAAATGACGATTTTTTTTTCGAATCGCGGTCAGATCCTGAAATAGTATGCATAAAGGGTCAAAACACGAAATTCGGCCCGCTGCCGCGATCGCACGCTCGGTTGTCCCCTGCGCGGGGTAGCCGTGTTGTCGGTGTCTTCCAAATTCTGAGGTACCTTTCCCAAGGGAATAAACACGGCGCACATTCTCTTGTCGAATTCCCAACTTTGTTATCGCTCATTTCCTCATACTGTGATGTACTCCAGTATTCAATAGTTTAGTGCAGGGGAAATTAGACAATGGTGCTGACTGCTGAGGCTTAATAATAATCTTACATGACGCAGACAAACGCTCGAATTGTAGCTGTCAAAGAGCTCTCTCGGACCAGTACCCCATCATGCCGCCTTCGGCCATGCCTGCAAGCAAGGAGGCCACATCACATAGGACCTCTGGTTGGCCAAGAAATCCGCGGGCCCATGTAGGGTCACGTGGCGGGGCTTGGTAAGTCGATTCTGATACCAAGGAAGCCATTATAGCAGCTTGACACCTGCACCCAGGCCGGTGTGTCCCGTGAGACTGACGCTTGCACCGGCTCTCACCATCACACAAATTCACAAATCAGACGTCTTGTCATGGAAATGCATCATTGGTGAGCTAAAGCGTCAAAAGCTCGTAATTATAAATGCTTAAACAATAGTGACAAGACCAAACAGAATACATACACAGGACAGGATGAGGGCACCTGCTGCTCCTGTTCTCTTGCTCGTTTTTCTCAATGAGAACGTGATCTCTATTTTCTCAGTCAAAATAATCTTATGGACGGAACACAAATCGTGCTTGCTGATCGACCACTGACCACAGATCACGTCGATGCCGGGATAGGTGTAGTGTTTCAGACAGTGGCGTAGCTGTAGGGTGGCCAGGGTGGTCCATGGACCACCCTGGAATTCAGCCCATCAGTATACTACTGTAGTTTATAAAATGATGAAAAAAAGCAAGCCCAACTCAGCCCATGTACACGTGAAGGATTGTCTCGTTAGCCTCTGCGTGTGTACGCTGATTGATCGACACCACAAGACGTTCCTGATTCCCCTCGCCTTTTGCAGTTCTGGAACCCTAGCAGAAAGCGGCGAGCGCCATCAGCCATCGCCTAGCAGCGCCCAGTGCTAGTTGTTGTTTCTTGCTTGTTTTTTACTTCGCAGAAAATCAATACCAAACGGAATCCAAACGCGGCAAAACTTTTTGGTGATTTTTTCTGGACCAGAAGACACCTGTTGGGCCAAGAAAGTACCTGAGGGGAGCTCCGAGGGGAGCACAACCCACAAGGGCGCGCCTGGGGACCCAGGCGCGTCCAGGTGGGTTGTGCCCACCTCGGCGGCCTCCCGCACCGCCTCTTTGCTCTATAAATACCCCAATATTCCAGAAACCCTAGGGGAGTGGACAAAAATCAATTCCAGCCGCCGCAAGTTCTAGAACCACCAGATCCAATCTAGACACAATCACAGAGGGGTTCATCATCCTCATTGGTGCCTCTCCGATTATGCGTGAGTAGTTAATTGTAGACCTACGGGTCCGCACTTAGTAGCTAGATGGCTTCCTCTCTCTCAGATTCCAATACAATGGTCTCTGGGAGTTCTATTTGATGTAGAACCACCAGATCCAATCTAGACACAATCACGGAGGGGTTCATCATCCTCATTGGTGCCTCTCCGATTATGCGTGAGTAGTTCATTGTAGACCTACGGGTTCGCAGTTAGTAGCTAGATGGCTTCCTCTCTATCAGATTCTCAATACAATGGTCTCTCGGAGATCCATTTGATGTAACTCTTTTTGTAGTGTGTTTGTTGGAAGCCCATGAACTTTGAGTTTATGATCAGATCTATATATGTTTTTATTCATGAAAGTTATTTGAGTCTTTTGATCTCTTATATGCGTGATTACTTATAGCCTCATATTTCTTCTTCGAATCTTTGGTTTAGTTAGGGCAACTAGATCGATTTTTATTGCCATGGAAAGAGGTGCTTTGTGATGGGTTCGATCTTACGGTGCTTGATCCCAGTGACAGAAGAGGAACCGACATGTATGTACCGTTGATATTAAGGATAACAAGATGCGGTCTATTTCTACATAAATAGATCTTGTCTACATCATGTCCTCGTTCTTATTGCATTACTCCGTTTCTCCATGAACTTAGTACACTAGATGCATGCTGGATAGCAGTCAATGTGTGGAGTAATAGTAGTAGATGCAGGCAAGAGTCGGTCTACTAATCTTGGACATGATGCCTATATAATGATCATTGCCTGGATATCGTCATGATTATCTATCAATTGCCCAACAGTAATTTGTTTACCCACCGTATGCTATTTTTCTCGAGAGAAGCCACTAGTGAAATCTACGACCCCCAGGTCTCTTCTTTATTATATTTGCCTTCATGATATTTTTTTATTTGCTTTTATTTTCAGATCTATTAATCCAAAAATACAAAAATACCTTGTTGCAATTTTTATTTATTTATTTCATCTCGCGTTTCCTCAAGATCTATGTATCCAATCTACTACAATTTTACCTATCTTTTTACCCGTGAGGGATTGACAACCCCTCTCTTACGTCAGGTTGCAAGTATTTGTGGTCACGGATGGCGATGCCTCCGAGGAGTCGATTAGGCTTGATTTATCAGATATGTGTGAATCGGAGTGGGACTGGTAGGTTACAATGATTCATCGGTCGAAACTGCTTTTCGGTGGTGTACCCATCCAAGCAGGCTTTGAGGATGGCGCAAAAAGGTGGCACGATTACCTTGCCGATCAGCGGGCACAAAGCCGAGGTGGGGGAGCCATTCACGGAACCATACGCCGTCTCATGGCTGCAGGAATGTCATGTAAGGATCATGGGCATCCCTAACCGGCTCCCCCAAGTCCCGCTCATCAAGGAGTTCCTCCGGGGCGTTGGCAAGGCGGTGGTGGTGGATGAACTGACTATTTTGCGGCCGGATTTGGGTGGGCTGATGGATGCCCTTTGAGAGCGAAAATCTGGTGCAGAGACCCGACCAAGATCAATGGGTTGTCTGAAATCTTCCGCGACCACAGCGGCTTCATGATGAGGGTGGTTCGCAAGTCGGGGGGGTCCATTGGCTCCACTACCCCCACCCCCTTCTCCACCGTGACACCCTACTGATGACGAGCAAGATGGTGATGAGGAGGAGTCGGCCCCTAATCTCAACACTACTGATTGGGATGCGGCAGGCGGCAATTGAAGGCGGTGACTACTGGCGGTGCCTCCTCAGTGGCGGTGGTGTCTTCAGGCCTGGCTGGGCACGCGGCGTCGTTGGCGGTCCAGGATGTGGTTGCTACCTTCGACGTGCCAGTGCAGGGACCAACCATCGTCTTTCCGACTATGGATACACCGCAGTTTGTGGTGCGAGTCCATTCCTCCTATGCTGGAGGTCGACCAGTACGGGTCCAATCTCTCGAAGGTTGACCTGGCGTGCAGTGCATCCTCATCCCCCATCTTGAAGAAGTTGTGCGCCTGCCGATCCTCAGGAAGGGAGATAGAGACCGGAGGCGGGCGCCCCGTGGGCTCTGGCATCACGGCTGAGTCACCTATCCCGAGCGTGACCTCGACCCCCCGTTCAGCCACTCCTTGCTCATCACCACTGATTCGATCTGCGGCCTCCATGTCAACACAGGTGGGAGCTACACTCTCGGCTAGGGCGACCGCCGTCTCGCCAGTTCGCCTCGACAACTGCTTCCAGGGTGAGGACTTCACCGACAACCTCATGCCCGTCGAAGAATGCATGGCGGCCTTTGAAAGCATCCGCGATGACCAGGAGCAAAACCCAGTGTAGGACATGGCCGTGACCCCGGGGTACAAGTGGGCATGGCGGCGGCGGTGATGACGCTGCGGCGTCCATGGCATCCCACATCCAAGCCTCACGTACAAGCACGAGGTCGGCGGGTTCCAAGGCCTCAAGATGATGGACAAGGCCATGTCTCTCAAGGCCAACAAAGCCATGCAAGGTATAACCTCCAAAACCATCACCCACTCTGTGTCATCCTTCAAGGTTCCCTTGTTTCGAATGCACACCTACTACGTCCGGCCAAGGAGAGCAATCTGATCTTGGGATCCGAGGAGCGATCCCCATTAGAGGTGTTGGAATGCTTCCATGCACAAGAGGATGCACAGGCCAGGATAGCCATCACTTGGCGGGACCTGGAGCGCATGAGGCTGGCCGAGGCTTGCGCACAGGATCCTAATGATCACGCCAGGGAGAAGGTTGTGTCGCCGGGTCATGCAGCCTCGGGCTGTGGTAGAGGGATGGGCCTTGGCTGTGGGAGAGGAAGAAGAATCACAGGTCTGGTGGACCAAACAAACAAAAGGGCAGGGGCCCGGTCCCCCATAGGGACCCAATGAGGGGCATCATCTAGAACTTGAGAGGGTTAGGTCAACGGGACAGAAGACGACAACTGATCCAATACATCCGTAACCAACGCCTCGATTTTGTCGGGCTTCAGGAGACCACTCGTGCATCCTTCTCGCAGATTGAGTTAGACTCCTTGGCGGGAGCTCTCCCGTTCCATTGGGAATGGGTTCCAACGAATGGTCGACCGGGAGGGATTCTAGCCGGGGTGAATAAAGACACATTCGATGTGATCTCATTCTCTAGGGGGGAGTTCTTCTTGGCGGTAGATTTGCTCCAACGCAATAAAAATTTTAGATGGGAGTTAGTGGTGGTGTATGGGCCGGCATATCACGCTAGATCTCTGGACTTCTCGAGGGAAATCTTCTTGAAGATCTTGAATACAACAAACCTGGTTGCCATCGGGGGGACTTTAATTTAATTCGGTTGGCGGAGGACAAGAGTAATCAAATAATTAATGACCAAGGATTGGTAGACTCGTTTAATGAGTGGGTGGTTGATTTGGCACTTATCGAAGTACACCGGGCGGGGGCTAGCTTTACTTGGACTAACAACCAAGACAACCCAATTCGGTAAGTATTAGATCGAGTTCTTGTCTCCATGGATTGGGGAAAAAATTCCTAGCATGTTCTCTTATGGCGGAAACTCGGTTGGGATTGGATCACTTCCCTCTCATTCTTCGGTCCCGGGAGAGCAATCGCATAATCCCTAAATGTTTCTTCTTTGAGAAGCAATGGCTTCTCCAATCGGGTTTTTTCTAAGAAGATCACCCGCATTTGGGGCGAGGCTAGGGCAAATAGACCTCAACGATAGGGCCCTTTATGTGACGCGTTGGACGAGTGGCAATCTTGTATTAAATCAAGCCCGACATTACTTGGGAGGGTGGGGAGCTAATATTGGGAGTTATCTGATGCGACGAAAGGCAAATTTATTAGAAGAAATAAAACGGCTAGACTATCAAGTGGACAATGTGGGCCTATCGCATGATGAGTGGGCATGTCGGTACGCGTTGGAGGAGGAGATGATCTTTGTACTGACATGTGAGGAGATGTATTGGCAAAAGAGAGGGCAACAAAGGTGGTTTGTAAAAGGGGATGCTAGCACGAAATTTTTCCATGCCGTGGCAAACGGTCGGCGGCAGAGATGCACAATTAGGTCCCTTAGCGAAGGGGATATAATCTACTCTGGGGAGGTACAGCTTAGAACTCATATTGATGGGTTTTATAGACAGTTGTTGGGAACCACATCAGGGGTGCCGCTTCTCTTGGCCTAAATATGTGGGGGCCTCAATGGAAGGTGATGAGGGACTATAACTGCACACCGTTGTGCCCCTTTACTCTTGTTTAGGTGACTGACAACCTAAATAACATGAGGATAAATATGGCAACGGGCCCCAGCGTGTTCCAAGTAATCTTGTACATAAAATTCTGGGATTTAGTGGGACCATAGTTCTTTAACCTATTGCGGGAGTTAACCCTCTATAGAATTGACATCAAACGTTTAAATTATGGGGCACTGGCGTTACTTCCTAAGGTCCAGGGGCAGACAATATTAGCCAGTACCGCCCAATAACGTTAATAAATGTCAGTTTTCAGCTACTGGCTAAGGGGTTTGCGACCCGCCTATCGCCGGTGGCAAATAAAATCATTGACCCACACCAGACGACTTTTATTCGGGGGCAAAGTATATTTGACGGGATTGCGGTCTTGCACGAGGTCCTACATGTGATCAAAACAACTAAGGAAGAGGTGTTCATCCTTAAAATATACTTTGAGAAGGTGTACGATAGAGTGTGGTGGGAAGTTTTGGATGAGGTACTTAAGGCGAAAGGCTTTGACCACCTTTGCATTAGCTGGATGCGGCAGCTGGTCCAAGGGGGGCAGACGGCAGTTAATATTAATGGAGAGGTGGGGGCATACTTCTGAAGTAAGCAAGGGGTCCGGCAGGGGGACTCTATATGCCCGCTTTCGTTTAACATATTGGCCGACGCACTTGAATCAATTCTCGATTACGCCAAGGTAGCGGGGCATATCTCCGGGGTGGCTTTGGGTATTATCCTCGGAGGGATATCACATCTCCAGTACGCAGATGGCACACTTATATTCATAAAAAATTCAGAGCGCGAATTATGAATCTTAAATTCTTGTTGATGTGCTTCGAGGAGATGTCGGTTTTAAAAATTAAGTTTGCGAAGAGTGAGGCGATTATCACGGGCGGCGACCTTGAATCTCAACTTCGAGCGGCGCACATGATGAACTGCGGATTGGGCTCGATCCCAATCAAATACTTAGGCATGTCAATCTCATTGAGGGCGATAACGATGGGTGAGCTCCAACCAGTGGTGGAAAAAACAACGACGGGGGTGGAGCCATGGCAGGGTAAGTTATTGGCCTCTGGGGGACGGCTGGTACTCATAAACAATTGTATTACGAACATACCGATGTTCGCGATGGTTTTTATCTTCTTCAAGACGGAATTCACGACAAACTTAATAAGGTGTGGTCTTGTTTCTTCTGGGCAAAGGAGAATGGGAAGCAGTGGTACCATATGATAAGCTGGGATAATATCTGTCAACCTAAAGAGGTTGGCGGTTTGGGGTGATAAATACCAAAGTCATGAATTGGTGTATCATGACAAAGTGGGCATGGAAAATATTAACTGGGCAGGGAGGCCTTTGGTTAGATATATTTACTACCAAATATTTGGTCCAGGGTGGTGTGGACTTTATACGAAACATTAAAATGTCTTAGTTTGCGAGGGATATTTGGAAAGTGCAACCTTTATTTCGATTGGGTACCAAGTTTACCATTCATGATGGTAAGGCCGCGTGTTTCTAGACCAATATCTGGTGTGGGGAGGACCAGTTGTCAGTGGCATTCCCAAAGACTATTTGCCATTGCTACTAACCAAAACACTAAGGTGGCGGAAGTGTGGAGACTTGGGCAGTGGGCGCCCCAGTTTCGACGTTCACTAGGCGAGGCGGAAAACACGGAATGGGATGGCCTTCGTGATCGATTGCAAGGGAAACGGCTGGGGCAAGGAAATGATGAAGTTGCCTCGCGCTTGGAGCCATGTGGTCTCTTCTCCACTGGATCTCTGTATAGAGAGATTTTCAAATCACTAACACCTTGTGACATGTCTGGGATTTGGAAGGCCCGGCTTCCGGTGAAAATAAAAATATTCCTTTGGCAAGTGGCATGTAATCGAATCACTAGCGGGGACCAGGTGCAAAAGAGAAGAGGCTCGGGTGATGGCAACTGCATCTTGTGTGGCGATCATGAAGACCGGGACCACATCCTATTTAGATGTACCATGGCTAGATTCGCATGGAGCTCGGTTAGAGACGTAACGGGATAAACATGCAACCCAAGTGGGTTTTCGCATTTCTATAGAATGGTATTGTCCACTAGCGGACGAGATAGACGGCTAGCCTGGTTAGGATTTGGTGCTATGGCCTGGTCATTATGGACCACGAGAAATAAGGCGTTGATAGAGGGACAATACATCAAACATCCGACTAATCTGCTATACAAATTAGTGTCTATCTTGCAGCTGTGGAAGCCACTAGCAAAGGTGCAAGACCGAAGGCACGTGGAGGAGCTCGCCTCAAGGGTGCGGGGAAAGTGTACTGAGTTGCGTCGATCGACACAGGGGACATCACTGACATGACATTGCCCCTTGCTACCATGAGAGCCTAGACTCCTTACTACCATTGTGTCGCTTGGTCCCGCCTACGGGCATGTATCACATGTATCTTTGTATTTTTATTCTACGTCGTCGTACTCTGCCAGACTTGTTGAATTCGTAACGGAAGGCCGGGCAAGCGCCTCCTTTCTATTAAAAATGGTGCACACGAAACAAACACCATTAGAGGACTGATGGGAGAGGTTAGAGAGTAATAAAGTGAAGTGCATTGGAATTTTCAAAGGAAAATTAAAATGAGGTTTGAATTGATATTGAAGTTCCTATGGAATAAGGGCATAGGAAAGGACTCCATTTGAATTTGGTAACCCTAGCAAGTCCTGTGATCCAAAGGGTTTCCATAGGAAGAAGATCCTTGTAATTCAAATCCTCCAAAGTCCCACAATCCAAATTCCAAAGTGACCCAATTCATCGAAACCTTTTTTCTGACAAAGGATTCCAAAGTGACCCAATCCATGATGGCAGAAAACCTCCATGGCCATATGCTCCAGCCGGGTAGACGCCATCATAAAAATTTCCCTGTCCTCTGGCATCTGTAGGATAGACAAGTACGAAGCCATGGCATACATGCATAAATAATCCGCACAAGAGATGAAACACATTTTTTATAAAACAAGCACATCATTCCTGGTAAGCAATAGAGCCCAATATAAGTGTCGGGGGTTGGGTGTGACATATGCCAAAGGATGGCTTATCATGGTGGGAGCGAGTAGAACGTCGCCGGTGCCCGGAAGCGGGATGAGGCGTAGACACGAACGCCGGCGTACTTTACCAAGATGCAGGGCTCTCCTAGGAGATAACACCCCTACTCCTGCTCTGCAGGGTCTCCGCATGATCACTAAGGCTCAAGTGAATACACAAGTGCTCCTCGAGCTGGATGCTGGAGGTAGGAGAAGGCAAGGCTTGCTCTTCCCTTTCCTCTATGATCTGGTCTAACTCTTACCGATTCGGAACCCTTTGCATGGGTGCCCTGGGGGGTTATATAGGCCTACCCCCCAGGGGTACATTGGTAATCCGGCCGGGCTAGGCCTGACTGTCAGTCTCTCGTGTGTCGGCTTCTCCGCCGGCTGCTGGGGCCCGCCGACTGGTGGGTCCCACCGACTGGCGAGGTTCGGGCCGGCATGCCGTACCCACCACTCCCGGGCTTGTCGGCGGCTGATTACTGTAGCCGCATTTCTAATGACGCAGGCTTGGTCGGGGGGTCATGGCTACAGACCCGCCGCCTGGCGGGCGATGACTGTAGCCACTCCCTATCTTGTCTGGTTGATGGCGCGTGGGCCCCGAGGGAGGGGCCGGCCGACTCCTAGAGGCCGACCTCCCTCGGGTCCGACTGGTAGGGCTCTTTGCCGTCTTCTGGACTCTCGCTGACGCGCGGGGCCCGTCGTCCTTGGGCCGTACAGACAGGCCGTCGTGGGAACAGGACTCCGCCCATACGGGGTGATGTCAGGGAAGCGGTGGCAACAGTGTCGCGCCGGGCGGAGATCTCCGCCGGTACGGGGCACTGTGGCCATGCTTGCCTGATTTGGAGGAGGGGATGGGCTGTACTGTAGCCACTCCCCGTCCCGTCCTCCCGACGAGGGCACAGGCTCGGCAGGTGTCGCGGGCCGACTCCCTGGAGCCGGCTTCTCTGGAAGTCGCCAGGCGGGAGTCGGCTTGACTCAGCCTTGCGTTCAGGACTCGGCCGCCTATGGGAAGCCGGCCACTCCTTCAGTCGGCTTCCAGAAGGCGGCACCTCACCTCGTCGTCTTGAGGGGCGCTGTCAGCCCCGATGCCTTGAAAGATCCTGGGTCTCGGGTTAGCCTAACCGTGGCCCATTACTCCGACAGTAGTCCCCGAAGCTGGTGAGGCGCCGCGGACGATTGGTCGAGGAGCCTCAGCAGTTTCCTTCTCCCATCGTCCGTCTTCTGCCAAGCCGACCGGTTGGAGTCGGCCTCGCCCCAACCCGTCTTGACCAATCTTTTGAACGCCTCGGCGGGAGCCAAATGGCGTACCAGCGAAGCCTCCGTGCCACCGCCCGTCCCAGGCCTGTCACGTGGTGGCGTGTAGTCGGGCCAGTCTGCCCGCTTACGCATGCGACGGGACACGTCTTCGGACCGGGCCTGCCGCTACCCTCCTCAGCTTTCGAGCGGATCCGCTGCGGCCGAGGCGGGCGGTTGAGATTCCCACGAAGTTACTGCGCGCAGTAACTCGCGTGGTGAGGATCGTGGGGGCGTGGGGTAACGGCGCAGTTAATCCCACGCTCGCCCCCTCGGCTTCGCAGCCCGAGGGTCTATAAGTAGGCGGGGAAGGGGGAGTGGCAGGGACGCGTGTCCCCCCTCCTCATTGCCTCCTCTTTCTTGCATCTTCCTCCTTCTTCCTCTCGCCGCTGCGCCCCCAAGCTTCGTCGAGCGTCGCGGCGACCCGTTCCCGATGAGCTCCTCTTCCACCGCCACGCCCCCCACGATGCGCTCCGGGGAGTGGAACGGCTCTGAGGTTCACAAAGACCACATCGACTTCCTCCGCAAGACGCGTCGGTTGCCTCGCGAGGAATTCATGAAGGTCCGTCTCGCGCCAAAGGGAGAAATCTCGTCGGCGCCGGAGGAGGGCGAGCGGGTCATCCTCCGCTCACACTGCCTACGCGGCCTCGGTCTGCTGGCGAGCGGCTTCTTCCGCTCCTTCCTTGAGTTCTACGGACTCCAGCCTCACCACCTCACTCCGAACACGGTGGTGTTGATGTCCGCCTTCGTCACTCTATGCGAAGGCTTCCTCGGCGTCCTTCCCACCCTCGAGCTATGGGGGGAGTTCTTCTACACCAAGCTTGGCACCCACGTCACCGGCATGCCGACTCAGTGCGGCGCATTTATCACAGTGCAGAGGACGGGGGCCGACAACCCGTTTCCCCCCATCGCGCTGATAAAGTCGGTGAAGATGTGGCAGCAGTCGTACTTCTATGTGAAGAGCGTCTTCACGGAGGGTGACTGGGTCAACCTGCCGGCTTATGCAGCCGGGCGCTACTGGCCGGGAGACAGCCCAACTGGTCGTGCAGCCAGACGCCGACGCCATTGGAGCCGCCGCCGGTGCCCGACTCCGAGTGATGACGCAGTCGGAGGGCCTGACCGGGCCCGACTTGCTAGCCGCCTGCATGGTGCGCCGAGTGCTCCCGTTTCAAGGCTGTCCTCACATGATTTGTTAGATGAGCGGCCACCGGGATCCAAGCCGGATGTGCACCAAGGAGATGCCTCACAAGGAGGTGGCCAACATGGTGAACTACCTTGCGAACTGCGAGCTCTCGGAAGAGTGGCAGTTTGGCAAGGAGCCGTATTCGCGCGGCCATCCTCCGCCCATGGTGAGTTGTTACTTTTTCTGGCTCCTCTGATTCCTTCTTGCCGAGTCCGCCTTGCTAGATCTGACCGACCGGTCCTTGGTCAGAGCCCACTCCTCCAGCCAGCAGCCGGCACCACGGGGCCGGCCCGCGAGTTCCTCCCTGACAGGTCGGAGAGCGACGTCGACGACCCCGACTTGGGGGCGGCGGCCTTGGAAGACGACGCCGAGGGAGGAGGCGGCAGGGCGGACGGCGCGAGGCTCGGGGCCAGCCTCGAAGACTGGCCCGACGATGACGCGGGGGAGGTCGCGCCGCTCCACCAACCAGGAGTCGGCTAGCCAGGTGCGAGCTCCTCAGCCGCGCCGGACGCCCAAGGCGGTGCGAATAAGCGAAGGGCCGTGCCGAGCTTGTTCGGCAGCCGGCCGAAGAAGCCCAAGGGCTCGGCCGCGGCGACCAAGCGGGAAGAGGCGGCCGCGAAGGTCAACCGCTTCTGCAGGGAGGTGAAGACGCCGTAACTGGTCTCCGCGTAAGCGCCTTCCTCCCTTGCATCCTTATGTTCTCTTCATCGATCTGTTCTGAGTTTTCTTCTTTATTTTCCTTGGGCCCAGGGCTCCCCTCTCTCTTGAGAAGGCAGCCGCCGCCTCCGTCATGGGGTCGGCGGAGACTTCCGCCACAGCCCGGCGGATTGACCCGGCCGCCGATCTTCGGGAGGCGAGGGAGCAGAACGCGCAGAGGTGTGCGAAGAGTAGGAGGCCGCCCGCCTGAAGAAGGCGGAGGCCGAGAAATCGGAGGCCGCCGCCAAGGAGAAATTGACGGAGGTCGCAGCCGCCGACGCGGCGAAGAAACGGGCCGAAGAAGCCGCGCGCAGTCAGTTGGCGATCTTTGTTACTCCTCTGAATTCTGACCTTCCGGCCACGGAGTTCTTGGCGCAGGCCGGGGAGGCCGGGGTGAGCACCCGATCAGGGAACAGGATGGCGGCGACGCCTCCATGCCGGACGTGCTCGTGCCGCCGCCGCTGTCTGGGAGCGCTCCGGGCGGGAAGCCGACGGACCCGCCGGTGCCTCCGACTGGAGAGATGGCGGCGGGACTGGATCTCGAGGTCGGCGCACCAACGCGTCGTCGTCTCGCAAAGGCGTCTTCTGCGCCATGCCCGTTGGAGACCGGCGCCACGAGTTCCTCGGTCCCGGACACCAAGGCGACGAGTGCCGCGCCTACCGGGTGGGTGTGAGGAAGTGGGACTGGCCCGGTGAATCGGGCGCTCTTGGACGTCCAGGCCAATATCCGAGCCGAGAGCGAGGCCCTGAAGAACTGCAACAAGGCGCACCTGGCCGCGCGAGAAGCCGTTCGGGTATGCTCTCCTCTTCGTTTTTTGTTTCTTATGCTTTTCGATGGGGGCGCGCCAGCGCACCCTCTGGGTGTAGTCCCCGAGTTTCGGGCCGGCTGCTGAGCAGGCGGCCCGGAACTCTAATCGGCGAGTTCCAAGCGCTGACACTCATCTAAATTTCATGTCGCAGGATTACCATAATATCTGCAAGATCACCTTCCACTCCAATGCCCAGGAGCTGGCTCAGCGGACCGCCGACTTGTCGGACAGCCGGAGTACGTCCTGTTCTTTCCGCGGGGGCACGCTAGCGCACCCGCGGGCTGTAGTCCCCGAGATTCAGGCTAACTGTTGAGCAGTCGGGCTGGATCTCCCCGGCGACTATGTTTCTTTGTTGGCGACTAACGCCTCGCTTTCTTCTTTCTTTCGCAGAAGCCAACGCTGCCTTATAGGAGCAGCTAGATGAGGCCAACGCCGCACTCCGGGTCAAGGAGGAAGAGTGCAGCCAATTTCGGAGAGCGCGGCCAGCTGGCAAGCTGGTGGAACGAAGGAGCTCTTCGAGAAGGCTCGGAAGGAGGCGAAGGACAAGGAGTCCGGTCTCCTTGCCGAGTTCGCGAGCGCTCCTCCCGGTCCCACAGGAGGCAATGCTGACCTCTGGCTTCCACGAGATCGAAGACACAGTCGATGGTGAGTCTTCCTCATTTTCTTCTTTGCGCCGCCGGCTGTTGGTTAACACCGGCTTCTAGTCTTTAATTTTGCTCTTTGCTTCTACTTTGGCAGACTTCTTCCCCGGCCACTCGGACATCGCCAACCGGGCTATCGAAGCTGACCGCGAAGGGCGGAGAGCGGATGGTGCGAAGATCGCCGCCGACGCCCCCCGATCCCTTTACGAGCAGATATTGAGCATTGAGGCTCGTCTTTGGCCGGCTCACCGGATGTTGCGCCGGCTTCAGCGTGTCGGCACCCAGGCAGTCGCCGCCCTGTGGCCGGACATGCCGGTACCGCACACTCCCCGTCGGACCGCCGAATGGCTGGAGGTAGCGGCCGGCCGTCTTGAGGCTTGGAAGGGCTCTTCGGCCCGGGCTGGGGCACGCCAGGCCTTGGAGTTCGTCAAGGCGTGGTACCCTGGGCTGAAGTTAGTCCAGCTGGCCACGTTCCGGCAGGAGGCTCAGGCAGAGTTGGCGGCCGTGGAGGACGATCTTGTCAAGCGCGCGGCGTCGATCGCCGAGTACACCGACACCAGCATCTTTGTCCCGGAGCAGACTGAAAACGGCGACGAGGCGCCGCCAGAATGGTTCGGGCTGAACCCAGCCGACGACGAGGACTCAGCGGAGGTGATCGACTCCAGTGGCGAGGAGGAAGGCGAATCGGAGGAGGGAGGCGAAGAGGACGCGCCAGAGGTCGGAGCGGACGGCCAGCCTCAGCTCGACCAAGGCCCGAACGAAGTCGCGCCCGGCCGAGCCAGCTACTGCCGGAGGCGATCAAGCAGAGACCGACCAGCCGGCCGCTCCGGCGACTGGCACCGCCGACTCCTCCGATCCTCCGAACACTTCTGCCGCCTCCTAGGTTGCCGCTTTATCTTTTGTTTCACCTGTCTTATTAGTCTCGAATGAACTTGTTAATTTCGCACAATTCCACCCGCGGGGTATATCAGAACTTTGTTGAAGATTTGCCAAGGGCCCTTATTGTGTAAATATTTCCCGAGTTCCGATTCTTCTTGCTTATCGCTTTTTGTCTTTTTTCCTTTGCTGCCTTCCCTTGGTTGCCGCCTTGTTAGCCAAGCAGCCGCTCTGTTTGAGATTAAATGCCACCGTATTAGACGTGCATGTGGAGGAAACCAAGGAAAAGAGCATCCTAATTATTTTGGTAAGCCACGATTAGAAGATGGCATGAAGGAGTCCAGGAGCCATCGTGATTATTTCCTTGGCAGAATTATTTACTACGCCCGAACTAAAAAAAGAAGATTATTTACGTTTATTTTTCAACCCCACAAGGAAAAGATAAACACGAGGATTCTATTTGTTTGGGAATTATTCAGCTTAAAGGACGTCGGTTGGGGTCCACCAGACAGGGAAGAAGCCACATCAGAACTAGCAGTTTTCATTTTCTTAGATAGATCAAGTCGGTTTAACATATACGTAGGAGTTATCTTTTCTTTTAAATATGTAGCAAATGCTTGCTTTCCAAGCTACTTATCGTGTGCGTGCGTGAGGTCTTTGGGCCAAGTTAGGGTGCTGCTATTATATAAAGCCTATCATGTCCTTTGTAAAATGGAGGTTATATTTTGATAATAAACACGATGTGTTTTTAGGATAGACACCCGTATCGAGTTTTGGGGGAAGCTATCTAAAAATCCCTAAGTTTTGGAGAAAGCTTTAGAAAACCTCTTTGTTGCGATTTCTCTTCGTGGAAATTGTTTTGCGCGTGAGTGCCGTCGTCGAGATTGGTTTTCTCGTGCTGGACCGTAAGGTTCAATCCCTCTATTTCGCGTACATCGCGTGCGCGGGTGAGAGGTTACTACTGTTGAAGGTGGAGTGTCGTGAAAGGTCGGGCCGCAACAACGGATCGGATCTCGCATCGAGGTTCGGTCTACATCAGGTGGTATTCAGAGCAAGGTTGTTCACGACACTGTGCAAAAGATGACTGAATTATCATGAAAGCTAAGCTATGGATTTCAATTGGAGGAGGAAGGTCGATGGGATGTACTTTTTCATACTCGTGTCGTGGTACAAGAGAGATCATGCGCCATGACAATCGACCACATGAGTTTGATCAACGCTGCAAGCATCGAGATGGTGGAGAAGCTAGATCTACCAATGACACCACGAGCACAACCATACTTGTTTCGTTGGGGTCATGAAGAGCTCAGTGTCACACACCAAACAAAGGTATTGTTTTTGTTGGGAATTTTTTTTGCATGGTTTTGTGTGACGTGATTCCGGTATCGATGGTTTCATGTCACTTATTATTGGGCAAGCCATAGTACAAAGAGCACGATGTTGCTTATGATTGTCAAACGCACGTATATACCGTCAAGAAGGGTAAGAAGTACGACCTTGTGCCCATGGGTCAGGATCATTTTATTGCTTGAAGAAGAGAACATCAGAAGAAGATAAAAGAAGAGGAAAATGCAAAAAAGAATATGGTCGAACCTACTGAAATTTCTATAATCACCATTCAATCCGTACATGAAAATATTGCTATAAAGATTGAGTCAAAACCGAGGACGGTTTCCGTTCAAGGGAGAGAGGATGATGCGACCCGGTGTAATATAAATTCCGAGGTCTTTGATGTTTCGCCTGAAGCCGGTAATGTTTAAAAATACACTACATGTACACCTGATTACATATGGTCAAGTCACGAAGATGAACATGAACTAGCAAATGGTATGGTCATGCAAACTGATGTGTTGGAGACCACGTGCATAGATGAGGAAAAGAAGGGCGTTTAGTTTGAGATTAAATGCCAGACGCGTCTAGCGAGCGGCAGGGTGCTCGCTAGCGCTCGCGAGCGGCAGGCCAGAAAAGGTAAGCGTCTGTCCCCTGGTACTAGGAAGGAAAGATTCTTCGCGCCAGCTGTTCCCACACGCAAACAAAGGAAAAGGCAGATTAACAGAGTCCCCTCACCACCCGTCGTTGTTACGTGATACCCATCAAACTACTAGCGCCCCCCACGCCCCTCTCGCCCACCCTCTCTCCCTCGCTGGTCGTCAGCTTCTTCCCCACGAAAGAAACCAGATCCAATGCTATGAACCAGATCCTGTAGAGCTGCCATGGCAAAGCAGCTAAGGTGAGGAGATCTTGTTCAGAAAAACAGGAAGAAGAGAAGAGAAGCTTACCAAGCAACGCCAAGGTAAGAAATCCTTCTCCTCTCCCATGTCCAAACCTTGTTGACTATCCCCCTTGCCCTTTCCCTCTGAATCTCCCAAATCAAGTAAAAAAACTCCATGATTTTGAGCAGAGAAGGAAGATCAAGTAAAAGTATAAGAAATCCAGTTCCCTGTGCAAGAAAACCATGGTTTGAAACCAACTTTGACATGGATGTGTGCAAACAAACATATCTAGGGGTGAAAAAAATGCATCTTAGTAGAAAAAAGGTTGATGTAGTCCCCTGTGCAACTAAACATGGTTAAATAGCCAACTTTCCCCTGGATGTGTGCAACAAGCATACACAAGGATGTGTGCAGGTACCCATGTATTATAGCCAACTAAAACATGTATTCTATCCAACTCAAACATCAGGTATCCAGCGTAGTCTCCATCAGGTAGCCAACTTGTGACTATCGTTCAACATTATCTGCTTCATTACTCTCATTTCCTTGAACAATATCTCGGGGTTTGCAAAAAAGGCAAAGGTGATTAGTTATCATTACATACAAATATTTGTTCTCTGGAAAACTAGATTAAAATGTTGAGGATGGCAACTTGATATCCTGTTTGTTCTGCAACTAGAAATGCTGGTGATGACAACTAATAAGATATTCTTGTGCGACTAGAAATGCTGATGATGCCAACTAATGAGATATTCTTGTGCAACTAGAGAGGCTGAGGATGTCAACTACTTGGATAATGTTGTCCAACTAGAATTGTAGAGGGTGCCAACTAAATAGATACTCTTCTGCAACTAGAAAGCCTGAGGGTGCCAAGTGATTAGATACCGTTGGGCAATCCTCAAAAATTTTAAGATGGGATTAATCTGAATTCTTGTGCAACTAGAGAGGTTGAGGATGTCAACTACTTGGATAATGTTGTCCAACAAGAATTGTTGAGGGTGCCAACTAAATAGATACTCTTCTGCAATTAGAAAACCTGAGGGTGCCAAGTCGTTACATATTGTAGGGAAATCCTCAATTTTTTTAAGATGGGACTAATCTGAGTTCTTGTGCAACTAGAGAAGATGAGGATGTCAACTAGTTATATATTGTTGTGCAACTAGAATTACTGAGGTTGCCAACTAATTAGATACTATTCTACAACTAGAAAGCCTGAGGATGCCAAGTCCTTACATACTCTTGGGACAATTCTAAAAAACTTGAAGATGGCAATGTTGAGTAACTGAGAAAGTTGAGCATGCCAATGCTTAATTAGTCCTTCTGCAACCATGTATGAAAATTCATACACTTGGCTGCCTATATGTGGAGTAAAAAATATTCCTGATGGAACTTTATGTTACCACAGCGGCTGCTGCAGAAGATGTGGCATCTACCCCTTTGGATACTGCCTCCGTCCGCACCTTTCTTCTCTGCAGTTTTACTAAGAGGAATCTTTCGCCACCGTAAAGTTTTGCCTAGCAGATTCTGTGCAACTACTTCTATTGCCCCTCCCAACTACTTCCAATGACCGTGTTCAACTGAAAACAACTATGTGTGCAACTAGAACTACTATAGATGCCAACAAAAAATGATCGCCGTGTGTGCAACTTTCCAATGACCGTATCCAACTGAAAGAACTACTATAGATGCCACCCAAAAATGATCGCGGTGTGTGCAACTTTCCAATGATCGTGTCCAACTGAAAACAACTATGTATGCAACTAGAACTACTATAGATGCCAACAAAAAATGATCACCATGTGTGTAACTTCTAAATGACCATATCTAACAAAGAACAATTATGTGCGTAATATCTAGAAGTACTATAGATGCCAACAAAAACGGTCGCCGTGTGTGCAACTTCCCAATGATCGTATTCAATTGAGAACAAATATGTGTGCAATTAGAACTACTATAGATGCCAACAAAAATGATCACCGTGTGTGTAACTTCCCAATAATCGTGTCCAACTGAAAACAACTATGTGTGCAACTAAAACTACTATAGATGCCAACAAAAAATGATTGTCATGTGTGCAATTTTTCAATAATAGGATCCAACTGAGAACAACTGTATGTGCAACTACAACTACTATATTAATGATCGTCTCCGACGAAAACAACTATGTGTGCAACAGGAATTACTATAAATGTCAAAAAAATGAACGCCATGTGTATTCAGTTCAATGTATTCCGTTCCACTTTCACCGCCATAGGAAAAAGGTTTAGTGTTGTGCAACTTTCTAATTGTCGTATCCAACTGAGAACTGCTATGTGTACAACTACAACCACTACGGATGCCAATTAAGAATGTGAAGATCAATATATCTGAAAAAGTGATACATACATTCAGTAGAAACAGAGGGCAAAAATACAAAGGAACGAAACAAATAAGATTGCTGCTTCTTCTGCTTCTACACAGAGATATATTGGCTGTGAGGATCGAGCAACTGCTTTGCTTTGCATGCTATAACCCCGAAGGGCATCCTCGTCGTTCAATAGCCGTTGGCCGTCGTTGTTGCAACAGCAGTCACATCGCGGGCGCGCGATAGTTGGTGTTGAGTTCAGCGAGGATGCAGGCCAAGAGCCACGCAGGTCGCCGCCGGCGAGCACCTTAACCCCACACGGCTAGCCCTTCATAATAACGTGCATTCATTTGGATATTACACACATCGTCCTTCATTCTGCAGTACAAGTAGACAAGAGGAATGCATACCTGCTTATTACAATTCTCAGCCCGTGTGGACAACGGCGGAAAATCTGAACACCCTTGCTTATCTTCCTCTTGAGCCATTGGCAGAGCTGCGCTGGGTTCGCCTTCCCCGCCACGGCCACGACTCCGGTGCCGGCGTTTTCATCCCCGTCAAACCAAAAATCAGGCAAAATGGATGTTTCTGAATGCTCTCGTGCAACTAAAAATCTTGAGGATGCCAATTAATTAGATACTCCTGGGAAATGAAATATTCAGATTTCAGGCTTCTAGAAGAAAAAGTCGACCATAAAAATAGAAGAAATAATATAATGACACCCAATTTTTACTATTTTGCTGCGCCAACTCCATCAAGTATACTGCACAACTTGTACTACTGATTTTGCCACAGAGACACCCAAGAAAATTGGGTGCGCAACTAGGACTGCTTTTCCATCCAACTAAAGCAGCAGTGCTGGACAACTCCTACTGCTTCGGCGGCCAACTCTGCATACTATTATCCATATATCAATTCTAGTTCTAGGTTAGTACAGGATGTTTGTGATGCTCAGTTCGTGGCTTGCAACCCAACACAACCAACCCATTTAGTTCATCTACTGCTCCTCTCTCTCCCTCTCTGCTTTCCTGGCAAAGAACACATTTGAAAAATACTGTATTTAAATTCCATTTGATTGTCTTCTCAACATGTATTGTTGCACATAATTGGCACTATGCTACAAACCCATTGAGAACCGGGCAGCTATTTATTTATTGCAAATCTTCTGGTAACTAACTAGATAGATTACATAGTACAATAAGTTGGCCCTAAGAATTGAAGCAAAATTAACCAGATGCCTTTGTTGAGCTTAGAGCTTCTTTCTCTGCATCTCCAGCCTTCTTTTCTTCTCTCATATGAGCCCTTGACAAAGCATCGGTCATATCCGAGTTCATAGGCATAGCCGCATAGCAGCATCGGCTTCAGGAGAAGAGGTACATCTATTCAATGGATTTCCTGCAAAGCATGGCACATATTCATTTGCTTGGCGGGTGAATAGAAAAGCAAATGGTGCCACTACTAGGGAAAACCTTATACACGGAAATTTAGCAACAGCGCGGGTCAAAAAAGGGCGCTAGTGCTACATAGCAGTAGCGACCGTAGAAAAACCGCGCTACAGATACAACTTTAGCAGTAGCGCGTGTAGTGGCAAAAGCGCTACTACTAATATTTCCATTGCTAGAATGATAGGCTACGCATAGCAGTAGCGGGCTTGTAGTAAACGCGCTACTGCTAGGGAATAAGTAGCAGCGCGTTTCCTAGGAAGAGCGCTACTACTAACGGAAATAAAATAAGATGAAAAACAAATAGAAAAGTAAATGAAAATGAAAGAAATAGAAAAGGGAGAAAGGAAAACATAAAATGTAAAGCAAAATAAATGAAAAAGCGAAAAAACGAAGGAAGGCATAGCAGCAGCGTGTGTTTGAAAGAGGCGCTATAGCTAACGTAGCTGCAGCGCGTGTCCTAGACCCCGCTATAGAAACAGAAAAGGAAATTAAAAAATGGAAGGAAATTACATAGCTATAGCAGCAGCGCGTTTTGTAAAAACCGCTATAGCTATCTTAGCTATAGCGCGTTTTACCAAACACGCTACTGCTAAGTTTGACTTAACCAAAAAACCGTTTTCCCCCGGCCACCACTTCTCCCCCAAATCCTCAACCCACCCGCTGCCGTCTCCCCGATTCGCCGTCGCCCACTTCGCCGCTTGCCTCTCGCCGACGTCAACGCCACGGAACATGCTGCCTCGTCAACGCCACCGGAGCCGCCGTCGACGCCACCGGATCCTTCCTCGCCACAACTGCCTCCCTCGCCGTCACCGGAGACGCCCCTGCCTCCCTCGCCACCACTGCCTCCGTCGCCACCACCGGAGCCATCCTCTGTAAGCCCCCACCCCTCCTCTCTCTCTCATGCATAGGTTAGCTAGTTTAATTAGGTTAATTATCTAGGTTAGGGCAAAAATTTAGTTAGGGCTTTGACAGAGAAGTAGTTAGGTTAACTAGTTTAATTAGGTTAATTATCTAGGTTAGTGCAAAAATTTAGTTAGGGCTTTGACAGAGAACCAGTCAGGTTAACTAGTTTAATTAGGTTAATTATCTATGTTAATTAGTGCAAAAATTTATTTTGGGCTTTGACAGAGAACTAGCTGCGTTAACTTGTTTAATTAGGGTTAATTATCTAGGTAAACTAGATTAACTAACTAGGTTAAATAGGTAGGTTAATTAGGTTCGTTGGATTAACAAGCTAGGTTAAGTAGGTTGGCTAGGTTAGAGGAAAATTTTATTTTAGAGCATTAGGTCAGAAGGGTTAGAGAAATGGAGTTCCTTTGCAATTTAATTGGGTTCTGTCCTAGGCAGAGAAGGGTTAGAGATAATAATGTGTGTTTGTGTGAGAGAGAGGAATAGCTAGATCAACATAATTTGGGTTCTGTCCTAGGCAGAGAAGTGTTTAGTGAGGTCATTTTGAAAGGTTTTGATTTTTGAAAAGACCACTATTTTTCAAGGAAAAGAATTTAGGAAAATTTTATTTTTAATAGAATTGGGCATGTTATATCTTTTCATTGAAGTTGTTCTATTGTTAAAAAGTGGCTTTGTTGTTTCCAGGGAATGATGCTGAGTGGCCTATGTTTTGCCGGAATGTTGATTCATTTCTGTTCCGGCAAATTTCAGGTTCTCGATTTGTCCGCTTTTTAGCAAAGGTCATGCCAAAATTTTCCGCGAATTTCGGCATGACTTGTGCTACAAACAAGGACATATCGAGTGCCCGGGATTTGCCGCACCAGGAAGGAGTCAACATTCCTGCAAAACAATAGTCCTTTTTTATGTCATTATTCATTTTATTAGGTCTAGAATTAATTGACTAGATTTAATCATAGGAAACATGGCTAGCAACGATGAAGGACAGGGTTACGGTGATTATGACGACGTCTACTGGCGGCGCATTTAATATTTTAGCCAGACGACAATCAACCGATGTTGTTCTTGGGCCCACCGGTGGCATCGGGACTGAGACCGACACGCAGACCGGTCTTGAGATCGAGACCGGCGCTGAGATTCAGACCGCATCGAGACCGGCGCTGAGACCGGTGCTGCCTCGCGGAGCGGAGCCGGTGTAGAACCGAAAGCAAAGAGGCAACGGCTTCCTAACAAACTCAGGACTACTAGACTGGTGGTCACGGAGGTGGACGACGGCAATTTTGAGCCAAAGGCGCCCGAGGAAGCGCACGCGTGCTACGACAATCAAATTGGCTGCATCAGACGGACAACCGCCACCATCAATGATGAGAAACTACAGAAGATAGAAAATATGAGGAGCTCCCTCCTAAAGAAGTTTCACCAGATATTCTTGTTCCGGGCCGGAATGAGAAGGATTATGAAGATCCAGACGAGGACCCGACAATGAAGAAGATAAACAAACACGCCATGACCAAGTTTAGCGACGCGTTGGCCGCGTGGAAAAATCGAGTGAAAGCAAAGATCAACGACGGGGAACCCTACTCCGAGATTGTAAAGGATAATACGACAATCAGGGAAGAGCAGTTTCAAATATTCAAGGAGACTTGCGAGGCTGAAGCTGCCCAAAAAAAGTCTAAGTACATGAAGGGGCTTCAAAAGAGGAACAATGGGAGCCACCACCTCGGAAGCCGTGGTTACGGCGAAAAGAGGTCCAAATGGGCCAAGGAGGACGCGGAAGCCGCGAGTGCAGGCATCCTGCACCCCTTGGCAGATTTCACCGCCCGCAGAGGCGTGACATCCCGAGGGCCCGACACCGCTGGGACCCATCAAGAAGGTTTACGAGACAACACCGGTCATTACGGAGTTCATGAGACTGGTGGTAATTTTACTTTCTGATCAATTCGACTGCACACGTTAGTCATATTTGTAAACGATCCTTGTGCCTTTTGCAGAGAGAGCATCACCGGATTGCGGCCGAAAGCGACTCGCCGTCTGAGGCATTGGCGAGGCCCAAGTGGGACACTCCATTCAACCGGGCGTTGAACATATTGAAACGACAACCGGTGGATACTCGACCGTCGTATGGACGCGTGCATGGTGTCGGAGACGGCGCCACGTGGAAGAAGTACTACCGTGAGACCACGGAGGAGAGAAAGGAAAGACGGAGGTTAACTGAAGAAAACATCGAAAAGAAGGTTGAGATTGCGGTTGAGAAGAAATCATCTCAGACAGCCGCAACAGCGGTAGCTGCCGCAAAACAGGTGGTTGCAGATTTGTCTACTTCTTTGGTGACGGGCGTTATCACTTGGACAAGGAAAAATCCAGAAAAAAATGCAGAGGACTTTCCCTTGTCGACTTCTTGGGAGCACTGCTCCCGCACTGCTCCCGCGACCTGCTTCCCGCGACCGCTCCTCAGACCGCTACTGACTTTTCCCTGACCGGACGTGTTTCGGCGGTTTTCGCCTTTGGCTGAGCTCGACGCCCTCACGGTATCCGCTACACCGCCCCTTCAATATAAATGTATAATCTCCCGTTTTCGTTGCCTTTCGGATGTGTCACGTGGCAGACTTTTCTTTGCAAGCCGACGAAACCCCGTGCACCATATTGTACACCATCGGTGACCAGAAGGTGGCCGTGGGGAAGGTGACGATAATGAAGCCGAAGGAACCATTGTTCCACAGCCGAACGATCCCCCCGAACGTCTTCAAGGTTTCCATGGCCAGTGTCGAACCGGGCCACGAGAATTTGCCTCCTCCAACACTACTGGTGGATGACGAGGAGATACCGCGGCGGCTTGGTGATTGTTGCAATGGGTGGGTCTGTTGTGGCCAAAGAGTTCTGCGCCTTCGAGGCGGCCGGAGCACACCCACGAGCACGCAGCCTCAGCAAGGTATGAACATCAACACCCCACCTACCCAATTAGCGTCGGGTGTCGGGTTGGGTGATAGCGGACGGGGTAAGGAGGAGGCTCCATTAGTCGCTGATGACGTTGCCATGGATGAGGATGAGGATGACGATGGCGCTGAACAGTATGTCTATACTGGCGCCTCCTCAGGGTTTGAGCGTCATGAGTCGGTGCCTGAATTACCGTCTCAACGTATTATTGACGACCTTCCGGTAGTAAAGAAGTCTAGGAAGAGAGCGAGGAAAGGCAACAAAACTGATTCTATGATCCAGCCGCCTCAGCAGCCTCGGCTTCAGGACCGTATAGATATCCCCGATGCGGATAAATGGCATATCCCCGGTCAACCAATCCTACCTGCAACAGCGCTGCGGGCCAGATTCGGCGATCTAAGGAGACTTCATGACGATGTGCTGCGGGTAGAGAAATGCCTCATCGCCTCGAAAGATCCAGGATACCCACTGTACGTGGTTAACGTTCCGCGACAAATGTTGTACATCGACAGCTTCCCCGCGGATAAGTTCTTCCTCCGATTCGAATACATATTCGACATGTTTCACGTGAAGAAGCTGGATTTTACGTTTGTCCGCCTTTATGCCTTGCACATGAACTACATCATCGGGGTTGACCAGATCGTCATATCTGTGTCGCCGACCCGTACTACATGCACGAGAGCTTCTTGGGAGTCTGTGCGAGCAGCGTGAATACGTGAGGGATTACATCGTCGGTTTCATGCTCGCCAATAAGGACAAGGAGGCGATTCTCGTGCCTTATCATCCCGTAAGTCATCCGCGCTGCTATCCTTCCTTCGATTTCAATAATTCATTTGCACGGTGAGGCCCATTAATTTGAGGTGTACTTATTTTTGCTATGGCGGCATGGGCGCGCCGTCCTCATCATCCTCTACCCCGATTCTCCCACGCTCTTTACTTGGACTCGTCGAAGAACATTCACAAAAGGATTACACCCACATCAAAGATGTTCTCAACAGTGCTATGTTTTACTACCAAGCAAGGGGTGGAGAGGTTAGGGACAAGAAGAGAAGGCGGCAGGGGCATGCCGCCATAAGACCGACTTCTGCTGCATCCAGCAACCGAACAATTCTCTTAATGATGGATTCTATGTCCTACACCACATGCTGGAGTACAGACGGGATCAACAGAACCTTCAAATGTCACTTACATCTGGCGATGCCCATATTCTGCAATGGGCAAAGGACATAGGAGATATCGAGGATCATCGACTTCGAGCTGAGTTCTATAACATCCAGCGCGAACTTGCCCAAATCATCATGAAAGAGGTCGTCGGAAAAACAGGGATGTTCTACGGAGAAGGACAAATGTCGGCGGGAAGACGTCCGAACATGGATAGCCTCTCGGCGTCTCGACATGAAGCCTTACACTAAGCTCGGGGACTATCTCCCTGACCTCGATGGATGGCACGGCATGTAGGAGTGATTGTCGATATATGACAATGTGTCTGTTTAGTCCATACTTTCCGTATGACAAAACTTTGAGTTATGCGCAGTGAAACTTTATTTGTGATGTAATTAAACCGTCCTCCTCCTCGACTAGCGAAGATCACTCTAGTTAGGGCATTTTGGGTACGATGAACTTTGTTATTTATGCTTATGATATGTTTTTTCTATTTTTGTCAAGTCTGTCTCTTTACATTTGCTCAACTATATATGTTGCATATCATCGACTCATGTGACGACGCAGGTGCATAGATCATCGATGGCGAAGAAGTGCTACGCCATGAGTATATATACGATGAGTGGCCGGAGTGTCGGGCCTGTGTGTTGCCGGTTTCCGGTTTAAGCGGCGATGCAGTAGTTAGTTTAGGTTCACGCTAATGCGAGAGAGGGATACGAACTCATGTACTCAAAGTGATAGCTCTTCTCGCGTATACCATTGTTTAGATGGATGACGATGTATTTGCAAGTAATCAAGGACTTGTATCGCTATTTTCGAGATGATGACGAGAGACCACTTTGTGTTGGATGATGATTATGATGAGACTATTTGTATGTATATGCTATGATTATATTCGTGGTCTCGCAAGCATTTGTATGTGTATCATTATGACATTTCTATATGCTAAAGATTCTTCTATAAAGCCTGTTCAAATACAAAACAAATATGCCCAAAAAAACAAAAAACCTGTTAAATTAGCAGTAGCGAGTGTATAGAAGTTAGCAGCAGCGCCGCTATAGCGATGGCGTTGCTGCAAAAGGGCGCCACAGCTACTAGCAGAAGCGTGCTCCCAAGAATGGCGCTTGCTACACTTGTGTAGCAAGATGGCGCCCGGTGACCACGCCGCCTTCGCTATATGTTAGTTGTAGCGCCTTATTAGTAGTGCTCCACCCCGCGTTACTGATACACCTAAAACCCGCGCTGCTGCTAGCCTTTTCCCTAGTAGTGTGCAGAAGATACAACGAAGAGCAAAATCAACAGATCTTAGCGGGTGGATCGGCCTGCTGCGTGATCTACACGGTGGCCTTTTCCCGACGGGGCGGCGGCGACAGCGGCGGTTGGCCACCCCAGATCCAGCTCCTAAAAAGTGGGGAAAGGAGACGCAGCGCTTGCTTCAGAGTATGGCGCCGACCGGCTCGCTAAGCTCCTCCAATCTACCGCCTCCCCTTCGACCTCTCGGGTGTGGACGCCGGTGCTCCTCTCCTTCTACACCACTCGCGGGATCTGACGGGGACGAGGAAGAAAGGGATCGAGATAAGACGGTTTTTTTCTCTGGGAGAGAAGTGAAGCGGTGTTTGGTAGCGATCCGCTTGTCGCCTAGCGCGGCCGCTCAGTTTTATCAAAAAGTGCGCGTGCACTTTTAAGGTTTTACGTTAAATGCCACCATATTAGACGTGCATGTGGAGGAAACCAAAGAGCATCCTAATTATTTTGGTAAGCCACGATTAGAAGATGGCATGAAGGAGTCCAGGAGCCATCGTGATTGTTTCCTTGGCAGCATTATTTACTACGCCAGAATTAAAAAAAGAAGATTATTTACGTTTATTTTTCAACCCTGCAAGGAAAAGATAAACACGAGGATTCTATTTATTTGGGAATTATTCAGCTTAAAGGACGTCGGCTGGGGTCCACCAGACAGGGAAGAAGCCACATCAGAACTAGCAGTTTTTGTTTTCTTAGATAGATCAAGTCGGTTTAGCATATACGTAGGAGTTATCTTTTCTTTTAAATATGTAGCAAATGCTTGCTTTCCAAGCTACTTATGGTGTGCGTGCGTGAGGTCTTTGGGCCAATTTAGGGTGCTGCTATTATATAAAGCCTATCATGTCCTTTGTAAAATGGAGGTTATATTTTGATAATAAATACCATGTGTTTTTGGGGTAGACACCCGTATCGAGTTTTGGGGGAAGCTGTCTAAAAATCCCTAAGTTTTGGAGGAAGCTTTAGAAAACCTCTTTGTTGCGATTTCTCTTCGTAGAAATTGTTTTGCGCGTGAGTGCCGTCGTCGAGATTGGTTTTCTCGTGCTGGACTGTAAGGTTCAATCCCTCTATTTCGCGTACATCGCGTGTGCGGGCGAGAGGTTACTACTGTTGAAGGTGGAGTGTCGTGAAAAGTCAGGCCGCAACAACAGATTGGATCTCGCATCGAGGTTCGGTCTACATCATGCCGCCTGGATGTTTGGGTGTATGTGTCTGTGTGGAGGGTGGGGCGAAAGGGGTGGGGGAGAAAGGAAATAACGAGCCATTAACTTGTGGGTCTCATCATGGTTTTGGGTACCTCTCGAGAAAAACTGTTACCGGGCGGATACCGAGCTTCTCGCTGCCCCACGAGAAAGACATATCCCAAGCAAAATATTCTGAATTTTTTTTACGTGCAAAGTATACTAAAATATCGTAGCATCTCAATAATATTACAAACTTGGCTTTGGCGTGGTGGTAACCATCTACTCCCTCCGGTCATTTTTAGTCCGCGTATTAGATTTATGTCAAGTCAAACTTTGACCAAATTTATATTAAAAAATATTAACATCTACAATACTAAATATATATATTATGAAATTACATTTTATAATGAATCTAACAATATTGATTTGGCATGTGAATGTTGATACTTTTTTTCATAAGTTTGATCAAGGTAGAGATATTTTGACTTAGAGGACGCTGGTTCGAGTCCCTTTTTTGCACAACCTTTTTTTTTTCAGAATACGTACATGAAAAAACAAGGACCCAGCACAAGTCGAACTCACAACCTTATCGGTTAGCGCATGCGTACACACCATTCCATTGAGATACTATCACTTTCATGTTCAATACCGGTTCAAGTCTTATCTATGTCTAGTTTTAAAAAATTGACTTCAAAATTCAATTATAATTTTGTCCCGAAATATGTTCAGTATTTCTCGTAACCATGGTAAGCGAGAATTACCCCCCCTCCCCAACACACACGCGCGCGCGAGAAAATTCGTCAATTCGGAGTCCAAAACCTTGGGTCTCATTCGAAAGTGGAGTTGTTGTTTATGTTAATTTTTGGGTCTCATAAAGTAGGGATCTTCCCCTCAAAAAAAGTAGGGATCTAAAATGCTGCTATCGCTTGAGATGCGCTTGACTCCCGTGAGCCCATGGAGCATTCTTTGCATCATTAGAAACTACAGTATTACTGTATCAAACAAGAAATTAATGTACGTAATGGATGAAATCAGAAAAATTACAAAGGACGACTCCAAATGCTAGATGGATTACTTGTATGTACAATCACAAGCTAATCGTACTAAAAAAATCACAAGCTAATCAACGACGCCACACGAGTCTCGGTCAAACAAAATCGCTAGCGATCTGCACCTCCCAGTCTTTCAGCGACAATCTCCGAGGTGGCGGCCTGATCGGCCAGCGCACCGGCCGCCTTGCCGCGGCAGGCCACCTCGGCGCGGCACACTGGGCACCGGCGGCTCTGGCGCAGCCACGAGTCCACGCACTGCGCGTGGAACCCATGGTGGCACCCCGGCAGCACGCGGCACCGGTCGCCCCCCTGGAACGCCTCCAGGCACACCGCGCACTCGCCGGCGGTTGTGTCCGCGGCGGCGGCCTTGAAGTCCTGGCACGGCAGCTCGCCCAGCTCGTCGGCCGTCAGACCCGTCGCTTCCCCTGCTCCTGGTCCCGCTCTCGTGCCGCGCCGCGCAGCCGCAGCACGGCGCCCCGCCGGACCGCCCAGACGATCACGAGGACGTGCAGCGCGAGCATGAGGACGACGCCGGCGATGAGGAAGAGCACGGAGACCGCCATCCGCGCCATGCAGACGCGCAAACTGATCTTCGCTGAGAGTAGAGTTTAAAGCAAAGGCTGTACACAAGTAGGCAGACGATCCAAGACACAAGTTGCCAAGTAGAACGACCCAGTTCTCACTGCTCCTCGGAGACTGGTCAATCACTCAACTGCAATACTGCATCTCTCCGTCAATCTTCCATGTTTCTGCATGCTTATCTTGTCCTTCAGTTTGACAAAACCGCTGTCCTTAAAGGCGACATCATGTGCCGTTGTGTACGCTCCTCCATATGTCTTTATCAGATCATCTCCATTGCCGGGCGGAAGCAGCGTCTGATTAGATTAACCCGTTTGCAAAAGCAACGTTGTGAATGGTGTTTATTGGAAGGAAGCGACGCGCCGGTGGGATGCCGGCCCGGCGAGAGTGCGTGGCGTGGCTTCCAGCTCCAGGTTCCGAATAAACTTGCCATCGTCGCGATCTGGAACTTCGGGTACAGCTACGTGTTGACGAATGACAAGGTGGCTTGGTTTGTCTTCCGGACACGTAGCAAGACTAGGGTTGGCTTAATGAGGCCACAAAAATGGAGTAGAAACACGATGCATGATCCTCCAAATACTCCCTACGTTCCGATTTATTCGTCGTGGTTTTAGTTCAAATTTAAACTAAAACCACAATGACTAAATCAGAACGGAGGGAGTATATGTCAGTGTGAAAATCTAATTAAAAAGCTGGAAGTATTATAGCTATGCATATTAACTAGGCAATTTTAACGAGGTGGTATAAAATTAAATGGAAAAAAAGAGGGTTGAGTATCATACTCCCTCTGGTCTTTTTTAGTTTGCAATTGTCCAAATTTTTTTGACCAAACATATAGAAAAAGTATCAACATTCACAATGCCAAATAAATATTGTTAAATTTGTTATGAAAAGTAGTTTCATAGTATATATATTTGGTATTATAGATATTAATATTGAGCAGCGCGGCCACCCAGCCGATCCATATGCTCCCAAAGCCTTTCACACATCAAATAAAAACGGCCATGCCAGAGAATCAAAGCCACGCGATAAGTGATTGTTACTGGAGTCCCAGGAAAGAGCTTTGCACATGCCAAGGGTTTGAGGCAGGGAGACCCGATCTCGCCTCTTTTATTCGTGATAGCGATGGATGCACCGACTAGCATTATCAACAAGGCGGAGGCTGAAGGAGTTATCAGCTCTTTTACAGGGATTACGGCAATGCAACGCCAATCGATATACACTGACGACGTGGCTTTGTTCATCAAGCCTTCCACGAGGGATATGGAATTTGTTCGACAAGCCCTACACATATTTGGAGAGGCATCCGGTCTCAAAGTCAGTTATGCCAAATCTTCAACCATCCTTATTAGAGGGGCTGAGCAGGACCATCAGAGGGTGGCCGATGTGATATAGTGTCAGGCGGGAGAGTTTCACTGCAAGTACCTAGGCCTGCACCTTGCTATCACAACTCACCAAGGCGGAGTGGCAACCTTTGCTGGATAAGGCGAAGCGTTTCGTGCTGGCCTGGCAGAGAGGACTTATCTACGGGGCCGGCAGGTTGGTGCTAGTGAACTCAGTTGTAGCAACGAGGCACATTCACCACCTAATGGTTTTGGAGGCACCAAACTGGGTGTTCGAGGAGCTAGACAGTTGGATGGGAGCGTTCTTCTGGAAGGGAAAAGAGAAGTTAGCGGTGGGCACTGTCTAGTCGCATGGAATTCTATTTGTCGGCCAACTCATCTGGGCGGGCTGGGTGCAAAGAACTTGCAACTTCAAGCTTTGCCTCTTCGTGTTTGTTGGGAGTGGCTACGCAGGACGGACCCTAACAGACTGTGGCAGGGCATACCTATGACTGAAGATAAGATGGCCCGTCAGGTGTTTGACAGCCTTGTTCAGATTAAGGTGGGTGATGGGAGCCGAGTGTTGTTCTGGAGAGATAGATGGATTCATGGCTTTGCTGTCATAGACATCGCACCGATGATTCACAATAGCGTGGAAGCACGCACGCACAACCGAAGGACAATTCAGGAGGCGATGGATAACAACAGATGCATCCACGATATCCACGGTGACATCTCCTTCATTGCCCAGCTTCAGATCATGCACCTTGGGCACATGGTGGGATCTGTGCAGAGGGATACAGGTCTTGGGTGGATCACTTCTCCTGGCCCTGCGATGTTTTCGGATTATACACGGCGCGATCCACCTACCAGAGGCCCAACCTTTGGGCTAGAGAGGGTCCCATTCGCTGATTGTGTGTGGAGGAGTTGGGCACCCCTTAGGTGCAAAAATTCCGCATGGCTAGCAGCCCAACATCGGCTTTGGACTTCGGACCGCCGTGCCAGACATGGACTACAGGACCAACCTTCGCCATGCTTTATCTGCCTACAAGAAGAAGACAATGTGGATCACACCGTGACCCAGTGTGTGTATGCGAGGGAGGTTTGGCACTTGGGTTTTCAGGAGCTCGACATCCAGGTAAGGAGGCTGGAGTTACACGACACCTTTTTGGATTGGTGGCTCCAAGCGAGGAGCCAGTACCAGCATACTGAGCGACGCGACTTTGATACACTAGTCATTGTCACCGCTTGGGCACTCTGGAAGCAGAGGAACGCTCAAGTGTTCAACAGACAGCAACAATTCAAAAGCTCTAGGTAATTGTTGCATCAAATCACAACGGAGGTTCAGGACTTGAGGTGTGCAGGGATAGGTGTAGGAGGCTTACGACAATTTGTGAGAGGGTAGCTTTAGATGTGTTTGTTGGCGTTTGCTGGCTTGAATGTTTGCATTCATCGCCAGCTCTTGTAATTATCATTCTGCCTTCTATAAAGTATGATAGCCTATTGGCGTACTCTCAGAAAAAAATATATTAATATTTATTAATATAAATTTGGTCAAATTTTTCAATGTTTGACTTGACAAAAATGTAATACACGTAGTAAAAAGGATTGGAGAGGGTATCATGATATCGTATCATAATAAATGCTATGCTAGTAATATCATGCATGGCAATAAATACGGTTTATAAAGAGCCGGGTCAACATGGGACTCTGAAAATTGCCTTCATGTATAGCTCGTCGTTGTGCCCACAAGATCGCCCATAACTTCAATAAAGTTTCTTTTTGGGAAAAATAACTACAATATACTGCCCCGAGCCCCCGACTCAACCTGTTGCTCTCGCCCATTAAAATGGTTTTTGGGAAACTTCTATAGACCGGTGTGGACCAGTTTTAGAACCTTCCATGAGTTTTTATCTTCTGTTTTATATGTTTCATTATTCGCTTTCTTTCATTTTTAATGCAATTTATTCTTTTTTATATATGTTGAATTTTTTCAAATATAAGATGACCATTTTTTCAAATACAAAGTTTGGACATTTTTCCAGAAATGTGAGGAAAATTTGAATTGTATAAACGTTTTCCGACATTTTTGTGAAGATTTTTATGAAATTTTATTAGAAAATTTTAAAAAATGCACGAATATATTTTTGAAACATACATAACTTTTCAATTATAATGAACATTATTGTTACATTGCATGATTTTTCCTAATTTTATCAGAATTTTTTAAACACGTGATGAACGTTTCTGAAAATTTAAATAAAAATACTTCCCGTTTCTAAAATTTTAAAAAATAAAGTAATAAAAAAACCAGTAGAACAGGACGAACGCTAGCGAGCCGAAGTTCCTCCCCCCGTTGGGCCGGCCCATTTCGTAAACGCCAATGGCGAGCAATAATTATTTCCTCTCGCTGCAGGAGAGACAAAGCCGGAGGTCCTATCTGCCGCTCTCTGCCTGAGACCAGACGCTTCAAACAAGTACATCTAGCCAATTGAGCTACACTGCCACCCTGTTTATAATGCAGGGAAGGGTTCTAAGAACCAAACTAAGCGCACATCCGAACGTTCTTAAAATTTTGTACGCAAAACGTTATTTTGAGAAAAAATGTGAAGGCTGACTGAAACAGCGAACACTTTTTGAAATTGTGAATAAAATTTGAAAACGGGAGCTTTCTTTTAAAGGGACATTTACAATTTTCCCCTTAATTTTGTCCCGACCTCATCTTTACCCCTAAAATAAAACAGTGCTACACTATACTCCTCTTCCGTTTGGTGCCCTTATGAAAATACCCTTCTGTGTCGCTTCCGTCCGGTCAAAGGCCTGACCAATTATAAAATGGGAAGATTTTTTTAACTACCAAACCAAATTTAAAAACGTGGCTTTTTGAACTCATGTATATTTTTATGAAACATAATTATTTTGTAATATGTAAACATTTTTTAGAAAATGAAGACCATTTTTTTGTGAACAAAATATACTAACAAACCACATTTTTTAAAATTTTGAACATTTTACTAATTTTACAAAAGAATTTGAAAAACTTGAAGAACAAAAAGGAAATAAAAAGAGAAGAAAAAGGAATTGAAAAAGAAATAAAGAAACAGAAAGAAAAAGAAAAAAGAAACAGAAAAAGAAAAAATGGAAAAATAAAACAGAAATAAAACCTAGTGAAAACTCGTTCAAGAACCCTCTCGAAGGTTTCCAAAACTGGTCAGTAACCTTCTAGAAGGTTCCCAAAACTAGATAATGTAGCGCGTGCGCTATCTCGTAGTTGGGTCGGCCAATCTTGATCGCTAGATCGCTCACTGAAGCCGCGACAACTTGACGCAACGAGTGTCCGTTAGGAAATCCTAGACAGAGCTGGTTCCTATTTCGCGCCTTAAAAGCTTGTTATAGTGTAATTTACTAACCTTTTTCTGAGCAAAGTGTAATTTACTAACCGCGAACACCCCTCCGACCGAGTGCACCGGCCCATTTGGAACGCGTCGGCCGTTTTCCCAGGTTTTCTATTTTCCATTTAATCAATTTAGTGAGCTTTTCACAATTTTTCTGAACTATTTATCAGATTTCAAACCTTTCCAGTTTGTTTCCGAAATTTTCATTTTCAAAATTCTTAAAATTTCTCGAACTCCGTGAATTGTTTCAGATTATGAACTTTTTTTCAAAAAAAAATCTAAACTTTTTCGTTCCATTTGTGTATTTTTTTTTACTTTTGTGAACTATTTCCAAATCTTGAATTTCTTAAATTAGTCAAGTTTTTCTCAATTTTATGAACTTTTTCCAAACTTATGATTTTCTTAAATATTAAAAAACAAATAATTTGAAAATTGATATTTTTATTCCTTGAACTATTTTATTTCGTGAACTTTTTGGATACATTAACTTTTTTCGAATTCATGAACTTTTTTTGAATGTGCGAACTTTTTTTGCATGTTCATGAACTTTGTTGAAATATATAGTTTTTTGAATGCGTGAACTTTTTTCTCAAAGCTCTACGGTCGATAACAAGTCAACAGGTCAACGCATCTAGTTAATGGGTTAGCTCAGAGGTCTACAATACGCATTGTAGTGACTTTTTTTTAGCTGTCCTACTGATCTACCTGAGCGAGCCACCTGCTCGCGTTGGTGGACCGACCCAGCACGGGGCAGCACGAGCGCCGCCGGTTCCTTCAAGTGGCGCTTATGGCGCCACATAAGAGCTCTCCGAGACAAAGCGGTGCCCATTCAATCCATGCATAGACCAAGTTCGAACAGAAATGCATTCTTGTTATTTTAGGTATCCCAAGAAACAACCTACTTCGGGCAGCACATTGGCCAACTTCTGCTTAGCCTTAGCTGATGACATTTTCAAATAGTCTAGCAGCTGGCGTGAGAACTATGTTTCGCCTACTGCGAGACATATTATTTTTTCGCCTAGTCCACTTCCGTTCGTGGGCCGATGACCCAATAACGTGCGTGACGTTTTTAAAAGTTTCATGAACATTCTGAAATACGTCATAAACATAATTTCGTATGTGGCAACTTTTTTAGAATGATGCAAACATTTTTAATGGATTGACTACGTGAACACAATCTATATTTCATGAAAGCAATCATGTGCGGTGAACTTTATGAATAATTTAAGCAAAGTAATTTATGAAATAAACATAAATCTAAAAATATTTGGCGAAGGTACGAAAAAACTAGTGATTTTAATCTACACCTCGGGGTTATTGCTTCTTGTGAAATGTCATGGAAATTGCCCCCAAAGTGGTAAAATATTACCCACCAATGCTACCTATAAGTGATGAAAAAAACGTTTCACACACAGGAATGACCCGCGCTGGGCCGGCTCATGCAGTAGGTACCACCTATACTGTGCTCTGCGTACCGGGATAAGCCGCAACGTGCCCATTCGGGCAGCCCATATCCGGGCGGCTTGCATATCAAATTTAATTTTTTTATATATTATATTCCTTTTTTGCATTTCTACTTTAAATAATTTGGGACTTCAATAAAGTTCAAAAAGTAAAAAAAGAGATTTTGGAAATAAAATGTTTAATAATTCATAAAATGTTTAATAAGTCATAAAATGTTTGTGGATTCAAAAAATATTTGCGATTTTATAAGAAAATGTTGGCTTATTAAAAAATGTAAGAAATTCCGAAAACAAATGTTCAAGAAATAAAAAAAATGTCCATGGATTTTTAAAAATTTCATATATGAAAAATGTTTATGGAATTGAAATAAATTTCGACAATTCCAAAAATCTTCATGAATAAAAAATATCATAAAAATTAAAAAACTATTCATGACTTACAAAAGAGTTTATTCATTCATAATAGTTCGCTAATTCAAAAAATGATCTTGCATTTCTTAAAATGTTCGTTAAATCAAAAAAATCTGCGTTAAATCAAAAAATTCGTGAATTTCAAAAATTGTTCAATTCTGAAACAATGTTCTTCCATTCTGAAATAATCGCTGTTTCAAGAAAATTGTTAAAAACAATGTTCACAATTCTTAAAAAGGGTTTGGAAATAGTATAAAAGGTTCATGAATTCCAAAAAAAAATCCTGATTTTAGAAAATATACGAAAATTCTTAAAAGTGTTCATGAATTTGAAAAATGTTCACATTTCAAATATGTTCACAAGTTTAAATTATTGTTCACGATTTAGCAAAATTGATAGTTATAGCATATCTCGGTGATGCAACAAAATGTGATCATAGCCATTGGATATTATGATTTTTTTCTCCCGTTGCAACGTACTGGCTCTTTTGCTAGTAAGAATTAATGGGCCAATGCACTGCGGAGGGTTATGTGCGCTAGATATTTTTCGGTCTGGCAATAGGCGAGTCGAGGACGCTCCCGGCATATTGTAAGCCTGTCCATCAGAGTAGCACTGTGTGCTCCACTAAAAATACAAGTTCGCTCAACAGCAAAAAGAACTAAAAGGATAAGTTGGAATGATTTGATATTTTTTTTAATTGTAAACAATCTTCTGGATCATTAATTGAAAAAACAAGAGTTAGAGGAGCGAAAATTGCTAAACATATTTACAAGTTCAGAAATAAAATGAAAACAATTCCACGTGTATAAATATGTATTCTAAATAGTTGCCAAATTTCATTTGGATACACATGTGAGCTACGTACATAAGATAACTTTGTGTAGTTGTGACAGCAAATAGTGCACGTATTGTTTGAAATTCTTAGACTCACATATTTATTTTTACTACCATATATGACCGTGCATTTCAAAGAGAGAGATTGAAAATATTTTTTATTTTTCTTATATTTTTCTAAAAAAATAATAATGACTAATTTCTGAATGTTCTTGGAAACGTCAACAACTTTTGAAATTATGAACAGTCCTTCGAAAATTTCATATATTTTTTAAATAAAGTCAAAACAAAATTTATGGATTCATTTCTGAAATTCACAAACACTTTATAAAACGTGATTTTCTTGAATTTGTGAATTTTTTTAAAATGGAAACATGTTTTGAACATTCAGAACATTTAGAAAACGTGTTTTTGTAAACAAGAACATTATTTTGAATTTGTGAACATTTCATTAAAATAAGAGTATTGTGCGAATTAGAAACATGTTCTAAAATGTTTTTAAATCTCGAATTTCTGGGAAAACACAAATATATTTTGAAAAAATGGGAACATATTTGGAAATTTAACAAAAAATTTGGAAAGACAGAAAAAAATGTAAAATTCCGAACATTTTTCGAAAAGGAAACACAATTTTGGATGGCTGAAGTTTTTTATTTTTTAAAATTTAACAGAATTGAAATTCCAAACATTTTCCAGAAAAATTGGTTACAAAAGAAGTATAAAAGAGCAATAACTTGCAAGAAAAAAGGAAAAAAGAAATAGGAAGGAAAAAAAAGAATCAGAAAATAAAAAATTAGAAACGGAACATGAAAAAAATCAAAAACGGGCCGGCCCAGTCATGGGTGCCATATGCGAAGATTCGATTTTTTTTTTTTGCATTGTGCGGGAAATAGGGTTTACCCAACTGCATGAGCAGTATAGGTGGGATGGCTTCGCTGGATCACAACGCGCGTGGTGTGGCCCATGTACGGAATTCTGGATGCTGGTTTTCATTTTCTAGGGGACAGATGCACAAAAAATTTAGTACCACATTGGCTAAAAATTATTTTTTTCGATGGTGAATGGATGAAAAAAAAATCAAAGAAATGCACCTTGCTTTATTAATAGGTAGTGTATATATATATATATATATATATATATATATATATATATATATATATATATATATATATATATATATATATATATATATATATATATAGTGATGCTTTTCATCACCCAGGGTGCAGAATAAGTTATTCTTCACCCAAGGTAATCTTACGATCACTTTATAACTAAATTACATTTGTAATTCAAATAGTTATGTTCCTATTGATTCACTACGTAAAATTTGGTATAAGAAAATAAAATTATAGGTCATAAGACAAGAAAATTTGAAGTTTATGTATATTTTACACTATGTTTTTACGTTTGTAATTTTACATAACATAAAATATATTTTTACGGCGATGATATATTTTCTTACGGTCTCTTTTTACGTCAGAAATAAGATAAAACTTACGAAACATAAAATTACAGTGCACTGGTGATAAAATATAGGGGAGGTGAAGAATATATATATATAAGAGCATCTCTAGCAGATCCCGTATAAGTCCGGCGAAATGCGATTTCCTGCTGTTATACGGGATGGGCCAAAACAGGCTCGCGAAGGTCCGCTAAAAAGGGTTCGACCCATAAATTTTTGGGGCGGCCTGTAAACCACCCGCGATTTCGGTATATATATACCGGTCCGGGATGATTTAGGGTTCCCATCCTGCACATCCACATGTCTGCCTCCGTCGCGAAATCCATCCTCCAACGACAAATCCATACACCTCCGACGACGCATTTGACCACTGGATCTTGCTGGAGATGGTGTTCGCGGGTTCCGAGTGTGGCGGCGGCGGGGCTTTCGGCGGCCGCAAGCGTCGCAACGTCGACGAGGCCGACAGCTCCTCCCTCCGCCCTCCCGTATTGGAGAGGCGCATGGAGCAGGCGCACACTCGCGGCATGAAGTTCCTCAGCGCCGGCGTGCGCAACATTCCGTCGCCTCGGGCGACTCTTTGATCCGTCCATCTAGCGCCTCCAGGCGACCGAGGGCGCCTGGTGGGAGGCGAAGGAGGAGGCCGCCGCCGAAGATAATGCGATCACAAGGCAGCGTTTGGCGCCCGGAAGGAGTACCAACTCGCCTCGACCCTCTCCGGCACGCTCATCTACCACACCCTCCATGGCAACGAGCCCCCGCCCCACGACAGCGACTCCGGCGAGGAGTAGATGCTAGTATGAATCATCTAGTTTAGTAGTTTAAGTTTGAACTATCTCTCGGTGTGCTATGTGCGGAACTATCTTAGTTGTATGATGAACTATGTTTGTATGATGATCTATGTCGCGAACTAAATGTTTCAAATCAAGTGGGTATGATGCGATGTTTAACGGGATCTATTCTGTCGATCCGTCCACCATCCCGCAAATTTTGAATGAAATTTGCATGATGGTGATATTCGGGATCTGTTAGAGATGCAATAAAAAGACATCATATATCACATCCATGTACTATTGGTGCCTCCAGCTTGACAATTTTTTTTTCTGAAGAATACTTCCAAGCTGGACTATTGGTGACGATAGGAGTCATCGAGATAATAAACAGGTCTAAACCACCGTAGTTACATTACTCGCATTGATTGATGGCTGATCGCGTAGGGAGTGACAAGACTGGAGAGAGGAAATAGTCCAAGACTGCTCTCCAGGTTAACCAAATTGTTCAGATGTACGGCAACCTCATAGGCCAGTTTGAACGTCAGCAGTAGCAGGAGGAGAGAACAACACACGGCCGTAGCTTAGGGTGTGTTTGGTAGCAGTTCCCATCCTAGCATAGTTGTTCCCATTTGAGACATGCCAAGTCTAGACATGCTGTGTACATGCATGTGCAGTTGTTTGGTAGTGATGTATGTGTTGAGCCATGCTGAGCTAAGATTGTGTTTTGTAGCCTGTATACGAGGTAGGATGCATCAACAATTTTTTTTGCGCCAATACAATTTCGAACAACACTTCGACACTTCATTAATAATTCGAACAATAAACATCACCGTTTCAACATAATCTAAACAATAAAAATTATTTCGGCTATATATGAATATGAAGAAAAAATTACTGGTCATATCTCAGCATGATTGGGAAATAAAACATCTTAGAAACAGAATTTCAGCAATACAACATCACTAGATCAACTAGACCAAGCTCCTCTCACAATGAATTTTCTTCGTTTTCTTGCCAAATCATTCATCTAAAAAATAAAAACAAATAAACAAATTTAAGTCTGAGCACAATAGCTACAACATATGAAAGGGAAACATCTATTGTGCTCGTTCTTACCACCTAAACATCATAATCAGAAGGGAATAGAGAAATACTGCAGAGATCTACAAGGTAGACATGGCAGGAAGGATGGATGGAGGGGGTTAGGGGAAGGAAGTGAGGAGGGAGAAGGAGGTGAAGGGAGAAGAGGCGGGGCGGGGGGGTGGGGAGGCGGGTGGAGGTGCTACCCGCTACCCCTCACGGCGGCGACGGCGTGCTACCTCTGGCGACGACGTTGAAGAGGGGCGGCGGCGAGTTGACTGAGCAACAGGGGGGGCAAGGGGGAGGTAGATCGGAAGATCTTGGGCGGCGGCGGCGGCATAGACCGTGAACGACGGTAGAAAAAGCGGCAAGGCGCCATCGGGTTATCTTGAGAGAGAGTGTTGGGGTCACGAGAGAAAATGGGGTCGAGGGAGAGGTGGGGTTCGGGAGGAGTGGTCGTTCGAGGGAGCGGTGGGTCGAAGATACCTCGTGACCCGGCTTGCCTCATTGGGGTCTGGGTTGAGCATAGCTGAGGGGCTTTTTTGCATCGGTTGAGCATAGCTCAATAGAGCCCATGCATCCTACCAAACAGCGAAAAGTGGGTTCGATGGAGAACTTTTAGGCTCATGCACCCTTCGTGCAGGCTGCCAAACACACCTCGTTGGAAAGAAGGGAAACAGTTTCTTGAGGGACGATAGAACAGTGAGTGAAGTTGCGAGAGACGAACCACGCGTGCGGTGGTGAACCATCGACCCCATGCACTGAAACCTAGAGGGAGGGATGGGTGAGAATCAGATCACATCACACGGCTCGACTACCCTTCAGGCCAGCGATCACCCAGGCCACAACACGGGATGGCTCGGTGCGGGCGGCGGTGCGAGATGCGAATGGCGGAGACGGTCCCTACGCAGAGTACATGCGGGCGTCGGATGGGGGACACGGAACATGGCGGAAGCAGCAGCAGCCAGCAGGGGGTGGGTGGGCGGAGGCAGATCGATCGGCTCCCGTGGTGGAAAGCGCCGATCGACCAGTAGCGGATGCGCTGTTGCCCTCTTGGTCCATCGCCGCCGCACTTTGACCCTACGCCCGATCCAAGCCCCCACCATCCGCTCCTTATTCCCCGCCCGCACCCATGGCGCCGCGTGTTGTGTCGCCTCCTTCTCGTCACCCGATTCGTCGTGGTACGCCGCGAACCACCATGTAGTGCTAGTACAATCGCGAGCCCACACCTACCACTGTAGAAACTACCATCGGTGACTACTATAGTTCGATCCGTCTCGACGCAAGATCGCGACCGCCAAAGAAGTTGCGGGTATGTCAGAAAGCACGGGCAAGGCCCACGGGCGGGAAGACCTTACTCGCAGTTACCTCTCAAGACGCGACGCCACACGACGGATGCAAGCGCCAAAACTGCACCGCCGCTGGGACTACGGCTCGGAGATCCGGACAGCCTAGTGAGAGTTCGAGAGGCCGCATGCGGCAAATTTAACAAATTTGACCTATAGACGAAATCAAATCATAAAATAAACTATCCGTGAAACTATTTCACGCGGCTGATCTTTTTGTGTGACGCCCGACACGAAGCCGTCACACTACACTGTGCAACGCCTCACAGATAGGCGCTACACGGCCAGCATCGCACACGTGTGATCAGAAATTACTAAGTCGATTAACGCCGAGAGCGCGCCACACTATCTGATGTAGCGCCAGCTCCCAAGCGCTGCTGCGCTGAGAGCTTGACGCCACGGGTCAGCCGCGTGAAATAGTTTCACGGACAATTTATTCTGTGATTTAATTTCGTCTATAGGTTAAATTTATCAAATTTGTCGCCGCATGCAGGCGAGAAGCAAGCAAGTCCTTGTTCCCTCGTCACTCCGGTCGCCTCGTCTCATCGTCCCATCTCATCTGCCCCCTCCTCGGTCGGGCGCCTCTCCCTCCGTCCCATACAAAACGTCACGTAATTAGGAGATCGCTTATCACCTCCTGCACCAATCGATCCACGTCCGTCCGTCTCAGGCGCGCCTGAACCTTCACAGAAGCTAATCACCGCGCTAGCTATAGTTTCACCCCCTCTCGTTTTAGTCTGGATTTCCGATACACTAGCAGCAGATGCACCTCCACCTTTCACCCGCCGCCCGTCTAGTCACTCTCAGAAATGAATTCCATTTCCTTTCCTTTCCTTTCCTTTCCCTTCCCTTCCCTTCCCTTCTTCCAGCGACACGACACGACCGATCGCAGCCGCGGCGGATGCTCTGGGAACCTGAGCCAATCTCAACCCCCATGACTAGATTTTTCTTCCAAAGCGATGAGCGCACAGAAGATTAGCAGAAATAGAGCGGCAGCACGACCGACCCGGTGTATGGAACACATTGACACGCCATTACGGCCAGGGCCCCGCTAGCGCTAGCTTTCGTAGCACCTGTAATCTTTCCTGCATGCGACGTTGCCGTCGCCGTCGCCGTCGAGGAGGAGAGGAGGGTTGGAATATTTGGCTATGCTTTGTCTAAACGTGGGTGGGGGCTGCAAAGGACAAAAAAGGTGCTCCCGCGTCCAATCAGGGCCACGCTAGCGGGAAATGCTCTTGTCATAACCCTGTTAGACCTGGGCAATTAACTACTCCTGGTGAGGACACTAGTTTATCTATGGGATAATCCAGTCAAGCACTACCAACAATTCAACAGATGCAAAAAATTAGGTTTCTACTTGCACTTTGTTATCATAACATGAGGATAGTATCCTTGAAAAAAAATCATAAGATGAGGATAAATATATAATACACTTTTTACAACTTAGAGAGCAACTCATGTTTGTGTGTGTGCGCTCCTGATTAAGTACTGCCAGGTTAAGGTGACTTTGTTATTCTTGGGAAAGTCATAGTGAAAGGTGGGTGAAGACGTGAAAGTGATACATCACCACAGATTAGAAACAGTGAAAAGCAGCATGGGACAGGAACCGGGAGAAAAGGCTAGATTTTTCTTCTTCTTCTTCTCTTGAGTGGATGAGATTTGTGACAAAATAGGCTTCTTCTCTACGAGAATATTGAGGCAATATACCGATCGACGTACTGTTCATCAATCTTTAAATCTTGTTGCCCCCCACTTTCATTAATTAATTTCCAAGGAAAAAGAATACTTATCCACATTGTACTGATTTTAGATTTACTAATGAGTAGTAATCTATGAAATGGATGGTGATTTGACAAGTGATCGATATACTCCTTTATATCATCGCAACAGAATTAGGCTCCCATAATCTTCATGGGGATCAATGTCAACATGTTTGAAGACCGTAATGGAGCATTCTGCGAGTACCAGGACAACCACGTTAGAAGCCAGCGAGTACAAGGACTAAACGCGAAATTTACTCGACTATATACCTCATATTAAGTCCACTTCATCATCCAAATGTCTGACTGAAGGGCGTTGTTGAATGTTATGCAAGCGTGACAGACTCAAGTGTGGCAGGTTTGCGTCAATAAGGCCATACAACCAGATCGACAGGGCCAATTGTGTTTACATTGACCCAAGCCCATGATTTATATATTTTTCATAACAATTGCGAAAATGTGTGTTTCTTGTTCAACCTTCCTATTTTTTCCGACCCAACTAGGAAGAAGACACGAAAGAAAGTTAAATTGCACATCTCCCCTGAAAAAACAAATTAAATTGCATATATCTCGCCCTAAGCCGGCGATAGCTATTCTAAGTAATGTAGTCTAGCTTTTCGTGTATGCGCACCGACGATGTAGTGACCACACACACGCGCGTACACACACACGCACCCACACACATCTCATACAGGGAGCTTCATGATTAACAAAGTCACCATAAATGTATCACATAGACATGAGTGTCTCCTCCTAATAAAAAATTTGTGTCTTTTATTTGAGAAACACACGGCGTGAAACATAGGATTGTATCCTAGGTGGGTTGAGGGTACAACCACCCTTATTACAGCCGAAACCACTGGCCGTTTCTCAATTATGCATGGCATTTGATAGAGAACCACCCTTTTTTTATTCTCCACGCACTAGTAGAAAACGGAGCTTTAGCGCCGGTTCGTAAGGGCCTTTAGTGCCGGTTCCATAACCGGCACTAAAGGGTGGGCACTAAAGCCCCCCCCCCCACCCTTTAGTACCGGTTCGGCACGAACTGGCGCTAAAGTGCCACCACGTGGCGTGAGCTCACGACCGGTACTAAAGGTTTTTTTATATTTTTTTTGAAAATTTTGGAATTTTTTTTGATTTTTTTGATTTTTTTATTTTTCTGAATTATTTGATGATTTAGTCTCTAATCACCTCTCTTAACTGCTCAAGTGTGGATCACTCATTCCAAATCATCTAACTTCCCGACCGGTCACCCATCCCTCTCGCTACTCTAGCCCGAGCACGCTTAACTTTCGGTTCTATTCTCCTTCGCTTCCAGTCTCAGACTTGTCAAGCTTTTCCTCGACAATAGTAAGATGTCAATCATATTAACCCTCGTGGAGTTTAGCTTGAGCATGAAGTCACACATTTCACCGCTTTGAGTTTTTGAAACTATTATTCTAAAAACAGTAATTATTTAGTAACGCTAATATTTCTTGAATAAGTTTGACCATAGTTTGACCAGATTTGACCAAAATTCAAAAATTCAAATAATTATTTAGTAACACTAATATTCTTGAATAATTATGTAGTAACATTAATACTTCTTGAATAAGTAGTTTGACCAGATTTAACCAAATTTTTTAAAAAAAACTGAAATTTGACCATATCTTTTTTTCCTTTTGGAATTTGAGGATTCTAAACAATTCCAAACAGGCCATAGGCGGTCTCCATCGGATGCGGATTTTCGTGCTGAATTTTTTGATATATTATACTTTTTTTTTCCGATATCGTATGCAAAAGTTATAGCCGTTTTACATTTTTCCTACACTTTTTGCAAAACATGTCCAAATTTAAGTTTTTTAATTTTCCTAACTAGTAGATGTAGTAATATAACTACATCTCGAAGAATTTTATTTTTGAATTTTTATTATTTTCTTTTGTATTTTCAAAACTGAAATGGCGTATATACGGGGAGGGTAGGGATTGAAAATTGCCCTTTAGTACCGGTTCGTGGCAAGAACCGGTACTATAGGTCAAACCCTTTAGTACCGGTTTGTGGTACGTAACCGGTACTAAAGGTTAGTTTTTAGTACCGGTTTGTGCCATTTAACCGGTACTAAAGGTGATCAAGGGCCCCGACTTGACGCCAAATTTCGCCAATTACCTTTTAGTACCGGTTCGCCACGTTTAACCGGTATTAAAGGTTCAACACGAACCGGCATTAATACAAATCCGTTCGAACCGGCACTAATGGTACCATTAGTACCGGGCCAAAATCAAACCGGCACTAATGTGCTTCACGTTTGACCCTTTTTCTACTAGTGACGTCCCATTCTATTTTGTGTGGGGGGATTACATGATCTACCTTAGCAGTAGTTTCATTGGGATTGCAATAGAGCGACATGGTTTATGGTTCAAGCATTTGAATTGGTGTGTCGTATGGTACATAGGTTGAGATGGTGATCGCTCCATGCGTAAAGAAAGAAGATATTTTTTAAACCTTGAACGTCAGTGCCAATCCTGTCTAAACCTTGAACAATGAACTTGTCCATATTAAAAGCAAACTTTCTAAATCCGGCCAACCACAACCCTAGCACGACTATATGCTGGTTTTGCATTTCATTGTTGGTAGCATGCCAAAAGGAACATAATGCCAAAAATAAGCAGAATTTTATCAAAAACTATATAATTATTTGTGTCATGTGCAAGAATGACTAGAGATACAATAGTTTGTTTTTGTCTACATTTTCAGTGGAATAGAGATTGTCGTATTTTTGGTTGAATAGTGCATGTTCATAGTCCATAACACCCACATACACATTTCTAATTGTTTTCTGAAACTTTGAAAATGCAAAACCAACCTAAATAATTGTGCTAAGGTTTGAGGGTGGTGGATTCTTAATCCAAGGTAATGAAAATAGGAAATGATTCATGGATTTGAAAAAATGCTATAAAAAATAAAATAAATTGACAATCTTAATAATCATCATTTTTATCTAACATAATGTGCTCATATGAAAATTCTATCTTTTCTAAGAACATGCAAGAGCTTTGCGTGTCTTTTGTAATACTATAGAAGAAAAGGGGTAATACATAAGTTTGTAGGATACAATCACATCCGGCTACAACCAACTCCACACAACGACATACACTTAGATAGTTCTCAATCTCGCAAGTTTCCACAATGCAAACTGCACCTTGATCCGCGCGATGACAAGAGAAGGGAGCATAGCCGCCTTGTCGAAAATCCTTCCGTTGCGCTTCAACGATATCAAGCGAAGGAATGGAACAACCCGTGAGTCAATCTCATGCCGCTCACCAACGAGATATGTACCATAAGAGCATAAATCCACGTATAGTATATATTTTTAGAACTTAGAGAAGAACTCATGTTTGTGTGTCAGCTCCTAATTAAGCACTTAGGGTAAGCTGATTTGTTAGTCTTGGGAAAATCCCGGTGAAAGGTGGGTGAAGCCGGCATTAAAGCGATGCATCACCTTAGAAGCGGTGAAAAGCTAGCGATATGGAAGAGGGAGTAGGAGAAGAGTTTGGAACCGTTTTTTTGTTCTTCTCGTGTTTGAGTGGATGAGATTGTGACAAAAAAGGCTTCTTTACTATGGGAATATTTAGGCAATGTACTGATCGGCGTACTGTTCAACAAACTTGAAATCTTATTGTCCCCCACAACCAATTTCATCAATTAATATCTATGAAAGAAATGATTATCCACATTCGATTGGTTTTTAATTTCACCAATGAACAATCAAGGAAATGGATGCCGGTTTGATCATTATACTCCTTTAGTTTCTATACAGAGCATGCATCATCTAATTATATACTCCATCCTTTACGGTTTATAAGGACCACATATATCCATAGATCGACAATTCGATCAATATAGTACAAATTGTATATATAATTATTTCCTCCGTTCACACATATAAGATGTTCTAACTTTCTTTTGAATTGGATGTATAGAGACACATTTTAGTAAGTTTATTCGCCCATTTCAGTTTGTATATAGTCCATAATAAAATATCCAAAACATCTTATATTTGTGAACGAAAAGAGTAGAAGATATTGCATTGTAATTTCTAATGATATTATTATGGGATATATAACTCGTATTACATTGGTCAAAATTATTGATCTAAAGATATGTGTGGGCCTTCAAATGGGAGGGGAGGTAGTATCACATATTAAGTGCAATTCACCATCTACAAAGTCTGGTCGAAGAACATGTTAATTTCGCAAACATGACACTCAAGTGTGGCAAGTTTACATAAACAAGGTCATCAAACACATCGCGGGGTCAAGTGTCTGCCTTGACCAAGGCTAAGTACATATAACGTTTCCATAACAAATGTCAAATTGTGCATTTAATGTTTTGTGTTCCTACCTGTACCTACGCAGCTAGGAAGAAGACGGGAAAGAAAGTTAAATTTCATACCCCTGAAAGAAATTAAACTCCATATATCTTGCCTTCTGTCGATGGATGCTTTTAAGTAATTTAGTCTAGCTTTCTGTATATGCGCAAAAATGATATAGGGACTATACTTTAATTATGCATGTCACAATTTTATAATGTTAAGTACAGCTCAAGTACATGAGCATACACTCACAGAATGACTACCAAGCAAGTCACGGAAGAACTACTACAATGCTAACTTGGCTAAGCCGCTTGCCTGAAGCTCTGACCAACTCTGCTCAATCAACTTGGAACAAAAGATAGAAAGTATTTGTTTCAATGGTAGAGTCAAAACTTAATTGGCACGGGTTAGAGCAATCTCTCGGCTAAGCTTCTCGAAATCACTTCTTGAGTCGTTCCACTTCAACGCTTCAGGACCCTCTGTGGAGGTAAAGCTATCATGTTGAGCAAGGAGTTCTCATCTCGTCCTCTTCTTGCTCGCTGAGGATGACGACTACCAGTGGCGAATCCACCATGGAGGCTTCGATTGAAGGAAATATGCCCTAGAGGCAATAATAAAGTTGTTATTTTATATTTTCTTATATCATGATAGATGTTTATCATTCATGCTAGAATTGTATTAACCGGAAACTTGATACATGTGTGGATACATAGACAAAACACCGTGTCCCTAGTAAGCCTCTAATAGACTAGCTCGTTAATCAAAGATGGTTAAATTTCCTAACCATAGACATGTGTTGTCATTTGATGAACGAGATCACATCATTAGGAGAATGATGTGATGGACAAGACCCATCCGTTAGCATAGCATACTGATCGTTCAGTTTTATTGCTATTGCTTTCTTCATGTGATATACATATTCCTTTGACTATGAGATTATGCAACTCCCGGATACCAGAGGAATGCCTTGTGTGCTAGTAAATGTCACAACGTAATTGGGTGATTATAAAGATGTTCTACAGGTATCTCCGAAGGTGTTTGTTGGGTTGGCATAGATCGAGATTAGGATTTGCCACTCCGAGTATCGAGGAGGTATCTCTGGGCCCTCTTGGTAATACACATCATAAGAAGCCTTGCAAGCAATGTGACTAATGAGTTAGTTGCAGGATGATGTATTACGGAACGAGTAAAGAGACTTGCCGGTAACGAGATTGAACTAGGTATGAAGATACCTACGATCAAATCTCTGGCAAGTAACATACCGATGACAAAGGGAATAACGTATGTTGTCATAACGGTTCGACCGATAAAGATCTTCATAGAATATGTGGGAGCCAATATGAGCGTCCAGGTTCCGCTATTGGTTATTGACCGAAGGGGTTTCCCGGTCATGTCTACATAGTTCTCGAACCCGTAGGGTCTGCACGCTTAACGTTCGATGACAATTTTGTATTATATGAGTTATGTGATTTGGTGACCGAATGTTGTTCGGAGTTTTGGATGAGATCACGGACATGACGAGGAGTCTCGAAATGGTCGAGGGTAAAGATTCATATATAGGACGATAGTATTCAGACACTAAAAGTGTTCCCCCTTCCGGGCACCCCCGACAAAAGATATAGGCCTTATGAGCCAAGAGGGGAAACACACCAGCCATAAAGGGGCTGATGCGTCCCCCATATGGTCTGGCCAAATTGAAGAAGGAAAGGGGAAGGAGCAAAGGAAAAAGGGAATATGATTCCCCATTCCCCCTCTTCCCTTCCTACTCCGAATAGGAATAGGAAAGGGGGGAGGCCGAATTGGGAGGACCCCAAATAAGATTCCTCCTACTTGGGGCACCCCCTTGGCTGCCTCTTCTCCCCTCCAACCTATATATATGAGGCAGTACCGCTAGAACACACACCAACAATTGTTAGCCGTGTGCAGCGCCCCCTACACGGTTTACACCTCCGGGCATATTCTCGTAGTGCTTAGGCGAAGCCCTGCGTGGATCACTTCAACATCACCGTCACCACGCCGTCGTGTTGACGGAACTCTCCCTCGACACTTTGCTGGATCATGAGTTCAAGGGACGTCATCGAGCTGAACGTGTGCAGAACTCGGAGGTGCCGTACGTTCGGTGCTTGATCAATCGAAACGAGAAGAAGTTCGACTACATCAACCACGTTGTCAAACGCTTCCGCTTTCGGTATACAAGGGTACGTGGACACACTCTCCCCTCTCGTTGCTATACATCTCCTAGATAGATCTTGCTTGAGCGTAGAATTTTTTTTAAAATTGCATGCTACGTTTTCCAACATCAATAGGCTCAAGCCTACCCTTCAAATTCGTGAAATTAATTTTTAGTACTAGACTTGAGAATATTTGGTAGTCCCAGCCCAAGCAAACTTGTCCAACCAGCCCATCTAACCAAATTAGGTGACACGAGTCCACCAGCACACGCGCGAGCAGCCAGCCAACAACACGCACGCACGAGCAATCAGCCACGAAACCTAGCCGCCGGATTGTTTCATTTTTGTTAGATCCGAAAATCTAGTAAATACTACCCCTTCTTTCCTAAATATAAGTCATTTTAGAAATTTCACTATAGACTACAAAGAGAGCAAAATTAATGAACCTATATTCTAGAAAACATCTATATACATCCGAATGTAGTCTCTATAGTTGAATCTCTAAAAGCTCCAATAGTAATCTGGGAAAATTACAGTTTATTTACACAAAAGGAATGGGAGATAATTAATTTTTTCTTTCAAAAGAGCGTTTAGTTTTCCAGTCGTAAACTTTGAGCCCACCCCTCATTTTCTTTCTAGATTCGCCACTGACGACTACGTATGTATTACCTTTGCATGTACTAGTAAGGTGCTTAAACTTCCTTGTCACGTAAGTAATCGATCCGCTATAGTTTTCGTGTAGTCCCTCCTTCTGAGTTTATTAGCCCTCTCTCACAATTTGAGTCAAAGTTCGATATACATTTATGTAATAAAATATGAGTTATATGTGGAAAAGATGGTATCACTGAAAACTTCATTTGAACATGAATCCAATAATATAATTTTTGTGAAATATCATTTATATTTTGCAAATTAATATATAGTCAAAGTTTAACTCAAACAATAGGGGCGCCTAATAAACCTTGACATATGTAATAGCAACTAAAGATCCATGCGTCCATGCAGCAAGGCAAGTGTAATTATCTCTACAAGCAATAATACAAAATTGACTAATGTTGGGTTTCAGGCGGTTGTTGTATGATTCACGTCTGATACTAGTCACCAGGTGGCAAGCATGCTAACCTATCCAAAAAACAAGCAACACGTGTGATACTAGTCTACCACTGTAGGATCTAATGGCTGGTTGAACAACAAAAGGTAGGATCACTGTATGGTATATATCACAATAAACAGTGTATAGCCTTTTTTAGGCATAACCTGCTCTTTATTAACTAATAAATGGGTGATGATATACAAAGTCCCTGTAGGCAAAGATAACACATGGCGAGCCAGGTTATGTGATTTGGTGTTTGAAACCTTGTTTTCATGAGCAAAGCGAACCTCCTTGAAGAATTTTGCTCTTTCTTCAATCTCCTCCATAAGGACCTTCACCTTTCTCCTCCATAAGAACCTTTATATTTGGATCTCAAGTTCTTCATGACTATGACATGATCACTCGCAACATGATTTTACGTAAGCTCAAGTCACTAGCTAGGGCTAGAGCATCCCTATATGCAAGGGCTTTGAGTGTCTTTGGTTCATCTAGCCCCTCAACCAGGAGTGTAGAAGCTCCAAGGCATGTCCCATTCGTACCAGAGCTACCACATCAACTGCTCTTGACCTAGTGTTCTTTGCTACCGCCGCATCACCATTGATCTTTGTAAACTCACAAGGTGGCGCTATACATCGAGGGTGCTCATAAGCAGCCCTTTGTGAGTGTCCGGGAGTGGCCATCCACGGAACATTTTGTTGATGATGGATGATACTTGGTATAAAGCAGTTGTAGTTTGTGATGTACAAATTATATTCTAGCTACACCATGTCTCATGGTCCAACAATATAATTTTTGTGAATCCAACAATATAATTTTTGTGAAATATCATTTATATTTTGCAAATTAAATATACAGTCAAAGTTTAACTCAAACTATAAGGGGCTATAATAAACCTTGACGTATATAATAGCAACTAAAGATCCATGTGTCCATGCAGCAAGGCAAGTGTAATTATCTCTACAAGCAATAATACAAAATTGACTAATGTTGGGTTTCAAGATTCTTTGTATGATTCACGTCTGATACTAGTCACTAGGTGGGAAGCATGGTAACCTATCCAAAAAACAAGCAACACGTCTGATACTAGTCTACCACTGTAGGATCTAATGGCTGGTTGAACAACAAAAGGTAGGATCACTGCATGGCATATATCACAATAAATAGCGTATAACCTTTTTTAGGCATAACCTGCTCTTTATTAACTAATAAATGGGTGATGAATACAAAGTCCCTGCAGGCAAAGATAACACATGACGAGCCAGGTTATGTGATTTGGTGTTTGAAACCTTGTTTTCATGAGCAAAGCGAACCTCCTTGAAGGATTTTGCTCTTTCTTCAGTCTCCTCCATAAGGACCTTCACCTTTCTCCTCCATAAAAACGTTTACCTTTGGATCTCAAGTTCTTCATGACTATGACATGATCACTCGCAACATGATTTTACGTAAGCTCAAGTCGCTAGCTAGGGCTAGAGCATCCCTATATGCAAGGGATTTGAGTGTCTTTGGTTCATCTAGCCCCTCAACCAGGAGTGTAGAAGCTCCAAGGCATGTCCCATTTATATCCAGAGCTACCACATCAACTGCTCTTGACCTAGTGTTCTTTGCTACCGCCGCATCACCATTGATCTTTGTAAACTCACAAGGTGGCGCTATACATCGAGGGTGCTCATAAGCAGCCTTTTGTGAGTGTCCGGGAGTGGCCATCCACGAAACATTTTGTTGATGATGGATGATACTTGGTATAAAGCAATTGTAGTTTGTGATGTACCAATTATATCCTAGCTAAACCATGTCTCAACCCCCCCACCTCCCTATGCCTATATCCTGGCTCCGCCCCTGCATTGTCCACTCTAACAGAGTGTCTCCATCATAAGTGATACGTAGCTTTTGCCTGGCTCCAGCAAGGAAGGGGCGATAACGGCGGCGCGCCTTCGGCTTGCTTCAGTGTTTATAGTCGTCGCTAGATGGTCTACGGATCTGGATGTATTTTTTATTATTTCTGGTATTCGATGTACTACCATTAGTGAAGATGAATGGATTGAAAGTTTTCTCGTAAAAAAAAGATGGAGATGCACGGTATGTAATTGGGTTGTTAAATTGTAGAACAGGCGAGATGAGTAGTATCCTACATGACAATGATAGCCTGGTAGTACCAACTAGTTCAGAAGGAATATTTTCTCGGCCATCTTTTGGTGGATAATCTTTACCTCATCTTTTTGCCTTGGCCTTCTACTTAGTAATAAGCAATTCTGCTTGAAAAAAAAAACCTGCTTGCATATATGCATCAATATTCTCAATCTTTCCGCTGAAAGCAAAGCATGGCAAATACTTTTTCCATTCTCTAACATTTTCCTGAACCGAAAGTATATAGTCACGTTTTAATGTATTTGTTCACTTATTTCAGTCTATATGTAGTCCATAATGAAATATGCAAAACATCTTATATTTATGGACGGAGGAAGTAGCGTTTTCCACATGATTTTTTTTTCTGCCGGCACCGTCCACTTATTCCTCTCCTTGGCTAGCATATATCATTTTCCCTTTTTTCTCAAGAATCTCGATAGAAAAGGATTTCCATTTCGCCCGAACAGGGCACGCAGCAGAGTGTTGTGACACATTCAAAACTCCCCCCTCTTGCCAAAAACTACTCACCTTTCTTCCCATGAGCACATACATTATACAAATTAGATTAGTTTGTAATCATTTTACAAATACAAGGTAGGTGAAGGTCCAGTCATCCTAGGAGCCAAAACAAATACCTACCTTAATGAAAAGTACCTTTTCCACCGCTTTCTCACCCCTACTACTTTATTCAGTGACACCCAGTTCTAAACAACAGATGAAATACTATTATAAAACAATAACAAAGGAAAGTAAAAAAAACATAGCAAGTAGGAGGAGCAATGAGCCTCAGCTTTTATCCATCTATATCCCATGAGAAGAGTATTTATACGCTTGGCTTTGCTTTTGCGGTTGGCTTTGGCATGTCCCACTCAGGAGATTCACCTCACCACCACCACCACCACCATTTGCGACGCAGTGCAGTGCAATGCAGCACAGTTGCGAGCACTTGCACATGCTTTGAGATGCAAAAGACGTCACTGTTGCTTGACAGCTAAGCAAATACTCTAGAAACATTTGATCCTATTCCTTCTTTTAAGCGAGCAGGGGGGCATCGAGGATAAGTTTGTTCCTCTGTTGCTTCTTCTTTCCCACTTAGTCTTGACTGATCACTGTCACCAAAGTAGTAAATAGGAATAATAAGATAGCCCTCTAGTTTCTTTGGCGCCCAGTTAGGCCTCCTCTGTTTTGATGAAGTCAGTCCCGTCTCCCACAGGCCACAGATTTGTACCAGCAAAAGGTGACCAGTTCACGCTCATCTTCCACCGACGTGCAAGGATTTGGTGAGGTCTACGTAGTGGCATCGAGAGACCCGAGCTAAATAGCAGCTGGTGGTGGTGTTGCCAACCTAGCAGCCACGGTTCAGACGTACGCGCGCTTCCTCTCCTCTCCACAGACCACAGCCACAGAAACAGTGAACGCGACGAAATCCCGCGTCACGATTCACCGTACGCGTACGTGTGGTGGCCTCCGCCCTCCGGAGAGCATGTGCCTCTGTTTGTTGCTGGGACTCGCTGGCTAGTACTAGTACTACGTAATAGTAATAGAATCATCGATCGGCAGTGGTGAGGTCGTGTGTTTTGACTTTGAGTTATCACAATTTGATGGGCGACAGGCGATCGGGCAGGCGCATCGGGGCCTCGGCAAGGCTGCGCCGCCCCTAGCCGCCGGTGATGGCCGGCGGGTCGGAGGCCGGTTTTGGGCTCTTGCCGATCCGGATGAGGAGGATGCGGACGATGATGGCGACGGGATCCCGGCGAGTTCTCCACCATCTCCGACCCCGTTAGATCTTTTTTTTTTAAGATCCGGGGTTTCCGGCTTCATTGATATAGAAGAAAGCAACGGGAGAACATGGGGTGATCAAGTGATCATGATTACAGTTTGAGGAAAGGAACTAGGGCTGCAGGGTGGCCTGCATTTCCCTCGGTCTAACTCCTCACTATGTGATCCCCGAAAGGGGGCTCTAGACATTTGGCTCCTGCCATTCTCCATAGTTCGATCGTATTTCTGATAGCATGTAGTACATCGTCAGCGCTGGGCAGTTTTCCGTTGAAAACGCATGCATTTCTCTCCTTCCATAGCTCCCAGGCGATCATCATCATCATCGTCTTCAGACCTTTCCTGCAATCTGACGGGGCAAGCTGGACTGTTTTTTTCCAGTGCCTCAGCGACGAGTGGCCCGACGTTCTTGCAAGCTGCAGCGCTGCACATCCACTCCAGGAGGATGCTTTCTCCCAAACCGACCGCGCGAGTGAGCAGTCCCAAAAGAGGTGCGTGGAGCATTCTAGATTCCTGAGACGGAGAGGCGCGAAGTAGCCGTTTGGCCAGCCAGCGCCCGTTCTGCAGGCGATCATTGCACCAGAGCTTTGTCATGGAGAAGCAACCAAGCAAAAATCTTGACAGCTCCTGGGGCCCAAACCTTCCATATTGCCGTCTTGATTCCTGTGTCAGGAGCTTCCGCAGCCTGCAGATTGTAAGCAACCGGCAAGATAGACGCTCCCCGCCCCGCAACCTGTGTGATCGAGTCTTCCTCCGTTGTTAGTGCGACATTGGCCTGCGAATCTTCCTCCACAACTGTAGGTACTGAATCACCAGTTCGTCCGTATTGCCGTGCTGCAAGTCGTGAATCCATTTGTCATTTGTCAGGGCCTCTTTAACTGTTCTGCTCTTTCCACGGGAGTGCAGGAAGAGAGCTGGAACCTCTTGGCACAGCGGCGTCGATCCCAACCAGAACTTGTCCGTAAACCGGCTGTGTTTCCGCTTTCTCACCGCATACCGTGGTCATTGCAAAGAGCATGCGATCGTTGTGGTCGCATGGGACGGGAAGCTCATCCAGGGCCTATCTCGTTGCTGCCATGAAAGCGAGCCACCGCATCCGAAGGGCCGTGCGAAACGGTGGAGATCAAGAATGCCGAGCCCCCTTGCCCACCGGCCGCACACCTTATCCTGTGCCACCTTGCATTTGGCTCCGATGATTTTCTCGCCCTGCGCCAGAGGAACCTGCGAGACTTGTCCACTTCTCTTAGGATTTTCTTTGGTACTTTGAGGACTGTCGAGCGAAATCGGTAGTGCAGTTAGGACCGCACGCACGAGGACTCGCCTGCCCGCCATGATCATGAGCCGGCCCTTCCATCCTGCCAGCCTAGCGCGGATTCGGTCGATTATGAATTGGAAGTGCACCAGCCGCAATCTTCTCGAGGAAATGGGCAGGCCAAGGTAAGTTGTTGGGAAGGAGGTTTGCTGTCCTCCAAAGCTAGCAAGCACCTCAGACAGCTGAATTTCATTGCAGTTTATAGGAATCACCGAAGACTTAGCCTGATTCATTTTGAGCCCCGTGCACTCGCCAAATATACTCAGCAAAAACAGCAGTGTCTCCACTTCTTCCTTCTCAGGATTTGCAAAGATCACAACATCGTCGGCGTACAGGCTGGCTCTCATGCTGATCCCCTGGCCTGGCAGGGGGCCATTGCTCCCTCCGCTGCAGCGGCCGCAAGTAGGTGGTGCAATGGGTCGATGGCCATGATGAACAGCAGTGGAGAGAGGGGGTCACCTTGCCTGAAACCACACCCGTGGAATATTTGCGGCCCTGGAACTCCGTTTAGCATGCATGATGACGAAGCCGAAGATAACAGCAGTGCGATCCAGTCACGCCATCTTGGGGGGAATCCCATCCGCTCCATCAGCTCGAACAAGTACTCCCAGGAGACCGAGTCGAAGGCTTTTGCTATGTCCAACTTGAAGAACAGCGCCTTCTTCTTCATGCGCTGCAGCATTTTTACTGAACTTTGAAGATATTGGAAGCTGTCGTGGATGCATTTTCCTTTTTGGAATGCCGTCTGCGCTGGAGAGATGACCTGACAAAGTGCCCCCGACAGTCTGGAAGCGAGCACCTTCGATATTAGCTTTGCAATTGAGTGTATGAGACTGATCGGCCGAAAGTGACCCACTTCAGAAGCTCCATTCTTCTTGGGCAGGAGCACTATGAGGGCAGTGTTGAGACTTGCAAAATTTTGCCCAGAGAGGTGGTAGAATTTTTCAAAAACGGCCATGACGTCCTCTTTGATGATACGCTAGCAGGATCTGAAGAAGTGTCCGTTGAAACCGTCCGGACCCGGAGCTTTATCTGCTGGGGAGTCGATAATCGCTGCCCACACCTCAGCGTGCGAGAAGGGAGCGTCCAAACCCTGGGGGTTTATCATGGGGACGTTTATCCTGTCCCAGTTCAGGATTGTTTGGCACGGATCCTGCCGGCCCAGACTGCTTTGGAAATGATCATGTATCAGCTTCTCTTTGTCCTCGTGCTCATAGGCCACTGTGTTGCCATTAACCAGGGAGTGTATGTGATTTTTCCTGCGTCTTTCCCTCATTTTAGCGTGGAAGAACTTTGTGCTTGCATCCCCAGCACGCAGCCAGGTGATCCTTGAAGCTTGCCTTCTCCGTGCTCTCTGAATGGCTGCCAACCCTAGGACCTTGAGCTTCAGTTGCTTTCTTAGGTTGATCTCAAGTGTCGTCAGTCGTCTGCTCTCCTGTGCTAGATCGAGCAAATGGATCACTTCGTTTGCTATGTGGAACTGCATGGTTGCCCTCCCAAAAGTGGCTCTGCTCCATATCTTCAGGTCCACTGCCGTCCTCTCGAGCTTCTTCTTCATCCCGACGAAAGGGTAGTCATGTTGCACTGGACGTTGCCACGCTCGTAGAACTGTTTCTGTGAAGTGGGGGAAGCGGGGCCAGAAGCTCTCAAACCTGAACCGCGCCGGTCTGTATGGCTTGGTAGCGGCTGTCAGGTAGAGCGGGCAATGGTCTGAAAAAGATGTAGAAGCAGCCACTAAGATGTGATCAGGGTGCAGCTCCTCCCAGTGCTCGTTGCAGAATATTTTGTCGATGCTGCACAGTGTTGGAACTTCTCTTTCGTTGCTCCAAGTGAAGCGACGGTTTTTGCATTTTATTTCCCTGAGCCCAGCTTGATCTATGGCCCTTCTGAACTTCCCGATCAATCTTCTGTTTATGTTGGCATTGTTCTTGTCTGAAGCCTGGTAGATCATGTTAAAGTCACCGTTGATCATCCAAGGTTCAGCCGTGGATGGAGCTGTCGCTGCAATTTCAGCCAAGAAACTATCCTTCTGGGTGTCATCTGTTGGCCCATACACCGTGGTGATCCAGAAATGAAGCCCTGAGTGAAGCTCGAGCACCCTAGCCATAATGGAAAATCTTCCTATACTATGAGAAACTACGTCGACTACCGATTTGTCCCAGAAGATGGCCGCACCCCCTCTGGTACCTACCGCTAGGAGGACAACGCAGCCTTGCAGCAAGGAGCCACCGATCTCCCTGGCTATCGCCGTCGACCACACCTCTATCTTGGTCTCCTGTAGACATAACATTGCTAGTCTATGCGCGGTGGCCACGCTGTTGATCGCAGTGCGCTTCGCAGGGCAGTTCAGGCCCCTGACATTCCACGACATGAAGTTCATGGCGTTGTCATTCATCTAAAAGACAGTTGTTGCTCCGCCAGCTGAAGAAACTACTAATGCAGGGACGATACACCAACACATACAGCTTGGGGTAGCGACGGCCACCAATAGGCCCAAAACCCCGTCGCCACGCAGCTAACCACATCATCAAAGAAACTAACATGGAAACTAAACCTAGCTCAAGCCGGTTGAAGACCAGCCACTGGCGAAACCTAGCTACAACTGAAGCTGCTAACATTTCTACGCTTGCATGGCCTCCTCGGCCTCTGCCAGTCCCGCCATGCCCGCCGGGATCTTGAGCGCCCCCTGATCGAGGCCGGTGAGCTTTGCAATGGCGGCAATGTCACCTTCCGACAGTGGCTCTTGGAAGCGCTTCATGATCTGGGTGGCCGCTTTTGTCGTCATCTTGTCCTTCGGGCCGAGCTGGCCAAGCTCCTGGATGAGGCGCAGCACCGCCCTCTGCGGCACGGGGGTGGTGATGCCGGTCGCGGCCTGACGAGCGCTCCGACGGGAGGGAGCCGAGGAAGCCCTGGACTTTGGCGGAGCCTGGTGGCGAGGGCGCGGCGGCTGGCTCGGGAGGATGGGAGCGGGCACAACCTCAAACAGCTGGGCTGCCTGATCGTTGCGGCCGTGGAGTACCATCTCGCCCACCTGCTGAGTCACCGCCTCCAGCTGGAAACCCACCGTGGCTGCTGCAGGGGAGTTGATGCAGGGCAGCAGACAGGGCAGCATCTCCGGGCTCTCGAGCTCCGCAGGCGCGTGGCTCAGGCGGGAGGGAGGGGAGCGGCCACCATCTTCGAACGCAAGCGGGGTTTGCAGGGCTTCGATCATCGCGTTCTCCATCTCTAGCTGCATGCAGTCCGTGCGCAGAGGGGGGGAGAGGGCGCGCCCCGAGTCGGAGAAGGAGAAGAACTGGGCCACCGGGTCCGCCACGGCTGTAGCAGCCGGCACCGGGCGAAGCGGCTTGGGCGGCGTGGCGCGCAGAGCGCTTGTGTTGGAGCTCATCCCCTCTTCCTTGCGGCCCACAGAGCGGCGCCGTCCGACCGGGGTGCGGCTGCGCTGGCGATGCACGCTGTTGACGACGCCGTCGCCCCCGCTCCTGGCGTGGCAGCCATGCCCCAGCAGGCGATCCTTCCAGGAACGGCTGGGGCCTCCGCTTCCACCATCACCGTTGCGGTCCCGATCGGCGCCGCCTAGGATCGGGCCGCACCCGGCCGGGCCAACGCGCGGCGTGGAACTGTGCGCCCGGCCCTGGCCGTCCTCCACATGGGCGACCCAGGTGCCCGGCTCGATGCGGGGGAGGGGCGGTCGTCGCTGTCGTCCGAAGAAGGCAGGCCACTCTGGCCCGAGTGGGAGGAGCGCGGCGACAGGGGGGACCAATCCTCGAGCAGGTCGACGTGGATGAGCGTGTCGTAGCGTCGCGCCCCAGGTGGCGGGGGGACGCGGCGGTCGTCGGGGGTGATGGCGATGATCTCGTCTGAACGACCAGCGCCACGCTTGAGCACCCAGAGGGCGCGCCTGGTCGGGATCTGGGTGACATCCCAGACCCAGAGCCAGCACGCGAAGGTTTTGGTGTGCCCCCTCTCGAGAGTGCGCGAGTCCAGCCGATCGACGCGGCCGATGTCGCCAAGGGCCTCCTCGGCGCCCTGCAGGGTCCAGAATTGCATCGGCAGGTCTTCGATCACCACGCGCACGTGATGGTTGAACTTGAGGATTGCGGCGTGGTCGTCTTCATTCCATGCCCTGATGAAGTACTTGCACCCGTCGACATTGATGACGGCGCGCCGCACCGCGTTGTCCCGGTGCGCGGGGAGGTCGAAGTGGACGAGGAAAGCTTCAGGCTGGTGCGCCATGACGCGCAGCTGATGCGGGCCGGTGGAGAGTTGCTCGAAGATGACCCTGCCGACAGCCGCTGGGGTGGTGGAGTGCGAGCGGTCGGCAGCGGTGAGGGTGACGGCGTGCTGACGCAGAACGTGCTCCTCGAGTTCCAGCGCAAGGGTAGCCACGATCACCCAGTGGCTCTCGCGCGGCCGCCTGGCCGGGTCGCCTGAGCGAAGCGGTTCATGTCGTGGGGCGCCACGGAAGACGAGACGGTCCCCGACCGGGCACGCTGGCGGTGGCGGCTTCAGCGATCACGGCAGGACCCCAGTGCCCCGTTCCGAGGATTTTGCGGGCACTCCTTGCCGTAATGCCCAGCGCACTTGCAGATGATGCAGCGGAGGGGATCACGACAGTCTACCCGGCGGTGACGCTCACTGAGGCAGCGGAAGCACTTTCCTTTGAATTGGCTTAAGAAGACCTCCCTGCCCCCCTCCCACAGTGAATGAACCGCGGCGGTCTGAGCGCGGTCGCTGGTGGCGCCTCCTATGGTCCGACGAGCGGGAGCGGGGCCTCCCCTTCTTCCGGGAGTGGACCTCCGTCCATCCGTCATCCGTCGCTCCTGCCTGGCCCGAGGAGGAAACTGGGGTGGGGGAGTCGTGGCGGACAACCAGGGATTTAAGGCGCATCGCCCCCTCGCAGGGAGAACCACAAGGATCCGGCGGTCCCAGCGACGCACCTGCCGTGGGGCGGCCGCCCCGATGCAGGATTCGCGGCGTCGAGGCCGGAGACGCAGCAGCCGTCGAGGCCGCGGACCACGGGGAGGGGGGGCGAGGGTCCGACGGACCGAGGCGCGCCCCCCGCAGGCCGCGGGGAGCCCCGGTTGAGAGGGCCAGGGCTAGCGGCGGAGGAGCTGGCAGCCATAATGGCCGGATCTGGTGGCCGCCGCGGCCGGAGCGGCGCGCGGCGCAGAGGAGGGGAGGGGGAGCGGCGTGGGCGAGAAGTCCCTTTCGGTTGACAATTACAGGCTGATGATACCCCGTCAGATCTCATATGTGAGTTTTTTCATTCAGGGTACGACGAAGATGAGGTCGCAACAACGATCGATAGTGTTCTGCCACCTGATGATCCGGCAAGGATTGGTTTGCATGCGGGAGAGAATAAGGAAATGATCCGTCGCGTAGTTCACCGGAGAACGGCGGCGACGGCAATCCGACCATGGAAAGGTCCCCTCCCGAAGGTAAGTCTTCCAAATCTTACTCTTTTCGATTTGATTAGGCCGGAGTCGTGGATCACGGTTAAGAGAAAGAAGAAAGCGTGCTGGCCAACCGCGTCTAGGGCACCGACGGCGGCTGCGGCGTCAGCGCCGGCGGCTCAGGCGATGGGAATTTCCGATAAGCGGGCGATGCGTTTGAACTCCTTGTTGGGCCGTGAGATGGGTGCGTGTGCAGTTGGGCCGGCTCTGGGTGAGTTGGGCCAAAGCATTGACGGGCCAGTGTTAGCTGGGTATGTGGCCCAGACTAACCCGACGTCTAGTCCTTCACGCTGCGCCGCCCCATGCGATCGGTCGATCGCTTTTCATCTGCGTAAGCCGTCGTCTACTCGGGCTAGGGTTCCGAGGCGCGGCAACACAGGGTTCCGCGTGTGTGGAGGTGGGAGAGCTTGGCGCATCCCCGCCTTCCAGCCTATGGCTGGCTGCGGTTTTGCAGCACCGCCAGGGAAAACGGCCGCGGGTGAGGCTGGCCGTGGTGGGACGGCTGCGTTGCCGGGGACCGGCCGCGCCACTCCAACGCTGTCGGCGGTCGGGGCTGGTCGTGGGGGAGCGGTGCAAGCTGCGCCGCGACCGCTGGCGCTGGCCGGTGCAAACCCTATCGCCATGGGTCGTGGTGCTAGTGCGAACGGCTGCGCCCGCCGGCTCCGGTCGGCTGCTGCGGGCGGGTCGGGTGGCTTTCGCCTTGGTTCCCGGCCGCCGCTCAGGCCCGGGAATGTTGGACGGGAGCTCCGCTTCGACCCGCGACTTCTGTGACGGCGGGGTGTCGCCGGCCGTCGGGCGCGTGGACCGGCCTCGCGCGGCTAATTCTCTGTGGGGCGGCGCCCCTCCTCAAAGGCCTCCGGTACCTGCGGCGTGGGGCGTGGTGCTGCTCGCCGCTGCCTCGTGCGTGCCACTTGCCGCACTCGTCGCGAGCGGCGCAAAACGTTCGGGCCCATGAGCGAGGCTGAACGCGGGTGTTGGAGAGTCTTATGAGCCGCCCCGGGGGCAGTGGGGGGACGATGGATATGATGCTTACGAGGATGGCCAGCACCGTGGATCGTCGTCTACGGGAGGTGGACGTGGTTATGCTTGGCAGAGTGATGGTTCTGCTGAGAGACCATTTCTCGGACCTTCGGGTGGTTTTGTCGAGGGAGCTTTTGGCCCGGACTACCGGCAGAGAGGTGGCTACCGTGGGCATCGTAGTGGTCGTGGCAGTGGTCGTGGTTGGTACCGCAGACAGCCTCCGCCACCGGTCGTGGTAGACCATCAGGCTTCTGATGTGGCGGCCGATCCCGTGCAGTCGACCGAATTGCCTAGCCAGGCGATGGAGGTAGTGACGGCATTGGCCAATGTGGAGGTTCCTGCGACTGGTGTTTCTGCCGAGGCAGCTGACAGGTCAGAGTTGAGAGAGCGTCCAAGTGGGCGCGTAAGAAGGAGAAGATGCTATGCTATAGATGTGGTGAGAAGGGTCACTTCATTGCTGAGTGCGTGGTGGAACTTTGTGATTCGTGTGATAAGCCAGCTCATGCTATGGGGGATTGCCCGCTTCTGCGTGATGAGGCTCCAGCTCTCACGATGTATGGAGTATATTGTGTTGAGCTCATGTTCTTTGAGTCCACGGCTGCGAGAGAGATTCCGGTAGATACACAGAGCTTGACTACTGGAATTGTGAAAGCTACCCAGGGAGTGGTGTCTGAGACTCAGATTGTGCACAAACTTCAGGAACTGGCCCCAGGTGATTTTCAGTGGGAGCTTGTCCAGATTGAGGACAGTGTGTTTAGGTTTGACTTCCCAACGGTGGACGATTTGTAGAGGCTGCTGAGTTTTGGGTTGTGCAAGGTCCCCGGTACTAAATACATTCTGGAATTTCACGAGTGGAAGAAGGTGGAGCCTAAGGGAAAGCCGATCACTCAGGTGTGGTTGCGGTTTTCAGGGGCTCCCTCTGAGCCTTTGACAGATGCTCGAGTTTTGGCTAGTCTAGGTATAATGGTTGGGAAAACTGAGAAAGTGGATATGGCATTCACCTGCGCCCATGGGGTGGCCCGACTTTTAGTGAGTGTTTTGGACATCGAGTTCGTCCCGGATGTGGTCAACTGGACTTATAGGGGAGAGGTGTTTCCGCTTGAGATTGAGTTTGAGGATACTGAGTTGTTTGCCGACGCGGTTAATGGGACTGATGTGGATATGCACGAGGGTGATGGCGACGCGGGTGCTAGTGGGGACCCGACTGATGAGGCTGGACGAGAGAGGTCCAATGGATCGGGTCCTGTTGCTCAGTTACCCGGGGATGGACCCGGGGTAGAGCCAGCCCCAGCTCCGTTAGTGCCGATGAGTAAGTTGCGGTTTGGGTCCTTTGAGCCAGCGTCTGCCCCTCCCAGACTTTGGAGCGACCGGGTGGAATCTGATGATGGTTTTGAGTGCACGCTTCCGGTGTTGGAGTTTGATGTTGTGGTTGGTCCTGTGGTGGAAGGCTTGATGGGGATGCACTCGGCGATGACCTTGGGGGGGGGGGGGGGTTGGGGACATGGAGCCTCAGGTGGTCTCGCTTTCCCCCACTACCCCAGTGGTCTCGGGCGGGAGACGACGTCTGCTTCGGAGGTTGTGCCTGGGAGGGGGAGTCCGGGGCAGGTGACCTCGGCCTCTTCTCCTCCTATCCTGGCGCCGGAGACACCGGTGACGCCGATGATGGCCGGCCGTGGGGGAGGCCGTCTGGGTCAGGTGGACCCGGCTCCTTCTCCTCCGGTGGCGGCTACAGCGGCCGCTTCTCCGATGGTCTTGAAGTGCAGGGCAGGTGGCCTTGACCCTTCCTCCTCCTTCGCCAGTCAGGACATCGACGCCCTCAGGCCAGAGGGTTGGGGCGGGGGGAGTGTTTGGGCCGGCGGCGCCCGCGCATCCCTCCCCCGGCTTCCCATCTGTGGGGCTTGTGAGCCCTCTGTCGCCTCCTCCGGTATCCTTGGCTGACTCTTCAGCGCGAGGTTTTACACGGGAGGAGTTTATTACCTTTGCTGGGATCCCCGATCCGGTCTCTGCGAGGCGACGGATGAGTTCTCGTCTTCAGTACCACCCGGAGGTTGATGACATGCAGCAGAGGTGCGCTATGAGGGCGGCCAAGCTTCGTGATGCTGAGATCTCTACTGGTATGTCCGTCAACATATCTAATTCTCTATTGCATTTTTCTAATGAGGAAATTATAAATAATGCAAACCAATTAGGAGTTTCGCTAGGGGCTAACGATAGTGAAATTTCCAATTCGGTGAATGATCTTTTAGATTTGGAGGCGGAGCGTGCCTTAGAGACTATTCATAATATGGCTGCGGTAAAACCCATGAATGATGATAAGATTGATGCGTCGGGGTCTGAGTGCTCGATAATCTGTGTGCGGATCTAGCACCATCCAACCATGAGTCTGAGGACGATGATGTTCCTCTAGATAATGCAGTAGTTAGTGCCACTTAGCCCGGTTATGAGGACCGGGTGAAAGAACCTAGTAAACCAAAGCGCAAGTGGAAACGGAAGATTTATCCCGATTCTGCGGTTCGTAGGAGTGCTAGGATTCAGACTACCAAAAAATTTCATGATGAATTATGAAAGGAATCTTTTGGAATAGCAGAGGTCTGAAAGACTTGGCTAAAAGAAGGTTTCTTGCTGAGGCATCTCGAGCATCGATTAGATTTTATTGCTCTCTCGGAAGCTGGTCGAGAAAACTTTGCGCGATTTCTTACCTCTCTTGTGGGCGGTGTTGATTTCGATTGGCATTGTCTTCCTCCGCAAGGAAGATCGGGTGGGATCTTGCTTGGTGTGAGATGTGATTCGCTAGAAGTCCGAAGTGTAGTGATGGGCGACTTCGCGGTTAAGTTTCGAGTCAGGTCTAAAGCTGATGGTTTCAACTGGGCTTTGGTGGCGGTATATGGTGCCACACAGCCCGAGCTTAAACCGGAGTTTTTGGCGGACCTTGTTCGAATCTGTAGGTCTGAGCAGCTTCCAATTTTAGTTGGGGGTGACTTCAATATCATTAGGAGGAGAGAGGAGAAGAATAATGATAATTTTGACGGCAGGTGGTCGTTTATGTTCAATACCATTATTGAAAGCTAGGATCTGAGGGAGATAGAGCTTTCTGGTAGAAAGTTTACCTGGGCTAATGCTATGCCAAACCCGACGTATGAAAAGCTTGATCGAGTTCTCGCGAGTGTTGAGTGGGAACAGAAGTTCCCTCTCGTAACGGTACAAGCCCTCTCGCGTGGAATATCTGATCACACACCCTCGTTCGTGGACTCAGGGGAGCCGAACCATGTGGGAAACAAAAACAACTTTTCCTTCGAGATGGCCTGGTTTGAACGCGAAGGTTTCTTTGACCTGATTGCCAGGGAATGGGCTAAGGGTGCAGGAGGTAGGACTTCGGTCGAGCGTTGGCAGAATAAGATTAGGTATTTGCGAAGTTTCTTACGGGGGTGGGCTAAGCACCTTAGTGGGGTGTATAAGATTGAAAAGGACAGGCTCCTTTCTCTTATTCAGACCCTAGACTTAAAGGCTGAATCCACGATTTTGCAGCCAGCAGAGCTTCAGGTTAAAATTGAGGCGGAGAAGAGGTTGAAAGAATTTCTCCGCGAAGAAGAATTGAAGTGGGCATTGCGGGCTAAGGTCCGCAAATTTGTCCAGGGGGACGCGAATACTCAATCCTTTCACCTGATTGCTAATGGTAAGCACAGAAAGAAGAGAATCTTTCAGCTTGAGCAAGATGAAGGAACTATTTTAGGAAAGGACAACCTAAAAACTTATATAACCGAGTATTACAAGCAGTTATTTGGACCTCCAGAGGATAGTTGTGTGTCCCTTGATGAGTCCGGGATTGAGGATGTGCCTCAGCTATTGGCTGCTGATAATGATATTCTGATTGCCCCGTTCTTAGAGAAGGAGGTGTTTGATGCTATTGCACAGATGAAAAACAATAAGGCTCCCGGACCGGATGGCTTCCCGGTTGATTTCTACAAAAAGTGCTGGCACATTATTAAGGGGGATTTGTTACCTATGTTTCATGATCTGTTCTCTGGGAGCTTCATTTATTTCACTTGAATTTTGGAACAATCACATTGCTTCCTACAAAAACGGATGTTGTGAGAATAGAGCAGTTCAGGCCGATCTGCCTTCTCAATGTTAGTTTCAAAATCTTCACCAAGGTCGGGACTAATAGGCTCACATAGATTGCGCATTCTGTGGTGCAACAGTCCCAAACTGCTTTCATGCCGGATAGAAACATCCTTGAAGGGGTGGTCGTCCTTCATGAAACGCTCCATGAAATCCATTCAAAAAAATTAGATGGAGTAGTTTTTAAGGTGGATTTCGAGAAAGCGTACGATAAAGTCAAATGGCCATTCCTCCAGCAGGCATTGCGTATGAACGGTTTTGATGAAGCCTGGCGCCGCTAGGTTGAATCATTTACGCAAAAAGGGAGTGTTGGAATTAAAGTGAATGACGATATTGGTCATTACTTTCAGACACATAAAGGCCTAAGACAAGGAGATTCGATGTCCCCTATCCTGTTTAACATTGTGGTTGATATGTTAGCAATTATAATAGGAAGGGCTAAGGAGAATGGTCAAGTAGGTGGCTTGGTACCTCATCTTGTTGATGGAGGTGTATCCATCCTTCAATACGCTGATGATACAATCATCTTTATGAAGCATGACTTGGCCAAGGCGAGAAATATGAAGCTGGTGTTATGCCTCTTCGAACAATTGACCGGGTTAAAGATTAACTTTCACAAGAGCGAGTTGTTCTGCTTTGGTAGAGCCAAGGATGAACAAGAGGCTTATAGGCAATTGTTTGGGTGCGATTTGGGGGCTTTACCTTTTTCTTACCTAGGTATACCAATCCACCACCGTAAGATGACAAACAGAGAATGGAGGTGCATCGAAGACCGATTTGAAAAGAAACTGAGTTGCTGGAAGGGCAAGCTCATGTCATACGGAGGCCGACTAATTCTGATAAATTCGGCGCTCACGAGTATGCCTATGTTTCTCTTGTCGTTCTTTGAAGTCCCAGTTGGAATCAGGAAAAGACTGGACTTTTATCGATCACGTTTCTTTTGGCAGGGTGATGAACTAAAAACAAAATACCGGCTAGCTAAATGGGATATCATCTGTAGACTGAAAGACCAAGGGGGTCTTGGTATTGAGAATCTTGAAGTTAAGAACAGATGCCTTCTTAGTAAGTGGCTGTGGAAGCTGTCCCGTGAGACTGATGCCACGTGGGCGCAAATCCTTCGTAGCAAGTACCTTCAGACCAAAACTTTGTCCCAGGTGACAGTCAGGCCGACCGACTCGCCTTTCTGGAAAGGACTGATGAAAGTCAAACAATCCTTGTTTAATAGGACAAAGTTTATTATTGGCAACGGTGCTAGTACACGTTTCTGGGAGGATACTTGGCTCGGAGAGACACCCTTGGCCATTCAATACCCGTCTTTATATCGTATTGTTCAACGACGTGAGGTGTTCGTTGCAACGGTATTTCAATCTATCCCCCTTAATATTTAGTTTAGACGGTCGCTAGCGGGCAATCGTTGGGAAGAATGGCTCCGTCTAGTTAGGAGACTGATGGAGATTCAGCTTTCCCAACAACCCGATGAATTACGCTAGAAGCTTACTAGATCCGGAGTATTCACAGTTAAATCAATGTATATTGATGTTATCAATTCGAGCTTCATTCCTACCTCGAAGCATGTTTGGGTTGTCAAAGTTCCATTGAAAATAAAAGTGTTTATGTGGTTTGTCCATAAACAAGTTATTTTAACCAAGGACAACCTGACAAAGCGTAATTGGACAGGATCTACTAGGTGTAGTTTCTGTGATCGGGATGAGACGATCAAGCACCTTTTTCTTGACTGCCCGCTAGCCAAAATTCTATGGCGGACAGTCCACATTGCTTTTAATATTACTCCACCGAATTCTGTCAACACATTATTTGGGATATGGCTTAATGGGATTGAGCCCGACTTAGCGAGACATATTCGTGTGGGAGTATGCGCTTTGTTGTGGACTATCTGAAATTGCATAAATGATTTGGTTTTTAACAGAACATCACGTATTCATTTTTTGCAGGTTATCTTCCGAGCCACGGCATTGATCCGTTCGTGGTCGCTACTCACTCCGATGGAGGCCAGGGAGCATTTGGTTACTGGATCTATCCATTGGAAGATGGTAGCTCGGGATATCTTCAATCGGTTTGGATGGCGGTCATGTAATAGGATAGACAATTAGTTTACCTATCTATCTTTAGCCAGCCGGTTGTGGCGTCCTTTATTTGGCTAGTTTGTGTTTCTAGCCCATTTTGGCTCTGTGTGAGCTCTTTTTTCACTTTCTTTAGTTGGAGACTTTGAGACCTTGCTGGAACCTATTTATTTGGTTTAATAAGATGGTTGTATGCATCGCTATGATGCAGAGGCCGGGGCCCTTTTTGAAAAAAAAATTGATCGGCAGTGGCATCACTGGCATGGCAGCAGCAGCAGCTGGTGCTCCGACCACCTCGCTCGACATGGACTCGTCGGTTTTCTCCTCCTTTCCTCGCCGGTGCGCCGTGCACCAGGCGGCCGCCTTTTGCGCCCCAATTTCCTTTCCATGTCGAGTCGGGTTTCGCTCCCGAAATGGGCGCGGTGATCCGACACGATCACACTACGTAAATGGGTTTTGTTAGAATACAACTTGTATTAGGATTAAGACACCTCTACTCTAGCTCTACCCCCCCCCCCAATACCCCCTTTCATGTCCATCACCGACACCATCTCCGATATTAGCCCCTACATCCCTGTAACCCTAGACCTCGCTGCTCACAACTACTACCATTGGCGTCACCTCTTCGACGTCCACCTTGGGCGATGCAATCTCCGCTCTCATGTTGCCGACGACTCTCTTCCTCAACTTCATGATCCACAATGGGTCAAGGATGATCTTGCCATTATTCAGTGGATCTACATGCGAGTCTCCACAGAGATTTTCAATCTCGTCCACTGTGACGGTGCCTCTGCCGCCGATCTATGGGCGGCCCTTCGTCAGCTCTTCCAGGACAACGTCGACGCTCGCGCCAACAATCTCCACACCGAGCTTCGGAATATAGTGCAAGGTGATTCACCGGTCGGCGTCTACTGCCAACGCCTCAAGGCGATCGCGGATGAACTCCGCGAACTTGGTGATCCGATCGATGATCGCCAGCTCATCAACGTCCTCCTCGTCGGTCTCAGCGAGCGGTTCGAGAAGCAGGCCTCCTTCATCCCTGTGATGCGTCCGCGTCCCTCCTTCGTCGAGGTTCGCTCGATGCTCCAATGGGCCGATCGTGCCCTAACTACGAAGGACTCCCGTCCTCAGGTCTTCACTGCTTCTCCTCGCCCGCCTGCGTCGACGCCGCCACCGCCACCTCCACCAACATCACCTCCTCAACCATCCGGCTGGCGTCCAAGTCCCAACTACCGGGGCAAAAACCCTAGGCCGCCACACTCCTGCTCCGCCCCAGCTCCACCAACCACACCCCAGCTCCTATTGTTTCCTCATGAATGGATGTTTTTTCATAGCAGAGGTCTTCGTGACTTGGCTAAACATTTATTCATTGCAGAATGTAATAGGGAATACGATTTAGATTTTTTGGCTATCTCTGAAACGGGGAGATGTGATTTCTCAGTAAGTCTGCTTAACCGTCTTTCTGGCGGGATAGACTTTATTTTGGTTTCGCGACTGCCTAGAGGTCGTTCTTGGGGCATTTTACTTGGCGTAAATACAGGAACTATGGATGTTTTGGCTAGTTCGAATGGTGAGTTTCACGTTAAACTCCATATTTGCAACAAGGCCGACAACTTCACATGGACCCTCGTCGCCGTGTATGGGGCAGCCCAGGATGAGTTCAAGGCCGATTTTCTTCGTGAATTGGTTAATCTGGCGAAAGATAATCCCTATCCCATTCTTATAGGTGGGGATTTCAACTTTCTTCGATTTCCAAATGAGAAAAGCCGCGGTAGGTTCGATAATCATTGGCCTTTCCTTTTCAATGATGTCATAACAGTCTAGATTTGCGAGAGGTTTCTATGATTGGAAGACAATTCACATGGGCGAACAGTCTTCCGGAACCGACATATGAGAAACTAGATCGCGTTTTAATGGATACCGACTAAGAATCAAAATTTCCTATGGTTTACGTTAGGTGCTCTACCTCGTATCGAGGCTATATCGCATCACGCACCCATTCTTCTAACTACTGGGTTGCCACGACCACAACATAGACGCAAGTTCAAGTTTGAACTTGGGTGGTTGCTTCGGCATGGCTTCCATGACATGGTCAAGGAGGTGTGGGAGAAACCAGTCGCCGGGCCTACCCCAATACACAGATGGAATAACAAAATGCGTGCATTACGTAAATTCCTTGGTGGTTGGGCCAGGCATACGGCGGGTATCCTCAAAAAGGAGAAGCTTCGTCTTTCATCTATCGTTGATGAATTAGAAGCTTTAGCAGAGGTTAGACCTCTACCTGAGCATGAAATCGAGATTAAGAATCATTCGAATGCACAGATAGCTAATATGTTACGTGAAGAGGAACTCAAATGGTACCAACATTCTAACTCTCAATTTATCCTGAAAGGTGATTCGAATACTAGATATTTCCATGGAGTCACCAATGGCAGACACCGGAAGAAAATTATTCATTCCCTACAATAGGATGAGGCAGTGATTTAGGGGCATGAGCAACTTAAATCTTATATCACTAATTATTATAAAAATTTGTTCGGAGCCCCAGAGGAAGGAAACTTCTCGATGGATGAGACCCTAACAGATGACATCCCTCAGGTCTCTGATGAGGAAAACAACCTTCTAACAACCCCATACTACGAGGAGGAAGTTAGAAAGGCGGTTTTCCTAATGGAGCATAACAAAGCCCCGAGTCCGGATGGTTTTCCCACTGAGTTCTGTCAGAAATTCTGGGAAGTCATCAAGCCGGATCTCCTACTTTTGTTTACCGACCTACATGCTGGCCAACTAGAATTGTTCCGCTTAAACTTCGGTGAGTTTATTTTATTACCTAAGGTTAATGAGGCTGAAAGGATACAACAATATAGACCTATTTGCCTCCTTAATGTTAGTTTTGAAATATTCATGAAGGTTGCGACTATTAGGCTAAATTCGGTTGCTGAACATGTGGTTCGGCCTTCACAGACAGCTTTTATGCAAGGCAGACACATCCTAGATGGAGTTGTTATCCTTCATGAAATAGTCCATGAATTACACCTGAAAAATTTAAATGGGGTGGTACTCAAAATAGACTTTGAAAAGGCTTATGACAAAGTCAAGTGGCTTTTTCTTCAACAGACTCTCAGAATGAAAGGATTTTCTGCAAAGTGGCGCGCTATGATCCATAGCTTCGTTTCTGGAGGTAGTGTTGCCATTAAGGTCAATGATGACGTTGGACACTATTTCCAAACGAAGAAGGGATTGCGACAGGGTGACCCGGTATCGCCCATGCTATTCAATATAGTGGCGGATATGCTAGCGATCATGATTGAGCGTGTCAAGGTTGATGGCCAAATTGATGGGGTAGTAAATCATCTAGTTGATGGTGGTCTCTCTATACTTCAATATGCTGATGATACGATTCTCTTCATGGATCATGACCTCGAGAAAGAAAGAAATCTGAGACTGATTTTATCAGCATTCGAGCAACTCTCGGGTCTAAAGATCAATTTTCATAAAAGTGAATTGTTTTGCTTTGGCGAGGCTCAAGACGAGGCCCACCTATACGCTAAATTGTTCGGATGCGGGTTGGGTCAGTTTCCGATCACATATTTGGGGATACCGATACATTATCAGAGACTCACAAATGCTGAATGGAAACACGTCGAGGAGAGACTGCAAAAAAGAGTTAGCAATTGGAAAGGTAAATCATTGTCTCGGGTGGAAGATTGGTCCTCATAAATTCAGTACTTAGTAATATGGTACTATATATGATTTCCTTCTTCCGATTACGAAAGGAGTTTTACATAGATTGGATTACTTCCGTTCATGATTCTTTTGGCATTGAGATAGCGAGAGATTGATATATCGTCTGGCTAAATGGTGTGTGGTTTGCCGTCCCAAAGACCAAGGCGGGTTGGGCATTCATGACCTTGAGGTTAAGAATAGGGCCCTCCTCGGCAAATGGTTGTTTAAATTACTGACGGAAGATGGTGTATGGCAAACCCTTCTAAGGAGGAAATATGTGGGTTCCAAGGCGGTATCCCAAGTATATTGGAAGCCTGGGGATTCCCACTTTTGGGCAGGTCTTATGGCTACGAAGAATATATTTCTTCTGCTATGGATCCTTCTCGATTAAGGACTGCTCGGAAATTAGATTCTGTGAGGACAAGTGGCTAGGAAATGCCACACTCCGGGAACAATATCTGGCTTTATACAACATTGTGCGCCACAAAGGTGATACTTTCGCCACGGTAATGGAATCATTTCCGCCAAATATGACGTTCAAAAGAGACTTAATTGGACCCAGACTCCAATCGTGGAATATCCTGCTCCAACTGTTGTCCACGGTGCAATTGCCATATGGGTCTGATGTATTCCGATGGAACCTCCATGGGAATGGACAATTCTTAGTGGATTCTATGTATAGAGCGTTAATCCAGTCCGATGTGCAAGTTGTTAATAACAAGAAGATATGGAAGATGAAGATACCTCTGAAGAATAAAATCTTTGCATGGTATCTTCGTCGCGGAGTCATTCTTACTAAAGATAACCTTATTAAGAGGAATTGGCATGGGAGCCCGTAGTGTGTATTTTGTCACTATGGGGAGACAATAAAACATTTATTCTTCCAATGTAAATTGGCTCGTTCTATATGGCCAGTCATCCAAATAGCTTCTGGATTGTATCCTCTCTGTAGTGTTGCTAATGTATTTGGCAACTGGTTACATGAGATTGATCACAGGTTTAGAACTCTTCTCAGGGTGGGAGCGCTTGCGGTTATTTGGTCGCTTTGGCTATGTAGAAATGATAAGGTTTTTAACGATAAATGTATTTCTTTGTTGCAGGTTATCTATAGATGTACCGGGACTCTTCATTTATGGTCCTCTCTACAATGCATGGAGAATCGAGCTTGTTTACGGAGGTGTGTACATGATTGGAGGATACGGCGAGGGATACTTTTACCCAACATGGGTGGCAGCATGATCTAAGGATTGGCCCCCCTCCACATTAGGCGTTATACGAACTTGTTTCGTTGTAATTCGCCTTTTTATTTTTATTTTGTGTGAGAGGATCTTATTTGGCTGTGTGCATCTTAATTATGCAAAGGCTGGGTGTAATTTTTAAATCTTTTAAGTAATAAAGCGCCCGAAAAAATCATATAAGAAAAACAGTATGCCGCGTTTATGTGCTGGGAGTACTTTTTATAGATATCTGGCATGATGCACGCCTATTCCAGTATAATTTTATAATGTGCCCTCCATCTTCCTCCCTTCCCCATTGTACCTACCCAACGGAGTGAAATATCGATGTTCCTCAGAAGAGAGAGAGAGAGAGAGAGAGAGAGAGAGAGAGAGATGGACATGATATGGTGACACAAACAGAGCACCATTCAAATCCAAGTTGAGGTAGTATTACCTCGATCATGGTTTTTTTTACTTCCTCTCGTATTTAGGGTCACATTTTAATCAGTCATTTTAACTAAAGTAAAATATAAGTTATACATAGCAAAAATAATGTTGTCGAAAATCATGTACAAATACAAATCGAACGATGCTTTTTAATAACGGGCATTAATATTCGGTTAGTTAATTGTCGTAAAAAAAACTTTTGGTTAGTTACATATACGGTTAAATTTTTGACACAAATTATGAAGGGAACTAGTAACCGGCAAAGTGGTGGCCACTTAGAGCATCTACAATAGGGTTCCTCAAACTCGCCTCATACGCCCGGGCGGTCGCCCGGTCACTGACCCGTCCCGAAATTTTGAGCCAGACGGGCTCCTTAAACAGGCCTCAAATGCCCGGGCTAACCGGCACCCCTCATATGCAGGCCAAATAAAAGGCGAATATGGGGTGTGCCCGGGCACGCCCACCTTGTCTGGCCCGACAGCCGGACCCTACCGCAAAATTGCACCAAATCCACCAAACATTTCCTCCTCCTCCCGTCGTCCTCCAACCTTTCCCGCGCCTGAGCCCTCGCCGTCCTCCACCCTTGCTCCCCATCCTCACCACTGTTCTCGATCCACCGCGGAAGATGTCGTCCAGCCCGTCCCCGACCGCCGCGACGGAGAAGAAGCTCGAAATTGAGTGGGAGAAGATCGAGTTGGAGAATCAACATGCGGCGATCAGATGGGAACTCTAGAAGGCCAAAACATTTGGCGAGATTGAGCTTGAGAAGGAGAGGTTGCAACTCGCATGTGATGCGGAGGATGCGAAGAACATGTTGGCGGACGAAAGCCTCTTGGATGAGCATGCAAAGAAGTGGCTTGCGGACAAGAAGAAGGAGATCAACGACCGTAGGGAGTACAAGACGGTGAGGGTGGCAGCAGATCATGCGGCCAGGATGCATGTGGAGCAGGCAGCCCGGATGCAGGCCGAGCAGGACGCATTCCGCCTGGAGCAGGACGCATTCCGGTCGGAGCAGGTGTCGTGGTTCTAAGTCTGACAGTAGAATGGGGGGTAGGAATGGAGAGGCAAGATCTTAGCTATGGAGTAGTTGTATACGCAAGGGATTTACGAGTTCAGGCCCTTCTTGGAGGAAGTAACAACCCTACGTCTCGGAGCCCGGAGGCGGTCGATCGGATTATATGCGTATGTGTTATAGGGTGTGAACCCTTACGCACGTGGAGGGGGTGGCTTATATAGAGTGCGCCAGACCCCAGCCAACCCACGAAAGTGTAGGGTTTAAGGTACGTTAAGACCTGGCGTTCGGTAACGCCGGACATAAAGTGTCATCATGACCATAAAGACTACTTAATTACAGACCGTTTGGATACAGAGTGATTTCTGAGCACCTGATGGTCGAGTGAGCCTTCTTGGTCGAGTGTCTCGGATTTTGTCAAGTGGAAGCCTACCAGGTCGACTGGAAGGCAGCTTCTTTCGCGAGTGTCCTTGAAGAGGGTACCTTTGGGCAGGTCCATGACCCTACCCTAGGTACATGACTTCATCATTAGCCCCCGAATGGATCGAGGTTTGAGTGAGGAAGGAGTTGATAATCTTTCCGACCTGTTCTTTGTGTTGCGAGTGTGCCTTACTCTGGATCAACGACCTTTTAGTGATGGTGTCAACTTCTCTTTCAGTCGCCTTGATCCATTCTTCACATTTGTCGAGTGAACTTTGTGAACTTGAGGATTTCCGAGCGACGGATCGGAGGAAATCTGTTGTCTGACAGGTTGCTCCGCGGTTAGCGGATTTCACGGGATCTGAATTTTGGGAAGCGCGCGAAGCGGAGAAAACTGCGGCACTCGGATGGGATAAGGCGATGACGCCTCGATCTTCATGCCGCCTTTTTCGCCACGTATCGCGCGCGCGCCTGTTGCGGGATTTGACGGGATTGCCCGGGCCTACCAGTCAGTCGCTCGGAAGCGGACTCATATAAGGCATCGGGCGGGGTATTTTGAACAGTGTGACCCCAATCTTCCCCTCCCTCCGCCTCCAAATCCTTCTGCTACGCCTTTAACCTACTCAGCACCGCAGCTCAGTACCTGCTTCGCTGGCGACCATGGTGAAGGAGAAGACCGCAGCCTTGGAGCGGGTGAAGAAGGCGGCGGCGAAGGAGGGGAGAGCGCCAGTCAGGCGGATCTTCTTCGCGGTCCAAACTGCCGCAAGGTTGGGTCCAGGGAGATTGGATCTGCTCGACCATCACCGAGAAGGACCTCAACGATCTGGCCAACGAGGGACTGATCCTCCATGGGTCGGCGAGGCTTCCGGGAACGGAGTGGCAGCCGCAGCCTAAAGATGGTGAGTGCGTTCTCCTAGCCACTCACGTAGATCGGGGATTTTCTCTGCCACCGAATCCTTTCTTCCGGGGGTTTCTGAACTTTTTTGGAGCGCAACTCCATCATTTCACTCCCAACTCCATTGTCTATCTTGCTGCTTTCGTGTCACAGCGAAAACTTCTTGGGTTGTCGGCCGACTGGGGCCTCTTCCAAAGATATATTCACTTGTCGCTCTCGGACGGTGAAGAAAACGAACCCGAATGACGAGAGAACCCAAGTAATCCAGATGTGTGGGGGACTCGGGGTCCAGATGAGGGGGAAGAGCGCTTTTCCGGCTATGACTCTCCCCGACTCGGTTAGAGGGTGGCAGTCGACTTGGTTCTACTGCCAAGACCAACCGACGCCGGGGCAGTCGACTGGACTCCCTCCTTTCTCCATGAGTCGAGTGAACAAGCCATCTTCCCTGAAGGTGCTACCAGAGGAGAAGGCCCAAGTAAAATTGTTGATGGAACGCGTAGTCCAGCTCATTCGCGACGGGGCGACCGGCATGGATCTTCTGGAAGTTTTCCTCCGACGGCGTATTTAGCCACTCCAATACCGAGGCCATCCGATGTGGATGTACTCCGGTACGGATGATACCACTCGGGTCCATCCAGAGGAGGTCGATGACGCCATCACTGGAGAAGTGGATGACTGCCATCACAGAAACAAAGATAATCCTCGGAGCTAGGAGGATTCCCCCACTCGACCATTCTTACGATCCAGACAAGGTATAACCACTTATCTCCGACTGTGATTCTGCTGCATTCATTCTGTTTTGATGCCAATTCATCGACTGACTTTTGCCTTGTTTTCTTGTCTTCTAGGCCACCACTGAGATGTACTCGATGCCCAACGGGGCGCAGGAACCAGTCGAAGAAGAAGAAGGAAGCGGAGGTGAAAGCCAGGAGGAATGGGAGTCCAACGGCGAAGAGGATGAGGGGGACGATAGCTCTGGTGAAGAGGAGGAGGAGGAAGAGGAGGAAGACGTTGATCCTCCCCGCTCGGAAGGAAGGTCCAAGTTGACGCATGACCCGGCGGCCAAGCGCAGTAAAGCTGTTGCGCCCATTGGGCAGTCGACGAAGCGACCTTGGACAACTTCCCCGCCGATCGAGAAACCGCCAAGCAACCTCGAGCAACGCTGCCGAAGCCGGCGAAGGCCCTGCCCAAGATGCGGATGGTCATTCCCACCATCTCCGGGTAATCAGCAGAACTTGTATTTCCCTATTCAACATGAGTGTACTTTTGGTCGACTCGATGACTGATCAGCCGGTTCTTGAAATCTGCAGTGCTGCAACCTCCGAGACCTCAGCCAAGCACGGAGATCAAGAAATGGAAGATGCCGTCACCTCCAACCTTGGTATGATCTCTGCAGTTTCGCTTTTAGTCGATTGAATTTCCATGTTTACTTTTGAATCTTTCTTGTAGTTCCGCCTCATGTCATTGATCTCCCCGATGATGACGAGGAAACATCGTTGAGGAAGAGGAAGAACAAGAGGGTGCCTGTTGGCAAGGCTGCTCCAGTTGTGACGATACCTGAGACGCTGGTTTCCGAGGGAGGCAACACCGCTCGGGCCTCTGTGTCTTTTGCTGTACCGCTGACAAGTGCCCGACCCACTTCCCCGACTGCTGATCCACCATCCCTTTTGGCTACACACCACGTCCCGGAAGACCAAGTGAGTGCTGCTAAGGAGGCTATACGCCAGGCAGGGATCATGATGGAGCAAGTGAAGGCAGTCCGAGAGGCCAGCCAAAGGCCTATGATGCTAGTTCAGCTCTCGAGCAATGTCCAAGTAAGTCGATCGCTGCTCGCTCTGTTAGGATATGCTACACAAACTGCTTGCTCGATAGGGACATGCTACCAAACTGCTTCTTTCTCAAGATTTCCATATCTGTACACCCACCGGGTGGGTGTGTCGATTGAGTTTTTGTGGGGCACGCTGAGTGCACCCACCGGTGTAGTCCCTGAGACTATGGTGGACTGCGTGCAGTCGACTATAGTCTTTACACTTTGAACTTCTTCACTCGGCCTGGTCGGACCAAGTCGAATGGAACCGTAAAACCGGTGGGGGCACGCTGAGTGCACCCACTAGGTGTAATCCCCGAGACTATGGTGGATTGCGGGCAGTCGGCTATAGTCTAAAGAACTGTTTTTTTTACCGCGGATGACCGCTGACAATTAGCCATGGTTTTAGAATCATAACCTTTTTACCTCTTTTGATCGACTGGTCGAACCAAATTGGTAAAACCAGTGGGGGCACGCTTAGTGCACCCACTGGGTGTAGTCCCCGAGACTACTGTCGAATGTTTTGATTCGGCTGTAGTCTTAGAAATGCTACGATTTTTCCTTAGTCACTCGGAAGTGATCTGTCTTTGATGTCCTTTGTTGATTGACTCTTTGTAGAAATCTTGCGAGCTTGTGGCTCACTATACTGAGTTAGAGAACAAACAGATCCAGCTCAACCTCGACTTGAAGCTTGCTCGGGAGAATTTGCGAAAAGCGAAGGATGAAGCAAAAGGTATGGCTGGTGAGAACTTGACGATCGCCTTTGTTTTTCTGTTCATTCTCAACTCTGTTCTCATTGTTGCTTAGCGAGATAAACCGGAGGAGACTCTCAAGAAGAAGGACCTTGACCTTGCAGAGGCGCTTGAAGGCGGTTTTGGAGAAAACAAAGCTCATTGAAGAGAAACTTGCCTCGATCGGCAAACTTGAAGATGAAAATGCCAAGTCGAAAGCCGCTCTTGACGCTGACCAACAAGGAAGTTAGTCGATGAAGAACGACAAGATTGCTCTGTCGACAAGGCCGCTAATGGCCAAGGGCGGGAAGCGAAATGACACGGAGGTTTATCTTGGAGGGCTCGCCAAGAAGCTGTTCCTCATGCTTGAAGGTAATCTCTTTTATCCGACTGTCTTGCTATCACCGGCTCATCGCAAGATTGTTGTTTTGAGTCTGAGCTGTGTTTTCAGAATTCTGTCAAAACTTCAAAGAAGAAACCAAATGAGTGGAAACCAACCTGGACCCCATCAACTCTCCCGTGAAGGACGGTTGCTATGAATGTGCTCCGACTGGAGTCTCGCGTTGCTAGCGTGGTGGACTATCTTGCTCGACTGAAAGTTGCGGTGTCGCGGATCGACTCAACTCTCTGGCCAGAGCAGACGCTTCAGAATGACCTTGAATCCTTAATGACTTGACTGAATGAGATTCCAAGTCGAGTGCAAGAATGGAAAAAGTCTTCTGCCAGGTGTGGTGCTGATGTTGCTCTGTCTCTGGTTCGTGTCCACTGCAAGGAAGCACAAGAGGACAAGCTGGCGTCCCTCAAAGTTGCCAACACCAGGAAGTACGACTTCTGATCTTTCATGCAGACCTTCATCGCTCCTGCTACCCGTATTGCCGACGGAATCGACCTCGACCAGTTTGTTGCACCTTCCAGTCCTCCACCGGAGGAGTAAAAAACTTCTAAGTCCCACCTTAAATTTGCCTCGGAATGCCGAGTGGTTTTTGTAACCGACAAACTTTAACAGACTTAATGCCCGAGCACTTTTGGATCCGTGGGGACGTTTATCCGAACTTGATCTATCCTTGAACATGCTTTGTTTGCCTTCGAGAGAACTTTTCTCTTCATTCGGAATATATTTCATTGTTGTAAGTAGTATCCTTGAGGTGAAACTCCAGTCAACTTGTACTTCATCTATCTTGCAGGTAGAGATGGAGCACAGACTGCGACTGACCTCGTCGTTCTCATGGATTGGGATGGACCGCACGTTGTACTTGTGGCGAAGCTCGAAGGAGAAGGTAGCGATCGACCTGCACCTCGTCGTCCTTATGGATTGGGATGAATTCCTTACTTAGTAATCTGGACTACAGCTAAGCCTCCGAGTGGGAGGTTTGCTCTCCACTCGGTAGGATTTTTATTACTTAGGCGAGCACTGGGCTGCAGCTAAGCCCCCGAGTGGGAGGTTTGCTCTCCACTCGGTAGGATTTTGAATACTTAGGCGAGTACTTGGACTGCAGCTAAGCCTCCGAGTGGGAGGCTGGCTCGCCACTCGGTAGGATTTTGAATACTTAGGCGAAGCGGATTCGCAGCTAAGCCCCCGAGTGAGAGACTGGCTGCGCCACTCGGAAAGGATTTTTTACAAACTTAGGCGAACCGGATTCGCAGCTAAGCCACCCAATCGGGGAAATTTCAAAAGTAATAACAATCACTAGGAAAATTATAACATTCTTGTCTTAGATAATAAACAAACTACAAAAGTACTTTTATTACATCTCAACCGGGTGGGTATTTAAGTATGAAAGGGGCGGAGCAGCTCCGCATTCCAAGCTCGAGGCTCGTCGATCTGGCGATCAACGTTGTAGAGATGGTACGCCTCCGTTGTGGAGAACTCTTGTGACGATGAAGGGACCTTCCCAAGTGGGAGCGAGCTTGTGTGGTTTCTGTTGATCCACTCGAGGACCAAATCTCCCTCTTGGAAGGCTCGACTCTTCACATTTCGGCATGGAATCGACGCAAGTCTTGGCCGATAGATAGTCGAGCGGATTAGGGCCATCTCTCTCTCCTCTTCCAAGAGGTCGATCGCATCTTGCCGGCTTGTTCCGCTTCTTCTTGAGTATAGTTCGACTCGAGGCGCATTGTGAAGCGTGTCACTCGGCAGAATCGCTTCAGCTCCATAGACCGTGAAGAATGGAGTTCTCCCGATCGACCGATTAGGAGTTGTCCTCAATCCCCAGAGAACTGATGGAAGTTCGTCGACTAATCTCCGCTGCGTGCTTGAGATCACGCATCGCCCGTGGTTTCAGCCCTTTGAGAATGAGGCCGTTTGCACGCCTCTGCTTGTCCATTCGACCGAGGATGAGCAATCAAGCATAGTCGACGCTGCGTGCCTCGAGAGGCGGAAGGCTTTGAACTTGTCATTATCGAAATTTGATCCATTGTCGGTGATGATGCTATGCGGAACTCCATATCTGAATATCAACTCTCTCGATGAAACCGATAGCAAAGGCATGCATCAAGGTTCTTGATGGGCTTGGCTTCGATCCACTTGGTGAACTTGTCGATTGCTACTAGCAAATGAGTGAAGCCGCTTCGCCAGTTCTCGCCGTCCAATCATGTCTAATCCCCAAACAGCGAAGGGCCAGACGAGTGGAATGGTCTTCAAGGCTGAGGCGAGCTTGTGTGACATGTTGGAATAGAACTGACACCCTTCACACTTGTCGACTATTTCTTTTGCCATTTCATTTGCTTTCGGGCAGTAAAATCCCGCTCGGTATGCTTTAGCCACAATGGTCCGAGAGGACGCATGATGGCCACAGTCCCCGAGTGGATATCCTCAAGAATTATCTCGACCTTCTTCCGGCGTGATACACTTCTAGCCGACTCGGTCGCGCTTTCTGCATAACTGTCCCTTGATCATCAGAAAGGCCTTGGATCGACGGACGATCCGTCGAGCCTCTTCTTCATTCTCTGGGAGCTCTTTCCTTAGGATATATGCGATGTGCAGACCATCAAATGGGAGTGATGACCACAACTTCCATAATCAGGTCGACCACGGCCGGGACCTCAACTTCACCGGATCATTGGCACTCTTTTGCTGCGGGGCTTCTTCTGTGAAAGGATCTTCCTGCACTGATGGTGCATGAATGTGTTCCAAAAATACATTATTGGGAATGTCTTCCCTCTTGGACCCTATCTTCGCCAAATCATCCGCAGCTTGATTTTTCAGTCGGGGTATATGATGAAGCTCTAACCCCTCCAATTTCTTCTCCAAATTTTCTCATCAGACATAAAGAATTTGTCATAGCTGGGCTTATGACATCCCACTCCTTCATCACTTGATTAACAACCAGATCCGAGTCGCCGTAGACCATAAGGTGACGGACGCCGAGTGAGATGGCCATACGCAACCCATACGGGAGTGCCTCATATTCTGCGTCATTGTTGGAAGAATCAAAGTGAATCTGGAGAACGTATTTGAGCTTATCTCCTCGGGGGGAAACCAATACAACCCCGCACTGTAACCGCTCAAAGATCTTGGAACCATCGAAAAACATAGTCCAAAGGTTCGAGTGAACTTGAGTCGAAGCTGCTGTTCGATCCACTCGGCGAGGAAGTCTGCTATTGCTTGGGACTTGATGGCTTTCTTTGCCTCAAATTTGATATCAAGGGAAGGAGTTCAATCGCCCATTTAGCCACTCGACCGGTTGCATCTCTCGTTATGAAGAATTTCGATAATGGGCGTCACCGATTTAATCGTAATGGAACGATCAGAGAAATAATGAGCAACCTTCTTTGTGGTCATATAAATCCCATAAACAAGCTTCTGATAGTGAGGGTATCTTTGCTTTGATGGGGTCAGCACTTCAGAAAGATAATAAACTGGGCGTTGAACTTTGAAGGCTTTTCCTTCTTCTTCCCGCTCGACCGTAAGTACGGTACTGACGACTTGTCCAGTGGCTGCAATGTAAAGCAACAAAGGCTCTTTGCTGATAGGAGCAGCAAGCACCCGCTGGGTGGAGAGCAGAGCTTTTAGCTTCTGCAAACGCTGCATCAGCTTCTCGAGTCCACTCGAACTTGTCTGACTTCTTCATCAGTCGGTAAAGAGGCAATGCCTTTTCACCGAGGCGAGAGATGAATCGACTTAAAGCGGCCAAGCATCCAAAGAAGCTTCGGACATCGTGGCACACGCATTGCGCTTCATTCGGAGTATAGTGCCAACCTTTTCGGGTTAGCATCAATTCCTCGCCGTAAACGAGAAAACCGAGTAACTTTCCGCCAGAACTCCAAATGTGCACTTTGATGGGTTAAGCTTGATATCATACCTCCCGAGATTGGCAAATGTTTCAGCAAGGTCACCAACAGTCGGAACCCTTTCATGACTTGACCACTATATCATCCATGTACGCTTCCACATTCCGACCGATTTGAGTGAGCAAACACTTACGAATCATCCTCATGAATGTGGCTCCGCATTCTTGAGACCGAATGGCATGGTGACATAACGAAGCACCCGAATGGAGTGATGAACGTTGTTTTAATCTCATCGGGTCCATACAGACGGATCTGATGGTACCCGGAATAGGCGTCTAAAAAGACAACCTCTCACATCCCGCAGCTTGAGTCGACTATTTGGTCAATGCGAGGAAGAGGGAATGATCTTCGGGCAGGCCCGATTGATATGCTTGAAATCGATGCACATGCACAACGACTTGTCCTTCTTGGGGACCATGACGACATTGGCGAGCCACTCGAGTGGTAGATCTCTCGGATGAACTCGCCGCTAAGAGCCGAGCCACCTCTTCACCAATGGCCTTTCTCTTCGACGACGGACCGTCAAGATGTTCTTTAACCGGTTTGACTTTTGGGTCGACTCATAGGCGGTGCTCAGCCAGCCCCGAACACCCGGCATGTCGCCAGTGCTTCCATGCAAAGATGTCCCAGCTTCTCACGGAGGAACCGGATGAACGCTTCTTCCTATTTTGAGTCGAGTGTTGTTGAGATGTTGGTCGGAGCAGCATTGGGATCAGTCGGGTGAATGTGAACCTGTTTCATCTCACCGGACGATCGAATGCTGACCAGAAGCGGCTTCTTAGCTCACAACAAATCACTTTCGGATCTGCAGTTTTCGATACTCTTGTAACTCTACCATCGCCAATCGAGCATCGGAGATCTTAGAGCCCTTCCGGAAGCACTCTTCCGCCTTCTTCCGATTGCTCGTAACAGTGATCACGCCCTTGGGGCCGTGCATGTTCAGTTTAAGATACATGTAACATGGTCGGGCCATGAACGCGTGCATATCTTGGCCTTCCCGAATAAGCGTGATAAGCGCCTGAAATCCACGACCTCAAAGGTCAACTTTTCTTTCCGGAAATGCTTGAATCACCAAAAACTACATCAAGAGCAATTTGGCCGAGTGACTCAGCCTTCTTTCCGTGAATGACTCCGTGGAAGCTCATGTTATCGGGTAATCGAGTCTCGACATCGGAATGCCCATCCCTTTCAACGCCTCTCACAGACAATATGTTCAAGCCACTACCACCATCCATCGAACTTTGGTCACCGAGTGCCTTCGACGACTGGGTCGAGCACCAACGCTTGCCTCCCAGGGGTGGCAATGTGTGTCGGGTGATCGGACTGGTCGAATGTGATGGCGGTCTGGGACCATTTCAGATAGTTGGGCATCGCCGAAGCGACCATGTTCACTTCCCAATTGATAACCTTCAATCGACTTTTACTTTCGACGTCAGCAAAAATCATCAGGGTGGAATTGACCTGGGGATATCCATCATCGCTATCATCTTTATCCTCAACTTTGTCTGTCTCCTTATCCTTATCCTTGGGCTGTTTCCCTTGGAACTGCTGAATCAAGAGCCAACACTGTCGAGTGGTATGTTTCGGGTAAATGAGTTTACCCTCTTCATCTTTCTTCGTGTGAATGTGACACGGCAAATCCAACACGTCATTTCCATCCTGGTCTTTCACCTTCTTGGGGTTCCAAGGACCCTTGGGTTTCCCCTTGAACTTTCACAGGGTCACGCCAAAGCCTCTCCGGAGCAAATTGGCTCGGCTTTGCGCTCGCTTCCATTGGAATTTCCTCCGCCGGCCTCATTAGCGGTCGATTTGTATTTACCACTCAGAGCCAATCCTCTTCTTCACCATTTGCATACTTGGTGGCAATCTCCATCATCCGACTCAGTGGTCATATCTCCGGTTCGACCGAATTTCAAACTCAACTCTCGTTCTTGACACCTTCTTTGAAGGCACATCGCTCGGTGATCAGATACATTCTCAACTGTGTGGTGCAAAGTGATCCACCTCTGGATATAATCTCTCAAAGTTTCACTCGACTTCTACACACACGACTGCAACTCTGTCAAGCCTGCAGGTCGCTTGCAAGTCCCTTCAAATGTCCTGACGAACACTCGGGCAAGATCTTCCCAAGTGTAAATACTGCTGGGTGCTAACACTACAAGAAATCTGTTAATCTATGATGGATTTCTGATGACGTTTTCAAATACTGTCATGGACGGACTAGTACAGCCCGGCAGGCCCGCTCAGGCCTGCTCAAGCCCGCTCGAGCCCGGCTAATCGGTCCTGGTATAAAATGCTAACCCTAATCCCTTCTCACCGCTCCTCTCTCCTCCGCAGCCCCCATCTCTCCTCCCACGCGACTCCTCGCCGCCCCCATGATTCCGATGACTTTCGGCGGCTATGGCCGGGCGCCAGCCTACCTCCATCTTCCCTCTCTCCGCCTCCTTCGCCCCTCCGCTCGATTCACCACTAGCGCTCTCCAAAGAACCCATCCCGTGGCAAGGGTTTGGCGCGGCGCTGCTCCGGCCGATCCTCTTCGCCGCCGCCACCTGCCTGGATGGTGCTCTGGAATAGGGCCTCATGAGGCCGACCTCCCGCAGGATGTGCTGATGGGCGCACCTGCATCGGCATGTTTGGGATGAGCACGGACCGACGGCAGCCTTTTGTCCCGGCCGGGACGATGGCGGCGGCGAACGCCATGCTCCTCGTCCCTGAACTCGTCCACCCATCCGGCGATGTACAGCTTGTCGTCATGCGCGTGCACGTGGTGGGCTTCTCTCTCTCCCCTCTACCCCAAATCTGGATTGCACTTGCATCTGCTATATATAAATATGAATAAGCACCACGGTTTGGTATGCGTCTAGATCGGGATGGTACTGTAGTAAACAGTTGCTCCCCATCTCAGAGCGCCCATGAGTCCGCACACGGTAGCTCCTTGGCTTTTATTTTGAACATAACTCCTCCCTAATCTTTCTGTACTCCATGTCCGTGGTTGCTGTCATGTACTCGATGCCTTTATTGTTTCAAAATTCCAATACCGAAAGTGGCACATCATATTTCTAGTCGTGGTCCTGCTTTACACGGCTTTTTCTGATTTTGTTTCACCAAGTTTATGTGAAATATAATCTCGCTTTTATCTCGATACTTTGGTTTGAATATTTACATTTTAATTACCATATGCATTACTAGTGCAGTATCCAGATATTTTGTTGGTGTTATCTTCCAAAATAATAGTAAATGCAGTCCTCAGATAGAAGTAAAAGTAGCATGTCCGCAAACAGAGTTGTACATGTAAACTTACTACAAGTGTTGTAGATGATTGCTTGGAATCATAAAGATCTCAAATAAACATACAAAAACAGATTCTTGACACAAATTAATATAGACTCATCAAATATATACTTTGTCCGTGGTCAACTTGTGATGCCAAATAATGTTCAAAGATAATAGCAACCTACAAACAACAGTCTACAGTTCTATGATCATTTCCCTCCTGCAGTTCTAAATATCATGCGAACATACATTGCTTTATGCAAGAGAAAGAAGTATGTGTACTTTAGAAAGCAAAATGTTGAAGAAACATATAAAAAAGAGGTTGCATGGCTGCTGTTTAGGTCACTTCTTTATAGGCTGTAATCTCCGAAAATCCACAAATTATACGGTTGGTTCATAACTGCTATTCAGGTCACTTCTTTATAGGTTAATACTTGCTTCATCCATTTACGAATGTGCAGGAAAGATCGTAGAATAGAGAAGGGGTTCATCATGCCGCTTTGGGTTGGTTTGGGCTAGTTCAATGACGGTGTTGTCGACCTCGACCACAAATGTTGAAGGTATCCCCTCCTTCTTCCCTTTGCTCTTGTCATGTGTTCATTTTGTTTGCTTTCCATAGGATACTATCCCAGCTTGTTGGCAAACAAGCTCATTTCATTTGCTTTGCACATATGTGAGTTAAGTATGGTTATACCATATAAAGTGAGCTAACCAAAGATCGTTCCCTTAATTTGGTAGAGAGACTCGCCGTGTTGTTGTAGCAGAAAACAAGATACTCCCTCCGTCCGGAAATACTTATCACATAAATGGATAAAAATGAATGTATCTAGAACTAAAATACGTCTAGATACATCCATTGCTCAAACAAGTATTTCCGGACGAGGGAGTATTAAAATGATAATCATTAGTGCCATTTTATTACTTTCTCCAAGCAAAATCTTGGTAGCAAATTAACTAGACTGTTTGCTTCTAGTCATGGAAACTAAATAAATTTTATGGTTCTCATTTTTCTTATTAGAGGGGTTGTCAATAGATTTTTAGAATGCTTTGGGAGCTGGAAAGCGCTGTTACATTGAGACCTCTAACACGGTCACTCCATTGAGTTGTGATAAATTTATTTCACCAAGTTGTCGTTCCAATCTTCAGTTTGTGAAATTGGTTGTCCGATATTTGTGAGAATTAGAGCCCATGAACCATGGTTAGTAATATGTATATTATATTTTGTGGACCTGGAACTTTCTTAGGCAAGGCTATTATGTTACTAACATCTTATAATGTACTTGTGCCAAGAAACTTTCGGGACATTTATCTCATCTTGGTTGTTTCATGCGAGTAGACAATATGCATGTTTAGGACATGATGTGAAGCTCAGATCTGATCATTTAACTAAGATAACTTGATTTGAATCATTTAAGATAGTTTTGTAAGGGCTTCTTAGTAAATGGTTTTCTAGGACAGTACCTACAAAGCCCAGAACCATGCTATTTGTTGTGATAGTTTCCCTTGATCTATAAGATTTTTGTTCCTCCCTGATGTTTTCCTTCCTAATCCATTTCCCTTGATGCTTCTGATGTGCATCCTATCTGTAGGTATTGCATTACATTGAATTTGATGGAGAGAAACTTCTCCGAGAGAACTGAAAGAATGAGCTGTGAGGTGGTGTAGACTGGAGTGTGCTAGTTCCTAACTTTGATCTGTTTTGTATTTTGTCAATCGATGTTGTAAATTATCATTTCATTGAGGATTTTGTAAACTGATGTCTTGTATATATCGGTGGATGCTTGTATAAATGCTACATGATTTGTGTATTATATGTCATTTTGGAAATCTTGTCTTGGGTCAAAGTTGACATTATGATCGATGTAATGCATTATGCTAAAAAGTGCTGTCTCAAAATTGCATTGAATTTAAATGGGATAATTGGATAGAAAACATTTAATTAGCTTCTAAATCCATGACGGTTCTTGTGACGAAAAATAATGTACATGTAGGCAGCCACGTCATTCCAACCAGTCAATTGAAAATCCTACGTGGCATCATCTGCTCATGACGGCTTGCTCACGCTGCAGGCTCGGGCCTAGTTTGGGCTGGTCGGGCTCGGGGCAGACCGTGACGGTCAACATCCGTCATGGAAGGTACGGTGTCAAATTATGACGCGTGATACATGACAGATTTCAAATCCGTCATGGAAGTACATCTATGATGGTTTTTCCCTGATCGATGACGGACACAATCTGTCATGGATTGACAGGTTTCTTGTAGTGTAACTGATTCAACCACGCTCTGGCTGAACCCTCCAACATAAGAGGCAAATGCTTCATGGCTACCTCACGTTGCCGCCGCCGATCTGAACAGCCACTCGGTAATCTTCAAGCCAAGTGTCAGGCTTGGATTCACGATGAACTTATCGACTCCGATCGCCAACTTTGAAGTTGGGAGGAATCATCATGCGGCTCGATGGCTCTGTTTGAAACACTCGGCCCGAGACATGAACTCTCTTGCCGGAGGGAACATCTCTGTCATGGCCTTCTCGGTGAGCTCTGTTCTGTCGACCAAACCTTGAACGATAATAGATCTCGCATCAAAGCTCGGTTCCTCAGGGTCGATTGGAACTCTTCGCCCAACACCGTCAAGGCGTCTGTCGCCCCGCCGCCGAGGAGCGTATGATCCACCCCTTGGGGGAGGAGTGGGCACTCGCCATCGATCATTGCGATCGAATCGGTGCTCATATTGCTCGCGGCTCTTGTACTGATCATCACGCCGGCCCCCACGTTCCTCATGCCTAGGGGGCGATCTCGGACTATGGGTCGACTGGACTAAATTCGCAGCGATGGATCGACTGTGAATCCTGCTCATGATCGTGATACAACTGAGTTTTGTCTCCGCCGCCGGAGCAGATCTACGATTTGTAGCAAACCTCTACCCGCCTCGATCGGGAAGGCTGAATTGACTCGCTATCTGGGCGGCAGCTGCTAAATTCTGAATCGGAGTTCGATATACCGAGTTGGTGGCTGGAAGAGCCGACGCCGATCGGATTTTGGAACCCTTGAGTCGCAGCTGCCGAGTACTCGTTGAAGGTTCTCCGGTCGAGTCGCTCGGCCGTTGGCTGTTAGCGCGCATCCTCCAAGGCACGAGCCTCGGGGGTTTCTCCAACAATAGGAGTGTGAAGCGCATCCATGTTCCGACGGCGAAGCTCCTCCCTCTAAAGCGAAGTGAGGGGCTCGGGCAGGTACTCTTCGTGGGCTTGCTCCGGATCGCCTCCACCGTAACCTCCGTTGGTGCGGGGGAATCCGGGGGACTGCATGGTCCATCGACCATCAGAACCTCTGCCGGGTCATCGCTATCCTTTTCGGACGTAGTCTCTGCGAGCCGGTCGGTCGAACAGCAGTAGTAGAGAGATTCGTCAGGCTCGATCGCCGCGACTTGGGGGGTGGCCGACTGGCGAGCCACCGCATGCCTCGCCCACCGCTGAAGCCTCGACCGACCGGAACGCTTGCGCCGGCGGGAGACTGGGAGCGAGGAAGGCACAGGAGCCGACCCATACTGGGTCGACGGTTGCCGCAGGAGGACGCCATGCGGACACAGCTGAAAGTGCGTCGCCCGCAGACGGGGAGGCGTCCACGCCGAGTGGAGCCTCCTGAAGCCAAGCGGAGTCGTCGGCGATTTAACATGAGCGCACCGAGACGGATCTCATGACCCTCGACCAGAACTCCACCTGAAACCATGATGTAGGAGATCGAAAGAATCCCAACTTCTCCAACAAATCGCTAGAACACCTGCCCCATGGTGGGCGCCAACTGTCGTGGTTCTAAGTCTGACAGTAGAATGGGGGGTAGGAATGGAGAGGCAAGATCCTAGCTATGGAGTAGTTGTATACGCAAGGGATTTACGAGTTTAGGCCCTTCTCGGAGGAAGTAAAATCCCAACGTCTCGGAGCCCGGAGGCGGTCGAATGGATTATATGCGTATGTGTTACAGGTGCGAACCCTTACACTGTGGAGGGGGTGGCTTATATAGAGTGCGCCAGACCCCAGCCAACCCACGTAGCGAGAGGGTTTAAGGTATGCGTTAAGACTGGCGTTACTGGTAACGCCGGACATAAAGTGTCATCATGACCATAAAGACTACTTAATTACAGACCGTTTGGATACATAGTGATTCCTGAGCATCTGATGGTCGAGTGAGCCTTCTTGGTCGAGTGTCTCGGATTCTGTCGAGTGGAAGCCTACCAGGTCGACTGGAAGGCAGCTTCTTTCACGAGTGTCCTTGAGGAGGGTACCTTTGGGCAGGTCCATGACCCTACCCTAGGTACATGACTTCATCAGCAGGCGTCCGGCCAGTGACTCGTACTCATCCGTCACGCTCGGACATTGATTTCATTTTGTCTTGTTCGGTTTGTTGAACTATGATTTGGTTTGCTTTGTTTCGAACTGTTTAATTCGGACAATTTGTATCGTATGATCGATGTGCATGGATTGCATGGAATTGATGATCGATATTTAAGGTATGTGGATGTGCGGCGCAATGGGCGATGGCGTATAGGGGCCGGATTTGGCAATTCCGCATGCGTGTTCCAATCCGCCGGTAGTACGCATAGCGGCGTGTTTATTCGCTCTAGGTCCATCCGCCAAGAGTTGCTTTCACTCGCCGGCGCTGTCACCCTCACCTCACTCACCCTTCTTTTCGTCAGTGCACTAATCAGGCTAGGTTAGCGGCGATAAGAAAGATCAACTACACGAACCAGCAGATTCCAGGACTCAAAGCGCCACGCGTGGGCGGCCCCTTGGCCATCCATGGACGGCGGCGGTGAGAGCGAAGACCCCGACCCTCCTTTGCGTATATGAAAAGCGCAGTAGAGCATACAATAGCCCGCGCCGATCGACCGCCCGGTGCGGTGCATGCACCTGCACCTGCCACAGTGCGAGCAATGTCCTCTCCCTGCCTGGGTTTGGTTGGCCTCGACGCACGTAGTTAACCCGTTGATGCCGATTGACGCGAACCCCGGCGGGCGTTATCATTTCATTGGCTCCTTGGATCGGCCTGGATATGCATGAGCGATGCGCAATGATGATTGGCCGGGCTCATTAGGGCATGTACAATGGTTGATAAGATAGTCTTATCTTAAGTCTTGCATGTGATTTAAAGATCACAAAAAAATTTGTCTATAATGGGTCATCTCTTAGCCTTATCTTCAATAACTAGCAATTCCTAAAAAAATGATGAGACATATTATGCTAAGAGATCACCTCTTGTCTTCTCTTAAATAAGAGAAGACAAGCCTTTTCTTATGAGTTCTCTCTCCTCGACCTCATCATCTATCCTACGTGGCACTTCTAAGATAGCACCATTGTACATGCCCTTAGCCCGTGTGTAATACGAGAACAACGTTGTGTCGGAGTAGCTGCCTAGCCGGAGTCTTGGTCAGTGTGGGATAGTACACCGTTTGTGTGTCGGTCTGATACTCTTACGGAAATAAATTATACTGCAGGCTAGCTTGGACTTTGCCAGGTACAGTTTGACATTTTTGTAATTGAGCAGTGTGTTGTTGTTTGGTGAGGTGACCTACGAACTTGCTGTGGTATAATGAGTCCTCGCCGGCCATGTCGTCGAGGAAGTTGTCGACGTCGGGGAAGAAGTCGTCGTCGGGGAAGTAGTCGTCGGTGTCCGTGATGAAGAAGTCAGTAGTCGCTCGGAGCGCTCCCCAAAAACCTTATCACCCTTCTCCCATACAGGACTCAAAGAGGTGTGGTTTTGAAGGCCTATTGTCCCGACTCGCGGTGCACGCCGCAAGCCGGGATGAGGAAGACAACAGCAGCTCAGAGATTGGAACCGGTGGCGAGAGGAAGAAGTAGTTCTGGTGTGCGCGACCTCCCTTTTATAGGCGCAAGAGAAGGAGGCGAGAGGGCAGCGACGGGAGGCAAAACGAAGAGACGGAGATGAAGCGAACAGCCAGCAGCCTAAGGGTTGCACCGTTCGCATTCGAACTCCACTTTCGCAAAAATCTTTTCAGCTTCCGTGTAACCTTTCGTATACCCATAGTGCGTGGCAAAAATTTAGACATCGACTCGGCTCATTCCCGTAACCCGCGGCGCGGCGCGGCGCGGCGCGTCGTGACGAGGTGGGCGGCGGAGGAGGAGCGCGCGTGGATGTCCCTCTTGTTCTCATGTTCATACAAGTGGAGAAAGAACCTCCCTTATAAAGAGGTCCAACTTCCTCTAAACTAGCAATGTGGGACTAAACTTTAGTTCCACCTCTTGCCTTGTACGAATGGGCTGCGTGGGCCTCTGGAAATTATTAGGAATTTCTAAAACTGCTTATTGGGCTTGGCCCAAAATAGATAAAATTCCAGCAATCCCCCACCAGATCCGAGAGGCACACAAAATTTGCCTTTGGTTTCAAAACACTGTTTTATATACCGGTACTGCAGTGGAGACTGTTAAGTTGAACTTCCACCTAGAACTCTATGCTACACTAGTAAGCAACTTGAACAATGGACTGGGCCTTGAACTGTAAGTTTTCTGCGAATCTAGCTTCATATAAAGCCTTGACCGATACGTGGCTACCATGGGTCTTCCTCGCGGGTGGAGCTTATGCGTCATACTCCGAGACCTTTCATGAGTTTATTAGAGAGAACCCTACTCTCATAGATTGCGACGTTTAACAATCAGACTCATATATGTGCGTTCTTGAAAAGATGTTCTGCAGGACGACATCTCTGCTTCAATGAGTCACTTAGAACACATTAAGATATACATCAACCTGCCATGCAGATTAGAGAGTATTGCATCTTCATGGAGTGGTATTGTTAATAGTAAGGATACTCTCCTCTTAGTTGATCAACAGCTTGTCTTCGACATCTAATTCACGGGATCTCCGATCACAAAGAATAGGTTATCACTGTGAACAACTCATATTGTGGGTCTCATACCCATCTCCCTCGATGCATTATCTATCACATTACGTGATAGGCTCTTATTAAAAGGATCTGCCAGGTTTTTAGACGTTTGGATATAATCCAATGCAATAACTCTGGAGTTTCTCATTTTCCTGACAGACTTTAACCTTCTCTGAACGTGTCTTGATGACTTCATGATCCTTTGAGCTGCTCACTTTCGTGATCACAGTTTGATTGTCGCAGTTCATAAGGATACCAGTCTGAGTTTCTCAACAATCGGCAAGTCATTCAAGAGTCGTGAAGCCAATCTCCTTCGACCGTAGCTGTATCTAGTGTGAGTTACGCTTCCATTGTTGACCTCGTTAAGATAGTGCGCTTGCAAGACTTCCAAGAAACAGCGCCACCTCCATGAGTGAATACATAACCGCCGTGGCCTTTTATATCATCGACATCGAGATTCATTTGAGTCACTATACCCATCAAGCACCTTTGGGTGCCGGTGTAGTGAATTCCATAATTCATGATGCCTTTCAAATAACGCAAAACTCTCTCTAGAGCTTTCCAATGCACATCTCCTGGTTTTGAGACAAACCTACTCAGTTTGCTAACAGCAAAAGAGATGTCAGATCTTGTAGCACTGGCTAAGTACATAATCTGAGAATACTTCAATTGGTCCCTAGCAATTCTTCAATTCTTTCGAAGCAACACACTAGCATCATATGGTGTTGGAGAGGGCTTGCAGTCATTGTAGTCAAAGCGACTCAAGATCTATTTCACATAGTGAGATTGAAGCAATGTGATCCCACCATCATCGTCTCTCAACAACTTGATGTTCAGAATGACATCAACCACTCCTAAATCTTTCATCTCAAAACAACGAGATAGAAAATCCTTGACCTCCTTAATAACATTCAGATTTGTTAGGAAATCGGTATGTCGTCAACATACAAGCAAAGGATAACTCCCTCGCCCCCACCATGGCGATAGTACACACATTTGTCGACTTCATTTACAACGCAAACTGCAGCTGTTAAAGTTCTTTAAAACTTCTCATGCCCTTTGTCAGGGTGCTTGCTTGAATCCATACAAAGACTTCGGCAACTTGCACACTTTTCTTTCCTGACCATCTAGTACAAACCCATCTGGTTGTTCCATATAAATTTCCTCGTCCAACTCTCCATTTAGGAAAGAAGTCTTAACATCCATTTGATGAATGAGAAGACCATGCGAGGCAGCTAGTGAAAGTAGAACTCGAATAGTGGTCAGTCGAGCCACGGGTGAGTAAGTAGCAAAGAAGTCTTCACCTTCCTTTTGGTTATAACCCTTAGCCATGAGCCGAGCCTTGTACTTTTCAATAGTACCATCAAGCCTAAGCTTCTTCTTGAATACCCATTTGCATCCTATAGGTTTGCACCCATAAGGACGATCAGTTATCTCCCAAGTTTCATTCGCCAAGATGGAATCCATCTCGCTACGAACCGTTTCCTTCCAGTAGTCAGCATCTTCAGATGCATAGGCCTCTGAAATAGAATTGGGAGTGTCATCTATGAGATACACAAGAAAATCATCACCGAAGGACTTTGCAGTCCTCTATATCTTGCTCCTATTAGGAACTTCATTGTTCTCCTCCACAGGACTTTCAAAGTGTTCCATCGAAATGGTAGGTTTGGTAATTGTAACTGGTTCCTGATTCGATGAACTAGGCATGTCCTGATTAGATGAGGTAGCCATATCCTTCATGGGAAAGATATCTTCAAAGAAAGTCGCATCATTCGACTCCATGATCGCATGCAAACATGCATGTCAGGTACCTCAAATTTTACAACCAAGAATCTATAATCAATGCTATGAAAAGCATATCCCAGGAAAACACAATCCACAGTTTTTGGTCCAAGCTTGCGCTTCTTTGGAATTGGCACATTGACTTTCGCCAAACAACCCCAGGTTCGTAGACAAGAGAGTTTTAACATTTTCTTCTCCCATTCCTCGAATGGAGTTATCTCTTTGTTCTTTGTGGGGACTCGCTTTAGGACATGACATGCTGTCAATATCGCCTCCCCCCACCATGCCTTGGAGAGACCCGATGTGTCTAACATAGCGTTAACAAAATCAGTTAGAGTACGGTTCTTTCTTTCGGCCATCCCATTTGACTGAGGTGAGTAGGGAGGCGTCCTCTCATGGATTATACCACGTTCCGCACAAAAAGCATCAAATTCATTGGAAAAATACTCTCCACCTGCAGTCGGACCTAAGCCTCTTGATTTTTCGATCAAGTTGGTTTTCCACTTCAGCTTTATAGATCTTGAAAAAGTTCAAAGCCTCATCCTCAGATTTCAGAAGATACACACGGCAGTATCTAGTGGAGTCGTCAATTAACGTCATGAAAAATTTCTTTCCACCTTTTGTCAAAACACTATTCATTTCACATAGATCTGAATGTATGAGTTCTAGTGGTGCAAGATTTCTCGTTTCCGCGGTCGTGTGAGACTTACGAGGTTGCTTAGCTTGCACAGAAACTTGACACTTAGATCCCTTGATAATGTTGAAACTAGGGATTAAGTTCAGCTTCGCTAGTCGCGACATGCAACCAAAGTTAACAAGACAAAGACGTGAATGCCACACATTTGATTCACTATTGTTGCAAACATGATTAACAACTTTATTGCAAACGTCTGATAAGGATAAACGAAACAGGCCTCCTGACTCATAGCCTTTACCAACGAAGGTTCCATACTTGGATATTAAAAATTTATTCGACTCAAAGACAAGCTTGTAGCCATCTCTACACAGAAGAGATCCGCTAACAAGATTCTTATTGACGGAGGGGACATAATGCACGTTCTTCAGCCACACGATCTTCCGCGAAGTAAACTTCAGATCGACCATGCGAACACCACGAACAGAAGCACCTGAGCCGTTGCCCATCAACACGGTTGAAGTCCCTGCGGTCTGATAAGACGAGAACATGGAAATATCACCGCATACATGCACATTAGCACGCGTGTCAATCAATCAATCAGGATAACGACATACTGAAAGAATAGTGGGAAATATACCATACCCAGCATCCTTCATGTCAGTGTCTCCAATGACAACATTAGCGGTCTTGCCGCCTTTCCTGAGATAGCGCTTGTCATAGCGATTAGGGCAACTAGGAGCCCAATGATCAGGATCCCCACACACATGACAGACACCTTTTTTCTTGTCATTCTTCTTCTTGAAGTTCGTGTGTTGCACAGCCTTGTTCTTCCCATCAAACTTGCCCTTGTTCTTGAACTTGTGGGGCTGGAAGTTCTTCTTCTGTACCAGATTGGCACTAGATGCTTCCTCAATACCTCGAGCATGTGTGTCCTTTGCTCTCGCCTTTTCTTTAACATCAAGAGTGCCAATGAGATCCGAGACAGAAAACTCTTGTCTCTTATGCTTCAGTAAGGTAGCAAAGTTCCTCCATGAAGGAGAAAGCTTAGTGATGATACCTCCGGCAACAAACTTGTCCGGTAGCATACAACTGAAGTGCTCAAGTTCTCTAGCAAATGACTGTATCTCATGAGCTTGCTCAACCACGGGCGCTCTTCGGTCATCCTGTAATCATAGAATTGCTCCATGATGTACAGCTCGGTGCGGCATCCGAGACCCCAAACTTGGCCTCGAAAAGGCCCCACATATCTTTTCCATTGTCAATTGATGCATACGCATCAACTATGTTCTCAACAAGAACACTCAAGAGAGCAGCCTTAAACAGTATCCATTTTACGAAAAGCTTGTTCTGTTGAGCATCAAGCTCTCCTTCAGGTTTGCCAAGAGTGGCGTCATAGCAACTCATGGTTTGAAACCATAAGACTGCTCTCACGCGCCACCTCTTATAGTGGATACCCTTAAACATACGAGGTCTCATGGAAGCAGTAAAACCACTTGGTGTAAATTGCCTATAATAAGGTTTTTGGAATGTTGGAAATATGAGCAATTTACCAAATGATTTTATTAACAAAAATACTAGATAAAGCATGACTAATATAGTAGAGATAAAAGAAGTCATGTGTTCTGACAGAGAGAAGGTAAATAGCATCTGCATATATGAACTTGAACTAAACACATCTAGAACAGACACTAGATGAAGTTGCATATATGAAGTAGAACTTAACATATGTAGGGAAAACAATAGAACAAGGAACTGTGGCAGAACCTCGAACAGAAAGGAGAAGGATACATATGGGACATCAGCAGTAGTTGCACTGGACTTGGGGTTGATGTCCTCGCCGGCCATGTCGTCGAGGAAGTTGTCGACGTCGGGGAAGAAGTCGTCGTCGGGGAAGTAGTCGTCGGAGTCCGTGATGAAGAAGTTAGTAGTCGCGCAGTAGTCGTCAGAGTCCGTGATGAAGAAGTCAGTAGTCTCGCGGAGCGCTCCCCAAAAACCTTATCACCCTTCTCCCGTACAGGACTCAAAGAGGTGCGGTTTCGAAGGCCTACTGTCCCGAGATTGGAACCGATGGCGAGAGGAAGAAGAAGTTCTGGTGTGCCTCTCTGAGAGGAGGGACCTCCCTTTTATAGGCGCATGAGAAGGAGGCGAGAGGGCAGCGACGGGAGGCGAATCGGCTCATTCCCGCAACCAGCGGCGTGACGAGGCGGGCGGTAGAGGAGGAGCGCGCGTGGATGTCCCTCTTGTTCTCATGCTCATACAAGTGGGGAAAGAACCTCCCTTATAAAGAGGTCCAACTCCCTCTAAACTAGCAATGTAGGACTAAACTTTAGTTCCACCTCTTGCCTTGCACAAATGGGCTGCGTGGGCCTCTAGAATTTATTAGGAATTTCTGAAACTTCTTATTGGGCTAGGCCCAAAATAGATAAAATTTCAGCATAGTATATACCATCAATATATGAACTATTAATTGTCTGTTTTTCTGGCCGACAAAGTCCAATATGCATTTATATACTATTGCGTTGACTGGCAGTCAATAAACCATAGCATAAGAAATTCCAAGTAAACTTAGTTCAATAGATAAATACTTTCCTCTATTAGTTTTTACGTTTTCCTGAGAAGCAAGCCTACAATTCATAGGGCCAGACAGAATCTCTTGCCAGCAGGCGTTCAACGAGTATGCTAATCTCTACTTCAGCAGACCATGATTTGGTGAAATCTACCCATCGCTGGGAGATAATGGTCTTTGCGCAAGGTTTGATTGATTCTCAAAAACCATTTGCAGAGTACTGTTCTTTATCCTCTTTCCAAAATTTGTTTAATGTCCCCACGTAATATCTGCTAATTAAGGTCATCCTAGTGCCTAGCACTCCCTCCGGTGTTGATAAGGAACCACTAGTTTCCCGCACACACAAAAAAAGAGCCACAAAATATAAATTTCTAGCTAGCATCTTTCCATGTGATGGGATGTCTGAAAATCGTACACATAGATTTGTCACGGAAAGTACCTTTGTTTTTGCGAAATACTGAAAGTACTTTTCCAAATACACCTTTTCCACAACGTGAAAGAACAAAAGGTTCAAGTGGGCTCATGCAATATACAAGATCTAAAGAAGAAGAAGAAGCATAAGAAGAGGAAGAGGAAGAGGAAGAGGAAGAGGTTGGACTTTCACCTAGTTACTATCGTTGAACTTTACACTACTGGAATTAGCTTCTTTGCCGTCCGCCAGGCATGGATTACGGATGGCAAAGTTCTTTACCGTCCGCCAGCAGACGGCAAACTGTCCGTCCGAACACGTGCCAGCAAAGGCCTTCTTTGCCGTCCGCTTCCTGGAAACGGACGGCAAAGGATTGTGTCGTCCGCCGTTGGTGGCCAGCAGACGGCAAGGATCGTGGACGACAGTGAGGTGGTGTGAGAGTCGTGAGGGGTTAACGGCGTGCTTTGCCGTCAGCCAGCGGACGGCAAAGAGGCTAAGGTCTTTGCCATCCGCTGGCAGACGGCAAAGTGCTCAAACATGGCAGTCCCAGGAAGCACAGGTAGCTGCCACGTGGTATGTTGTCTCTCTCCGACGAGCATAAGCAAACATGCCAGTCCCAGAGAGGCTAAGGTCCTTATGCTGGTCATAGTGAAAGTAACATAAATAGTAACATAGATGCCACATAACCAAAAATGGTAAGGTGGCAGGTAGTTAATGAGGAGAGAGGCAAATAGAGTAACATAATATGTTACCATCACATAGCGCTTTCCAATGCAAAATGAGTCTACAAAGTAATAAATGAACCCAACTATGTTACCACACATATGACACCACCCACTATGAAGGTGGTAACATAGACTAGTAACATATGCATGTTACTAGTCTAAGTTACTCTCCACTATGACCAGCCTAACATAAGTATGGTGTCATGCAAAGCTTCATGTATTAGGTTATAGACTCATATTGTATTAGGACATGTGATGCCCAACGCGCGACCCAATTCGATGAGTTAGACTCGATGTTACTGTTGAAGTTATTCCTACTGTGGCTAGTCTAAAGGGCACCCAGGCGCATGGCCGGCCGTTTTACTAAGCTTCGGAGAGAGGAAAATTACCACGCTGCTCCCAATGGACCGGTGCTTAGATGAGGTGCTAAGCATATTAAATAGCTTAGCAACCAAACTCCCCAATGCATAGGTGCTTAGCTTCTTGTAGCTAAGCTCCCTTCATTTAATGATTTAGCTACTAAATTCTTTCATGCATTGGTGAGTTTGCTTCATTTAAATGTTTTTTCTAGGTTCATGTGCTTGGCGTTGGTTCTTCCTGGGTCACCAAACCCATTTCTCTCCATTTAATTGCCTTGCCACATGAGATTCTTCGTCTACATGGCATGCTTAGCACCCGTACAAGGTGGAGCATTGGGAATGGCCTCAAAAGCTTAAGACGTCGAGTGTGAACGTGGGACTGGGGCGAGAAAACAAAATCTTCGGCTTTTCCTGGATGGGGGTACACGGAAAGGACTGATGAACACGTACGCAGAGACGCCATGCCGCTTTCCCTCTATCCCTGTATAACTTTGGGCTTTGCCTTGCCTTTTCGGGTGGTCCACTGACCACGGGGAGGGTGAATACTATTCCTTGGGGCCCACCACCCGTTGTGCTTCCCGCGCTGGCCACACCCACACGGCCACGGGACGCTCCTCCCTCGCTTGAACGTTCTTCCCTCCGAGAAGTCTAAGGCCAACTCCACCGGGTGACTCTAAACGGACGTCCGCTTTGCCTGGATTCTGTCCGTTTGGTAGGGCAATGAGGTCGTGTCCGGACCATTTTTGAGATACGGTGGCCGTGCATCCAACATGCGGACGCATCCCGGCCGCATCCTGTCCGCGTATTTTTTTCTGTTCAAGCCCTTAAACTTTTTCATCATTCATTTTTGGTACATGAGAATACATCACTAAATTTTGACTAGAAAAGTAAGACCAAAGAAAACAAGAACCACAAGAATACATTTTAGAAGATATCCAACTTCCATAACTGCTCTTGTAAGTTGGATTAGCGCCTTCTCGATGCACTCATTGTTGATCTGCGGAAGAGCCGCCTCCATCTTGCGTGTTTCTTTCTTCTTCTTCGAGCCTAAAGAAGTAGAGGTTGCTTCCTCGCATCTAGTCTCGTGTCTAGCCTCTAATGTAGCAACAAGTGCATTTGTCTCATCCACAACCTCTATGCTAGCTAAAAATGCACGAAAACGTCTACTAAATTGCGCTCTATCAATATATCAATGTACTCTTCTTCCCAATACCAAAATTTGCATCCATTCTACATAATTTAAAGTTAGCACAACTAGTCAAATCTAGAGCACAAACCGAAGCTAAAAAGAACACATACCTCATCATTTTAGCACTTGATGAACACCCATCCGGGATGTTCCGGCGTTGTAGACACGCGGCGCACGACCATCTTTGGGCAGTGGTCGCACTTAATGAGCGATAACGGCGCGCTGACGAGCTTTTGAGCTAGCACCGAGCCCGGCCGACCTCCATTCGTGTATCTGCCGGCGGACCACCGACGGTGTAGATCCGAGCGGCTAGAGGAGGAGCCACTGCCTGCATGTGGCCTTGCAGCCCTGCCAGGGCCTTCCACAGACGGGCGAGCTCAAGACCAACCGGATCCGCCCCAAATCCGGCCGTGGTCTTGAAATCGGTGGCCGTGGTTGGGTAGCTTCGAGGGCGCCGAGGGAAGAAAGGCGGCGTCCGAGCCTGACTACAATGGCAAGCGACGGCGGCGAGGAAGAGTGGGGAAGAGTGGAGAAGAATGAAGGCGGCGGCGGAGGAAGGAGGGACGGATAAAAAGGTGCCCAATGCGGCCAAGCCAGGCGGGCGAGGAGGACTGTATGACAGACGGCAGCGTCCGCGTGCTGTCCGTTTCACCCCAAAAGCGGCGCAAACTTGGGCTGGGAATGGATCGAAAGCGGACAGAAAACAAATAAAATTCTGTTTGCGCCCGCATACTGGGTCGTCTGGTTTGTCCGTTTTACTCCAAACGAACGCGCGCGGACAGAATGAAGTCAGGCGGTGAAGTTGGCCTAAGCTCATCTGAAGTCTGAACTCTATCCGAGCCTCAGGGGTGAGGTGAAACGGTGTGTGATTCGATATTTCGATCCCCAGACCCCACCGGTCCCGTGTGCGCGTGCACGCAATACGCCGGCACGCCTCTACCGCCGGGAGAATCGTCGTCGACCAAGGGGACTCAACCCGGTCGTGGTCGTGGTCGAACAAGGGAGTGAAAATTGGAACCGTAAACCTTGGGCGACCACTGTCCACTGCTTAACAGTCTAGTCTAGAGGTGAAAGATGCTAGGCTTTCCGCAGCGATACTCGATTGTGGTGGTGAGGCAGCGCAAATACCTTTTGCACTGTGCCCAATGCCGATCACTCTCCGGATTCCAGCATAATTCCACCGGCGAAGGAAATGAAGCTAGGCAAGTAGCAGAGGGTGGAAGAAGGGCCGAGGCGACGCGCGGAAGATCAGGTGGGGGCGCGCGCATCCGCCGGTCCATGTGCTGGCCGCGACGGTGGTGGGCCCCGCTGCCGCATCCCGTGGTGCATGTAAGACAAGATGTCCGTGACAGGCGATTCTGCGGGTGGGCCCGGCGAGGCGAAATTACGCCGCCGCCCTCCGCGCGCGACCGCGCGTGCTGGCTTCGGTCACAAACCGTCCCGTTTAGTACTGCGGTACACCGTTACACGTGCGGGCGCCAAAGCTCGCACGCGCACGCGCTCTTGGCGATACACGGCGGGGATCATGGTTTTTCTTCTCTTTTTCCTGAGCTCGTACCGGTTTCCACACGAAAGCAAAGCATGAAAAAGCGCGAAACGTACGTGAGGACGACATGTGTGTGCCGCTTCGGTGGGAACGGCCAAATTTGGCTACCTGCTCTCTTCTTCTCCTCCTCCTCCTTTTCGATGGAGGGAAATGTTTACCGAAACGAATTCTCTTACTCGTAGCACATGTGGCTGTTTTCATGTGCTAATTACGTAAAATAAACACACAAGTGTAACTGTCGATCCAGTGGGACTAGATATGCCGCGGGATATTAACGAAAATAGTCGGTCTGCCACGGTCCACATCAGTGGCGGATCCAGGATTTAAAGTTACCTGGGGCGGACTTTTGAAGGAAACAAAAAAAAACAAAGCCATGATACAATCAAATAAGACAATCAAGAACACTAATTAATTGGCCAATAGTCTGCATTTAGGCAAGATGATCAACACACTGAATTGTTCAATGTAGTCCCATTCTAAAGAACTAGGCAAAAAATATATACTACTTCCTCCGAACAAATTTGAACTAAACCGTGACACTTATTTTGGGATGTAGGAAGTACAAACAATCGTATAATGTCTAACTTGGAATCCTCTTGACTGAATCTTAACATCGAATTTGTAATTGATATCCATATTTAACTTTTAAGAATTAGGTCTACGTGAGAACAAATTAAAAAAAATGATAGAACGGAAGATTAGGGGAGAGCAAAAGGACCTGCTCTTTGTTGCCTCAGTTGACTGCTGGCTTGTAATTTGAAGGAAGACGTCGGGACGTGGCCTTGGCGATCGTGCCTCCTGTACGGATGCACGAAGAACAAGTGGACTCCCTTTCTCCATCGGACGCCATGGGTTGGAAGCGCCGCCGCGCTGCAGCGATGGAGATCTGTTTCGATCGATAGGAGGAAATTGGGAACATCCAAGGCTGCTTACAGAAAATGGAGTGGGTTGTGTAAAGAAAAGAATGGGTCATCTCATGTTATATTGGGCCTTACTTATTGGCCCGTGTCCTTAGCGAAGCGTTTTCTTCTCTTCACGTCTTCCTACTCGAAGCATTTTCTTTCTTCTCTGTAGCATGCGTAGAGAACCTACAGAAGGAAGCTCCTCTCGTCTCCCATGGTGGCCAGGACTGGTCAAAGCAATAGAGAGCTACAGTGGTTCCCAAAATTTACCCGGGGCCGCCGCCCCTACATGACCCTACGCTGGATCCGCCCCCGGTCCACATAGGCTGTGACAGCGAGACTCTGATGGAAGGTGGCTAGGCTATTAAACACAACGATTAGAAACAACAGATCGTACTGTACTATATAGAGTATACTCCCTCCGTCTAGATGTATAAGTCATTTTACGAAAACCAAATAATCATAAAACACTTAGGCACGATGCATTAAATTCTACCTCGTTTCTTGTTTCTTGACATATCAATCAATAAGAGATGTGGGGTGTGCATCCTTTTAATGACTTGAGACTACCAAACACGACATGCAGTGGTTAACTCATTGCATGCAATGCTATTAATTAGCAAATGAACATTTAGTTCTCTCGTTTTTCCCTCCTTCTGGGTCACAGTGCATAACCTAAGATGACTTACTCACCTAAACGAGGGGAGTACAACGCTATATTGTAAACTCCATATCACATACTTCCAGCAATTGTCGGAGTAGGTAAGTGGCAACCAGTCATTTTCCAGCAATTGTCGAAGTATATAGGGTGTGGGTTGAACACTAGTGGATTGAATTAAACAATTGCCTAGCTACTGTGAAAGAATTGGTTGCCGTGGTTGCTATCACGTCGTGGTGTTAATTAGAGCATCTACAGCCGTGGGCAAATCCGGCATTTCAAATGCCCGTGGACATGTCTGGCGCGTTCGCAGACACTGATTGGCCATGCTTTGGCAAACATACGAAAAAACTGGCTTTGGTGGCTGGCAATAGGCAAACATACGAAAAAACTGGCGAACGTAATAATTAATGAGCCGACTCCCTGTGGCGGCTTTTTGAGGGCTAGACATTTCTCGGTCTGGCAATAGGCAAGGCTTATGGATTGTTTGGTTCTAGGCCTAGGAGTGCCATACTTTGTCATATAATGTTGCCAAACTTGTCTAAGGTTAGTTTTTTAAAATGAGAGCCACAAATTGGTAAGCCTAAATTTTTTTTGCCACATTTTTTAAGTGTATGTGACGTAGGACCCTAATGCGGCTTGCCTAAGATGTGGTTTCAACCAAACACACACACCTAAGTTGGTCAAATTTGCCTAACCTTAAATGTGGCAACCTTTGACAAAGTTTTAGTCTCAAACCAAACAACCCACTAGACTCTCCCGGCATCATATGTCCTTCTGAGTATTAATGTGAGGTGTGCTCCACTAAGCATACAAGTTTCTAATTTTTTCTAAAAAAAGACTAGTTTCCCTCAACAACAAAAAATTTGAAAGGACAAGTTGGAGTGAGTTGGTGTAACTTTCGGTTTTATCCGAGTCCTTTTATTGTTTATTTTTTTCACGATGTTTATCACGATAAATTTTTGTTTGTATCATTTTTTCAAGTGATATAATTTTTTAATTATAAACAATTTATATAGGTGTATTATAAATAGTTGCAAATTTTCATTTGGATACTTCAACATGTGACCTACGTACATACTAAGATAAGTCTGTGGTTTTGTGACAGCAAACAGTGCATGTATTGTTTGGCATTCTTAGACCCGTATGTTTAGATTTACTAACAAAATGCCGGTGCGTTGCACGAAACATCAAGATGTATTTGTATGAGTAGTTTATATTATGAGAGAAAAAGATGAACGAGGAAAGGCATTATCTGCAAATATGAAGAAGAGTGCGGGTAAATTGTCATAATTTTCTTCCTATCCGTTAGATATAGATCGGACGGCCTATATTGTAGGATAACAGGCACACCATCATCACCAACTCTGCATTTTATAAGAGTAGAGATATATAAGAGCAACTCCAACGGGCCGACCCAAGCAGACTGACGATTTACGTCCATTTTTTGTCCGTTTGAATTCGTTGACCCGCCGCCGTCCGCCTATTTTTGATATGGGTCGACGGTAGCCGAAATCGCTGACCCATATGTGCCGGCATGGCCGGCTGGCCGCCCAATTTTACATGATTTGTATTCAACATATTATCAAATGAAAATGTAACAAGCCAAATAGTCTGGTCGCCCAAATAAATAGTATAGTTTTACAAGCCAAATACAAATAAAAATGTTTCGCATAGTTTTGTAAACGAATAAAAGAAGATACATTTATTGGTTGCCAACATGAGGCCACATATGCTCAACCAAATCATTTTACAGTTGCACATGAGTTTTCCAATCACGCGTGTCTTCATGAAATTGAGTGAACTGCTCAAATGTTGCCACTACTCCATGCTCGGGCACAACATTCTCACCTGGCTGAAAGCCTTGATCGTCTGACGTTGGGCGCTCGTCTTCTGATCATATTGTGCATGATCACTGGCGATCATCACCTCCCATAGTTTCTGCGTGCTCCAAGTATTAGCAGGATGCGAGCGATGCCTCACCGAGATTGCAAAACACCAAAGGCACGCTCGACATCCTTTCTAGCACTCTCTTGCTCTTGAGCAAATCTTTTCCTTTTCTCTCAAGCGGGGTTGGGTATTGTCTTGACAATAGTGGTCGCGAAGATGAATCTGAAATCACCCAGATAGTACCCTTTGTCGTAGTTGTGGCCGTTGACAGTAAAGTTCACCGATGGGCTGTTGCCTTCTACAAGCCTAGCAAACACCGGCGAACGCTGAAGCATGTTGATATCATTGTGTGATCAAGTGAAGGCAAAGAAAGAGTGCCAGATCAAGAGATCTTGAGACGCCACGGCCTCTAGTATGACAGTGCAAGCCCTGACATGTCCCTTATACTCCCCTTGCCAAGCAGAAGGGCAGTTCTTCACTCCCAGTGCATGCAGTCTATGCTGCCAAGCATCCGGGAAGCCCTGGCGGCATTCATCGCCAACAAAGCGGGTGTATCTTGGTTGTCGGCTCTCTCAAGTACTCGGGGCCAAACACAGCAATATGACTTTGCGAGAACTTATCTGAGGACTCTAGGCATGTAGACTTCGCTCATACGGACGTACTCGTCAATGAGATCACCGGGCACCCGTATGCAAGCATTCGGATGGCGGCGGTGCATTTCGATAAGAGGAGAAACCAATCTTGCCGACGGCATCCTCTTTGCACTCGAAGTAGTCATCATAGCCGACCACACCCTCTCTAATACGGTTGAAAACATGCCTACTCATACGGAACCGGCGGCGGAATTTGTGATGTTTAAACAACGGGTTTGTTGTATCAAAGTAGTTCTTCCAGAAAAGAAAATGCCCGCTCTTTCGGTTGCGATTCAACGCCGGAAGGTGGCCCGGAATGTAGCCACGGCACAACGGCCACTGGCTGTTGAGGTGGTGATGAACCAACACGGCAGCCAATATCTCCTCCTTATCGTCGGACGACGAATCGTCGGAGTCGCAAAGGGAATTGTGAAAAAAGAACTCGTAGGCGGAATCCATTTCGTATCGAACAACTTGCGAGCGTCGACGTTGGAGACGGCCGACGAGGGCAGTTGTTGCGCCCACAGACAAGCTAGCTGCCCCGTCGACATCCGACGAGTGTGACGGCGTCCGACCAGCGTGCCGGTCGGATGTGGCGGGGGCGGCGAGGCGGCTTCTTATTCGCCGTCGGCTATGCGGTGAGGGAAGCAGTGGTGGGAAGCAGTTTGCTCTCCGGCGACAAAACGGCTCAGCTGCTGAAGCCATCCCGTCAGATATCAGGCCACGGGCCACGGCACGGGATGGCTCGGTGCGGGCGGCGGTGCGAGATGCGAATGACGGAGACGGTCCCTACGCAGAATACGTGCGGGTGTCGGATGGGGGGACACGGAACATGGCCGAAGCAGCAGGAGGTGTTGGGTGCGTGGAAAGCGCCGATCGACCGGTAGCAGATGCGCCCGCGGCCTACTGGTCCACTCGCTCGCAGCATTGCACCCCTCACCCTACGCTCCGATCCAAGCCCCACCATCTGCTCCCGTTCCTCCACCCGCCCCATGGCGCTGCGTGTCGCTTCGTTTTCGTCAACCATGTAGCAGTACAATCGCACCTACCACCAGGCCGAAACTACCATCGGTGACTACCAGAGCCTGACCTGTCCGGTTGCCCAGGCAAACGCGACCGCCAGCGCGTGCGGTGCCCCGCAACCGCGGCGGTACCGTAACACGGTTGCGTCCACGGAGCGCTGCGCTGCTACTGGGACTACTGATGCAGGCGAGAGCAAGCAAGTTACTTATTGTTCGCTTGTCACTCCGGTCGCCTCGTCTCATCATCTCGTCTGCCCCCTCCCCCTTCCACACAACGACACCAACATCACATCACGTGATTAAGAGATCGCTTATCGCCCACCATAGCCATACCAATCCACGTCCGTCTCAGCCCAGCCGCGGTTGAACGTTCACGTAAACTAATCACCGCGCTAGCTACCTTGGCTCCCCTCGTTTTATCTGAACTGGCAGATGCACCTCCACCTTTCACGAGCCGCCCCGGGCCGCTATATTTCCAGTCACCCTCAGAAATGAATTTCCTCTCCCTTCTTTCAGCGACACGACACGACCGATGGCAACCGCGGCAGATGCTTTCGGATCGGCTGTGAGGCCAACCTCCATCCCCAGACTAGCTAGATTTTTATTTTCTCCCAAAGCGATGATTAGCACAAATAGAGCGGCAGCACGACAGACCCGGTGTATGGCACACATTGACACACCATTACGGCCAGGGCCCCGCTAGCGCTAGCTTTGGTAGCACCTGTAATCCTCTTTCCTTCCTGCATGTGACGTCGCCATCGAGGTGGAATCTTGGCTATGCTTTGTCTAGGCGTGAGTGGGAGCTGCAAAGGACGAAAGGTGCTCCCGCGTCCAATCAGGGGAAAATGCTCGTCATGAGCCTGTTAGACTTGGGCAATTAACTAGTGGTGAGTACGCTAGTTTATCCCTGAGATAATCCAGTCATGCGCTAGCTTGATCCAGTTCTTCTAGTACTTATTTTTTTTTTGCGCATGGCAAAAATTCAATTCAACCGACCAAAAAATCAGGCTTCTGCATGCACTTTGTTAACATAAGAGGATAAATCCACATATGGTATATAATTTTCCCACTTGGAGAACAACTCATGTTTGTGCGTGCCTGCTCCAAATTAAGCACTGCCCGGGCAAGGTGACTTTGTCATTCTTAGAAAAATCCTGGCAAAAGGTGGGTGAAGCCGCGGGTGAAAGTGATGCGTCACCTTAGAAACAGTGAAAAGCTAGCGCTATGGAAGAGGGAGTGGGAGAAGAGGCTGGAACAGTTTTTTCTTCTTCTTCTCATGTTTGAGTGGATGAGATTGTGACAAAAAAGGCTTCTTTTCTACGGGAATATTTAGGCAATGTACTGATCACCGTACTGTTCAACAAACTTTAAATCTTGTTGTACCCCACAATCAATTTCATAAATTAATTTCCATATGAAAGGGATGATTATCCACATTCGACTGGTTTTTAATTTCACCAACGAACATTCAAGGAAATGGATGCTAGTTTGATCATTATACTCGGTTGGTCCCTATACGGAGCAAGCAGCATCTAATTATATATTTCATCCTTTACGGTTTGTAAGGACCACATATATCCATAGATCGACAATTCGATCAATATAATATGTATTGTTTATCACAAAAATTATACAATTATTCCGTCCATTCACACATATAAGATGTTCTAACATTTTTGAATCGGATGTATATAGACATGTTTTATTGCGTTTATTCATTCATTTCAGTTTGTATATAGTTCATAATAAAATATCCAAAACATCTTATATTTGTGAACGGAAGAGTAGAAAATATTGCATTTGTAGTTTCTAGTGATATTATTATGTGATATATAACTCATATTATGTTGGTCAAAATTATCAATATAAGGATATGTGTGGGCCTTCAAACGGGAGAGGAGGTAGTATCACATATTAAGTACAATTCATCATCTACAAAGTCTGACTGAAGAACGTGTTAATTTTGCAAACATGACACTCAAGTGTGGCATGTTTATATAAACAAGGTCACCCAAACAGATCACAGGGTCAAAGTGTCTGCCTTGACCACGGATAAGTACATATAACTTTTTGATAATAAATATTAAATTGTGCATTTCTTGTTGTGTGTTCTTACATGTGCCTACGCAGCTAGGAAGAAGACGGGAAAGAAAGTTAAATTTCATACCCCTGAAAGAAATTAAACTGCTTATATCTTGCCTTGCATCGATGGACACTTTAAGTAATTTAGTCTAGCTTTCTGTATATGCACACAAATGATGTAGGGACTATACTTAATTATGCATGTTGCATTTATATAATGTTAAGTACAACTCAGATACATGAGCATACACTCACAGAATATTGAGCATGTCACGGAAGGGCTACTACACTGCTAACTTGGCAAAGCTGTTTGCCCGAAGCTCTGACCAACTCTGCTCAATCTACTTGGAACAAAAGATAGAAATAACTTGTTTCAATGGTAGAGTCAAAACTTAATTCGCACGGGTCAGAGCAATCTCTCGGCTAAGCTTCCCGAAACCGCTTCTTGGGTCATCCAACTTCAACGTTTTGGGACTCTCTGTGTAGGTAAAGCTATCATATCGAGCAAGTAATTCTCACCTTGTCCTCTTCTTGCTCGCTGAGGATGACGACTACGTATATAGTACCTTTGCATGTACTAGTAAGGTGCTAAAACTTCCTTGTCACATAAGTAATCAATCCGCTACAGTTTTCGTGTAGTCCTCCTTCTGAGTTTATTAGCCCCCCTCACATTTTCAGACAGAGTTTGAATATACATTTATGTAATAAAATATGAGTTATATGTAGAGAAGATGGTATCATTGAAAACTTCATTCGAACATGAATTCAACAATATAATTTTTGTGGCATATCATTTATATTTTGCAAATTAAATCTACCGTCAAAATTTAACTCAAACTATAAAAAGTGGCCTAATAAACCTTGACGGACGTAATAGCAACTAAAGATCCATGTGTCCATGCCTCTAGCCAAGTGTAATTATCTGTTCATCTACAAGCAATAACACAAATTTGGCTACTATTGGGTGTCAGACGGCTTTTGTATGATTCACGTCTGATACTAGTCACCAGGTGGAAAGCCTGGTAAAAAACCAAGCAACACGTCTGATACTAGTCTACCGTTGTAGGATCTAATGGCTAGTTGAACAACAAAAGGTAGGATCACTGTATGGTACACGTCGCAATAAACAACATATAGCCTTTTTTAGGCATAAGTGCATAACCTGCTCTTTATTAACTAATAAAACGGTGATGAATACAATGCCCCTGCACGCAAAGATAACACATGGCAAGCCAGGTTATATATTTTTTTTTGGAAAAAGAGGATAAATCCCCGGCTCTGCATCTGGACGATGCATGCAGCCATTTTATTAATTATTCACAAAAACCTTACAAAGTAGTACATCAGTAAGCCTGAAGCCACCATCTAGACAACACATGTCGCTACTCCTATCCCCATGATGAAGGGGTGCCGACTGTCCGAGCCGAATACCAAACAGACAGTGCACCAAAGCCTAGCATCTAAAGTCGGATGCCCACTGACCCATACATCTGGGAATTTGGGTCACGCACGGTTTGGCGCACTCTGAGAGGCCGCCACCGCCGTCTTCCACCGATCCGTCTTCAGAACAAGTACTGATGCATCAACCTTGCCAGGCCTGCTGTCGACGCCGCAACGACGCCAGACAGCACCACCTCTTTGCGCGCGTCCAATCATGCATCTGTCGCCGAGACACCGCATCGCCATGCCGCCGAGACCCACCGCGGTTGATGCGGTATATGTCATGCCGCATCACCTCATAGCCCCTCCAGTCAGCACTTGCTCCAAAACAATACCCTCAAGAGGGAGAACATCACCGAAGACTTTGTCATTGTCCGATCCGGGAGACCCAGATCTTGGGTTTCCCCAGGAGCAGCACGAGCGATGTGGCGCAGACCGCAATGACGATGCCTCGACAAGGAAACGATGTCAAAGACGCCACCATTGTCCGCCAAGACCGAAGTCGGTGCGATTTTCATCAGCGGTTGTACCAACCCGACCCGTAGCTGACTGGAACCGACCGGTGTCACGCCGAGAAGACGTAAGGAACCGCCGGATCTCCGAGGATCTCCAGTGAGCCGTCTTCACGGCCCAAGTTCAGTCCCCGGCCACCTTCACCGCCGGCCACCTCCGCCCAAAGGACGGCACCAGCCGCTGTATCATGCCGTGCGCAGCCCTCGCCACCCGTTGCCATCAAACGGCGGATCTGGGCCAAATCACCGCCGCTGCAAACAAAAGATGCGCGCTACCTGCAGAGATTCGCCGCGCATCCCACCACCAGAAGACCGCCAGGGATCGAGACGTGCCGCCGCAAGACTCCAGATCGCGACGCCCTGGCCCATCAACTCCGGCCCGCACCGGGCCCAGCAGCATAAGGCGAGAGGTCCTGCCGCCGCCCGGCCAGCGAGCTTCGCCAGTCCGCCTCTGGCGGCGGCGAAGCGAGAGGGAAGGGAGGAGGCGCTCGGCGTCGGCGGTTCCTCCTTGTCGCCCGCGGGGGCGACGTGGGAGGTTACGAGAGAAAGGACAGAATAGAACATACATCCTATCGGTTATGTGATTTGGTGTGATTTGGTGTTTGAAACCTTGTTTTCACGAGCAAAGCGAACCTCCTTGAAGGATTTTGTTCTTTCTTCAACCTCCTCCATAAGGGCCTACCTTTTCTCCTCCATAAGGTCCTTTACCTTTGGATCTCAAGTCCTTCATGACTATGACATAGTCACTCGCGAACATGATTTTACGTAAGCCCAAATGCTAGCTAGGGCTAGAGCATCCCTATATGCAAGGGCTTCGAGTGTCTCTGGTTCATCTAGCCCCTCATCCAGGAGCGTAGAAGCTCCCAACGTATGTTCCATTTATATCCAGCGCTACCACATCAACTACTCTTGACCTAGTGTTCTTTGCTACCGCCGCGTCACCATTGATCGTTGCAAACTCACAAGGTGGCGCTATCCATCAAGGGTGCTCATAAGCAGCCCTTTGTGAGTGTCAGGGAGTGGCTATCTCTAGATCAGCAAGGAAGTGATCGACGAAACATTTTATTGACAACAGATGATACTTGGTAGCAAACAATTGTATTTTGTGATGTACCAATTAAGTTCTAGCTAAACCCCACCCCTCCCTCCCTATGTCTATATCCTGGCTCCGTCCCTGCATAGTACACTCCAATAGAGTGTCTCCATCATAAGCGATACATAGCTTTTGCGCATAAATATATGCCGATGCGCGGTATCTAATTGGGTTGTTAAATCGTAGAAAGGCCCATGTAATGTGATAATGGACCTGGCCCTATTAAACAGAAACGAAGAATTGCCCAATGAATATATGAACAACGAGATGAGTAGTATCCTATGTGACGGTGATGGCCTGGTAATACAAACAAAGTGGGCTTTAGCTCAAAATGAATATTTTCTCAGCCATCTTTTGGTGGATAATATTACCCTCATCTTTTTTGCTTTGGCCTTCTACTTAGTAATCAGCAATTCTGCTTGAAAAAAACCCTGCTTGCATATATGCATCAATATTCTCAATATTCCCCTGAAAGCAAAGCATGGCAAATGCTCTTTCCACTCACAAATATAAGATGAGCTAATATTTTTCTGAATTGGATGACACATTTTAGTGTATTTGTTCACTCATTTCAGTCTGTATGTAGCCCATACTGAAATATGCAAAAGATCTTATATTCGTGATGGAGGAAGTAGCATTTTCCACATGATTTTTTTCTGTCGGCACCGTCCACTTATTCCTCTCCTTGGCTAGCATCTATCATTTTCCCTTTTTTCGCAAGAATCTCGAGACAAAAGGATTTCCATTTCGCCCGAACAGGGCACACAGCGAGTGGTGTGACACATTCAGACCCCCTCCCATCCCCCCCCCCCCCCCAAAAAAAAAAACTATTCACCTTTCTTCCCATGACCACATACATTATACAAACTAGATTAGTTTATAATCATCTTACAAATACAAGCTAGGTGAAGGTCCAGTCATCCTAGGAGCCAAAACAATTACCTACCTTAATGAAAAGTACCTTTTGCACCACTTTCTCACCCCTACTACTTTATTCAGTGACACCCAGTTCTATACAACAGATGAATTACTATTATAAAACTATAAGAAAGGAAAGTAAAAAAGAAAACACATAGCAAGTAGGAGCACTATAGTAGTCTATGAGCCTCAGCTTTTATCCATCTATATCCCTATCCCATGAGAAGAGTATTTATACGCTTGGCTTTGCTTTTGCGGTTGGCTTTGGCAAGTCCCATCAGTGCCATCGCCATTGCACCCCTCCTTTTGAGCAAGCTCACAGAGTCCACCTTGACTCTCCACTCAGGAGATTCACCTCACCACCAGCAGCGCCACCATTTGCGACGCAGCGCAATGCAATGCAGCACAGTTGGGAGCACTTGCACACGCTCTGAGATGCAAAAGACGTCACTGTTGCTTCACAGCTAAGCAAATACTCTAGGAAATTTGGATCCTATTCCTTCTTTTAAGCGAGCAGGGGGTGCATCGAGGATAAGTTTGTTCCTCTGTTGCTTCTTCTTTCCCACCTAGTCTTGACTCATCACTGTCACCAAAGTAGTGAATAGGAATAACAAGATAGCCCTCTAGTTCCTTTGGCTCTCAGCTGGGCCCTCCTCCGTTTTGATCAAGTCAGTCTCCCAGGCAAAAGGTGACCAGTTCACTCTTACTTCCACCAACGTGCAACATTTCACTGAGGTTTCTACGTAGCATCGATATCGATCGAAAGGCCCAGCTAGCAGCTGGCGGTGGGTGTTGCCAACCGAGCACCCACGATTCACAGGTACATGCACGACCCACAGCCAACGAAATCCCGAGTCACGATTTCACCGTACGCGTACGTGTGGTGGCCGCCGCGCCGAGCACCTTCCGGCGAGCATGTGCCTCTGTTTGTTGCTGGGGCTCTGACCACCTCGCTCGACATGGACTCGTCGGTTTTCCCCTCCTTTCCCCGCCGGTGCGCCGGGCACCAGGCGGGCGACTTTCGCCCCCGCTTTCCTTTCGACGTCGAGTCGGTTCGCGCTTCGGGAATGGGCGCGGTGATCCGGCACGATCGCGCGCGATAGCCCACTCTGTTTTGCCCGATTCTGCTTCTGATTTTTTCCGTTTGAGCTTTCCTTTAACGGACACAAAGCCACTGAGACCAGCAGGTACTCGAGCAGGGTTATTACTGACGGCGACGATTAGATTGATTGTTTTGCAGGCGACTTTTTAGGCCAATTAGGCTGCTGATGCATGTATTTAGTACTGTATACTACTCCCTCTGTAAAGAAATATAAAAGCGTTTAGATCACTATTTTAGTTATCTAAATGCTCTTATATTTTTTTACGGAGGGAAGAGCCTGACCGATCGAGCATCTCGTCTGACGGAGGAGAATAAAATACTAATGCTACTACTAGTACTACGAGCGAGAGAGACCGTGCATGAGCAGAAGGAATCGTCAGCAAGCACGCTGCCTGCAGCCAGCGCCTATCTCTATCTGTACACGTTGACGCGTAGCGTAGCGTATATATACACAAGCGTGTAGCTTGCATTGGTTGGGTGTGAGCAAAATATCTACCTGCTCCAATGGATCCGGATTCCCTGTCGGCCTCATGCATGTGCCATCGACCATGTATTTTAGGGTAGGCGCAGATGCAATGCCCTAGGACGACGAGCGCATGTGAGCGGCAATTTTAGAGAGATGGAGGGGGACCGGCCAGCCGATCGAGCTGCTGGCCCGGGTCAATGGAGGTGCTCTCTGTGCCTGCGTCGCCGCAGTGGCACGGTGCCCGCCGCACTACATGACACGGGACTGGGGCTGGATTCGATGGGTGGGGGTGGGTAGTGCCCTTGGATGGGACGCGGCTAATCTGCACCCGAGCTCATATGCTCCCACATAAACAGTAAAATCGAAAAAAAATAAATAAAAATTTAAAAAATTTCAAATTTTTTTGAGAAAAACATTGACAAAAGTTCTAAGTGCCTGCAAAAATTCATCATGAAATCACATTCCTAGAAGGCGTGGCAAAAAAACAAAAATAGTACTCTGAAAAAGCTACTTTCAAACGCATTTTAAAGCACTGAATTTGTTTTTTTTTACCACGCCTTACAGGAATGTGATTTCATGATGAAATTTTGCACTAGAACTTTTGTCAATGTTTCTCTAAAAAAAAATTGAAATTTTTTAAATTTTTTAATTTTTTTTGATTTTACTGTTTATGCAGGAGCATATGAGCTCGGGTGCAGAATGGACTTTTCGCCTTGGATGTGATGTGAATGTGCACGCACACACGGAGGAAATAGATATGCTACTAGAGCTCGTCCACGGAGGAACATATGCATGTACTAGCAACCTGGTCGGGGACGGTCGACCCTTCAGGGAATCATGCTGCAGCGACCCAGGCCGGGAGTGCCGCTCGTTGGCGAACCATTTTCGTCTTTCGTTCCCTGTTCACTTTGTCATTTTTGTTACGGCCGGGTGGCACACGGCGATGTTTAACCTATGAATTTTACATGCACATCATCTAAAAAAACTAAATTACATGCACATACTTGTACCTAACCTTTACGTGCACGACTGTTTTCAATTTTTTAGCTTAAACAATGCGCTTCTCAGTCGCATACGACTATAGGATTCAGATGTACCAGCTTCTAGAAAATTTTGGCCCATGCCTTGCGGATAGACTAGGTATAGAAATGGACAATCCCATTTTCTATCATCCTTCCGTCACCTCAACCATATAAAAAAACGGTATGCCGCATTTGATTTGTGTGCTACTTTTTATAGATATCTGACCTGATGTATGCCCATATCTTCTAGTATTCTCCATCCTCCTCTCTTCTCCATTGTATCTATCCAACGGTATAGATCCCTAGAATTAGGGCTCCACGGTTCTCACAAATATTATCCCAAGAGAGACACCGACGACTGACGTGATATATATGGTGATAGCGCGCGCATAACTTGTTGAAAGCCCATGCACCACCTTTCAAACAGAGCACAATTTCAAACCCAAGTTGAGTAACTGACAAAGTGGTGGCGACTTGTTTAATCCCACTCACGACTGAGCTAATCAGCCTAGGTTAGCGGCGATAATGTATGTGTAGCATTACTCTCATGCGTGCGTGTTCCAATCCGCTGGTAGTACGCGTAGCGGCGTGTTTTTTCGCTCTACTAGATTCATCCACCAGACCAGAGTTGCTTTCACTCGCCGGCGCTGTCGCCCTCGCCCTTACCCTTCCTTTCATTGATAGTACTCCCTCCGTTTTTATTTACTCCGCATATTAGAGTTGACTGAAGTCAAACTTCGTAAAGTTTGACCAAGTCTATAGAAAAGAATATAAGCATTTACCATAACAAATCTATATGACGTGAAAGTACAATTAATAATAAATCTAATGATATCAATTTGTTATTGTATATGTTAATATTTTTTGTTTATAAACTTGGTCAAAGTAAACAAATCTTGACTTTGACCAAAGCTAATATGCGGACTAAATAAAAAATGGAGGGAGTACATGCATGCACTAATCAGCCTAGGGTTTTTCTTTTTGAACAGCGCTAATCAGCCTAGGTTTGCGGCGATAAGAGAGGTTAATTACTACATTAACCAGCAGATTCTGGGCTCAAAGCACCACGCGTGCGCGCCCCCTTGGACGGTGACGGTGAGAGACGCGACCGGGACCCTCCTTTGCGTATATGAAAAGCGCCCTCGAGTATACTACGCCTATCCTAATATATCGCGGCGCCGATCGACTAGCGGTGCATGCACCTGCACCTGCATCAGTGTAGTGTAAAAAACGTTTTTATATTATGAGAATAGGATCTACCTGTGTAGTCCACGGTGCGAGTCCTCTCCCTGTCTTGGTTTCGTTGGGCTCGAGCAGCGTGGTTAACCCCCATATAACTTTGTGCAAATTAAAGAAGAAAGTCTCCCACAAGCTTGGGGGAGGCTTCTCAAGTTACTTAATGCTTTGCCTGATCATCCTCTTAAGAAACCTGAAATATTTGATATCTTTTATAATGGACTAACTGATGCTTCCAGAGATTACGGATAGTTGTGCTGGTTCTCTTTTCAGGGAAAGAACACCGGTTGAAGCTGAAATTTTATTGAATAATATGTTGACAAATGAAAATAATTGGGCACCTCCTGAGCCAACTCCCGAGCCAGCTCCCGAGCCAATTACTGAGTCTATTCCTAAATCAACTCCGACGAAGAAAGGTGTTCTATTTCTCAGTCCCAAAGATATGCAAGAGGCAAAGAAATCTATGAAAGAAAAAGGTATTAAAGATGAAGATGTTAAGAATTTACCTCCTATTGAAGAAATACATGGTCTTAATTCACACTTTGTTGAAGAAGTATATGATCTCAATTACTTATTCTTGAAGAACCCCCGATATCCCGACACAGGTAGTAAAGGTAAATTCTCTCTATAGATATGATAAAACTGAAGTCCCTCCTACTAAAATTGATAGTCAGTGCTTGGATGAGTTTGATGACTTTATCTTTAAGCAAGATGACTTTAATGCTTATTTTGGTAGACAATTAAAACATAATACCTTTATGATTAAACGCTTGAGTAATTATATGGCTAATATTAGAGGTGAACTTAAACTTGTTAGCAAACATGCTTCTATGGTTATCACTCAAGTAGAACAAGTACTTAAAGCTCAGAAAAAAGTGCTTACTGAAATGAATAGTAAGAAAATTGATTATGCCGTTAGAGTGGCTACTAGAACTGGTAGAATGACTCAGGAACCTTTGTATCCTGAAGGCCACCCTAAGAGAATCGAGCAAGATTCTCAGAGAAATAATATTGACATGCCTAGTTCTTCTAAGAGGAAGAAAAAGGAAAATGATAGACTGTGCAAACTTCTAGTGAACCTATTGCTGAACCACCTGATAATCCAAATGATATCTCTATGTCTGATGCTGAAACACAATCTGGTAATGAACATGAACCTAGTAAAAATGTTAATGATGATGCTCAACCTAGTAATGATAAAGATGTAGAAGTTTAACCCGTTGTTGATCTTGATAACCCACAGTCAAAGAATCAACGTTATGATAAAAGAGACTTCATTGCTAGGAAACAAGGTAAAGAAAGAGAACCATGGGTTCAGAAACCCATGCCTTTTCTTCCCAAACCCTCCAAAAAAAAGGATGATGAGGATTTTGAGCGCTTTCCTGAAATGATTAGACCTATCTTTTTGCGTATGCGATTAACTGATGTGCTCAAAACAAATCCTTATGCTAAATATATGAAAGACATTGTTACAAATAAAAGAAAGATAGCGGAAGCTGAAATTTCCACCATGCTTGCTAATTATACTTTTAAGGGTGGAACACCAAAGAAACTTGGAGATCCAGGAGTACCTACTATACCATGCTCCATTAAAAGAAATTATGTTAAAACTGCTTTATGTGATCTTGGAGCTGTGTTAGTGTTATGCCTCTCTCTTTATATCGTAGACTTGACTTGAATAAGTTGACACCCTCTTGGAATATCTTTGCAAATGGTGATAAATCAAGCTGCTATACACAGCCGGTATTTGTGAGGATGTGCTGTTGTGGTTGCAAACATTACTATTCTAACGGACTTTGTTACTCTTGATATTCCGAGGATGATAGTATGTCTATTATTCTGGAAGACCTTTCCTTAATCTGCGAGGGGCTGTTATTGATTGCAACAAAGGCAATGTCACTTTTCATGTTAATGGTAATGAGCACACGGTACACTTACCGAGGAAACAACCTCAAGTTTATAGTATCAACTCTATTGGAAAAATTCCATCGATTATATTTGGAGGTTTTGAATTTCCTCTCCCCTCTTGTCAAGAAGAAATATGATATACTTATTATTGGGTATGTCCATATCCCCGTTGAGGTAACATAGTGTTATTAGAAATTTAGCGGTTTCATGTTAATCGGAATGAGTTTGTTAACAAGACTTGATCAACCTTGTTAGTGGATTCCTTTTGATGAGCATGAGATGGATGAAACTAGAAGCACAACCTATACGTACCCTCTTTATATTCTACATTATTTAGTAAAAATAAAGTAAAATAGTATTTTTCTGTCTGTCTCCCGACTTATCCGTGCAATATAAAAATATCCCGAAAATAAAAGTGCTCAAAATGCCATGCCAATTTAATATGATTTTTCAGGAATATTTGAGGATTTTTAGTGCAAAAATTACATGAGGGCTGCCACACAGCCACGAGGGTGGGCGCGCCCTACCCCCTGGCGCCCCCTGCCTCGTGGGCCCATGGTGGCCCTCCTCCACTTATCCTGCACCCATCTTCTTCCTCTGTCTCACACAAACCCGAAAAACCAACTCAAGCTCGTGTTCCAGCAGCTTTTGCTGCGATTTTCGATCTCCTTGCTCAAAGCACCTCTCGCAAAACTGCTTGGGGAGATTGTTCCTTGAAATTATGAAGAGGCTTTTGAGGGGCTCGTCGAGCCGAAGCTCTAAGGAGAAGCAAAAGGAAAGAAGAAACAGCGCTGCCCCGTGCTTATTTAGATTATAAGAGTATGGTAGCGCATGATTCTCTTGTTAAGATTCGCGAAGGGGAGCTTAAATATAAATTGTACTTTGATAAACATCACCCTGAGACTATTACCTTGCCTGCTCTCTCTTTGTTTAACTTGTCTACAGGTCTTTACATTGTTCCGTGGGCGGCTGTTCAAGCCTATCGGAATCTTGCACCACCACGAACCGGAGCCACAAGATGAGCCTCCACGAATATACATTTATTCTTGGGATCTGAGGCGGTTGCCGGCCGGTGGCAATCGAGTCCTCTACATCACATTGTGATCCTAACTATTCTGCCACAAGATGTATTGACTACACCTACTCTGGTGTCGGCCGGGCTATCCACGGCAATAGACCAACAGGCCAAAAGCCTAAGCTTGGGGGAGTACGTATTTCCCACTGACATTACATTTATGTTCACACACACTCATTGCTAGATGTCGGTGCTCATACTCTTTCACTGTAATATCCATGCTAGTTTATTTTCTTGTGTGTTTGATAAACCTTAAGAAAAAAAATTAGTTAGTCTACCTTCCCTGCTTGTAGCCGAATTAAAAAGAAAACCCAAAAATATTTCCCGTTCTTCTTTTGCTTGTTGGGAGCTTTTCCGTGTAAATAGTTTTTATTTCTTTTCCTTTCTTTGGGGGTCGAGAAGACTATATTGAAAATTCTTAGTGGCTCTTATATGCATTATTGTTTATCTAACTTAGAGCCCATATTACTTGTCTTCTCTCTTGAGTTGAATGCTTGCAGATTCCAGCTTAGTCCAATGCACGTGCACTCTTATTATTATACACACCGTTTGGTCGTGCAAGTGAAAGGCAATAATGATGATATATGATGGACTTATTGGGATGAGAAAAGCTGGTATGAACTCGACCTCTCTTGTTTTTGTAAATATGATGGTTCATCGTTCCTGATTCAGCTATTATGAAGTAAACATATTTGCAATGACATTTAGAGATTATAGTTGCTTGTGCCATGCTTGATTAGCTATGAGTTATAATGGTTTACCTTGCATGCCGACATGCTATTAGAATGATTATGATGTGGTATGATTGATGGTATCCTCCTTTGAATGAATTGAGTGACTCGACTTGGCACATGTTCACGCATGTAGTTGAATCAAATCAACATAGCCTTCATGATATTTATGTTCATGGTGGATTATATCCTACTCATGCTTATATTAGGTGTAAATTAATTTTAATGCATGTTTACGACTGTTGTCGCTCTCTTAGTTGGTCGCTTCCCAGTCTTTTGCTAGCTTTCACCTGTACTAAGCGGGAATACTGCTTGTGCATCCAAACTCCTTAAACCCCAAAGTTATGCCATATGAGTCCACTATACCTTCCTATATCACGGTATCTACCTGCCGTTCCAAGTAAATTTGTATGTGCCAAACTCCAAACCTTCAAATAAAAATTCTGTTTTGTATGCTCGAGCAGCTCATGTGCAACTAGGGCTGCCTATATCTTCCATTGTATGTGGGTCATTCTCAAGAGGAGTGGACTCCGCTCCTCATTCACGAGAAAGGGCGATGCTTGGGGCGCCTTGGTCCCATGATCCAAAAAGATCAAAGCAAATCAAAATAATTAAACAAAACTCCCCACAGGACCCGTTGAATGTTGGAGACACTCGTTGTTTCGAGCAAGCCATGGATTGATGCTTGTGGAGGAGGGGGAGTATAAACCTTTACCATTCCGTTTGGGAACTGCCTATAATGCATGTAGTATGGAAGATACATCCATCTCATAGTTGTCGCGTTTATAGTGAAAGTATGCCGCTCAAAGTATAATTTATCTCTATTTCAAAATCGAGCTCTAGCACCTCTACAAATCCCTGCTTCCCTCTGTGAGGGGCCTATCTATTTACTTTTATATTGAGTCATCACCCTTCTTATTAAAAAAGCACCCACTGGAGAGCACACTGTCGTTTGCATTCATTATAATTGGTTTATATTGGGTATGACTTGACTGGATCTCTTTTACCATGAATTACAATGTTTAGTCAGTCCTTGATCTTTAAAGGTGCTCTGCATTTATGTTTTGCGATCTCAGAAAGGGCTAGCGAGATACCATTTCGTTATATCATGTTATGATTATTTTGAGAAAGTGTTGTCATCCGAGTTTTATTATTATGGCTCGCTAGCTGATTATATTATTGATATGAGTAATTGTGAGACCTCGTGTTATTGTGAGTATGGTCAGTTCATAATAATTGCTGAAACTTGAATCTTGGCTTTTCATGTTTACAACAACAAGAGCAAGCGAGTTTGTAAAAGTTTTCTTTTTCTTTTCAGTTTGTCAATTGAATTGCTTGAGGACAAGCAAGGGTTTAAGCTTGGGGAGTTGATCGTCTCCATCGTATCTACTTTTCCAAACACTTTTGCCCTTGTTTTGGACTCTAAATTATATGATTTGAATGGAACTAACTTGGACCGATTTGTTTTTCAGCAGAATTGCCATGATGTTGTTTTATGTGCGAGAAAACAAAAGTTCTCGGAATGACACGAAACTCCACGGAATATCTTATAATAAATAATAAAAATCCTCGCCAAAGATGAAGACCAGGGGCCCACACCTGTCCCACGAGGTGGGGGCGCGCCCCTCCCCCCTGGGCGCGCCCCTACCTCGTGGGCCCCCTGGATGCCCTCCGACGCCAACTCCAACTCCATATATTGGTTTTCAGGGAGAAAAAAACCAGAGAGAAAGTTTCATCGCGTTTTATGATATGGAGCCGCCGCCAAGCCCTAATCTCTCTCGGGAGGGCTGATCTGGAGTCCGTTCGGGGCTCCGGAGAGGGGGATTCATCGCCGTCGTCATCATCAACCATCCTCCATCACCAATTTCATGATGCTCACCGCCGTGCGTGAGTAATTGCATCGTGAAGCTTCTTTGGGCCGGTCATGGGTTGGATGAGATTTATCATGTAATCGAGTTAGTTTTGTTAGGGTTTGATCCCTAGTATCCATTATGTTACGAGATTGATGTTGCTATGACTTTGCTATGCTTAATGCTTGTCACCAGGGCCTGAGTGCCATGATTTCAGATCTGAACCTATTATGTTTTCATGAATATATGTGTGTTCTTGATCCTATCTTGCAAGTCTATAGTCACCTATTATCTGTTATGATCCACCCCGAAGTGACAATAATCGGGATACTTCTCGGTGATGACCATAGTTTGAGGAGTTCATGTATTCACTATGTGCTAATGCTTTGTTCCGGTTCTCTATTAAAAGGAGGCCTTAATATCCCTTAGTTTCCAATAGGACCCGCTGCCACGGGAGGGTAGGACAAAAGATGTCATGCAAGTTCTTTTCCATAAGCACGTATGACTATATTCGGAATACATGCCTACATTACATTGATGAACTGGAGCTAGTTACGTGTCACCCTATGTTATGGCTGTTACATGATGAACCACATCGGCATAATTATCCATCAACGATCCGGTGCCTCTGAGTTTTCCATATCTTTGGTTTACGCTTATTTACTTTTCATTGCTACTATTATCATCGTTACAAAATACCAAAAACATTACTTTTCTTTGTCTTTACTTTTGTTACCGTTACCACCACTATCATATTACTTTGCTACTAAACACTTTGCTGCAGATACTAAGTTTCCAGGTGTGGTTGAATTGACAACTCAGCTACTGATACTTGAGAATATTCTTTGGCTCCCCTTGTGTCGAATCAATAAATTTGGGTTGAATACTCTACCTTCGAAAACTGCTGCGATCCCCTATACTTGTGGGTTATCACGCAGCATAAAGGGCTTCCCAGCCGCGATATCCCCGGCTTGACGCAACTCCTCCTTCATCGCTCTGATTGTAGAGCGGGCATCCTTGGCAGCCACCGTGGCCTTCTCCAGGTCCGTTACCTTCGCTCGACTTTCACCTTCAAGAAGCTCGTAACGGTCGGCGGCTTCCTTCAATTCCACAGCCATCTCGGCTATCTTATCCTTGCTTCGGCAATGCGCAGCCTGTTCGGCTATCAGCTCTTCGACCGCCTTTCGAGCGGCCGCATCACTTTTTCTGGCTTGTTCCTTGGCTTGGGCAAGTTCCGCCCGAAGGGTCTCCACGGCAGCAGCCCCATCTGCAGTCACAAACATATTAAAGATACTAGCATCATGCTCCCCTTAATTTGTGTTGATCACCGGAGAAATCACATACCCTATGCCTCGTCGAGCCGCTTGTTAACAAGCATGATGTCGGCATCTGCTGCATCAAGTGGCCGCTTCAGCTCGGCAAACTCACCAGTCCGGCTAGCCACCGTACCTTCAGCTACCTGCACATAAAGGCAGCCTGATTATTACTTGGGACTACGATCCTCCGTTTACCGCCGTTCTCGACGGCAACCAGAGTCTCAGGGGCTACTACCTGCATAGGGCACATCTAACGTGTACGATACCGTAAAAAATGCACACTATTTCACGTACCTCAAAGCCTTTCAGCAGGCTCATAAAATCTTCATGTAACCCGCTTTCGGCGGATGAAATCCTTTGGATCACCATACCCATCAGCGTACGATGCGCTTCGGAGATAGCCGCTTGCTCCAGAAGATCCTTCAGTGTGTCCGATCTCACACCGGACGGTTCCGGACTCTTTCTGTTACTCTCCTCAGGAGCCGAATACTAAGGACTTCGGGTGGCCGAGGGATTACCCTCTGGCCTTGGCGGATCAGCAGAAACCCTTCGCGACGACACTTCAGCGTCGGCCGCCTCGTGTGGCGGGGGGCTTGGGGAGGTGTTTCGCTCTCCATCATCTCCGGAAGAAGATCCCCCAAAGACGAACTCTATCGAGAAGGGCTACGATCCGAACTAAAGGATATATGCTTCGGTTATTGTACTCAGAGGTGAAGCAGGATATTCTCACTATTTAGTACTTCTTGATTACTTACAGGTCGGTGGTAGGCTGATCCCCTTGAAGACACTGTGCGGCAAGGATACTCCCCGGGGCGGGGCCCTCTGGCAAAGATTTCTTCCCCCGTTTGGAAACTTTTGTATCCTGATCCTCGGAGGCGGTCCTGTTCCTTCCTTGGAGAGAGGGAATTTCATATCGTTCTCCCCGGTTATCCTCCTTCGCGGAGGCGCTAATTCCCCCGGTTTGGATGAACAATGAGTGAGGCCCGCTTTCAGCCTCCTTATTCTCCCCTTTATCTTCCCACGAGGCGCTGGTAAGGCGCCGGCTCAGCATTCAGCTAATCTTTGGATCTGTTGAGCCCTCGGGAAGGGGAGCCGAACACCTGATCATCTTCGCCTTTGTTACCAAGTCCTGGTCAAAGAGCGATTGTTTAGAATGATGTTGTGATGAATAAAAAGACAGTGTGTTCGGCCACGAGATTACTTACTTGGGTATCTGGACGATTGCAGCTCAGACCTGCATCCTCGGTGAGGTCCGGACACCTTATTTGTGGTCCGAAGAACAATTTGTACATCTCTTCGAGCGTCATGCCGAAGAAGTGCTGAATAGCTCGCGGTCCTTCTGGGTTTAACTCCCACATTCGGAGGGGTCGACGTTTGCAAGGCAGGACCCGACGAACTAGCATGACTTGCATTACCGTGACCAAGCCGACATCTCTCTTGAGGAGATCTCGGATGCGGCTCTGCAATATCGGCACATCATTTACTGGCCCCCAGTCTAGCCCCTTGTTGATCCATGACGTCAGTTGTGGTGGGGGGCCCGAGCGAAAGGCAGGGGCAGCTACCCACTTGGTGCCCCGGGGAGCCGTGATATAGAACTACTCCCGTTGCCATAAACTGGGCACCTCCGGGAAGGAACCTTATGGCCATGGAACTTCAACGCCCTTGCTTATTACGACACCTCTGCACTCTGTGAACAACGAGATGTGAAGGATGGAATCCGGGGCCAGGTCATGGAAATCCAGCCCGTAATAGAACATGAGCCCCCTAGTTATGAACTGCTAACGCGTGCCCCGTGTACACAGTCTTGCATGACCTTCCCGCTAGCATGGTCCAAAATTAGTTGAAACTGGATACGAACGATCCCGCGGGTGGCAAAATCTCCCGCCTCCTTCTAAAATTTCCGCCACCTAGTCTTTGGCATGCAAAATTCCCCTTTTGTCCTTGGTGCACGGAGAACAACAGTAACAATACCACCCTCATCTACATAATGGGTCGGGGATGCTTTGGTAACTTCTGGCTTCCCCCACCACACGACACCCCTGAGGGAGTCCTGGATTAGGGGGTCTCCGGACAGCCGGACTATATCCTTTAGCCGGACTGTTGGACTATGAAGATACAAGATTGAAGACTTTGTCTCGTGTCCGGATGGGACTCTCCTTGGCGTGGAAGGCAAGCTTGGCAATACGGATATGTAGATCTCCTCCCTTGTAACCGACTCTATGTAACCCTAGCTCCCTCCGGTGTCTATATAAACCGGAGGGTTTAGTCCGTAGGACAACAACAATCATACATAGGCTAGCTTCTAGGGTTTAGCCTCTACGATCTCGTGGTAGATCAACTCTTGTAATACTCATATCATCAAGATCAATCAAGCAGGAAGTAGGGTATTACCTCCGTCGAGAGGGCCCGAACCTGGGTAAACATTGTGTCCCCCGCCTCCTGTTTCCATCCGCCTTAGACGCACAGTTCGGGACCCCCTAACCGAGATCCACCGGTTTTGACACCGACAACCCCCATTTCCTCTCCCCTCCCGCAAAAACGACTAACTCCACAACACCAGAGCATCTTACATCACGTCGTCCTTACTTCATCGGCCTTTCTACCCCTCCCCTCTCGAAACCCTAGACTACTCATCCACCGACGTACCAAGGCCCATTCACTGCCAGCGGCGTCCACCTCGCCGGATCTGCTTCTGCGGCCGCATCTACCCCTCCCACCCCCACTAGAAACAAGTAGACTGCTCATCTACCACTATACCACATCCCATTCAGTGTCGGCCTTGTCCACGCCGCGGATCTGCCATGATACTCTCGTCAACATGGCGCGCTCTGCTGACTCATTCGTACTCCCCACCGGAGACGCTTCGTCCACATCCCCCGGAGCCGCCCCACCGACGGCCTCTGATCCTCTTCGCTGACACCTTCCTCAATCCTACCGGAGCCGCCTCGCCGACACCATCGTCAACCCTACCAGAGTAGCTTCGCCTATACCATTCTCAACCCTACCGGGGCCGCTTTGCCAATTCACAAGTCCATGGCCACAGATCCGCTTCGTCGCATCCTCATCCAACCTCACGGAGCAACCGGCGCCCGTCCACGGCCGCAGATCCGCATCATCGACACCATCCTTAACCCAACCACCGGAGCAGCTTCACCAACGCCCTCGTCCACGGCCACAGATCCGCTTCGCCCACACTGTAGTCCACCCTACCGGAGCCGCTCCACAAACACCCTACCCGACGGTTCTAGGTCTCCTTACCGGACCTCGACAGCTAGCGCAGCGTCATCACCCTTGACGTTTCTAACCTGATTCCCACCGCCTAGCAACCAACCACGCGCCACGGCCTAGGTACTTGTCACCTTTAAACCCGTCCGGCATCACATGCCTGATGTACTTCAAATATACTAACAGGTCGCTGTTACCTTTATGCAGCTGGCAAAAACTACAAGGACGATGTTTCTTCTGGATCTAACAGCTTGGCCAACCAAGATCCTGGACTGAGGCATTGCTATGATCTTTTAAATGTCTATCTCTCTCTCTCTCTCTCTCTCTCTCTTGTATTGTTGGGTGCCTGCCAGCGTGCTTTGCTAGGATTTTCGACCAGTAATCCTTTGTGCGGACAATGATTTCTACTACTGGCTGCTAAATTAGATATGTAGATGTCATACATGATACTACCTCGTACCTCAGTTCCTAAAAATAAGTCTTTCTAGAGATTCCACTATAGGCTACATACGGAGCAAAATGGGTGAATCTACACTCGAAAATGCATCTATATACATCTGTATGTGGTCCATACTGGAATATCTACAAAGACATATATTTAGGAACAGAGACAGTACATTACACAAAATCGTAGGTGGCATGTAGGAATTCGAGTGCACTATATTAGGCTCTGTCGGTGTCAAAACCGGCGGATCTCAGGTAGGGGGTCCCGAACTGTGCGTCTATGCGGATGGTAACAGGAGACAAGGGACATGATGTTTTTACCCAGGTTTGGGCCCTCTCGATGGAGATAAAACCCTACTCCTGCTTGATTAATATCGATGATATGGGTAGTACAAGAGTGGATCTACCACGAGATCAAGGAGGCTAAACCCTAGAAGCTAGCCTATGGTATGATTGTTGTTCGTCCTAGGGACTAAAACCCTCCGGTTTATATAGACACCGGATAGGGTTAGGGTTACAAAGAGTCGATTACAATGGTAGGAGATCTACATATCCGTATCGCCAAGCTTGCCTTCCACGCCAAGGAAAGCCCCATCCGGACACGGGACGAAGTCTTCAATCTTGCATCTTCATAGTCCAGAGTCCGCCAGCGGTGATAGTTCGGCTATCCGGACACCCCTAATCCAGGACTCCTTAGTATCCCACGAACCGAGGCTTCAATGACGGCGAGTCCGGCGCGCATATCATCTTCGGCATTGCAAGGCGGGTTCCTCCTCCGAATACTTCATAGAAGATTTTGAACACAAGGATAGTGTCCGGCTCTGCAAAACAAGTTCCACGTACTACCGTAGAGAGAATAACTTTTGCACAGATCTGCTGACGTATCCCGCGGCGTGACATCACACCACGGCCAAGCCTTTATTCGAATCATTTTTACTGTTCCACCTCAGCACATTTAGCGAGGCGGTTTCCTTGGCACGTCTTATCAAAGCGGAGATCGTGCCCCTTATTCCGGGATTCTCATCAATACGGACGTGGGTAACCCAACCGTGCCCGTTGGCACGCCTCCTCCATCGAAGGCGAGTCCCGAACGGTCACGGGTATGGCTCTTGGTATTCAACATCTTTATAATGAGTCCATGGCCCGCCTTTCTTTTTCAATCTCAATCGAATCCGCCCTCGCCTCGAGTTCCAACACCCAAAGCTCCAGATTTAGGCGCCGGACCTTCGACGATGTCCGGCTCCGACCTGCACGGCCGGTGGATGTCTTCCTCCGTCACGGAAGAAGATGTGCTAAAGCTGAGAGACGCCAGGTATCTTACCGGCGAAATTTCGCATAGGCTGCCTGCCAAAGGGCAGGTTATTCCCACTCCCGAGCCTAGTGAGAGCGTGGTATTCGTGTCTCACTTCCTTCGGGGTTTAGGCTTCCCGACGGACCCTTTCGTGAGGGGGCTCATGTTTTATTATGGGCTGGAATTCCATGACTTGGATCCGGAGTCCATCCTCCACATCTCGTCGTTCATTGTCGTATGTGAAGCCTTCCTCCACATTACCCCTCACTTCGGATTGTGGCTCAAGACCTTCAAAGTGGAGCCGAAGATGATCAAGGGGCATCAGGCAGAGTGCGGATGGGCTGTTATAAGCAGGAATGCCGATGCTCCATGGCCCGAGGGCTCTTTTCAAGAGGAGGTTAATTTATGGCAGCAGGAGTGGTTTTATATCACCGCTCCCAGGGGCTCCAAATGGGCGGCGCCACCTGCCTTCCGCTCGGGTCCTCCACTTTGCGGTGGCGTCATGGGTTAATAAAGGGCTCGGCGGGGACCGTCCAGGGCGTACCTACATTGCGGTCGTGTCGAGACCTCCTAGAGAGAGATCAATCTGGTCGTAGTAGCGCAGGTCATGTTGATTAAATCGCACCTTGCCACCTGGCGTCGCCCCCTCACTTTGTGGGAGTTTAATCCGGAGGGACCACGAGCTCTCCAACATTTTATGGGCGTAACGCCCGTGGAGATGTATCAACTGTTCTTTGGATCACAAGCAATGTGTCCGGACTTGACCGAGGACACAGGTCTGAGCTGCAATCGCCCGGATACTCAAATAAGTAGTCCTGCACCCGGACCAGTTATCCACATATTTACCATAAACTTGCCCTTAAAAGAGCTATCCTTTAAGCAGGAGTGGATAGCGAAAGCAAAACTGATTAGGTGTCCGGCCCCCCTCCCTGAGACCACGCCGGATCCTGTATTAACCAGGATGCTAGAGGCCGTGCCTTTTGAAGAAGGGGAGGGGGGGGGGGGACAAGGGAACTACTACCTCCATGAAGGAGGCTATCGAGAAAGGGGGGATCGAGAATCCCTCCCTCCAAGGGGAGAAGAGGACAACTTCTGAAGATCCGGAGGCCAAAGCCTCGAAGCGGGGGAAGAAATCTTCACGGAGGGTCTGCGGCGGGAGATGCCCGTCCTCACTATTTCCCCAAGGAGATCAGCCCTCCAATGAGCCGTAAGTAAAGGGGCGTTTTTCTTAAAGAGAGACATCCTGTTTTATTTTTTAAGGTTAACGAAATTTACCTTGTAGTTCGGATCTCAGCCCTTCACAATGAGCTCGTCTTGAGGGATCTTGTTCCGGAGATGATGGAGAGCGAAACGCCTCCGCCCACCGTACCGTTATGTGAGGTGGACGACGCTGAGGTGTCGTCACGGAGGGCTTCTCCGAATCCGGCGGAGCCAGAAGGCAGCCGTATGTCCCCTCAATGTCCTCTGTGTCCGGCCTTCAAAAAAGGCCACCGGACGAGTCCGTCACCAACGGGTGTACGGTCGGAGGAGCTGAAGGATCTGCTTGGGCGAGCATCTATCTCGGAAGATCACTGTACGTTAATGGGTACGGTGATTGAAAGGATTTCATCCGCTGAGAGCGGATTGCATGAAGTCGTCGTAAGTTTACTAACGGGTTTTGAGGTACGCAAAATGATGTACCTTCTAACGATTACGCATATAAAATCGCCTGTATAGATAGTAGCCCACGAGGCGTGGTGCGGTGTCAAAAATGACGGCGCACCGAGGATCATAACCCCAGGTATAATATGCGCTCTTCCTATGTAGGTGGCGAAGCGTCCGGTGGCTAGCCGGACTGATGAATTTGCCGAACTGAAGCGGCAACTTGACGCGGCGGATGCGGACATCACGCTTGTTAATAAGCGGCTTGACGAGTCACAAGGTATGCAACTTCTCCGCAGACACCTGGTAGGGAGCTTGACGCCCATGCCTTACAACATGTATGCTTAATGCAGATGGTGCCGCTGCTATGGAGAACCTTCGGGCAGAGCTCGCCCGAGCCAAGGAGCAAGCCAGAAAAAGTGATGCGGTGGCCTTAAAGGCGGCCGAAGAACTAAAAGCCGAACATGCTGCTCACTGCCGAAGCAAGAAAGAAGTGGCCGAGATGGCCGTGAAATTAAAGAATGCTACTGACCGTTGCGAGCTTCTTAAAAAAGAAGATCGAGCAAAACAAGAGGACCTGAAAAAGGCCACCACCGAGGCCAAGGATGCTCGTTCTGCGATGAGAGCTATGAAGGAGGAGCTACGTCAGGCCGAAGATATTGCGGCTGGAAAGCCCTTTCTGCTGCGGAGGAAATTCACGGATCCTAAATCGCTCAATTGGACCGGTGTGGGGTGCGGAGGATGCTTATCTGGATTTGGCGGCGAGTGCATGACGCGACGAACACTTCCGAGGTCAAAAGGATCACAGAATGGAAGAGCTTTTTTGGTCGCAGTTCCATAGTCCGGAGCGTCCACTTTAGTTGACCGATCGTTTGGCCGAATGGGCTGAGCTGAATAGGTTGTCCAGACTTGCCATGAAGGCTGTTATGACTCATTTGTGGCTGAAAAGCCCCAAGCCGAAGAGTTATTTTGGCTTGGTGCAACAGTTCCTTGGTGCGGTGCCGCATATCGATGCAATGAAGCGGTCAGCATGCATAGAGGGTGCGCGGATGGCCCTTGCCCGTGTCAAGACATACTTTGGGCGGAGATGAAGGCCACCGACGTTGCATCCCAAGATTGAGCGAAGCCAGTACTGCCGAGCACTATATTGAGGAAGTCCTGCAGGGCACTTGTTTAATAGAGACGCAGTGCTCGAAGGATATTATGTTTAAATGACATGTATGATTTATGAAAACAATGTTTCAATATAAAATAAGAGCTTTTTATACTTGTGCGTTCAAGTATTAAAACGCCTCCTATGCGGCCGTTGATGTATATGTGTATATAACCTGAAAGATGGCAGTCTTCGGCTTCAGCCCCACGCACATAGTGCGGGGTGTTTTAAAAAGCGCATTTTCACACTTAATCCAACGTCTTGGTCCTGTAAAGGAGGTGATAGCGTAGCAAACTAGGCAACCGGACTATAATGCTTTATCACTTTCACTTAGCCATAGGAGTTGAAGGTGGGGCTACTATATAGCCCCTCACCGCGCTCTCCCGAATTGGGCACGTATGTACTGACGGAAAGCGATCCCTTCGTCAATGCGGGGGAATTCTAAACATTCCGCTGGGTCATCGAGTGGTTGACCAGTCTCATGCAATATCATGACAGTCAGTTTTAGCTTTCTCCACTGAGGTGCTCAACCCAGCTCAACCGGGGCACAATTGTAGTGGTTCTCCCAGCGCTACCTTAGCCGATATAACGGAACGTAAGGTACCAAAACATGGGAGTCGGGCAAACCCAACATTTGACCAAAGACATGATTCGGAGCTGATGCATATAAGGCCTAACTCGAGACGCCGAACACTCCCTAAGGTATTTGGTCTTTATGAAAACAGGCATAATAATGCCCTAAGCCCCTGGTGTCCAGGTACGCGCAAAGATTCTGGTGCCGCCGATGCCAAAACACCAGCCTCCTCCTCGGTTATAGCAAGAAACTGGGGGATGTGTATCAACAAGAGACAGTAAAAATGGTTTATGCAGGGTCTTAATCTGAAAAGAATCCTTGCAACGGGTCCCTCTTGCGTCTGCGCTGTGTCTCCGTTGTGCAAGTATCACGGGCCAGGCGTGTACGTTGTTCATCTGTAAAGAGAAGAACTTAGTTGAAAAGAAAAAGATCGTATGAAAAACGTACTTAATATTAAATAAACAGTGCAGTTGAAAAGTGAATAAAATTGAGCTTTATTGTCTCTTGTTGTACATGCGTGCAGCCCCTAAATGCGGGGTATGCCGCTAGTAGGCGCCGGACTCGTCTAGCCATGTCCGGGGTTCGAATGACCTATTCAGGTGCTTTGATTAGCAGAGCCATATTGGTGTGGGGCTGTCAAGGCAGTCTCATGTTCTTCCATGCTCGAGTGACACTTAATACTCCCTTTTAATGAGATGATGCCGCGTGGACCGGGCATTTTAAGTGTAAGAGATGCATAATGCGGTATTGCGTTAAAGCGGGCGAAAGCTTCACGCCCCAGTAGTGCTTGATAGCTACTTTCAAATGAGGCGATGTGGAAGGTTAACTTTTCGCAGCGGAAGTTGTCGGGTGAGCCGAACACAACTTCTAGCAGTAGGGAGCCCGTACAATGGGCATATAGGCCTGGCATTACCCCTTTGAAGGAGGTGTCGCTATGGCGAATTTTGGCTGGGTCTATCCCCATTTTGCGAATTGTGTCCTGATAGATCGCTACCTCCGTCCATTAGGACTTATGTAAATTGGAGTCCGTCGATTATAGGATCTAACATCAAGGCAGTCCATCCTGCGTTCCGGATACTTCCGGAATAGTCCTGATGATCGAAGGTGATTGGGTTTGACAACCATCGTTGGGACTCTGCTGGGATAGACCGTGCGGCACGTGTTTCTATGGGCGCCGCTCTGTTTTTCCCTTTTGTCACTTGAAGTGAGTTCACTGTTTTGATTTTTTGTGGGAAATTCTTTTGTTTTCCGGTGCTCTACTTGTGGGGTTTGTCATCGTCCTCGCTTGGTGTGTCGAGCCCCTTGTGTTCGACATTGAGTTTGCCGGACTGCTTTAAGACCCAACAATCTCTGTGGGTATGGTTTGCAGGCATCCCGGGAGTACTGTGGATTTGGCATATTTTGTCCAAGATTTTTTTGAAGTTGGATAGCTCGTTTGCTGTCCTTGAGGGCAGTTTTTATGATTCTGCCAGAGCTCGAATCCGGCATTCTTCGCCGTGCTCTTCGGGTTGTTTCCCTTTGTCCGGCGTTGGTCCTTGCTACGTCGTGGTTTTCCATTTCCATCCCTGACTTCGGATGTACTTGGGTTGCTGGTACTACATCTTGCCAGCCAACTATCCTCTCCCGCGCAAAAGAGGGTCATGAGGCTTGTTAATGCAGCCATAGTTCTCGGCTTCTCCTGGCCGAGGTGTCTGGCGAGCCATTAAATCTCGGACGTTGTGTTTGAAAGCTGCTAAGGCTTGGCGTCCGGACGATCGACTATTTGGTTCTTTTTGGTAAGGAACCTGTTCGAAATTTGCGGGCTGACTCTTGGGTTGTTGAGTTATATGACTTAAATAAATGCGCATCGGAGGGCGGACATAAGTCCCTTGAAAATTTGCCGAAAAGCATCCTCGAGCTCTTCCCAACTACCAATGGTATTTTCAGGGAGGCTTTTGAGCTAATGCCGAGCTGGCCCTTTGAGCTTGAGAGGTAAGTATTTTATGGCGTGGAGATCATCTCCTCTAGCCATGTGTATGTGGAGGATGTAATCCTCAATCCAGACTCCAGGGTCTGTGGTTCCGTCGTATGCCTCTATGTTTACGGGTTTGAATCCCGCTGGGAATTCGTGATCCAGCACCTCATCGGTGAAACACAGGGGGTGTGCGGCACCCCTATATTTGGGTGTGCCGTGATGTTCCGATATTTGGCGTTTTGCATTGCTTGGAAGAGCTTGCTTTCTCGGCACATAGATGGACCTAACTGGGCCATCCTTTTGATCTGAATCCTTATGCGGATCGCGTGCAGGCTTGTGTCTTGGCGCCGCTTGCCGCTCCGTGTTTGTCATGTGGTCGTCTATCCGGTAAGGCGGCCTCTTCGTTCTTTGATTGCGGGGGCTTTAAGGCCTCCTCATCGAACTCGGGCAGTAATTTACGCTTCGGGTAGCTCTTTGTTTGGCGACTGTCGCCGTATTTCTCTGCGGTGTTGTGTACTTTGCTCCATCTGATTCTGAGTGCATCTTCCGCTGTTTTGAGCTTCATACGCTTTTCAGGCTACACTTGATGGCGGCGAAACCTTTTGTGGAGGTTCTTCTGCTCCAACAATTTGTCCGGTGTGAGATCGTCCGGACTGTTATCTTCGCCGGGGACGGGTTGTTTATCCAAGTTGTCCTGTTCGGACGGTTGTTTGATAGCATGTTCGTCATCCACCGGCTCGCCCTGCTCTATGGCTGGGTCTTTGTCGAGGCGGGACTTGGTGCGGCGTTTACGTTGCCGTTTTGACTGCTTTTAGAGGGATTTATCCTTCGTAGTGTCCCGTTGTTCCTCGTCGTCGCTTCCTTTAGGTGTATCCACCATGTATACATCACGGGATGAGGTGGCTATCCAGTATCCTATAGGTACTGGTTCATGGTTGTCTCCTATATCGTCGTCCATACCGTCGATGTCTTTGGAGTCGAAATTGAGCACGTCGTTTAAGCTTTCGACAGTGGCTACAAAGTGGGCGGTGGGTGGGCATTGAATTTCTTCGTCGTCCGCATCCCAACCTTCCTAACCATAGTCCGGCCAGGGCTCTCATGATAAAGAGAGAGACTTCAGTGAATTCAGGATGTCGCCAAAGGGCGAGTGCTGAAAGATGTCCGTGGCAGTGAACTCCATAACCGGCGCCCAATTGGATCCGATTAGCAGGGGCGCGGAGGGTTCGGAGTCTGGAGAGGAGTCCGGCACCTTGGAGTCACGGTCTTCGCAAAGGACAGGGATGGAGTTCGGCTCAATCGCCGTAGAAATCGTAGCCCCCGAGGCGGTGTCCAACCACTCGGCACTGTTCGGCGGCAGAGCTGGATCGTGCCCATCGAGACAGTGCGGCGCGCTTGGCTGTGGCTCGAATCCGTCGAAGATCAAGTCTCCGCGGATGTCGGCCGTGTAGTTCAAACTCCCAAATCTGACCTGATGGCTAGGGGCGTAGCTTTCGATCTGCTCCAGATGGCCAAGTGAGTTGGCCCGCAGTGCGAAGCCGCCGAATACGAAGATCTGTCTGGGGAGAAAAGTCTCACCCTGGACCGCGTCGTCGTTGATGATCAAAGGAGCCATCGGGCCTAAGGATGACGACACAGAGGAACTCTCAATGAAAGCACCAATGTCGGTGTCAAAACTGACGGATCTCGGGTAGGGGGTCCCGAACTGTGCGTCTAGGCGGATGGTAATAGGAGACAAGGGACACGATGTTTTTACCCAGGTCCGGGCCCTCTCGATGGAGATAAAACCCTACTCCTGCTTGATTAATATCGATGATATGGGTAGTACAAGAGTGGATCTACCACGAGATCAAGGAGGCTAAACCCTAGAAGCTAGCCTATGGTATGATTGTTGTTCGTCCTACGGACTAAAACCCTCCGGTTTATATAGACACCGGATAGGGTTAGGGTTACACAGAGTCGGTTACAATGGTAGGAGATCTACATATCCGTATCGCCAAGCTTGCCTTCCACGCCAAGGAAAGCCCCATCCGGACACGGGACGAAGTCTTCAATCTTGCATCTTCATAGTCCAGGAGTCTGGCCAACGGTGATAGTTCGGCTATCCGGACACCCCCTAATCCAGGACTCCCTCAGGCTCCCTTAGAGTGCCTGCTAGTCCGGCACACAGAGTCATGGCTAGTTTATGCTACGCACACAATCATTAATAGGTTGTTTAAATGTGCGCAAGGGATATGCAATGTATTATCATGTAGAGATGTCTGAAACTAGCTGTGTCAACTTGCAGATAGGGTTACACAATGAACAAGTACAAGATGTATGTGGCAATTTCATGGAACATCGCAAAAAAGGAGAGGCATCGGTGAGCCTATACAGTGTGCTATGGTAGGTCAGTCCTCCATTGCAATCATCATGACGTGTTATTTGTGTGCCAGTTCTATTGGCTAACTTTCTTAGGGACAGTTATTACGAGTTATCCTAAGAAAATAAGCACCTGTGAATATAAGCTCCAGGTAATAAGCCAACCAGTTCTTTTCATTGCCTTCCTTTTCAGCTTATCTTTGGTATGATCGGTGAAAAGTCTAGCTTGCATTATATTTTTCATTTTGCTGCCCATTGAAAAATAATTTGACTTGCAAACATCACAAATTGAACCGGCAGTAATTAATATGATAGGAAAACAGACCATCACTATTTGTTCAAAATGCAAATACAAAGATATCATCTACTTGGCACAATCTACTTTGGTCAATATCTTCCATAGAGATCCCATTGCCTAATTTAAACGAAGAATGCATGACCCACATTTAAATGAAGAACAATTATTTATTGAAATTCGATGGTCCAAGTGGCTGGTTATTATCATATAGCAGCACCACCTAAAAGCATCATATAGCAGCAGCAGTAGCTCATAGCAACTCATCATACGGAAGCAGCAACAGTGTGCAATTCATCATATACCAGCAGCAGCTCATAGCAATTCGTCATATAGCAGCAGTAGGAGCAGCTCATAGCAATTCATCATATAGCAGCAGCAGGAGCAGCTCATAGCAATTCATCATACAGCAGCAGCAGGAGCAGCTTATATCAACTCATCATATAGCAGCAGCAGCTCATAGCAATTCATCATATAGCAGCAGCACCTCATAGCAATTCATCATATAGCTGCAACACGCGCAACTCATAGCAATGCATCATATAGCACCAACAAAAGTAGCTCATAGCAATTCATCGTATAGTGGATCAGAATGAAAATTTGGCAAAAAATCAGAGGAGATCCTCACCTTGTTGGATGAGCTCATCCTTCAACAACACCTCAAGGCCACGGCCTGGAAGGAGGGGAGGGGGAATAAGGTGCCTTCTGCTGCAGTGTGGCATCAACCGTAGTTGTGTGGCGCCCGCCAGAGTAGTGCGTTGGACGGACCACAGTGGAGCAGCTGCTGGAGACCATGAAAATGTGCGGCGGAGCCAGAGGGAGGAGCAGCCAGGGAGATTTGCCGCTACCTGCCGGCTATGTAGTCTAGCTGGACAGAGCATCGTCGAGGACCAGGCCAGATGGGACTAGAGGCGATGGCTTGCTGGGGGAACCCTGGGGCTGCAGGTAGGGGATCGAGGTAGAGGGAAAGGGGAGAGGAGATGCAAGCGGGCAGGGCAATGAACGCTTGCGTGTTTGTTTTTACTTGTGGTTCAGGTGTGATGCGGTCGTGAGCAGTTGCATTTTGAGTGTTATATAGGCAGACAACAGAGTCATTTCACTATTCCCCTTCCCTTCAATTTTTTGTGAGCTTCTACCCGAAACACCCCCTCCAAAGTGAAATAAGTTAAGCCCACGACCATAACTCAAAAATGACTTCTTTACATCTTTTATGGCTTATTTTGACAATAAGCCCTGTAAAGGCAGAATCGAGCTGGCCCTTAACCTGCAATTTAATTGTGCGTGCAATGATGAATCACTCCTGCCAGCTATAGTGTACATTTAGGCATCATCATACATGGCATAACCTAATACATGTGCATTCCATTGTAGAATCTGGAATATGCAATGTTTATGTTAGTTCATACGTTGCACATGATGTTTAAATGCCCCTTAAATCTGGCCAGTCAAGTGATGGTCTTTAAACCTCCTTCTTTGCTTCTTTTCTTGATATGTAAGATTTGCTCACACATCTGTTCAATTGCTGTTTGCATCAGCCAGCCATACTAGGACTATTTGCTTTGATTACTTGTTGTTCTTGACCTAACACTCTAACAGAGCTTTTCAACGATTTAAACACTAATGGCTGTTGTAGTGGGGCCTGGACTAACTCATAGGTAACATAAAGGTTTGGCTGTACACTAAAGTAGGCTCTCTAAGAGTACCTGGAGATCCAGTTCGAAGGTATGCCTAGTTTTTACATAGTGCAGACATAGTAAATGCTCATTTCATTGTGTGCAAGTGCAAGAGATGTGGCATGTTTCATTATGTGGTATTGTTTTGTTATAATCTCATCCTTTTGTGTTGTTCACAATTTGGAAAGTATGCATATTTATCTTCCAAGGAGACGAGTAACTACTTTGTGTCACCTTGCGGAGGGGGTGCAATGAAGATAAGATTGAGGATTTCCAAGTACAAGATGTTAGGAAGGAGCCTTGCAAGAGAAGTAGGAGCTACTGAGCACATTCAACCAGTTAAGGTAAGTCACTGTATCCAACTCAACAGTTCAATTCCTTGTTTGTTTTAGGCATAGTTAATTTGCTCTATTCAATTGCTTTATCTGTCCTCAGTTAATGAGATGCCCAAACAATGATGCCTGATGTTGGATACTTGTATAACTATTAGTTGACATAATTAAAGGCCTTACCATTTAATTACTCTGGCGAAGTGTGCCTGAAGCTTTGAAGTCTATTAACCAACTATTATTGCATGAGGCTCACAATCTAGTTTATACTAGGCTAATGATTGCATAGTTTTGCTTGCTGTAGTAGGTTTGTATGAATCCCTTTGCTATTCATTATGCTCCCTAAGACTTTAATTGAGCCACAGAATGGCCAACTGCTTGCTTACTTATACACAACGTGTTGTCCAAATTTGCAACTTGTCTGTGTTTTGGATTGGGCCCAACATCATGCTCCTCTGGTGAGCTAAGAGAGATTTCTGTATGCAGGCTGCACAGACTACCTTTTTATAATTTTTAAAAGATCACCTGCTTATGCTTCATGACGTGTAACGTTATTGTTAGTCCTTTTTTGCCATGTACAAAATAGTTTGTCTTGCTCGCTTCCCTGTTGTAACTATATTTTTGCCCTAGTCATGTGTACTTACATAAACATTTCAGGATGAAGTGACATCAACACAAAGATCTGCGGCGAAGCGGCATGGCCATTACCGAATGATTATGGATTGGAATTGGAATGTCTTTGATGTTCTTGAGCATCAACTAGAGGTGGCAAGACAACGTGTACATGATTCTCAACGCATACAATCAACAAGTTGAGACCGGACATGCGGTATTAGATGCAGGAGTCAAAAATGAAACAAGACAATCGAGGTAACCACGAAGGAATTGGAGATTTTGCAGACTGAAATTTGTGCTATCTGAATCCGGCCAATCCTTTTTTCTGAAGAGATTATAGTTCAAATAGTAAGTTCTGTTGATGCGTGTCCATGATGTATGAGCTTTATTTGTCCTGTGTATGTAATTTGCTGTTTGTGTATGCTTTATAATCACTGGTGCCGAACTATAATGCCTAGTGGGTATATTCGGCTGTAATTTCTTTATTGTATAGTGTAGGATTATTCTACGGTTCTATGCTTTTTATTGTATAGTGTATGTTTTTTAGAGGCGATAGTATAGAGTAGGATAATTCTTGAATATGCTATATCGTTGAAACGGGGACCAACGCGCCCAAACATTTCCTGGACGCCATACAAACAAACAAACATGTGCAGTCAAAGCGGGCCTTAATTGGGTTGGTCAAAATAATATTAAGTGGATCCCAAATGGGCCCACCGTAACAACGACTCTTAGCAGTCCATCAACAGGCCTAAAGCTCGATAGGGCCGTATAAATGGAAATGGCCTGCGAGCCTTTAGCAGGCTGAAATAAATGTCAATTTTGTCTCGGCCATTTTACTTTACGAGCCAGTAAGAGGCCGAAATTGTTATGGGCCAGAGGAGGCCCAATTTGCAAACTAGGCTTTTAACAGGCCGAAAGTCGTGTTGGGCTAAAATGATGCCCTGCGGAACATGGGCCCCTAATGGACCTAAAGTTAAAGGCCCAACTGTTGTGCGGGCCCTTAACAGGCCGAGAGACAAAATGGGCTAAGAGTTGGCCCATTTACCAAATGGGCCGAGGACAGGCCTAAAGTCACAGCGGGTTAGAATTGGCCCAACTGCAGAATGGGCCGAGAAAAGGCCGAAATACGTTCCGGGCCGTTAACGGGCTGGAATTGATGATGGGCTGCCAACGGGCCGAAAGAAGCTCGGGCCGCAATTGGGCCCAAAAACGTAGCGGGCCGTTAACGGGCTTAAACTGACGATGGGCTGGAAATTGTCGAATCTAGAATGGACCTTTGATGGGCCGATTCTGTGTAACTTGTATGGGCCATACTTGTAAATGGGCCTGACTCAAGTAGGCCGCTAATGGGTCGACCAGCTTATTTTGACAGGCCCGGCCTTTTCACCGGAAAGGGCCTCTGTTGGGCCGTGCCACGTGTCGACGTATCATAGGCGCCTCCTGTCCAATGAGTGGATGACATATGTCCGAACGTTGAGCCGACAAGTGTTTCCTCCGGCCAATGTGAATTTTACACGTGGAAAATTCCCATTGGTCCGGGCTGTTAACGGGTTATCGGATCCAAAACCCGACCCGATTGCTTAACGGCATCCCATTACGGTGGATGCCACGTGTTGGTCACCCTTGACGAAAGCACTTCTATGACGCGTGATTTAACGTCATGGAAGTGGACACTTCCGTGATGATAATTTTCATAATGTCATGTAACACTTCTAGGATGGCACATGTATGACTATCTTGATTCTGTCATAAATTTGTCATGGATGTACATGCATGACAGAAAACGTGACCTACTGTGACAAACACGTATCATCACGGAAGTGTCTTTTTTTTGTAGTGTCATAAATTTGTAAGTCATGACATGAGGAAGTCGCACTAGCATGAAGCATGGTAATAGGTGTGTCAACATCATGCAAGCAACCATTGGTAATATAATCCACTAGTGGGACAAGAGAAGTACCATCAACTATGTTACCTTTAGAGTTCCGCTCATGTGTTGTAGGTGAGGTTGCCAAAATTGACACTTGGTCAATAGCTTCATCAACATGATGGTACCGTGTGGGGTATGCAATATCGTCCATCATGGCCATCGGTTTGCCCATCGGAGGTATGGACTCGTCAAGGATTGGCGCTTCGTCTTGTTGGAGATCTATCACCAAAGAAGAGAACACACAAGGGAGTAGAGGTTAAGTCGTTAGAAATCATAGTGGCCTCACATGCTGTATCAACTATCTCACTCACTAAGTGTTGTGGCTCACTCACTCCCTCTTGGATGCTCTCACTCCTATGGTTGGTGGAGTCACTCAAATGGCTCTCAACCTCACATAGGATGTGTGGCATGCTGTCAAGTGTGCGGCTAGTGGTGGTCACACTCATCCTCTCATAGGAAATGCTCTCAATGTCACATATGGTGGAGTCACTCATGTCACTCATGTGGTGGTGGCTCTCCTCACATGGCAATTGGGGCATCTCGTCATATGTGGGTGTCGGAGATATGTAGGTGCAAATTTCTCCATGCTCAACTCCTATTGCTGCCTTGGATGAAGGGATAATCCCATGCTAAACCTCCTCATCCATAACGCCTCCAGAGATGAATGTCGTAGGATGTGGCAAAACATCACTCTCCTCCGAGATCAAAGAGAAGGTCTCATGTGCGCTCACGTAGCTTGACTCGGAGTCATGTTGTTGAAGAGGTTCACGCTCATCACCATGGTCGAAGGGGATGGCCCTTGCTCTACCGTCTTGTCGTCTTGTATGAGGCCCATATGATGTGGCACCTCATAGCTCGTCTCCATGACCGAAGGGAATTTCCCATGCTCGAACATCTTCCTTGAGGGGCCTCCGAAGATGGAAGTGTCGCCCTCGCTTGTAGGTGGTCGCCTTGTACTTGATGAAGTCAATGTAGGCATACTCATGGGAATTAGGCGAATATGTCGTACGTCCAAAGGTGAAGATGCATTGATGACACTTGGTGAAGATGCCGAAGTGATGGTGGTGGTAGCCGTAGCTTCCTCTTGGTGGTGCTTGTCTCGCAGTCTTCTCTTGTGCTTATGAAGTTTGGACGTATCTTGATGTAGGTCTTGTTGGGACTTGATGGTTTGCGCGTGTCGAACATCCTCATGTTGATGGTGTCGTTGTTGTGCTTGAGCTCGTAGTAGATATCGTTCGTTGTTGTCGTGTACATGATGCTTGGAGTTTACTTGCCCTTCATGATGACATAGATCACGAATGTGATGGTGGTCGCCATGTAGATGTGGACGTGGAAGAATTGCGCTTGCGTCGCTTGGGCGCTCCGAAGATGATCGATTTTCTCGCTGTCGCCATGAAGATGACGAAGGGGAAGTAGATTTGTAGTCGGACAACATTTGTTGGATTTCCTTCATGTGTTTGCTGTGGTAGTCGAACATGTTGTCAATGTAGTCCCTTTTCCTTGCTTCGGATTGTCGTATATCGGTGGCGATGTTCTCGAGGCTTTGCATTGCTCGTTGTAGTCCGAAGTTGGGAGTTTTGGTGTTGTAGTTGTTCGCACTGTCGTTGTTGTGCAAGACCGGAGATGAAATGCTTTGCCTATCCATCACAAGACTCGAGCAAATATGAGTGGAAGAAACGAGAGAACTGTACCAAATGTACCTTGACCGATGTTGAGAATGGATCAATGATCACTCAATGATGTAACAAGGAAATAACACAATTGGTACCGATCTCGTCAATTTCTCACAGCTACACAAATAAGGCTTATGGTGGAGCTCGGTGAGGATAGTGGCATGATGCAAAATGGACGTATCAACTCCCCCAAGCTTAGACCTCGCTTGTCCTCAAGCGAAAGCCGATAACGATAAATATGTCCCCATGTTTAGAGGTAGAGGTGTCGATAAAAATAAAATACGGACATGAAAGCATCATGATTATTCTTATAACAGCAACATATATAGATTTTTTCATATGATTTCTTATGCTCAAGTAATAATCCATTCACAATGCAGAGTACGAATCATAAACTTTATTGAGAACCAACAAACTATAATCTCAGTCATTGAAGCAATTGCAATTTATCATAACATCAGAAAGAGTCTATGTCAGAGCTTAAAAGCAAGTCCACATACTCAACTATCATCTAGTCCTTCATAATTGCTAACACTCACGCAATACTTGTGGTTATGAAGTTTTAATCAGACACAGAGAAATATAGGGGCTTATAGTTTCGCCCCACAACCTTTTACTCAAGGGTAATGTCAACAAAAATAACTCATGCTCCCCTAAATCCAATTAGATATATATATCAGGTTCTTTCCAACATGCTGGGCTTGCCAAAGGATAAAATGAAAAGGAAAGGTGAAGATCACCGTGACTCTTGCATAAGGTAGGAGATAATAATAAAAGATAGGCCCTTCGCAGAGGGAAGCAGAGGTTGCCATGCGCTTTTATGGTTGGATGCATAAAATCTTAATGCGAAAGAACGTCACTTTATATTGCCCCTTGTGATATGAACATTTATTATGCAGTTCGTCGCTTTTATTACTTCCACATCACAAGATCGTATAAAGCATATTTCTCCAACACCAATCAATCGTACATATTTAGAGCAATTTTTATTGCTTTTCACCGATGACAACTTACTTGAAGGATCTTACTCAATCCATAGGTAGATATTGTGGACTCTCATGGCAAAACTGGTTTAAGGGTATTTGGAAGCACAAGTAGTATCTGTAGCGACCCGACCTCAGACGGTCAAGCCTCTGTGTATCCGTGCCATCCTCGGATCGATATCTTTGGCACAGTACATCAATGTATATATCAAAGTGCAATCACATGTATAAATAACGTAAAACTGATATATATACCTCATAAGTCACAAATGAAACAAATAGTCGGGTGTGGAGTCCCATCAACGCCATCGGCAGGTTGAGTGTAGACCGTAACCACTGCCGTACTCTTACTCGTCGGAAGAAAGTATACGCAACATGATACATTGCAGCCGTGTAGGTCGATTACATTAAATGTACCGGCAAGATCACAACATGAGAAAACATATGATAAAACTATACTATATGCAATATGGCTTTGTGGCTCAGATTCGAGTTTTGTTTATGTAAAAGCTGGTTTTATTTTCCCTACATCAAAGGAATAAATGAAGTCTGTACTATAGAGTTTTCTAATCATGACATGGTTCCGCCAACCGATGTCTCATAGCCCAAATTCATCATAAGTTGCCCACAATTAAGTTATCAATCCGGTGTTGAGAGTTCCGAGATAGATCCAAGTCCAGATGCTCAAGTTGTCCATAACAGGGGACACGGCTAATCGATTAGGTTTTAACCCTCTGCAGAGGTTTGTACACTTTACCCGCAAGATTCGATCCCTCTCTTTACGCTCGCACTTCGTGGTGTTTGAGAACAAGATGACCAAACATGGTCTTAGAAGAGTTCCTCGACCCTTTGTCCGGTGCTCATCCAATCCTACCGTAGTTCTACATCTGCTAGCACCGTCCCAGCCAGAGTCACAACTAAGGTCAACCAAGCCAGAGCCCATATTGACTTGCGGTTGCACAGGTAAGCTTCCGGGCATGAAGTATTCTTCCATTTCTTTGAGTCTGGGTGAAGCTTTCCGCAAGATGTTGAAGGAAATATGCCCTAGAGGCAATAATAAAGTTATTATTTATTTCCTTATATCATGATAAATGTTTATTATTCATGCTAGAATTGTATTAACCGGAAACATAATACATGTGTGAATACATAGACAAACATATAGTCACTAGTATGCCTCTACTTGACTAGCTCATTAATCAAAGATGGTTATGTTTCCTAACCATAGACATGTGTTGTCATTTGATTAAAGGGATCACATCATTAGGAGAATGGTGTGATTGACATGACCCATTCCGTTAGCCTAGCACTTGATCGCTTTAGTATATTGCTATTGCTTTCTTCATGACTTATACATGTTCTCGTAACTATGAGATTATGCAACTCCGTTTACACGGAGGAACACTTTGGTGCTACCAAACGTCACAACGTAATCGGGTGATTATAAAGGAGTACTACAGGTGTCTCCAAAGGTACATGTTGGGTTGGCGTATTTCGAGATTAGGTTTTGTCACTCCGATTGCTCGGAGAGGTATCTCTAGGCCTTCTCGGTAATACACATCACATAAGCCTTGCAAGCATTGCAACTAATAAGTTAGTTGTGAGATGATGTATTACGGAACGAGTAAAGAGACTTACCGATAGCGAGATTGAACTAGGTATTGGATACCGACGATCGAATCTCGGGTAAGTAACATACCGATGACAAAGGGAACAACGTATGTCGTTATGCGGTTTGACTGATAAAGATCTTCGAAGAATATGTAGGAACCAATATGTGCATCCAGGTTCCGCTATTGGTTATTAACCGAGAATAGTTCTAGGTCATGTCTACATAGTTCTCGAACCCGTAGGGTCCGCACGCTTAACGTTACGATGACAGTTTATTATGAGTTCATAAGTTTTGATGTACCGAAGTTTGTTCGAGTCCCGGATGTGATCACGGACATGACGAGGAGTCACGAAATGGTCGGACATAAAGATTGATATATTGGAAGCCTATATTTGGATATCGGAATGGTTCCGGATGAAATCGAATTTTCCTAACACCGGGGTTACCGGAACCTCCCGGGGATGTTGGGCCTTAATGGGCCATAAGGGAGAAGAGGAGGGCGGCCGGGGGCAGGCCGGCGCCCCCTCCCCTAGTCCGAATAGGACAAGGAGAGGCGGCGCCCCTTCCTCTTTCCCTCTTTCCCTCTCCCTTTCCTTCTCCAACAAGGCAAGAGGGGGGGAGTCCTACTCCCGGTGGGAGTAGGACTCCTCCAGGCGCACCCTAGGAGGGCCGGCCGCACCTCCCCCTCCCTCCTTTATATACGGGGGCAGGGGGGCACCCCATGACACACAAGTTGATCTACGGATCGTTCCTTAGCCGTGTGCGGTGCCCCCCTCCACCATATTCCACCTCGGTCATATCGTCATGAGTTTAGGCGAAGCCTGCGCGGTGAAGCATCATCATCGTCACCACGCCGTCGTGCTGACGTTACTCATCCCCGACACTTTGCTGGATCGGAGTCCGGGGATCGTCATCGAGCTGAACGTGTGCTGAACTCGGAGGTGCCGTGCGTTCGATACTTGGATTGGTCGGATCGTGAAGACGTACGACTACATCAACCGCGTTGTTATAACGCTTCGCCACGGTTCACGAGGGTACATGGACATACACTCTCCCTCTCGTTGCTATGCCATCACCATGATCTTGCGTGTGCGTAGGGAAATTTTTGAAATTACCGTGTTCCCCAACGGTGGCATCCGAGCCTGGTTTTATGCGTTGATGTCATATGCACGAGTAGAACACAAGTGAGTTGTGGGCGATATAAGTCATACTGCTTACCAAAGCATGTCATACTTTGGTTCGGGCGGTATTGTGAGATGATGCGGCCCGGACCGACATTACGCAGACGCTTACGCGAGACTGGTTTCACCGCCGAGCACTTTCGTTGCTTAAAGGTGACCGGCGGTGTCTGTCTCTCTCACTTTAGTTGAACTGAGGTGTGGCTACGCCCGGTCCTTGCGAAGGTTAAAACAACACCAACTTGACAAACTATCGTTGTGGTTTTGATGCGTAGGTAAAGAACGGTTCTTGCTCAGCCCGTAGCAGCCACGTAAAATTTGCAACAACAAAGTAGAGGACGTCTAACTTGTTTTTGCAGGGCATGTTGTGATGTGATATGGTCAAGACGTGATGCTATATTTTATTGTATGAGATGATCATGTTTTGTAACCAAGTTATCGGCAATCGGCAGGAGCCATATGGTTGTCGCTTTATTGTATGAAATGCAAACGCCATGTAATTGCTTTACTTTATCACTAAGCGGTAGCGATAGTCGCAGAAGCAATAGTTGGCGAAACGACAACGATGCTATGATGGAGATCAAGGTGTCGCGCCGGTGACGATGGTGATCACGACGGTGCTTCGGAGATGGAGATCACAAGCACAAGATGATGATGGCCATATCATATCACTTATATTGATTGCATGTGATGTTTATCCTTTATGCATCTTATTTTGCTTTGATTGACGGTAGCATTATAAGATGATCTCTCACTAAATATCAAGAAGTGTTCTCCCGAGTATGCACCGTTGCGAAAGTTCTTCGTCTTTGAGACACCACGTGATGATCGGGTGTGATAGGCTCTACGTTCAAATACAACGGGTGCAAAACAGTTGCACACGCGGAATACTCAGTTCAAACTTGACGAGCCTAGCATATACAGATATGGCCTCAGAGCACGGAGACCGTAAGGTCGAACGTGAATCATATAGTAGATACGATCAACATAGTGATGTTCACCATTGAAACTACTCCATCTCACGTGATGATCGGACATGGTTTGGTTGATTTGGATCACGTAATCACTTAGATAACTAGAGAGATGTCTATCTAAGTGGGAGTTCTTTAGTAATATGATTAAATGAACTTAAATTTATCATGAACTTAGTACACGATAGTATTTTGCTTGTCTATGTTTACTGCAGATAGATGGCTCGTCTTTGTTGTTCCGTTGAATTTTAATGCGTTCCTTGAGAAAGCAAAGTTTAAAGATGATGGTAGCAATTACACGGACTGGGTCCGTAACTTGAGGATTATCCTCATTGCTGCACAGAAGAATTACGTCCTGGAAGCACCGCTGGGTGCCAGGCCTGCTGGAGATGCTACTGATGACGTTATGAACGTCTAGCAGAGCAAAGCTGATGACTACTCGATAGTTCAGTGTGCCATGCTTTACGGCTTAGAACCGGGCCTTCAACGACGTTTTGAACGTCATGGAGCATATGAGATGTTCCAGGAGTTGAAGTTAATATTTCAAGCAAATGCCCGGATTGAGAGATATGAAGTCTCCAATAAGTTCTATAGCTGCAAGATGGTTCTGTCAGTGAACACATACTCAAAATGTCTGGGTATAATAATCACTTGATTCAACTGGGAGTTAATCTTCCTGATGATAGTGTCATTGATGTAATTCTTCAATCATCGCCACCAAGCTACAAGAGCTTTGTGATGAACTATAATATGCAAGGGATGGACAAGTCTATTCGAGCTCTTCGCAATGCTAAAAGCAGCGGAGGTAGAAAGCAAAAGGAGCATCAAGTGTTGATGGTTAACAAGACCACCAGTTTCAAGAAAAGGGCAAAGGGAAGAAGAAGGAACTTCAAGAAGAACAGCAAACAAGTTGCTGCTCAAGAGAAGAAACCCAAGTCTGGACCTAAGCACAGCCCGAGTGCTTCTACCGCAAGCGTTGGACCTTTGGGCGGAACTGCCCCAAGTATTTGGCGGATAAGAAGGATGGCAAGGTGAACAAAGGTATATGTGATATACATGTTATTGATGTGTACCTTACTAATACTCGCATGATAGTACCAGGTATTTGATACTGGTTACATTGCTAATATTTGCAACTCGAAGCAGGGAACTACGGATTAAGCGAAGATTGGCTAAGGACGAGGTGACGATCTTGGCGTGGGAAATGGTTCCAAAGTCGATGTGATCGCGGTCGGCATGCTACCTCTACATCTACCATCGGGATTAGTCTTAGACCTAAATAATTGTTATTTGGTGCCGCGTTAAGCATGAACATTATATCTGGATCTTGTTTGATGCGAGACGGTTATTCATTTAAGTCGAGAATAATGGTTGTTCTATTTATATGAATAATATCTTTTATGGTCATGCACCCTTGAAGAGTGGTCTATTTTTATTGAATCTCGATAGTAGTAATACACATATTCATAGTGTTGAAACCAAAAGATCTGAGTTGATAATGATAATGCAACTTATTTGTGGCAATCGCCGTTTGGGTCATATCGGTGTAAAACGCATGAAGAAACTCCATACTGATGGACTTTTGGAATCACTTGATTATGAATCACTTGGTACTTGCGAACCGTGCCTCATGGGCAAGATGACTAAAACGCCGTTCTCCGGAACTATGGAGCGAGCAAAGGATTTATTGGAAATCATACATCTTGATGTTTGTGGTCCAATGAATGTTGAGGCACTTGGCGGGTATCGTTATTTTCTCACCTTCACAGATGATTTGAGCAGATATGGGTATATCTACTTGATGAAACATAAGTCTGAAACATTTGAAAAATTCAAAGAATTTCAGAGTGAAGTGGAAAATCATCGTAACAAGAAAATAAAATTTCTACGATCTGATCGTGGAGGAGAATATTTGAGTTCTGAGTTTGGTGCGCATTTGAAACAATGCGGAATAGTTTCATGACTCACGCCACCGGAACACCACAACGAAATGGTGTGTCCGAACGTCAGAATCGTATTTTACTAGATATGGTGCGATCTATGATGTCTCTTCTTGATTTACCGCTATCGTTTTGGGGTTATGCTTTAGAGATGGCCGCATTCACGTTAAATAGGGCACCATCAAAATCTGTTGAAACGACGCCTTATGAACTATGGTTTAGCAAGAAACCAAAGTTGTCGTATCTTAAAGTTTGGGGCTGCGATGCTTATGTGAAGAAACTTCAACCAGATAAGCTCGAACCTAAATCGGAGAAATGTGTCTTCATAGGATACCCAAAAGAGACTATTGGGTACACCTTCTATCACAGATCTGAGGGCAAGATTTTCGTTTCTAAATTCGGATCCTTTCTAGAAAAGAGTTTCTCTCGAAAGAAGTGAGTGGGAGGAAAGTAGAACTTGATGAGATAACTGTATCTGTTCCCTTACTGGAAAATAGTTCATCACAAGAACCGGTTCCTGTGACAACTACACCAATAAGTGAGGAAGCTAATGATATTGATCATGAAGCTTCAGATCAAGTTTCTACTGAACTACGTAGGTCAACTAGAGTAAGATCCGCACTTTGCAGTGGCACGGTAATCCTATTACGGAAGTCATGTTACTTGACCATGGCGAACCTACAAACTATGAAGAAGCGATGGTGAGCCCAGATTCCACGAAATGGCTGGAAGCCATGAAATCTGAGATGGGATCCATGTATGAGAACAAAGTATGGACTTTGGTTGACTTGCCCGATGATCGGCAAGCTATTGAAAATAAATGGATCTTTAAGAAGAAGATCGACGCTGATGGTAATGTAGCGTCTATAAAGCTCGACTTGTTGCGAAAGGTTTTCGACAAGTTCAAGGGGTTGACTACGATGAGACTTTCTCACCCGTAGCGATGCTTAAGTCTGTCCGAATCATGTTAGCAATTGCTGCATTTTATGATTATGAAATTTGGCAAATGGATGTAAAAACTGCATTCTTGAATGGATTTCTAGAAGAAGAGTTGTATATGATGCAACGGAAGGTTTTGTTGATCCAAAGGGTGCTAACAAAGTGTGCAAGCTCCAGTGATCAATTTATGGTGCAGTGCAAGCCTCTCGGAGTTGGAATAAACGCTTTGATAGTGTGATCAAAGCATATGGTTTTATCTGAGACTTTTGAGAAGCTTTGTATTTACAAGAAAGTGAGTGGGAGCTCTGTAGCATTTACGATATTATATGTGGACGACATATTATTGATTGGAAATGATATAGAATTTCTGGATAGCATAAAAGGATACTTGAATAAAAGTTTTTCAATGAAAGACCTCGGTGAAGCTGCTTACATATTGGGCATCAAGATCTATAGAGATAGATCAAGACGGCTTAATTGGACTTTCACAAAGCACATACCTTGATAAAGTTTTGAAAAAGTTCAAAATGGATCGAGCAAAGAAAGGTTTTTACCTGTATTACAAGGTGTGAAATTGAGTCGGACTCAATGCCCGACCACATCGGAAGATAGAGAGAAAATGAAAGATGTTCCCTATGCTTCAAATGCATAGGCTCTATCATGTATGCAATGCTGTGTACCAGACACGGCGTATGCTTAGCAATAAGCTTGGCAGGAAGGTACCAAAGTAATCCAGAGTGGATCATCGGACAGCGGTCAAGAACATCCTGAAATACCCGAAAAGGACTAAGGATATGTTTACGGTATATGGAGGTGACAAAGAGCTAGTCGTAAATGGTTACGTTGATGCAAGCTTTGACTTGATCCGGACGATTCTAAATCGCAAACCGGATCGTGTTTTTATTAAACGGTGGAGCTGTCGGTTGGTGCAGTTCTAAACAAAGCGTCGTGGCGGGATCTACATGTGAAGCGGAGTACATAGCTGCTTGAGCAGCAAATGAAGGAGTCTGGATGAAAGAGTTCATTTCCGATCTAGGTGTCATACCTAGTGCATCGGGACCAATGAAGATCTTCTGTGACAATCTTGGTGCAATTGCCTTGGCAAAAGAATCCAGATTTCACAAGAGGACCAAGCATATCAAGAGACGCTTCAATTCCATTCGAGACCAAGTCCAAGTGGGAGACATAGAGATTTGCAAGATACATACGGATCTGAATGTTGCGAACCCGTTGACTAAACCTCTTCCACGAGCAAAACATGATCAGCACCAAGACTCCATGGGTGTTAGAATCATTCTTGTGTAATCTAGATTATTGACTCTAGTGAAAGTGGGAGATCAAGGAAATATGCCCTAGAGGCAATAATAAAGTTATTATTTATTTCCTTATATCATGATAAATGTTTATTATTCATGCTAGAATTGTATTAACCGGAAACATAATACATGTGTGAATACATAGACAAACATATAGTCACTAGTATGCCTCTACTTGACTAGCTCATTAATCAAAGATGGTTATGTTTCCTAACCATAGACATGTGTTGTCATTTGATTAAAGGGATCACATCATTAGGAGAATGGTGTGATTGACATGACCCATTCCATTAGCCTAGCACTTGATCGTTTAGTATATTGCTATTGCTTTCTTCATGACTTACACATGTTCCTGTAACTATGAGATTATGCAACTCCGTTTACGGAGGAACACTTTAGGTGCTACCAAACGTCACAACGTAACCGGGTGATTATAAAGGAGTACTACAGGTGTCTCCAAAGGTACATGTTGGGTTGGCGTATTTCGAGATTAGGTTTTGTCACTCCGATTGTCGGAGAGGTATCTCTAGGCCTTCTCGGTAATACACATCACATAAGCCTTGCAAGCATTGCAACTAATAAGTTAGTTGTGAGATGATGTATTACGAACGAGTAAAGAGACTTACCGTAACGAGATTGAACTAGGTATTGGATACAGACGATCGAATCTCGGGTAAGTAACATACCGATGACAAAGGTAACAACGTATGACGATATGCGGTATGACCGAAAAAGATCATCGAAGAATATGTAGGAACCAATATGGGCATCCAGGTTCCGCTATTGGTTATTGACCGAGAATAGTTCTAGGTCATGTCTACATAGTTCTCGAACCCGTAGGGTCCGCACGCTTAACGTTACGATGACAGTTTATTATGAGTTCATAAGTTTTGATGTACGAAGTTTGTTCGAGTCCCGGATGTGATCACGGACATGACGAGGAGTCACGAAATGGTCGAGACATAAAGATTGATATATTGGAAGCCTATATTTGGATATCGGAATGGTTAGGATGAAATCAGAATTTTCCGGAACACCGGGGTTACGGAACCCTCCCGGGGATGTTGGGCCTTAATGGGCCATAAGGTAAAAGAGGAGGGCGGCGGGGCAGGCCGCGCCCCCTCCCCTAGTCCGAATAGGACAAGGAGAGGCGGCGCCCCTTCCTCTTTCCCTCTTTCCCTCTCCCTTTCCTTCTCCAACAAGGCAAGAGGGGAGTCCTACTCGGTGGGAGTAGGACTCCTCCAGGCGCACCCTAGGAGGGCCGGCCGCACCTCCCCCTCCCTCATTTATATACGGGGGCAGGGGGCACCCCATGACACACAAGTTGATCTACGGATCGTTCCTTAGCCGTGTGCGGTGCCCCCTCCACCATATTCCACCTCGGTCATATCGTCGCGGAGTTTAGGCGAAGCCTGCGCCGTGAAGCATCATCATCGTCCTACCACGCCGTCGTCTTGTGGAACTCATCCGACACTTTGCTGGATCGGAGTCCGGGATCGTCATCGAGCTGAACGTGTCTTGAACTCGGAGGTGCCGTGCGTTCGGTACTTGGATCGGTCGGATCGTGAAGACGTCGACTACATCAACCGCGTTGTTATAACGCTTCCGCTTACGGTCTCTGAGTGCGTGGACATACACTCTCCCCTCTCGTTGCTATGCCATCACCATGATCTTGCGTGTGCGTAGGAATTTTTTTGAAATTACTGCGTTCCCCAACAGATGTCATGGCGCTTCTCCATGCATCCCGGCCAACCACTGGTTTCTCCAGGGTGCCCGTCAACCATCCTTCACCTAGTAGTGTGTATTGAATTCTTGTCTCGAGTCTTGAAGTCTTGAGGCCTTGAAGATGCAGATCCTTGCAGATTCCATCATGGAGTTGTCGTCATTGACGTAGATCCTCCATTCGCACACCACTCTCGAGCACTCATACCAACCCCGTCTACTATAGCATAGCATTAAAATAAAATATCGTCCCGGGCGTGGTAACAGGGTGATGGGTTCCTACCTCATGCATACTACTCAACTACAAGAATTCAATATCACTACTGTAGCGTTGTTGCAAAGATGCCACTAAATGCAATAAAAACATAGGTATGAAAGCATGGTCAAAGTGAACTTGCACGGTAAGTTGATGAAGATAACAACACTCTCGAATAATGACTTGGTAGAACTATTACGTCACTCCGTTGAAAATCTATATAGTCATAGCATTCATATAAGCAAACATCCTAGCAAACAATTCTAACACTCATAATAAAACCAACAAATCAAAATGCAAATCAAGGGACACCAAATAAAAACAAAGGAAAACTCCACAACAAAACTACCAAAGAAAAACTAGGAGAAAACAAATCAAGGTTTTCACCACATCAAGCATCAACTAAGAAATAGTTTTACACAACTAAAACTTTTCTTAACAGAACCTAAGCATGGGTTTTGCTAACTAACAGAAGGGAAAACATCATGCAAACTAGGAGCAAAAAGAATCACATCAAAAGCTATTATAGAACTCCTATTATGCCTATAACAATTCTAGCAAGAAAAAATAAAATAAAAATTTTATTTATTGTAAATAAAAGTTCATGTTCTTAAACTATAGAAACTAATCTAAAATAAACTATGACATAGGTAAAATAAAATTATTTACTAAATAAAACAATAGGAAAACAGTAGCTAGTTAAATAAATAAGAAACACATGATTTTGATTAAAACTATTTTTTATTAAATCTAAAATACCCAAATAAATCCCTACGGTTAGGCAAGGTCAAAACAAAGTAGTGACAAAAAGAATCACTAAAATAAAATAATCCCAACTCATTTTATAGAAGAAATACTAATCTGTCTAAAACTGAAATAAAACAATTTCTAATAATTTAAACATGACTAAACATATTTTCTACAGAAACTACAACAAATTTGCAAACTAACAAAAAAATAATCAACTAAAAATATTAAGTAACCTAAAAGATATGGATTTTACAAAACTGAAACTATTCTGTTAAAAACAGAAACGAAAAATAAAACTAAAAAGAAAAACTGGCGCTAGTGGGCCTATCTAACGCTCAGGCGTTATATAACTAAAACGTGCCCGCGGCTAATAGGAAATAAACCGATCGGGCCGGTCTAACTAAACCACTAACTAAACCAAAATAAAAACCGTAACTAAAACCGGATCTTTAAAATAAACCATACCCCTTCGAGGGATCTAATCTTAAGCGTCGATTTTTGATCGGACGGTGGCGGGGAGTTCCGGCGACTCACCGCGGTACACAAATATTTCCTACACGATGAACTTTATTCCAGCTTCAAATAAAATACACAAAAATTCAAATAAAACAAAGAGTGTTTCTGCTCTAATAAAATCCAATAAAAAATCATTTTAAAAATACCAAAATGACTTCAAATTATCTTCTCTCCAATTTTCTGATGTAGGGAATCATGTTACCCTATTTTCCGTATATTTTGTTTTTGGAGAAAAATATTTTGAATAAAACTCAAATAATTCCAAATTTGAAAGGGAGTTTCAAAATACTTTCAAATGATTTTCAATTTGATTCTTTTTAACCTCCAACTCATATTTCATATAATTTAAGAAGTCATTTTATCTTCTCTCATGAAAATCATTGAGTTGCATAAAGTTTCTAAAATTTGAAATATTTTGAGATGGAATTCAAATCTTCTCAAAACCCTTTGCATTTATTTAAATGGAAGAGTCATATCATCTTCACTCTAGGGTTTTGTGATGAAATGAATTTGAATTCATGGAGATCATAAATGCAAGGTGGAAGTTTGGAAAAATCATTTCATTCCCTCTCATTCAACTTTCAGAAAGATTCAAATTTCACTCAATTTCACACAAGCAATCACTCAACAATCAAACAAACAATCAGAATTTTTTTTATTTAATATAACATTCCAAAATTCTAAATTTTGGAATGTTACAAATCTACCACACTTAAAATGAATCTCGTCCTCGAGATTCGAAGAGGCTAGCAAGAAAAGGTTAGGGTTTGGGGGTCTTCCAGCAATTCCGTCGATCGGAATGGTCTAGTGTGCTACCACACTTAAAAGCGTGGTTATGATTCCGACAAAATTCATGCACTTCATCCTTAGGGTTGGCGGTGTCGATCTTCTCATATCTTCGTGAATCCTTTATCGATACTCTTTCGGTAGGGCATAACCCTTTCCACAATATCATGTGTCATTTCATCTGGTAAGGTTCTTCCGAGGCGGGTCTTCATCTTTGACGGGTCTGTCGCCAATACTAAACAACTAACGAAAATGTCATGGTGGTCGACAATTCATGGTTTCTCCTGCAGGAAAATGGTCGGGGTTGGATCTCAGCGTATAACCTACGATCGGCATCGGCTGACTGTAAGGGTTCCATTGCCCTACCATTCTGTGGTTTTATGGCTTGACGTGTCGACACTCTTCTAAGGTTTTCAAGGCTCTTTGATTTTCCATCAACATATGTTAGTTCATGATAGAAGTCTCCAGTACGGGGGCCAATCCATCCCGTACTTGAACCATTACTACATATGCAGACATCGAATCACGTATTCCAACACTTGGGCATACTCACAAGCATTGTGGAATTTCTCTTGTTGACGAACTGAGTTCGAATAAATCCATGGTTTCTGCAAGCTGAACAAGACATCTAACGTGTCTTCACGACCCTCGGGTTTTCGTATCCTCCTAAAAGTGTCGGTTGATTAACTCAGAGTTTTCTTCCAAAATATCTTCCTTCAGCAAGAGTGTGCTTGCTTCTTATTAACTCCGGGGCCTGTGGGTTATGGCCCACTTCAACTCTTGTAAAATTTAACTCATTCTTTCGAAGATTATCATTCTGTATTCCAACATTACATCTCCTTTAAATCCAATACCCTTGTGGTGACGTTCATACAAAACTCCAACTTATTTGGTCCAGCTCCCTTCTATGGACCGTCATGAATAACACATTTCTTTCTTCATTGATCTTGTGGCTTTACGGAGTACTACCACACTTAAAATGAAATGCACAAGTTTATCCATAAATCATATTATTTTTCATATCAAATCTTTTATTACATCCTTAACCATTTTTCGTAAATCCAAATTCCAAAAGTTTTATTACAAATGTTGCCACCCACATGGTTCGGTATGGTCAGACATTACTTCCAACTTTATTCATTTTTCCTCTTCTTCAGTCCCACTGGAATTGTGCGACATGCGCCTTGAAATCTTCAATCTCCTGTTTCTTTGTGGTGGCCTTGAGCTTCATCTCCATCATCTCTGCATGCACTTCTCTTAGGTATTCCTGAGTGTAACGAAGTCTTTCTTCAAGTATTTCTCCGATCTGGCGTATGGCTTCCATGGCTGCTTCACGAACAGCGTCGAAGAAAGTTGCTTGTGGTACACGTGAGATGAAAAAGTACTGCCCCATCATCTTTGGGCAAACTCCTTTCAAACGGTGGAGGTGTACCTCCACATACCAAAGTTCCACTCCCTTTTGCATGAAGGGTAGCCTTTGTAGATGCATCTCCTTCAAGGTGAATATGCTTCATCATGTCCTTCAGGATCTTTGGGTAATCATGATCACTTGTCAGGGTCATGATCGTTTCAGGGCCCTTAAGGAAAGACTCATAAAGGGTTGTCATCTGCATGTGTAGGATAAGAGGGGTACTCAGAACAAAGAATAAATCTCCATGGGGAAATTGCAATTGTCTCCAGAAAAGCTTGGTGTTCATTTGTCCATGGGTTCAAGATTTCGGGGTCTGGTTGAGATAGAAAGAGAAAGCAAATACCCACCCATCAACAAAAAAATCCTAGCTCAAAAGTACCGTTTGTAATGGGCCGTTCTACTATGGTTTCGTTTCTAAGTCCTCATTTCTTCAGGTCTTCAATGCTCGGGAGTTTCCAATTCCTGATGCTTTTCCCATATGAAGGCCTTTACCATTCTTCCATAACTTACGTCTCTCAAGGTTGACATAACAAGCCTACGAATATCGCATCTATCCAACCATTCAATAAACACAGAAAATAATAGCAACCAAGCATTCATTTATTCAATCAAATCTTTAGTATCGCCACCCACATAAGTTGGTATGATCAGATACTTAAATCGAGAAAGCGTTCATCTTTATTTCTCTCATGGTGGCTACTACTAAGCTAATTTACCGGGAACTTGATCATTGTCCCCATTGGGGTTCTTCTGTGTGGACTTGATCTCCTCCAATTTTTCTGCTAGATTTTCCCTGTCGATGCGGAGTTTCTTGTGACGACCCTGTATGTCCTGAAGTTGTTCCTTGAGCTTCTGGATCTCAACGTCCTTGGCATGTGACATGGTCCTGCTGCTTTTCAGTTCCAGACGCATTCTCGGGATCTCGAGGTTCTCCTCCTCCAGGTTGTTTACCTTGGTCTCCGAGTCTCAACCTCTTCCCGTAGTGCTTCATTGTCAAATAGGGCTTCCAGGAGGTCCATCCAAGATTCTTGATGTATTGTTCTAGATCCTGATTGTACACTAACAAAGGGGAGAACTTCATCTTTTGCACTTCCGTCAAGGCAATAGTTGCTCCATCAAACTTCGCCATCCAATCCTTCCAAAGAAGTGTGGGTTTAGTGCAAAGACGATGACCATAGCATAAGCGTGCAATAGCATCATGGACGGCGGTGTTGATGCCCATATCACGATCACCATTTATGGTGCCGAAGCTGATGTCTGCGATCTTGGGGTCTTCTTTACGGCCAAAAACTTGGGTCTTGACTCCCATGATCTAGACTTCCTCTTAGTTGCCTTGATCTCGTGTATCGGTAACTTCAAAGACTGACTAGCTCCACAAGGAAGGGGCCTCCAAGAACCTTCTCGTAGTGTTCTCTTTTGTTCAGAATGTAGCTCTCCATCTATAGTTTGAAATAAGGAAGGTTCAGTAAAAGGGAATCAGGTGTTACGAGAGTAGTAACAAAAACAAAGGTCGTTCCTGTTGGGGCCTTCATATTACTAAGTCATTTCCTAGGGTCACGTCCTCAGGTCAACATGTGCTCGATACCATATTCAGAAGCGACCCGACCTCAGACGGTCAAGCCTTCGTGTATCCGTGCCATCCTCGGATCAGATATCCGGCACGCATAAAGACATCAATGTATATATCAAAGTGCAATCACATGTATAAATAACGTAAAACTGATATATATACCGCATAAGTCACAACGGAAACAAATAGTCGGGTGTGGAGTCCCATCAACGCCATCGGCAGGTTGAGTGTAGACCGTAACCCTGTACCGTACTCTTACTCGTCGGAAGAAAGTATCTGCAACATGATACATTGCAGCCGTGTAGGTCAGTACATTAAATGTACCGGCAAGATCACAACATGAGAAAACATATGATAAAACTATACTATATGCAATATGGCTTTGTGGCTCTGTATCTGAGTTTTGTTTGCGTAAAAGCTGGTTTTATTTTCCCTACATCAAAGGAATAAATGAAGTCCGTACTATAGAGTTTTCTAATCATGACATGGTTCCGCCAACCGATGTCTCATAGCCCAAATTCATCATAAGTTGCCCACAATTAAGTTATCAATCCGGTGTTGAGAGTTCCGAGATAGATCCAAGTCCAGATGCTCAAGTTGTCCGTAACCGGGGACATGGCTAATCGATTAGGTTTTAACCCTCTGCAGAGGTTTGTACACTTTACCCGCAAGATTCAATCCCTCTCTTTACGTTCTCGCACTTCAGGGTGTTTGAGAACAAGATGACCAAACATGGTCTTAGAAGAGTTCCTCGACCACCGTCCGGTGCTCATCCAATCCTACTGTAGTTCTACATCCGCTAGCACCGTCCCCACCAGAGTCACAACTAAGGTCAACCAAGCCAGAGCCCATATTGACTTGCGGTTGCAGGTAAGCTTCCGGGCATGAAGTATTCTTCCGTCTCTTTGAGTCCGGGTGAAGCTTTCCGCAAGATGTCATGGCGCTTCTCCATGCATCCGCCAACCTTGGTTTCTCCAGGTGCCCGTCAACCATCCTTCACCCAAAGAGTGTGTATTGAATTCTTGTCTCGAGTCTTGAAGTCTTGAGGCCTCGAAGATGCAGTCCTTGCAGATTCCATCATGGAGTTGTCGTCATTGACGTAGATCCTCCATTCTCACACCACTCTCGTGCACTCATACCAAACCCGTCTACTATAGCATAGCATTAAAATAAAATATCGTCCGGGCTTGGTAACAGGGTGATGGGTTCCTACCTCATGCATACTACTCAACTACAAGAATTCAATATCACTCTGTAGGGTTGTTGCAAAGATGCCACTAAATGCAATAAAAACATAGGTATGAAAGCATGGCCAAAGTGAACTTGCCTGGTAAGTTGATGAAGATAACAACACTCTCGAATAATGACTTGGTAGAACTATTCGTCACTCCGTTGAAAATCTATATAGTTATAGCATTCATATAAGCAAACATCCTAGCAAACAATTCTAACACTCATAATAAAACCAACAAATAAAAATGGAAATCAAGGGACACCAAATAAAAACAAAGGAAAACTACACAACAAAACTACTAAAGAAAAACCCGAGAAAACAAATCAAGGTTTTCACCACATCAAGCATCAACTAAGAAATAGTTTTACACAACTAAAACTTTTCTTAACAGAACCTAAGCATGGGTTTTGCTAACTAACAGAAGGGAAAAAATCATGCAAACTAGGAGCAAAAAGAATCACATCAAAAGCTATTATAGAACTCCTATTATGCCTATAACAATTCTAGCAAGGAAATATAAAATAAAATTTTTATTTATTGTAAATAAATGTTCATGTTCTTAAACTACAGAAACTAATCTAAAATAAACTATGACATAGGTAAAATAAAATTATTTACTAAATAAAACAATAGGAAAACAGTAGCTAGTTAAATAAATAAGAAACACATGATTTTGATTAAAACTATTTTTTTTATTAAATCTAAAATACCCAAATAAATCCCTACGGTTAGGCAAGGTCAAAACAAAGTAGTGACAAAAAGAATCACTAAAATAAAATAATCCCAACTCATTTTATAGCAGAAATACTAATCTGTCTAAAACTAAAATAAAACAATTTCTAATAATTTAAACATGACTAAACATATTTTCTACAGAAACTACAACAAATTTTCAAACTAACAAAAAAAGAATCAACTAAAAATATTAAGTAACCTAAAAGATATGGATTTTACAAAACTAAAACTATTCTGTTAAAAACAGAAACGAAAAATAAAACTAAAAAGAAAAACTGGCGCTAGTGGGCCTATCTAATGCTCAGGCGTTATATAACTAAAACGTGCCCGCGGCTAACAGGAAATAAACCGATCGGGCTGGTCTAACTAAACCACTAACTAAACCAAAATAAAAACCATAACTAAAACCGGATCTTTAAAATAAACCATACCCTTCGGGGGATCTAATCTAAAGCGTCGATTTTTGATCGGACGGTGGCGGGGAGTTCCGGCGACTCATCATGATGGCGGCAACAATGACGGTTGACGGCGGCTCGGGCGACGACGGTGTGGTGGCTCGGTGGTCGGGGAAGACGGCGGAGGCGCCCGTGGAGTCTTGGTGAGCAAGGAGCCTGGGGTGGAGTCGGTGGAGCTTGGGGGCGACGTTGGTGGTCGGTGGGGGTGAAATGGCGTGGCGGGGGGCTCGGGTTCCGGCGAGGAATCGCGGGCGAGGGGAGAGGGTTTCGGGGTCGGGGAGGGGTGGAACGGGGCAAGGGCGCGGGGAATTTTAGGGGGCGGGGAGGCTTGGAGGAGGGGGCGAATCGGGAGAGGATCCCGGGATCCATGGATTCCGGCCAGCTGATGGCGTGGCGTGGGCGTGGCGTGGGAGAGAGAGAGAGGTGGGGTCGGGCGTCGAGAGAGAGAGGAGAGGTGAGCGAGCGACCATCGAGGAGGAGGTTTCGGCTGGCTGGGCGCAAGCTGGGATCGGGCTGGCCTGGTGGGTGGCTGGCCGGGCAGTATTGGCGGCTGGCGCTGGGGGTCCCCTTTTTTTTTCTATTTTTTTTGAATTAGGGAGAGGGGGAATATATATATATATATATATATATATATATATATTTATTTATATAGGACATATATATATATATCAAAATTTTAGGAAAAAATATTTCCTACACGATGAACTTTATTCCAGCTTCAAATAAAATACACAAAAATTCAAATAAAACAAAGAGTGTTTCTGCTCTAATAAAATCCAATAAAAATCATTTTAAAAATACCAAAATGACTTCAAATTATCTTCTCTCCAATTTTACGATGTAGGGAATCATGTTACCCTATTTTTCGTATATTTTGTTTTTGGAGAAAAATATTTTGAATAAAACTCAAATAATTCCAAATTTGAAAGGGAGTTTCAAAATACTTTCAAATGATTTTCAATTTGATTCTTTTTAACCTCCAACTCATATTTCATATAATTTAAGAAGTCATTTTATCTTCTCTCATGAAAATCATTGAGTTGCATAAAGTTTCTAAAATTTGAAATATTTTCAGATGGAATTCAAATCTTCTCAAAACCCTTTTCATTTATTTAAATGGAAGAGTCATATCATCTTCACTCTAGGGTTTTGTGATGAAATGAATTTGAATTCATGGAGATCATAAATGCAAGGTGGAAGTTTGGAAAAATCATTTCATTCCCTCTCATTCAACTTTCAGAAAGATTCAAATTTCACTCAATTTCACACAAGCAATCTCTCAACAATCAAACAAACAATCAGATTTTTTTTATTTAATATAACATTCCAAAATTCTAAATTTTGGAATGTTACAGTATCTCTACTTGGTACTGGGAATTTGGCTAGCATGAGGGGGAAAGGCAAGCTCAACATGTTGGATGATCCATGACAATATACTTAATCTTACATATAAGAAAACATAACCCATTACATTGTCTTCCTTCTCCAACATAAACTCTTTAGCATGTCATATTTTAATGAGTGCTCCCAATCATAAAAGATGTCAATAATAGTATATCTATATGTGAACCCCTCTTTCCTTATTACTTCCTATTAATTGTAACAATGACCAAAGCTATGTCTGCCAACTCCCAGCAACTTTTAATCATCATACTCTTTCTATGTGAAGTCATTACTCTCAATAAAATCAATATGAACTCTTTGTTTCTTTTTATTCTTTTTCTTTTCTCTTTTATTCACTCAAGATCATTGCAAAATAATCAAGCCCTCGACTCAACACTAATCTTTATTATATATAACTCACGGACTCGATTACATAGAGAGATCATAAAGCAAAACTCAAAACTAGATCATGCCATAAACTTTATTCTACTAGATCAAGATAGTACTAATAGGATCAAACTAAGAAAAAGGGTAAAGATAGGAGTTGTGATTGTGATATGATACCGGGGCACCTCCCCCAAGCTTGGCGGTTGCCAAGGGGAGTGCCCATACCCATGTGGTTATGTCCCCTTTGTTGGTGAAGAAGGTGGAGGTGTTGTCGATGATGCGGGCTTGTCGCCCATCTTCCAAGGCATAGGCTCACCATCATAGAAGGATAATCGAGTCTCCGGGATCCTCAAATCTGCAGCCAAACTCATCCTTTTGAATCTATATTCATACTCACAGTTTTGGTTTTGCAGGTCATAGATTTGTGCTTGGAGGTGCTCAATCTTCTCATGAAGCTTGAAGATGGCCTCCCCGATGTTGTCAGCATCCAACTTGTGGTTGCTAGTGAACTCCGTGATCATCATGTGGTTGGAGTTGAGTCCACGTTCCACCATCCCTTGACACTTGAAAACTTGTTGCTCCACTGCTTCGAGCCTCGTCTCCACGCTTCCGATCCCCTTTGGTCCCTCTTCATCGCGGATGTGCAGCAACCCATCACGCAACTCAATGGTTTGAGGGTGTCGCAGCACCTCCGCGAGGTAAGGGTTGATGACCTTCTCAAAGAACTTGTCCTTGGAAGCACTTGGGGGCGTCATGATAATCTAGATCTGTCAAAAAAAAAAACAGCTCGAAACAAGAATAGAGGAGATTTGCGTGATACAGGAGTCAAAACCTTCGGGAGAATATATAATGAAATTTTACCGACCAAAATATGTATCGTGCAAGAAAACGGAGTCCGGAAGGCACACGAGGTGCTCACGAGGTAGGGGGCGCGCCGAGGGGGGTAGGGCGCACCCTCCACCCTCGTGGGGCCCTCGTGTCCTTCCTGGACTGCCACTTATTTTTCTATTTTTCTAAATATTCCAAAACGGAGAAATATTGCCTTAGAAATTGTTTTGGAGTCGGTTTACTTACCGTACCACATACCTATTCCTTTTCGGAGTCTAAAACGTTCCGGAAAGTGTCCCTTATGTATTCCTCCAGGGTTACGGTTTCAATAACATTTGTTTCAACATTTATAGGATTACCTGAGATATAATGTTCAATTCTTTGACCGTTTACCACCATCGGATTTGTGCCTTCGAAGTTGTTGATTTTTATAGCACCGGAACGATAGACCTCCTCGATAACGTAGGGGCCTTCCCATTTAGAAGAAGTTTTCCTGCAAAAAATCTTAAACGAGAGTTGTATAGCAATACATAATCACCTACATTAAACTCACACTTTTGTATCCTTTTGTCATGCCATCTCTTAACTTTTTCTTTAAACAACTTGGCATTTTCATAAGCTTGGGTTCTCCATTCTCACCGGCAAGTTTGAAATCATAGTTGAGCTCTTTAATAGCTCAATATTCCTTATGTTCTAGTTCGAGAGGTAAGTTACATGCTTTTCCATAAACCATTTTATACGGAGACATACTCATAGGATTTTTATATGCAGTTCTATAGGCCCATAATGCATCATCAAGTTTCTTAGACCAATTCTTTCTAGACCTGTTGACAGTCTTTTGCAAAATTAATTTTAGTTCTCTATTACTCAATTCTACTTGACCACTAGACTATGGGTCATAAGGAGATGCAATTCTATGATTGACGTCATATTTAGCAAGCATTTTACGGAAAACACCATGAATAAAATGTGACCACCATCAGTCATTAAATATCTAGGGACTCCAAACCTCGGAAAAATAACTTCCTTAAGCATTTTAATAGAAGTGTTGTGATCAGCACTACTAGTTGGAATAGCTTCTACCCACTAAGAAACATAATCAACAGCAACTAAAATATGTGTGTATCCATTAGAGGCAGGAAAAGGTCCCATATAATCAAAGCCCCAAACATCAAATGGTTCAATAACAAGTGAATAATTCATGGGCATTTCTTGACGTGTACTAATATTACCAATTCTTTGACATTCATCACAAGATAAGACAAACTTAAAGGCATCCTTGAAGAGAGTAGGCCAATAAAAACCGGATTGCAATACCTTATGTGCAGTTCTATCTCCAGCATGGTGTCCTCCATAAGCTTCGGAGTGACACTTGCGAGGATCTGTTCCTCGTTCATGCTTAGGTACACAACGTCTAATAACACCATCTACTCCTTCTTTATAAAGATGTGGGTCATCCCAAAAGTAATGTCTCAAATCATAGAAAAACTTTTTCTTTTGCTGGTATGTAAAACTAGGTGGTATGAATTTATCAACAATGTAATTAGCATAGTCAGCATACAATGGAGTACTATGAGAAGTACTTATAACATTTAATTGTTCATCAGGAAAGCTATCATCAATAGGTAGTGGGTCATCAAGAATATTTTCTAACCTAGACAAGTTGTCTGCAACGCGGTTCTCAGCTCCCTTTCTATCAAGAATATGCAGATCAAATTCTTGTAGCAAGAGAACCCATCTAATAAGTCTAGGTTTAGCATCTTTCTTTTCCATAAGGTATTTAATAGCAGCATGATCAGTGTGAATAGTTACTTTAGAATCAACAATATAAGGTCTGAACTTATCCCATGCAAATACAACTGCTAAGAATTCTTTTTCAGTAGTAGCATAATTTCTTTGAGCATTGTCTAGAGTCTTACTAGCATAATGGATAACATTTAATTTCTTATCAACTCTTTGCCCTAGAATAGCACCTACAACATAATGACTAGCATCACACATAATTTCAAAGGGTAAATTCCAATCAGGTGGCTGAACAATAGGTGCAGACATCAGTGCTTTCTTAAGTATTTCAAATGCTTCTACACAATCATCATCAAAGACAAATGGTATATCATTTTGTAATAAATTAGTTAGAGGCCGAGAAATTTTTGAGAAGTCCTTAATGAACCTTCTATAAAATCCGGCACGACCAAGGAAGCTTCTTATACCTTTGATGTCCTTGGGACATGGCATCTTTTCAATAGCATTAACCTTGGCTTTATCAACTTCAATACCTTTTTCAGAAACTTTATGCCCCAAGACAATACCTTCATTAACCATAAAGTGGCACTTTTCCCAATTCAAGACAAGATCTGTTTCTTCACATCTCTGCAGAACTCGATCAAGATTGCTCAAGAAATCATCAAAAGAAGATCCATAGATGGAAGAGTCGTCCATGAAAACCTCACAAAGATTTTCACAGAAGTTAGAGAATATAGCCATCATGCATCTTTGAAAGGTAGCAGGTGCATTACATAAACCAAAGGGCATACGTCTATAAGCAAAATTACCAAAAGGGCATGTAAAGGTAGTCTTTGATTGATCTTTAGCCGACACAGGTATTTGAGAGAAACCAGAATAACCATTTAGGAAGCAATAATGTGTATGTTTGCATAATCTTTCTAGCATTTGATCGATGAAAGGTAAGGAGTAATGATCTTTCTTAGTAGATTTATTTAGTTTACAGAAATCAATTACCATCCTATAACCTGTAATAATTCTTTGCGGAATCAATTCATCTTTATCATTAGGAAAACTGTAATGCCTCCCTTCTTAGGGACACAATGGACAGGACTTACCCACTGACTATCAGCAACAGGATAAATTATACCTGCCTCCAAAAGCTTTAGTATTTCTTTTCTTACCACTTCTTTCATTTTAGGATTCAGACGTCGTTGAGGATCACGAACTGGTTTGGAATCTGCTTCCAAATTTATTTTATGTTGACATAGAGTGGGACTAATGCCCTTAAGATCATCAAGAGTATATCCAATAGCAAAGACGGTGCTTCTTGTAGTTTTCAATAATCTTTCTTCTTCATGCTCTGAAAGGTTAGCACTAATAATAACAGGATATATCTTCTTTTCATCAAGATAAGCATATTTAAGATTATCAGGCAACGATTTAAGCTCAAACACGGGATCACCCTTGGGTGGAGGAGGATCCCCTAAGATTTCAACAGGCAAATTGTGTTTCAGAATAGGTTCCTGCTTAAAGAATATTTCATCTATTTCCCTTCTTTCATTCATAAACATATCATTTTCATTGTCTAGCAAATAATGTTCTAAAGGATCACTAGGAGGTACAACAATAGAAGCAAGACCAATAGTTTCATCCTTACTAGGTATTTCTTCTTCACGATGTTGTTTACTAAATTTAGAGAAATTAAACTCATGAATCATTTCATCCAAGCCAATAGTAACAACATTCTTTTCGCAATCTATCTTAGCATTGACAGTATTCAAGAAGGGTCTACCAAATATAATGGGACAAAAGCTATCTTGTGGGGAACTGAGAACAAGAAAATCAGCAGGATGTTTAGTTTTCCCACACAAGACTTCAACATTTCTAACAATTCCCATTGCTGATATAGTATCTCTATTGGCAAGTTTAATTGTGGCATCAATATCTTCTAACTCAACAGGTGCAATTTCATGCTTGATTTCTTTATATAAGTCATAAGGTATAAGCCTAGCACTAGCACCCATATCACATAAGCCATGATAACAATGATCTCCTATTTTAACAGAAATAACAGGCACGCCTACCACAGGTCTATGTTTATCTTTAGCACATGGTTTAGCAATTCTAGCGGTTTCACCACAGAATTGAATAACATGGCCATCAATATTATCAGACAAGAGATCTTTAACAGTAGCAATATTAGGTTCTACTTTAACTTGCTCAGGAGGTGTATAAGTTCAAATATTGCTTTTACGAACCACAGTTGAAGCTTTAGCATGATCCTTTATTCTGACAGGGAAAGGTGGTTTCTCAACATAAGAAGTAGGAACAATAGGATCATTATAAGTGACCGTCTTTTCTTCAACTTTAATAGGTGCAGCTACTTTTACTTCTATGGGAGGATGATATTTAAATCACTTCTCCTTAGGGAGAACAACATAAGTAGCAAAAGATTCACAGAAAGAAGCTACTATCTCAGAGTCAAGTCCATATTTAGTGCTAAACTTACGGAAAATATCGGTATCCATAAAAGATTTAACACAATCAAACTTAGGTGTCATACGACTCCTTACCTTCGTCGAGATCCCAATCTTTAGAGTTGCGTTTAATTCTATCCGATAAATCCCATTTAAATTCAATAGTCTTCATCATAAAAGAGCCAAAGACAAGAAGTATCGAGCATGGTGCGATTGTTTTCGTAAAGTCGAGCATAAAGATTTTGAATAATTGTTTCTCTTGGGAGCTCATGATTGGGGCATGAATATAACATTGATTTAAGCCTCCCCCAAGATTGAGCGATGCTTTCTCCTTCGCGAGGCCAAAAATTATATATATAATTGCGATCACGATGAACAAGATGCATAGGATAATACTTTTGATGAAATTCCAATTTCAATCTTCTATAGTTCCATGATCTTGTATCATCACATAGCCTATACCATTCAATGCATCTCCCTTCAAAGATAGAGGGAAGACCTTCTTCTTAGCAACATCATCGGGTATACCTGCAAGCTTAAATAATCCACAAACTTCATCCGCATATATTAGGTGCTCATCAGGATGCTTTGTTCCATCTCCTGTAAAAGGATTAGCTAGCAGTTTTTCTATCATACCCGAAGGAAATTCAAAGGGAATATTATCATTTTCAGTAGGTTCAGTAGGTTGAGGAGCAATTCTTTGCTCTACTGGTCGGGGTGAAGATACCCTGAACAAGCCCCTCAGAGGATTACTTTCCATAGTAACAAATGACAGTAAATTTCAGCACACTATATAAATTTTTCCTTACCAAATTCCACCTACCAAAGGTGCTTCACTCCCCGGCAACGGCGCCAAAAAAGAGTCTTGATGACCCACAAGTATAGGGGATCTATCGTAGTCCTTTGATAAGTAAGAGTGTCGAACCCAACGAGGCGTATGAAATGATAAGCGGTTTTCAGCAAGGTATTCTCTGCAAATCTTGAAATAAGTGGTAACAGATAGTTTTGTGATAAGATAATTTGTAACGAGCAACAAGTAACAAAAGTAAATAAAGTGCAGCAAGGTGGCCCAATCGTTTTTGTAGCAAAGGACAAGCCTGGACAAACTCTTATATAAGGAAAAGCGCTCCCGAGGACACATGGCAATATCGTCAAGCTAGTGTTCATCACGTTCATATAATTCGCGTTCGATACTTTGATAATTTGATATGTGGGTGGACCGGTGCTTGGGTACTATTCTTACTTGAACAAGCATCCCACTTATGATTAACCTCTATTGCAAACATCCCCAACTACAACAAAAGTATTAAGGTAAACCTAACCATAGCATGAAACATATGGATCCAAATCAGCCCCTTACGAAGCAACGCATAAACTAGGGTTTAAGCTTCAGTCACTCTAGCAACCCATCATCTACTTATTACTTCCCAATGCCTTCCTCTAGGCCCAAATAATGGTGAAGTGTTATGTAGTCGACGTTCACATAACACCACTAGAGGCTAGACAACACACATCTCATCAAAATATCGAACGAATACCAAATTCACACGACTACTAATAGCAAGACTTCTCCCATGTCCTCAGGAACAAACGTAACTATTCACAAAGCATATTCATGTTCATAATCAGAGGGGTAATAATATGCATAAAGGATCTGAACATATGATCTTCCACCAAATAAACCAACTAGCATCAACTACAAGGAGTAATCAACACTACTAGCAACCTGCTAGTACCAATCCCGAACTTGGAGACAAGAATTGGATACAAGAGATGAACTAGGTTTTGGAGATGAGATGGTGCTGGTGAACATATTGATGGAGATTGCCCTCTCGCGATGATAGGAGCATTGGTGATGACGATGGCGATGGTTTCCCCCTCCTGGAGGGAAGTATCCCCGGCAGAACAGCTCTGCCGGAGCTCTAGATTGGTTCCGCCAAGGTTCCGCCTCGTGGCGGCGGAGTCTCGTCCCGAAATGTTGCTTCCTATTTTTTCCTCGAAGAAAGACCTCATATAGCAGAAGATGGGCATCGGAGAGCCACTAGGGGCCCACGAGGTAGGGGGGCGCGCCCTAGGGGGGGCCACCCTCGTGGATAGGGTATGGGCCCCCTGGTCTTCATCTTTGGCAAGGATTTTTCATTATTTTTAACTAGATGATCCGTGGAGTTTCATGACTTTTTGGAGTTGTGCAGAATAGGTCTCTAATATTTGCTCCTTTTCCAACCCTGAATTCCAGCTGCCGGCATTCTCCCTCCTTGTGTAAACCTTGTAAACTAAGAGAGAATAGCCATAAGTAATGTGACATAATGCATAATAACAACCCAAAATGAAATAAATATCGATATAAAAGCATGATGCAAAATGGAAGTATCATGGCACACAAATTTGATGCAAAATACTAGCAAGAGTCAATAATGTTGAAATAGATTCACAAATTCGCAAGTGAAACAAGTAGACCAATAGCAATATATGGCACACGGAAACACACACATAGATAGATAAATGGGGTCGTGCAACCAAGGATGAGCACAAAATGTGGAATCCAGGGAAAACGCTCGTGTTGCACAACTCAAGAGAGACGTTAGCACGATTGCTCAATAGGCAGATACGACACTTGTGCACAACCTATAAGATGCAAAATGTATCAACTTTCTATCCCAAGTATGCTATTATGTATGATTCCCGGTGTTCCACACACGATGATCCAAGATGATCAATATGGTAGTACGATATGCAATGTGGCGATGCTATGGCTATTTCTTACAAGCTCTTTGTTCACTCTCTTTTTCTTCAAAGCTTATTCTCTCTTTTTATATATGGCCACGATGCACAAACAAGATTGCAATTGTGTATATGTGGGAACAATCTTGTGACACAAGAGATGATATCATGATACCAAGATGATATGGTATGTATGTAATGGAAGGTGTAGATCACTAATGTGCACAAGTAACATTGCCTGCAATACTCAAATGGCTAGTCTCGATAGGCAAGTGACACAAAATGGGCTAGCGGTTATCAATGCAATTGCAAGGGGAATATACAATGATGTCGTCGAAGTTACTGTCAATGGTTTGTTGACTGTACATAAGGACGGATGATGGTGAAGTGGTCAAAGTCGATGACGACCTCGTGGCGATGATGAGTGGCGGTGTTGTCGAAGTCGACCCATTCCTAATTAGCAGAAACACCTTAGGAAATGGAAAAACCGCGAACTCAAAATCTCAAATGTCAAATGTCAAATGGTGGTAGCGGAATGCGGTGGTGGTTTTGTGGAAGCTCAATGGGATTGTGGAGGTGCAATGATGGGTTTTGGAGTAGGCAATGCGGAAGTGGAGGGTTATTGGGTTATGCGAGTCGGAGTTGCGGGTCACCGTCCCTAAGTAGCCGAAACACCTTAGGACACACAACTCACAACTCAAACAAAATTGGGTTAAGTTGGGTGGCAGAAGTGTATGGTGTTGTAACGCCCCGGATTCGACGCGCCAGGTGTCTTCCAGTTATTCGCCGTCGTTGCCATGTTATGTGCTTGCGTGTCGCACTTCGCCATGTCATCATCTGCATTTCATATCATGTCATCATGTGCATTTCATTTTGCATACGTGTTCGTCTCATGCATCCGAGCATTTTCCCCGTTGTCCGTTTTGCAATCCGGCACTTCTATGTCTCCCGGCGCCCCCTTTTACCTCTTTTCGTGTGCGTGTGTTAAACGTTCTCGGAATGGACCGAGGTTTGCAAGCGGCCTTGGTAGAGCACCGGTAGACCGCCTGTCAAGTTTCGGATCATTTGGAGGTCGTTTGATACTCCAACGGTTAACCGGGTAACCGTGAAGCCCTCTTTGAGTTGCAGCCCAACACCCCTTTCAAAGTGGCCAAAACCCAAAGAAACTCCCTCCATGCTCTCGGTCGTTCGATCATGATCACGTGGCCGAAAACCGCACCTCATTTGGACTCTCCTAGCTCCCTCTACCTATAAATATGTGCCTCCCCCGAAATTCGCGGATCAATTCCGCCCCAAACCCTAGCCACCTTCCCCTCCGCGCGCCGGACATGTCCGTCCCGGACCGGACGAAAACGCCCAATCGCCCACTCCGCGCCGCCACGTGGCTCCGGCCACAGCGCCGCCGCCAACCCGCCCAGATCGGGCCCATGGGCCCATCTCCCGCCGCCTCCGGCCGCCTCGCCAGCGCCTCCCAGCGCCTCCGTCGGCCGGTCCCGCCGCCGCGCCTCACTACGCCGCCCGGTGGCCGCGCCTGCCGTGGCCGCCTCCGCCCGCCGCCAGCCCGGCCGGCCGAAGCTCACCGCCGGACCTCGCCGGATCTGCCTCGTCCCGCACCTCCTCTTCGAGCTCCGGCCAGATCCGCCGCCGCCTCGGTTCGCGTGCCTCGGTTGACTTCTTCCACCCGAATTTTCGTCTAAGTCATTCATCTATGATATATTTGTTGTATTTTCATCATGCCATAACTTTGCACCCGTGGTTCCGTTTGGGGCGTATAGCATACCGAAATGTTCGCCTCAATGAGTACATCATTTCATCTCATTGCATCATTTTCGTTTGAGCTCAGCTTGATGCCCGAAATGCTGTTATAAGAGGGCTATGTGATGTTAGTTTCAGATTCTTATCAGTACATGCACTTTTGTCATTTTTGCCATGATTGATGTATGCATCCTATGAACTTGAGTCCTACATGTGTTTTGTAATATGCCATGCCATCTTTACAGGGGTGTATGCAATGTATTTTTGTGATCTCTGTGGTGACTAGCACAAGCACACAAACTAGGCTTCATGATGTTGCTGATTTCAGCCCCTGTTCTGCTAATATTTTTATGCCATGTAAACTTGATGCTACCGAGAGATCCATGCTTATTTTGAGATACTTCAGTAAGGATGTTTTAAACATATGGTTATGCTATATCCATCCATGCCCTTGTTTGCAATTATGGAGTGCTATAGCTTGAGTCAATCGAGCACTACTTTTGCTATAAAATGTTTCCTGGCAGATTGTTTACATGTTATTCAATTTTGCCAAGGTTGTTGTAGTTGATCCGTGTATGCTATGATGTTGTTCTTGCCATGTATAGCTTCTATGCCATATATTTTTACTGTGAGTTGCCTTGACATGCCATGTATTGCTCTGCGGTGAGTGGTTCAAGCTCACCAACATGCCTACTTATTGTTGTTCCTGCCATGTGTGAATCTGTAATATAACTTGCCATGTTTACATGGGTGCCATCGTATTTTCTGATCCTTTTTGGCTCATGGTAAGTAAAGGACTTTCATTCTGTGCAATTAGTAGATTCATGCCATGCCTTTGTTTGCCATGATAAGTTACTGTAGCACGTTGTTTCATAGCTCTAAACATTGCAACCTGATGTTATTTCTGCTTAAGTCTGAAACTGTTATTATTTGCAATATTTCCATTGCAACCTGATGTTTCATAGCCTTTGTATCAATGCCATGTTTAACTTGTTTTGCTCATATCTTCTAGGCCGTAGCTCCGAATTAAATGAACTTTATATGTAACTTGACTAGAATTTCGTGTAGATCATCTTGGTGCATCTTAACTTACTGTTTAACAACTTGAACTTAAGGTTTATTCAGATCTGGACCAATTTCGAAATTTTGCATATGAGGACTTATCGGAATTGTTCTATGTTGTTCCCGGCCTCATTTAAACTTGCCTTGATGTGTTGCTCTTGTTTGCTTCATCCCTTGCCATGAGTAGCATCATCTAGCTTTGTCATGCATCATGCTTGTTTGAGCATCATATCTTGTCTATGTGTGGTGTGTTTACTATGTTGTGTGCTTCTTCTTGTTAGTTTCTGTTTCGTTGCGATCGTGAGGATTCGTTCGTCCACGCTTGGTTCGGCTTCATCCGTTCGTCTTCTTCATGGACTCGTTCTTCTTCCTTGCGGGATTTCAGGCAAGATGACCGCTACCCTGAATCTCACTACTATCATTGCTATGCTAGTTGCTTCGTTCTATCGCTATGTTGCGCTACCTATCACTTGCTGCTCAAGCCTCCCAAATTGCCATGTCAGCCTCTAACCTTTTGCACCCTTCCTAGCAAACCGTTGTTTGGCTATGTTACCGCTTTGCTCAGCCCCTCTTATAGCGTTGTTAGTTGCAGGTGAAGATGAAGTTTGTTCCTTGTTGGCACATAGAGATGTTGTTCCTTGCTGGAACATGTTTACTTGTTGGGATATCACAATATATCTTATATTTTAATGCATCTATATACTTGGTAAAGGGTGGAAGGCTCGGCCTTATGTGCAGTGTTTTGTTCCTCTTGCCGCCCTAGTTTCCGTCATATCGGTATTATGTTCCCGGATTTTGCGTCCCTAACGCGGTCGAGGCGATTTATGGGACCCCTTAACGATTCGCTTTGAATAAGACTCCTCCAGCAAGGCCCAACATTGGTTTTACCATTTGCCTCACCACCACCTACATTTCCCTTGGGAGTAATTAACCCAAGGGTCATCTTTATTCAGCCGCCCCGGGCCAATGCTTGTCCAAGTGTTGGTCCAAACTAGAGTGCTTTGCATCGCCCCCTCAAGGAAACTTGAGGTTTGGTTTTAGTTATGCGGACTGCTCATCCGGTCGTGGCTCGAGGCAGAGATCTGGCGGCTACTATCGAGGTGTCGGCACGCCGGGAGGTCTTCTTGGTCTTGTTTTATTGTCGAAATGTCTTGTAGCCGGATTCCGAGACTGATCGGGTCTTCCGGGAGAAGGAATATCCTTCGTTGATCGCGAGAGCTTATCATGGGCTAAGTTGGGACACCCCTGCAGGGTTTGAACTTTCGAGAGCCGTGCCCACGGTTATGTGGCAGATGGGAATTTGTTAATATCCGGTTATAGTAAACTTGAAGCAAACTCTTCTAAAATACACCAACCGTGTGCGTAACCGTGAGTGTCTCTTTTCGGGGTTGATCGAGAGGAGAACACGGTTTCTGTGTTAAGTCTGACGTAAGTAGGAGTTCAGGATCACTTCTTGCTCATTGCTAGTTGACGACCGTTCCTTTGTTTCTCTTCTCGCTCTCATTTGCGTATGTTAGCCACCATATATGCTTAGTCGCTGCTGCAACCTCACCACCTAACCCTTCCATCCACATAAAGCATAGCTATTCTTGATACCCATGGTAATGGGATTGCTTTGAGTCCTCGTGGCTCACAGATTACTACACCACCGATTGCAGGTACAGGTTGCGATGATCATGACGCGAGAGCGATGTTTGCTTGTTTTGGAGTTCTTCTTACCGCTTCTTCTTCGATCGGGGATAGGTTCCAGGTCGGCAGCCTGTGCTAGCTGGGTGGATATTGTTTGAGTTTCTGTTTATGTTTCATCCGTAGTCGGATGTTGATCTGGTATATGATGTTGATGTATTCTTGTGGCATTTGTGCCTTATGTATGTATCCCCATCTATTATGTAATGTTGATGTAATGATATCCACCTTGCAAAAGCGTTTCAATATGCGGGTCTATCTTTGGTGGGACCGTCGAGTTCCTTTTGGATAGGGTCGCATATTGGGCGTGACAAGTTGGTATCAGAGCCTCGACCGACCTTAGGAGCCCCCTTGATTGATCGTGTAGTTTGGCCGTTGTTGAGTCTAGAAGAAAACTATTTTTGGAGTCTAGTTATATCGTAGAGTAGGATTTCTTTTTACTCCTCAGTCCCTTCGTCGCTCTGGTAAGGAATCTTGACGTAGTTGTTTTGAACTACTCCTCTTCCCATTCAAATTTTTCTTTAGGTTCACGCAGTTGGTTTTTCGTTCGTTGTTCCTCAACTCTTTTTATCCGGTGCATTTCTCGTCAAGTTGACTCGAGCCTCTTCATCGTTGTCAAGTCCAATCCTCACTTGTTTTCTTTTCCCACCCGCCCACCCTTCTTCTTCTCGGAACCGGAGTCCGTAATCGAGTATCCTTCCTACTCGTGTGAAGTTTTTTCTCTCTCTCCTCAATGATTTCAACCGGTGTTTTCTCTTGAAGATATTCGTTGGTTCCCCCTTCCAAGTTGCCTTTGTTTTCCCGCCCTCCCACCCTCTTCTTCCCGGAGCCTGAGTCTGTTTCGACCATCAATTTCATTCGTATGGAGCCTCTTCAGGCTTCCCTCAATTATCTCAACCAGTGAATTCTCGTCTCGTTTGACATTCTTCATCTCTTTTCTTTTCTGGTGGATTCAATTCAAGTTTTTCGGGTTGATCTTATTCTTTTCCTCGGCTCAAATGTTTTCTCTTTGCTCGTTCGCCTCTCGCCAGTTTATTACCCCGGAGTGTTGAAGACATCTCAGAAGATTCATGTTCGCATTCTATTAATTCGAGGTTGTCACCTCATTCAAATATTTCATTCATTCCGGTGCATCATCTACCTCTTCAACAACCCTTCCCAACGGTGTTTTCTTTCCAGTGGGCCCTAACCCACAGGTTTTTCCCAGGATCTTACCTGACTCTTCTAATTCCCCCGGAGTTATTCCCAAATTCTTTTCAAGTGTGACGTAAGTATGAATTTCATCAGTCAGATGCTTTTCCAAGATCGATTTCAAATCATTTCATTGTTGGCTCAACATCTCTGCTTTTCATTCTACCGGAGTACCTCAGTAATTTTGGTGGTGTTTCAAGTCTTCATTTGAAGATCGAAGTAGAGTTTCTCTTAAATCTTGTCTGTTCTCTCGAAGATTCGCGGTCCTAGCTCGATGTTATGCTATCAAATTGTTCCTAGTCATGCAAATTCTTTTCATCCATCCGGAGCATTTCAGGAGTTGCTTTCTCTATCGATCATCCGGAGGCCATCTTTTCGGAAGATTTCTTCATTCTAAGTTTTCAGATTCATTCCCCAATTATTCTATATCCGTGCCCCTTCGTTCGTCTCAATATTCTTCCGGTGCTTTTCAAGTATTTTTCTATCAGTTCGCGATCTCTTTGTTCTCTTGCATTTTAATTCCCTCAAGTATCTCCGTGCTTCTCTAATTCTTCCCGGTGATTCATTCTCTTTCATCAGTCATTTCCAAATTCTTACGGTGGTTCGTTCAAGATTCTTTTCCTTGATTATCATTTTAATCCATTCGTTCTCTCAAATCCAACCGGTGGTTCATGAAGACTTTCTCAAGTTTTGTGCGATGTTTCCCCTTAATCCTTTTTCAACGAGAATAAGTATTATGCCAAATCCATTGCTTGTCATCAATTTAATTTGATGAAGGATAAGCATAAAATAAATCTTATTCTTATTTCCTCGAAGTGTCTAATCCCTTCCTTTGGAGTTTGTTCATGATGAATAAATTCTAGTTCCAAGTGTTCTCAGCTTTTCTTTTCCGGAGTTCAATTATTTCCTCGGCCATTTCATCGGAATCCTCCATCTAATTCATCGCACGCTCATCTTATTCTTTCTTCCTTCATTTTATCTCGTCATCCTTTTGTTACGGAGTTCTTCATGGTGGTTCTTCATGATTTAATTCATTCTTCAAGAGTTCATCAAGATTCTTGTTGCGGAGTTCAAGTATTTTTTTTTTCTTCTCGGCGTCTCAAGCGCGCAAGTAATTCTTCATTTTCTTTTGAAGTGGAGTTTTGCATTTCTTCGTTCTTCTCAGCTATTTAATCTTTTCCGATTGTGGTCGGTTATCACCTCATAATTCCTGAGATGTTATCCATAAGTCCACAACAATCTTATTCTTTTGTTGTTGAATTTCCAACAACTCCGTTCAATCCTTCCTTCTAAGTTCTTTTCATTCAATTATTTCAATTCCTCCGGAGGCATTGCGTTGTTTATCTCGTCAAGTGTCATTCCATCCTCTCCAGTTCATGTTCTATCCTTTCATGTTCAGCCGGAGTGCTGCATAAATCGTTTTCAGTCTTATTCATTTCTTTTCTCATTCTAACCACTCCGGTTAGAACGAGTTGTTTCATAGTCTATCTGGTTCCGTGAGCTTTCGATTCACGTCATTCTTGTCGTTCCTCTCTTCTTCTCGAGTGCTCTCGATTCTTTGCTTCTTATCTTGAGTTCTTTTTTCGCATCTTCCTCTTTCTCTTCCATCTCGGTCCTAAGATCTCGGGACGAGATCTCTTGTTAGTGGAGGAGTGTTGTAACGCCCCGGATTTGACGCGCCAGGTGTCTTCCAGTTATTCGCCGTCGTTGCCATGTCATGTGCTTGCGTGTTGCACTTCGCCATGTCATCATCTGCATTTCATATCATGTCATCATGTGCATTTCATTTTGCATACGTATTCGTCTCATGCATCCGAGCATTTTCCCCGTTGTCCGTTTTGCAATCCGGCACTCCTATGTCTCCCGGCGCCCCCTTTTACCTATTTTCGTGTGCGGGTGTTAAACGTTCTCGGAATGGACCGAGGTTTGCCAAGCGGCCTTGGTAGAGCACCGGTAGACCGCCTGTCAAGTTTCGGATCATTTGGAGGTCGTTTGATACTCCAACGGTTAACCGGGTAACCGTGAAGCCCTCTTTGAGTTGCAGCCCAACACCCCTTTCAAAGTGGCCAAAAACCCAGCAAACTCCCCTCCATGCTCTCGGTCGTTCGATCATGATCACGTGGCCGAAAACCGCACCTCATTTGGGCTCTCCTAGCTCCCTCTACCTATAAATATGTGCCTCCCCCGAAATTCGCGGATCAATTCCGCCCCAAACCCTAGCCACCTTCCCCTCCGCGCGCCGGACATGTCCGTCCCGGACCGGACGAAAACGCGCCGCCGCCCACGCCCACTCCCGCGCCGCCACGTGGCTCCGGCCACCGCATGGCCGCCGCCGCCCACAGCGGCCCGCATCAGAGGCCCATCTACGCCGCCCGCGACCGTTCGCCGCCAGCAGCTCCGCCGCCTCCGGCCGCCTCGCCCGGCGCCCGCGCTGCCCGTCAGCGCGCCTCACAGCGCCTGGCCCGGCGGTCGCCGCCGCCGCGCTACTGCGCCGCCCGTGGCCGCGCCTCCGCCGTGGCCGCCTCACGCCCGCCGCCCGGCCCGGCGGCAGCTTCGCCGCGAGCTTCGCGGATCTGCCTCGCCCCGCGCCTCCTCTTCGAGCTCCGGCCAGATCCGCCGCCGCCTCGGTTCGCGTGCCTCGGTTGACTTCTTCCCCCTGAATTTTCGTCCAAGTCATTCATCTGTGATATATTTGTTGCATTTTCTTCATGCTATAACTTTGCCACCATGGTTCCGTTTGGGGCATATAGCATACCGTATTGTTCGCCTCAATGAGTACATCATTTCATCTCTTTCCATCATTTTCATTTGAGCTCATCTAGATGCCCGAAATGCTGTTAGAAGAGGGCTATGTGATGTTAGTTTCAGATTCTTATCAGTACATGCACTTTTGTCATTTTTGCCATGATTGATGTGTGCATCCTATGAACTTGAGTCCTACATATGTTTTGTAATATGCCATGCCATCTTTACAGAGGTGCATGCCATGTATTTTTGTGATATCTGTGGTGACTAGCACAAGCATGCAAACTAGGCTTCATGATGTTGCTGATTTCAGCCCCTGTTCTGCTAATATTTTTATGCCATGTAAACTTGATGCTACCGAGAGATCTATGCTTATTTTGAGATACTTCAGTAAGGATGTTTTGAACATATGGTTATTCTCTATCCATCCATGCTCTTTTTTGCAATTATGGAGTGCCATAGCTTGAGTCAATCAAGCTCTACTTTTGCTATAAAATGTTTCCTGGCAGATTGTTTACATGTTATTCAATTTTGCCAAGGTTGTTGTAGTTGATCCGTGTATGCTATGATGTTGTTCTTGCCATGTATGGCTTATATGCCATATATTCTTACTGTGAGTTGCCTTGACATGCCATGTATTGCTCTGTGGTGAGTGGTTCAAGCTCACCAACATGCCTACTTATTATTCCTGCCATGTGTGAATCTGTAATATAACTTGCCATGTTTACATGGGTGCCATCATATTTTCTGATCCTTTTTGGCTCATGGTCAGGAAAGAACTTTTGTTCTATGCAATTAGTAGATTCATGACATGCCTTTGGTTGCCATGATAAGTTAATTTAGCACGTTGTTTCATAGCTCTAAACATTGCAACCTGATGTAATTTCTGCTTAAGTCTGAAACTGTTATTATTTGCAATATTTCCATGTGTGTTTGAGCATGTTCTAGTGATTTATGGAGATAGCTCAGTGTTCATGTTTTGTAATTCTTTACCTGTAAATCATGCCCATGCCTTTTGTTTTTATGTTAAGATGCTGTAGCTTGGTGTTTTGATGCTTGCAATATGCCTAGTTGCTGTTTTGGACAGATTGTTGTTATAACTTGTTTCATGTGTATGTGTTGAACCGTTGCTCTGTTTTGAGTGTGCTCTATATGAAACTTACTTGATTTTGCATGTAGTTTCATATTATCATGTTGCATCCTTGTTTTGAGGTGTTTGCTTGATGTTTGTATGCATTTTGTATCAATGCCATGTTTAACTTGTTTTGCTCATATCTTCTAGGCCGTAGCTCCGAATTAAATGAACTTTATATGTAACTTGACTAGAATTTCGTGTAGATCATCTTGGTGCATCTTAACTTACTGTTTAACAACTTGAACTTAAGGTTTATTCAGATCTGGACCAATTTCGAAATTTTGCATGTGAGGACTTACCGGAATTGTTCTATGTTGTTCCCGGCCTCATTTAAACTTGCCTTGATGTGTTGCTCTTGTTTGCTTCATCCCTTGCCATGAGTAGCATCATCTAGCTTTGTCATGCATCATGCTTGGTTGAGCATCATATCTTGTCTATGTGTGGTGTGTATACTATGTTGTGTGCTTCTTCTTGTTAGTTCCTGTTTCGTTGCGATCGTGAGGATTCGTTCGTCTACGCTTGGTTCGGCTTCATCCGTTCGTATTCTTCATGGACTCGTTCTTCTTCCTTGTGGGATTTCAGGCAAGATGACTGCTACCCTGGATCTCACTACTATCATTGCTATGCTAGTTGCTTCGTTCTATCGCTATGTTGCGCTACCTATCACTTGCTGCTCAAGCCTCCCAAATTGCCATGTCAGCCTCTAACCTTTTGCACCCTTCCTAGCAAACCGTTGTTTGGCTATGTTACCGCTTTGCTCAGCCCCTCTTATAGCGTTGTTAGTTGCAGGTGAAGATGAAGTTTGTTCCTTGTTGGCACATAGAGATGTTGTTCCTTGCTGGAACATGTTTACTTGTTGGGATATCACAATATATCTTATATTTTTAATGCATCTATATACTTGGTAAAGGGTGGAAGGCTCGGCCTTATGCCTGGTGTTTTGTTCCACTCTTGCCGCCCTAGTTTCCGTCATATCGGTATTATCTTCCCGGATTTTGCGTCCCTAACGCGGTCGGGTGATTTATGGGACCCCCTTAACAGTTCGCTTTGAATAAGACTCCTCTAGCAAGGCCCAACATTGGTTTTACCATTTGCCTCACCACCACCTACATTTCCCTTGGGAGTAATTAACCCAAGGGTCATCTTTATTCAGCCGCCCCGGGCCAATGCTTGTCCAAGTGTTGGTCCAAACTAGAGTGCTTTGCAGCGCCCCCTCAAGGAAACTTGAGGTTTGGTTTTAGTTGTACGGACTGCTCATCCGGTCGTGGCCTGAGACGAGATACGCGCGGCTACTATCAGGGTGTCGGCACGCCGGTAGGTCTTCTTGGTCTTGTTTTATTGCTTTGTCGAAATGTCTTGTAGCCGGATTCGAGACTGATCGGGTCTTCCGGGAGAAGGAATATCCTTCGTTGATCGCGAGAGCTTATCATGGGCTAAGTTGGGACACCCTGCAGGTTTGAACTTTCGAGAGCCGTGCAGCGGTTATGTGGCAGATGGGAATTTGTTAATATCCGTTGTAGTAAACTTGAAGCAAACTCTTCTAAAATACACCAACCGTGTGCGTGAATCGCGTGAGTGTCTCTTTTCGGGGTTGATCGAGAGGAGAACACGGTTTCGGGTTATGTCCGACGTAAGTAGGAGTCCAGGATCACTTCTTGATCATTGCTAGTTGACGACCGTTCCTTTGTTTCTCTTCTCGCTCTCATTTGCGTATGTTAGCCACCATATATGCTTAGTCGCTGCTGCAACCTCACCACCTTACCCCTTCCTTTCCCATTAAGCTTTGCTAGTCTTGATACCCATGGTAATGGGATTGCCGAGTCCTCGTGGCTCACAGATTACTACACCACCAGTTCTTTGGTACAGGTTGCGATGATCATGACGCGAGAGCGATGTTTGCTTGTTTTGGAGTTCTTCTTCTGCTTCTTCTTCGATCAGGGGATAGGTTCCAGGTCGGCAGTCTGGGCTAGCAGGGTGGATATTGTTTGAGTTTTTGTTTTTGTTTCATCCGTAGTCGGATGTTGATCTTGTATATGATGTTGATGTATTCTTGTGGCATTTGTGCCTTATGTATGTATCCCCACCTATTATGTAATTTTGATGTAATGATATCCACCTTGCGAAAGCGGTTCAATATGCGGGTCTATCCTTGGTGGGACCGTCGAGTTCCTTTTGGATAGGGTCGCATATTGGGCGTGACAGGTGGGCAAGGTTATGCGGAAGGTCAGGTGGTGGTTGATGAAGAAGCAACCGTCCCTAAGTAGCCGAAACACCTTAGGAGACTCGAATCAGTACTCAAACAACCACAAATGCGATGGAGAACAAAATGGGTTAGGTTGTGGAAGTCGGTGGTGGTAATGCGGATGATATGGTGGTGGCCCTAGATAAAGATGCTACAGTTCCAAAATATTGATGGAGTCAAATGATGTTGGAAGTATTTTTGTGGGGTGGGGGATGTCAAGAGCTTCAAAACGACCTAAAGAACGTAAAAAACGGACTCCGAATGAATTAGTTATGGCCAAAACAAGATTTCACATGCGTCAGTTTCAGGGTTAACCGGACATCCGGGCGGAGGTCCATGTGATCCGTGTCCGATCAGAATGATCTATCAGGACTGGATTTTCGGGATATTAATTTCTTAGAAAATGGCCCTTGTGCTCACCAGCCCCAGGATTACTGTTAGCTGATGAGGCACAAACTTGATACAGAAATTCCAAGCAAAGTACATAATATGTAGTACAAGACCATTCTGGCCTATGAGTACAACACAAGGTTTCTAGTGGTTGATGGCGGAAGCGGTTTGTGGTTCATCAGCGTCTATGGGACTCCATTTCCCACAGGAACAGCTGACCTGGATAACTCCTATCTTCGCGAGACTGCTATCACCAGTGCGTAGGTTCCGGGGCTGTCAGCGCAACGCTCCTCTCCATGCAAGAAATCTGGCCAAGACAATAGCCAGGGACAAGCCAGTGAGTACTTTTGAATGTACAAGCAAACATGAACACAGGTATAATATTCAAATGATAATCATGCTCTAAAATATTCTATGATCACTCGTCAGTCACAAAATAAAATTTTGATGCATGCACGCAGGTTATTTATACACAACTTGAATATGCAATAATGGTGTAGAAATAAAATGCACCGATCGGGTGTCTAAAGCAACGCCTCGAAAGGATAATGATATAAAGCATGCCTCAGTCGGGCGTCTAAGTGACACCACATAAAGGGCTTATGGTAAATAACTGCCACAGTCGGGCGTCTATACGACGCCACATAAAGGGCTTATAAAGTAAATCAATAACAAACATACCCGCGATCGAGCGATGCGTGCGACACCACATAAAGGACTTATAAGTAATTTAATGACAAGCAGGCCACAGTCGGGCGTCTGAGCGACACCACATAAAGGGCTTATAAAAGAATAATCACAGTGAATATCCAGGAGGTAGAACCGTCCCAGGGATACTCCATAATTCCATTAATATAAAGGGTTAGTCCATATTAATAATAACCATAATCATCATGAGTCACAAGTCATGATCCATGTTCTGGTTTAGTAGTTTTTTCTCCGAAGGCCGACACTAAGACCGACACTTGACCCATCCCAGAATGTAGTCCTTAACCATGGACACAGCTATTCGAATAGATATAATTTCTGCAGAGGGTGTACTTTTTACCCACGAGTAACGGATTCCGTTAGTCCATCAGGAATAATTCCGCCTACGGTCTTTTAATTTAAAACACACCTGACCGCACACACCAGCGTGACTTACCGGTGTCTGGAATCACCCACGACACTCGTTAAGCAAAATTCTAAGTGGGGAGGCTACAACCTCGATTAGCATGGGATCACAAAACTTATAACGCGCGCAAACTAGGGGAGATACCCCCTCGGCTACAACCGGAAACACCCATGCCCTCGGACCAGGTGGCATGCCTACCGGATGCAGCCGGTATCTTCCACCATGGCCTCTCTGTATGGTGTGTGCTAGAAAGGGGTTGACAACTTACTGAACCCTACCCTACCTATGGCAGGGACAAGTGATAGTACGAAATACGTATGGGGGTTACTGGAACAAGACTCGATCTACGGTCGACTCAGGAGTTTTAAGTATTCCCTGCATGATTAGCATAACAAATATATTTCAACCAACAAACAGAATCACCACTCATCATACCTTACTATACCATACCGGACACAACCGTCTCGACGAAGACCGGAGACAAGCTCGTGTCTACCCAAGACAGAGGCTTTCCCGGATTTCTTCCGATAGGCATGAAAGGCATACGAGGGTGATTGCTATCACAACGTATCAAATTCCAATAGCACGGAATCATCAATATGCACTTATGAGTATGTTCATATCATCACATAAAATAACGCAAACCCCGAGACGAGGGGTGTTGTAACCGTATCAAACAACACATGACAACATTATGCCAGGGTTCAGAATGCTTGCCTTCAAGTTGTGTAGAGGCAGGGTGCATCCTAAAACTTTTGAAAGTTTTCTTCTTCATCAAAATCCTATTTTTGAAAATATTCAAATTAACCCAAAACAGTACAAAAAAGTTGTCTGAATTTTTTTCAAATAAATATTAAAATAAACTAGACAAAATTTGAGGAAGGTAGGAAGAAGAATCAACTCATTTGGAGTTATATTTAAAAAGTTACAGCCAGTCAAAGTTTCTGTCAAATTTTGTTTTTAATAAATAAATAAAAGAAACTGAAAAAAAGAAAAATGGTTCGGGGGGAAAGCGTACTCGAGACTTTACACTTTCACTTATCCAGTGTGGACTGGCGCGTGGGTCACTGACAGTGGGTCCCCTGGACCCACTGGTCAGGTTTGACCAGTCGCCCGCCTTCTTTCTCCTCTGCCCGAGTGAAGGCGGGGGCTCCAGCGATCAACGCCGTGACAGCGGCTCCTCATGAGGTTCGAGGAGGGATGGATCCATGGTCAGGCGGTCCTCCCGGTGGTCGAACGGCTGGCGGGGTGAAGGGAGTCGCCGTGGCGGAAGCTTTGGCCAGACGGTGGCCCGGCAGGTGGGGATTTGGGCTACGGTGCCTCCCAATCGTGTTTGAGAGGTTGGGCGGCTCCGCAAGGCCATGGGGAGTCGAACGGTGGTGCTGGAAGGGTGGGGAAGACTCTGTTTGCGACGGACGGGACCGGAGGGCGGCGGCGGCCGAATCGGCAGGAGACGAGGAAGAAGGCTTCCCGCCGTCGATGGCTGGCCATGGGGGCTCTGGAGGAGTGGCATGAGGTTGCCTGAGGACTCGGTTGAGCTCGGGCGTCCTTTTATAGGCGGCCAGGGTTAGCTCCGCGACTGTCGTGGATAAGCTCGACGGCGAACCGCCGTTCTGTTGCTGCAGGGGGACGTGGCGGCGACGAGCGCTTGCAGACAAGCTTGTGGATGAGCTCGGACTGCTCGAGGCGGTGGCGACGGCAGTGTGGCTCGGGCGGCGCCGTCCATGGCGGGGCTGCGCGCCGCCGCCGCTTGCTGCCATGGCCGACCGACGGGCGGTTGTAGGGCGCCAGGAGGGGCCAGGCGGCTCTGCGGCGAGGGAGGGGTCGGGGTGCTGGCTGCGAGGGAGAGGCCAACGCAGCGTGGGGAGGCGGCGATGGGACGCGGGCGACTCGGTACAGGCAGTAAACGTCGCCTGGCGCGCCAACAAGACGACGCTGTCAGTGTTCGACGCAATGCCAGCGTGCTCTATGCCCCTCTGTTGCCTCTACAACCAAACATGACTAGGCTAAAGATCAAATGGGAGCTAATAGACATGCTGGTTTGGCCATTAGGGCAACTTCATAATGCAAGTCCAAAAGTATGCCAAAACTGGCCATGCTCCTAACCCGCTCGATGAAATGCCAAGGGCATCTAGGCATTTCTTGGGGTGTCCAAAATCTCCAGATCAGTGTCTCATTAAGTGTAGGTGATGGTGGCAAGGTTAGTTAGTCAAGACCAGAAACTTGTTAGTGCAAGTTTTTGAGAAAACCAAATCTGGACAGTAATTAAAGGCTATCATTTTATGGACCAAAAATACTCCCATGGGGCCACTCTCCTGGACTTAAGGGTTTTGTAGGGTGGTTTATAAGCAGGAGAAAGATCATGGGCATTAGAGCAAAATAAAATAGGGTTGCAGTAGAAAATGCCAATCTGGTCCAGAGAGCAAAAGAGGATGATTTGCTCAAATCTTGCAAAGAACATTCATGGGTTTTTACATAAAAATGAACTATATGCATCTACTGTCATCTCCAAATACTTGGTAATTTTTTAAAGAATTATTTGAAGGGGTTGTAGTGCAAAGGTACCAACTGGACTAGTTATGAAACTTTGGGGTAGAGCTCTAAATCTCCAATGACAAAAATATATTTTTGCACAAAAGTGATTTAGGGACATCATATGTCATCCCCAAAATTTGGTGAAAATTTTAAATGCATTTATCAAATAGTTGCAGTGCAAAAGAGGCCCTAAAACTTATGAAAAATCATTTTAAAAGAATAAAGATTAGGAAAAACAATTATGCAAATAAACCTACTGATAAAAGAATTGTTTTTCTTGAGAGGATATACAAGTCCAATGATAATCTTGGAAAGTTTTTACTTGGGGTAAAAACTCCACAATATCAAAGAAAAGAGGGGTTCTGAAATCAAAAGAAAAACTATAAAGTAAAAATTTTAATTTCCTGGCAAAATTTTAATAACCAAAACATGGTCAAATCTTTGGGGTGTTACATGATCCGGGAGTACTTCAGGATGATCCGGATTTGTCAACTCCGGTTCTGTTTTTCGAGTGTGTGGGCTAGCCAGACGTTCGGGAGATGGCCCCGCTGATCTGGGTGATGTCCGGATGATCCGGGCAGGTCAACTCTGCTCGGGGTTTCCTCTCGGGGACGAATTTTTGGGCGGAAATGGATGATTTTAGGGTCAAAATTGAGGAGATTTCGTGAATGGAAGGTGGGGAAACTTGTAGGGAAGCTAGATCCACTCGAAACAAAGAGAATACACAGATCAAAATGAACAAAACATCATCAAACCAACAAATCACAAAAACATTTGGGGCTATTTTTGGTGGGGATTTTCAAATTTAGGACAAAAATCAAGCAAAACAAGGCTAGAAAAAGAGGGTTAGGGGCTCCAAATTCGTGATCAACCTTGCTCTGATCCAAGATGATCATGAGCAAGTTGGCTCTGATCCAAGATGATGTAGGGTAGAACCCTAGATGGCCGATCTTTCACGATTGGAGCGGATCCCACGAAGAACACGTTGGGAAACATGAGAGAATCACTTAAACCAACGCGATTCAATTACACATGTGCTAGATCCTCGAAACACAAAGAGATACACGGTCCAAATCCAACAAAGGACAATACAAGAGGTAACTAGTTCATGTCCGTGAGGAGGTCTTCCCGTGAGGGGTCTTGAATCCGCTTGGGGGATCTTCTCCGAAGAGGCCGTGGACTCCAATGGAGAAATAACCAAGTGGATGAGCAAAGCTCTATCTCTCAAATGAGCTAATCCTTTGCTAACCCAAACTAGGAGGAGGAGGGGGGTCTATATATAGTGCTAAGCCACAAAGGGGTAAGTGAGGGGCGAAGGTGTACACAGGCCTCGGCCCGAGTCACGCGCGCAGGCATGGTCCGGATGATCCAGATGGTGGCCCGGATGATCCGGGCGTTGGGGTTCTGGATGATCTGGCGGCCGTCCGGATGATCCGGCTTCGTCGAGCAGGCTTCGGGTGTCTTCGAGCACATTATCCGGATCGTCCGGGTGGGGTTCCGGATCATCCGGGCTTGGTCCGAATCGTCTGGCTGGGGATCCGGAAGATCCGGACAAGTCTAGTCTTGCTCCGTTCTTCTTCTTCCTTCTCTTCCATGCTTGGCCTTGGTCCTTGGATCCTCCATGGTCATCTCAGTTGTACCTGAGTATATGCAAGGTCCATGCATGAGGTAGTAGCCATGTCTCACATGTGGAAAGTGACAATTCAAAGAGGAGTGAGTTCACCTTGCATCCAATGGCATATATATGGTCGAGGTCTCATCGTATGCCCTCTTGGGGCTTGGGGAGTAGTCGAAGTGTACATGGGGATGATCGTAGGATGCTCCGCATCACTTCTCCTCGGCTATCAGAGCGGCGAAGCCCTTTCCCTTTCCGGTCATTGAGGAAGGAAATAGAGATGGGAAGAGGATGAAGGTTTGGTTTTTGCTATGTTCTCTGGGCGGATGGGCTTGGGGGATTTGGGTGCTATGTGCAATGGGGAAGGCGTTAAATGAACTAGATTCGTCCTCCTCTCTTTATAGACCAGTAAAAAATACCAGGGGCATGGCGTTGCACAATAATTTCGCTATTTCCCAACCATGAATAGAATTACATGCGCGCGTCAGTCGAGGGATTTTGTTGAAGATATTATGAAACTCCCTATCTTTTATTAACAAGGCGTGCCAATGGAAACGGCCGCGAGCCACGGAAAATTTGGTATAATAACCACAGATGGGACCTTTCGGTTATACATTGCATGGAAATGGTTGGGTTTTGGGTCAAAAGTTGTCAGGGCACGACCCGATCGAGCCACCTATGCCATCACTACAGAATTTCGTCGTTAAGCTATGCAGGCTTGGGTTGGGTCTTTGGATCCTATAAGATAAAATCACTTCTCGGGGAATTTTGGTTAGACCTCTTCGGATGTCCGAAGTATATAACCTCACGGACTAAAGACATTGGTTACAGTAGAGGAAGATACCGGAGAGGGGGATTCAATCAAATGTGCAAAAGACTTTGGATCCAAGGGTGTCCTTAGACGTGAAATCAAGATGAAGCATCAAGTTTGTCGAACTCGCCTACAAAGCCAAAGACCCAAGAAGAAGCCACTCCAAGGAGTTCAATGTCCTCGGCTTGAAGACCAGTTCATGGGCTACCGACGGTGTTCTAGACTAGGGGGTGCTAACCACGTCGGGCCCTCCATAGTGAGTCAGGCCGAGGACCCCTGGATCATCAACAAGTGGGCCAAGACTAGCTACCATGCCCCTTTGCATGCTCAAGATGGAATTCTCCGAATACTCAACACATACTCCAATACACATTTGAATCATCGGCATGTTTATCCTTAGATGTTACCGACCTACATGTAACCCTAGGTACCCTTGGTGTCTATATAAGTCGAGGGGTTTTAGGCCATAGGGTAGAGAATCATACATTCACATACGATCTCGAGGTAGATCATCATGTACTTTGTACTCTATCGCAATCAATACGACAGAAGCAGCTAGATCTCGACGTAGGGTTTTACATCTTCGAGAGGGCCCAAACGTGGGTAAACATTGTGTCCCTTGTTCATCCTTTTACCATCTAGCTAAGATCACCAGCTCGGGACCCCCTACCCAAGATCTGCTAGATTTAACCCCGACATCGGCGTCGGTGAACGTGCGGTGGATGATGGACATGGACGGTCCGTAACTGTCCACCTGCTACACGCGCCCCTGGATATTGGTTGGTGGAGCGTAGGACACGTAGATGGCAACATTGGAGTCCTTGACCGCTTGCATCGCTAGCGCATGTGCGTCGGCGTCTGGCTGTGTCGGCTCAGTGTTGCGAGCGGCGCCTTGAGCACACATGCCTTAGTACACTGCCCGCTGCTCCGCAATGAAGTTCGGGTTCCTCGTGGCCATGGAGACCACGGGCGTCTCGCTTGCACGTTGGCCGTAGATTTGGCCCTCTGCCAGCCGGTGCTACTCTAGGAGGAACAAGTTGTACCTCTGCACCTCCTGCGCTTGTCGGTACGCCGACATAGGAGCCGGCACCTGTGCTTGCTCCTTGTTTGGGCCGACATGCACATGCGTAGAGTCCGACATTGTGTCGTCGTCGGAGACCTAGGGTGAGTTGGGCGGCATGTCGTGCTCGATTCACCAGGCGTGCACGGGTCTGCTTGATGGCTGCAAGGGTGCCCACTTCGTGCTTTTTCTTCGACGACAGCCTCTCCCACATCGCACTAGAGCTTGCGATCATGGTGGATGAGATGCAAGGAAGGAGAATGTGGAGAGGAAGCATTGTGATGTGGAGTTTAGCCGGGTGTGGCCACCCTTAAATAGCGGATTCCAGTGACGCCAAGCATCCGGGTGCGTCAATGCACGGCGCCGGAGTAGGTTCCTCAGTCGGCGAGCCTGCTTAATGGCGGCATACAGACGGATGGGCATTGAACGGGTGTGGTAGATATCCGTCCCGTCACACACAGTAAACATTGAACTGGCACGGACAATGGGGACATGGCGCGAGCGACGCTCTCGGTTGGCGCGCCGCTTCAATGTTGTCGGTAGTGAAAGGCCGCGTCCACTCTGGGCCGACGTCATTGCAGAGCGGCCGCTCTACAACGGCATGAATGCGGACATCTAGCTCCAGGCAGGAATGAACACGGGTGAGGGGGGAGGGTTTTGGATGGGCGAAGGTAGTCAGGAGCGGGCGTGGCAGCAGTCCGGACACTCGCCAAACCCCCCACTCCATCTCCTATTTATGGGGAAAATTGTGTTCCGACCGGCTTATGGACCGATACATGACCATGTTGAATGACAGAACACGTCCCGACCACATGGTCCGAACGTTTATGGGCAGTTTGAGAGTCGGCGTTTAAGATGCCTATTGGCACCATCACCATGGGCTTGTAACACCTCATTGTGGTAGCGACTACCACGACCAATTCTTTCACATTAGCAAGGCAATTGTTAATTTTTTTGGCAGGAAAACTTTCGATCTGTTCATTCTTCAATCATGGAGTACAACAAACATCAGCAATAATAAAAATTACATCCAGATTCGTAGACCACCTAGCGACGACTACTAGCAATGAAGCAAGCGAAGGCGCACTGCCATCATCGCCCCTCCCTCGTTGGAGCCGAGCAAAACTTGTTGTAATAGACACGGGAAGTCGTCGTGCTAAGGTTACGTAGAACCAACGCACCAGAACAGCAACCACTGCGACCAGAACAACAACCGCCATCAATCAAGAGTATCGTATATCGGAAGAATCCATCCTCTAAAGACACATGAACGAAGATGAACGACAATCAGATCTGAATAAATCCAACAAAGATGGATCCACCAGAGACACACAACCCACATGCCCACTAATGTTGCTAGACGCACCACTGGAACGGAGGCTAGAAGAAAGAATCTTATTTCATCTTTGGAGAGCAACTGTCGTATCGCCTCTTTGAGCAAGACACAAATCCCAATAAAACATGAAGAAACATCTTAAAACTGAGCCCTCCCACCGTCAATGCTCACTATCCACCGCGGCCCATGGCCCTAAGGCCACTAGAGACGGTGCCGCCAGCGGGAGGCAGAGGAACCCTAATTGTTTTTAGAGGAGTGTTCAACCCACACCCGATATACTTCAACAATTGTTGGAAAAATTACGTTTATTTTTCTTAAAAATATTACATTTATTTTGAGAGCAAAAATGTTCGCCTGGTCGCTTCTCGTATAGTAGAACAATGCTTTTTTGCATGGTAATACATGTCTCATTTTGATCATAAGGATTATAATACAAGTCGTGTGCACACCAATCTGATAAAAACTGAACAACTAGCAGAACGCTAGCTTTTGCACAAAGAAACTTCAGCCAAGAAGTAAAATTACAAACAAGACCGAAGAAACGTCTGAGCTTGATTCACCTGTCTTTGGCACCACCAAGACACGCACCAAAGGAAAAAATGACGGATCACCTCCACAACCGAGCCCGACGCGTATCCATCGTTGATATGCAAATTTACGGGTCTCCAAGGTGTCTCGTCAAAGGTGAAATCATTACCATTGAATAATCAGACCGGGCAACACCCCAGACACGCCATCGAACTCCAGATCTGGCATCCCCACATGACAAAGACGTCGGAGGAGCAAACCATATGTATCATCCGATGCACAACACAGTCTGCATCCGTTGCTGGACTACCTCCCAAGCTCCACGTCGGCGCTGGAGCAGACGTCGTCGCAACGGCGGAGCACGAGGACACGCGTCCACCACGAGGATGCCGCCGCCACCACACTGAATTCCAGATCCATCCCAACCATAGGACCGATCGCCTCGTCGGAGTAGCATCTAAAGAAACTTTATTCAGCGCCTTCATGGTTGTCGCTGAAGCCAAGATGGTGAACAACCTAAAAAAACTAAGCTACTTTGGCTTAAGACTATCCACCCACGTGAATCCGGCGACCCCCCTTACCACCGAGGTCGCCGGCAGAGGAGAGCCGCCGGAGGACGGCGCACTATGGTATAACTATATATGCGATATTTAGACGATATAACGCTGTATACTTTATATATACAATTTATTGTTTGTTATTGTTGTATTACGTAGCCTAGCCACCTTCCATGAGAGTGTCGCTCTCTCCCCTTAAAAAACAAGGTTTTGTTCCCACAGTCCACGTGGACCGTGGCAGAACGACTATCTCTTTTCGTTTATAATTATCCTGCTGCGTATCCCACTGGATCGACATTTACAGTTTGTGTGTGTTTTCTTTACATAATTGGCACATGAAAACAACCACATTTGGCACGAGCAAGAGAATTCGTTTCGGTAAACATCTCTCTCCGTCGAAAAGAAGGAGAAGAAGAAGAGAGCAGGTAGCCAATTTGGCCGTCACGTACGCTTCGCTTTTGCATGCTTTCGTGTGGAAACCGGTACGAGCCCAGGAAAAAGAGAAGAAAAACCATGACATGGGCTCGGCCGTCTTGTCTGGTTGCACGCGATCGCCGAGGTTCGCGTGCGCGTGTAATCTTGGGCGCCCGCACGTGTAGTCGTGTAACGGCGTGGTATAAAAAACGGGACGGAAGTGACCGAAGCCACCTGATCTTCTGCGCGTCGCCTCGGCTTTGCTGGCAAAGAAGCTCGCGCGCGCTGCTCCACCACCGCAATCGGTGCAGCATCTATCTTTGGCTCATGAGTGGCCGCCGGAGGTCTACGGATCCAATTTTTACTCTCTTGTTCGACCACGACGGAGTCGAGGCCCCTTCGCCGGTCGACGGCGATTCTCTCGGCCTTGGTAGAGTAGAGAGCAGAGACATGCCGGCGTAGTGCGTGTCCGTGTTCGATTTTCGCATCAGATTTCCCGTCACGGGTCGTTTCCAGCTCGATTTCGCATCACCTCAGACTCGGACGGAGTTCAGATAAGCTTTAGCCGACTGGGGGAGGGCAGAAGGTAGAAGAGAGGAGCGTCCGGTGTCCCGTGTCCGTGTGGCCAACGCGGGAAGCACGACGGATTGTGGGCCCCTAGGAATAGTATAAAAACAGCCTTTTTTTTTCATTCACTCTCTCTTCTCCGCAGTCAGTGGACCACCGGGAAAGGCGAGGCACAGCCCAAAGCGATTCTACAGGGAGGGGGAAAGCGGCTTGGTGTCTCTGCGTACGTGTTCGTCACTCCTTTCTGTGTACCCCACCGAGAAAAAAGGTGAAGATTTTGTTTTCTCGAGTTCCAAGCTCACACTCCACGTCTTAGGTCAACTCCACCGCGCGATCCCAAACGGACGTCCGTTTTATTCGGATTCATGCATTTGGGTAGAGGCGATCAGAATTAAATGTCCGGGTGTGTCGCAGGATGCGGTGGCGCATGCGCCAAAGACGTGGCCGTATCCGTTTGCCCCATCCTGTCCGCGTCTATTTTAAAAAAAGAACAACTTTCAGATGTCAAGCCCTAGTTCATCGTGCCGGTGACCCGATTCATCCTGCCGCAACAGAGCCAATGAGCCAACGGCCTATACGCTCATCGCCGGCATCGGCCGGTGGCACAACCTGACCCGACCTCCAAAATGAATAGTTGTCCTCGCGCAACACGGCCGCCATCAAAATGAATGTTTTTCGCCGGCACACCGCCAACGGCCAGTTGTGGCGGCACCCATGCCGACCTTCAAAAGAACGGCCACGCGGCCGATCGGACGACCTAGTTCAGGGCCTTGGCGTCGAGCATCTCCTACGGCTGGCCTCGAACCAGGCCCTCGTCTTCTCGCACATCTTCGCCAAGTCCACGCTCATGAACGCAAGCGCCACCTCCTTCGCTTTGGTGGTGGCATTGGTGGCCTCGATGTCGAGCTGCCTCACTGCCTTGACGTTGTCGGCCTCGATGTCGAGGTGCCTTTGCCGGGCCGCCTCCTCCATGTCGATCTTCCTCCTCTTGGCCGCCTCCTCCATCTCAAAGTTCTTTCTTTGAAGGTCTAGGTATTGCTTCATTTGCTCGTCCTTACTTTGCCGCTTCTTCTCGTCCCTCACATCCTTTTGAGAAATCATGCTATGCAAAGTGTCATGAATGCCATGGATGAGGCATCACGTATGTCGTCAACCTTGGAGTTGGTCTTGCCCCTCGGCCTCTTCAACGCCTCGCCATCTCCACCTCCGGCGAACTTGGTCGTCTTCAGTCCTCTCTTCCTTTGTAGTTCACGGTATTGGTCCTTGAACTTAGGGCAATTGTTGATGATCGTCCAACAATGTGTAAGAGTGAATGGCTTGTCATTGTGCCGGGCCTTGAATGCATCCAAAGATTGAAATGCCTGCACGACACGATCAATAACAAGTGAACATGCAAACATATACACGGCCGAAGTCTCATGGCCGTAGCAAAGAAAGGGCTAGGAAAAGGAAATCATACCATGTCCCCAAAGCCGAGACCACTCACGGGCCGTGCTTAAACGCTCTCAAATGCGGCGCAATAATTGTTGCACTCTTGTTGGATGAACAACCACCTCTTTTGAATCGAGCCGATGCCACGGTTGCTTGTAATTTGGTAGGGCTCAAACATCTTCCTTTCATGGAATGTTTTGTGGACTCTCGTCCAAAAAACAAAGCCCTTTTGTTCTTGGCGCCGGTCCTCGGATCTTGGCTAATCTCCATCCAAGCTTGGCAAATCAACTTGTCCTCATCTTGTGTATATGAACCCGTGCGAATACTCTTCCTCTTCTTTTGTGCTTCCGCTCTTTGGGTGAGCTCGTCGATGAACAATGGCTCGCCACTAATATCAACGTCATTGCCTTCTTCTTCATCACCATCACCTTTGACATAGATGTCATCGTCTTCATGCCAAGAGTCACCATGGTCGTATTCAGCACGGTCGTCGGCCTCTTCATCGGGGACGTACTGGGCGCGGCCATCCTGACTTTGGGTCTCCTCGGGGTCCTAGGCACGGGACCACCCTCGAAGATCACGTCCTCCATGTACTGGTTGTAGAAGGGGTCGTCCACCGTTGGCGTTGGTGTTGGCATTTCGTCAAACAAGACGCGGGGGCCCCCATGGTGCCCTGCTTGGTTTCTTTGCATCTCGATGGACGGCCGGATACCGCTGCTTGACCCAGGCGTGACGTTGAGGTCGATGACGGCCGCAGGGCGCGGTGTGGATGGCGCGAACAAGCCCACGTCTGGCGACCCCGAGAAAAGGGTCTGGCCGTCGTGCCTTGGCGGAGGAAAGCCGGGCGACATGGGCGCGGTCCGCGACGTCGGCGACTGGCAGTGCGGAGGCCGGGCGACCGACAAGCCTGTGCTCGCCAGGCCGACGGCCGCTGCAGGAAACCCGGCCGGACGGCCCATGCCAAGCATGAGGAGGGCGTGCGCTTTGTGGATGAGGTCCTCCTTCTCGTCGACCGCGGCCTTGCGCCGTGTGGCCTCCATCGCATCTCGCTGGGCGGCGAACTTGGCCGCGACGGCATTGACCTTGACGACCGCTCTCCGTTCCCCCCTCTTCGCCGATTCCGCGTCAAACTTGGCGATCTCCTCCGGCGTGCACTCCGACCGCGGCTTCCTTGCCGCCTTCTTCTTCACCTTTGTGGGCGAGTCGACGGCCAGGCCGCCGGAATTCGGCGGGGCGTCGGCCATGGGCGAGAGAGGCGGCGGGGAGGGACGTGGGAGGTTTGGGAAATGGCGCCAAATGGGTCGTGGGGGGTTGGTTTCTCCCACCGACAGGCGGGCCAGGGGAGGACAAGCGCGCGCATCCCGCCCGTCCGCGCGCTGTCCGTTTCACCCCAAAACCGGCGCAAACTTGGGCGGGGGATGGGTCGAAAGCGGACACAAAGCGGACAAAAGTCTGTTTGCGCCCGCGCGCTGGACCGTCTGTTTTGTCCGTTTTACCCCAAACGGTCGGAGGCGGATATGATAGGGTCGCGCGGTGGAGTTGGCCTTAGCCGTTTGATATTTTCTTCGTCTTTGCCGTAAAAGCACTTGGTGCATCCGAAAGATCTTCGACTTTGCTTCTGCTCCAACGCGGACCCGGAAACAAACACAATATCTGTCTCATTTAACGCGTCAGGGTCCACTAGCAGGGATATAGGATTGGTCATGCAATCGTGTACCTCAACTGTCCGGACACATTTTAAATGAAATTTGAAGAAACGAACGATTTTCATGAAAAACAGACGATATTCAGTTAAACCGGACCACATTCATGATATTTTTGACATATTTCATAAAACAAAAGCATCTGCAGTTAGCCTACTCTAAATCTTCGTAGGCGTCTCTCTCAGAAAAAATATCTTCGTCTGTGCTACAAGTCGTCGTCGTTTCCCATGTCCGGCATCTTCTCCGGTGAGGAAACGTAAGACATGCGACACGAACGTGCTCACATGGGACAAAGACGCCTCCGTCTCCAATGTACTACTCTTCTCATCGGAGTCCGCAGCCTGAACGTTGCCGATCGAGGTGTGGTCCATGATAGATATGGACGGGACGGCCACATGGTCGTTGAGACCCAACGCGTGCTCGCCAACAAGCTCGTCCATGATCGCAATGTTGGGGAACGTTGGATGCAATTTCGAAAAAATTCCTACGATCACGCAAGATCTATCTAATAGATGCATATCAACGAGAGGGGAGAGTGTGTCCACGTACCCTCGTAGACCGAAAGCGGAAGCGTTATGTTAACGTGGTTGATGTAGTCGAACGTCTTCACGTCCAATCGATCCAAGTACCGAACATATGGTACCTCCGTGTTCAGCACATGTTCAGATCGATAACGTCCCTCGAACTCTTGATCCAGCAGAGGGTCGAGGGAGAGTTCCGTCAGCACGACGGCTTGGTGATAGTGATGTGATCCGCGTAGGGCTTCGCCTAAGAACTACGACGCTATGACCGGAGGAGTAAACTATGGAGGGGGGCACCGCACACGGCTAAGAGAACAATTGACTTGCTATGGGGTGCCCCTGCCCCCGTATATAAAGGAGGAGAGGGAGGAGGCTGGCCAAGGGGCGCGCCGTAGGGGGGGAACCGACTAGGAATCCTAGTCCTATTCGCCCCCCTCCTTCCAACGGAGGGAGAAAGGGGGAAGGAGAGGAGAGGAAGAGGGAAAAGGGGGGCTGCGCCCCCTCCCCTTCCTATTCGAACTCCCCTTGAGGGGGTGCCTCCCCCTTGTGGGTTGCCCCCTCTTCTCTCCCATGGCCCATGAGGCCCATGTTTTCCCCCGGGGGTTCTGGTAACCCCTCGGTACTCCGGAAAAATACCCGAATCACCCCGAACCATTTCGATGTCCGAATACAACCTTTGAATATATGAATCTTTACCTCTCGACCAGAGACTCCTCGTCATGTCCGTGATCTCATCTAGGTCTCCGAACAAACTTCGGTCACCAAAACACATAACTCATAACATAAATCGTCATCAAACGTTAAGCGTGCAGACCGTACGTGTTCGAGAACTATGTAGACTTGACTGAGACACATCTCCGGTCAATAACCAATAGCGGAACCTGGATGCTCATATTGGTTCCTACATATTCTACGAAGATCTTTATCGGTCAAACCGCATAACAGCATACGTCATTCCCTTTGTCATCGTTATGTTACTTGCCCGAGATTCGACCATCGGTATCATCATACCTAGTTCAATCTCGTTACCGGCAAGTCTCTTTACTCGTTCCGTAATGCATCATCCGGCAACTAACTCATTAGTCACATTGCTTGCAAGGCTTTTAGTGATGTGAATTACCGAGAGGGCCCAAAGATGCCTCTCCGATACACAGAGTGACAAATCCTAATCTTGATATATGCCAACCCAACAAACACCTTCGGAGACACCTGTAGAGCATCTTTATAATCACCCAGTTACGTTGTGACGTTTGACAGCACACAAGGTGTTCCTCCGGTATTCGGGAGTTGCATAATCTCATAGTCATAGGAATATGTATAAGTCATGAAGAAAGCAATAGCAATAAAACTAAACGGTCATCATGCTAAGCTAACGGATGGGTCTTGTCCATCACATCATTCTCTAATGATGTGATCCCGTTCATTAAATGACAACACATGTCCATGGTCAGGAAACATAACCATCTTTGATCAACGAGCTAGTCAAGTAGAGGCATACTAGGGACACTTTGTTTTGTCTATGTATTCACACATGTAGTAAGTTTCCGGTTAATACAATTCTAGCATGAATAATAAACATTTATCATGATATAAGGAAATATAAATAACAACTTTATTATTGCCTCTAGGCCATATTTCCTTCAGTCTCCCACTTGCACTAGAGTCAATAATCTAGATTACATAGTAATGATTCTAACACCCATGGAGTCTTGGTGCTAATCATATTTTGCTCGTGGAAGAGGCTTAGTCAACGGGTCTGCAACATTCAGATCCGTATGTATTTTGCAAATATCTATGTCTCCTTCCGACACTTGATGACGGATGGAATTGAAGCGTCTCTTGATGTGCTTGGTCTTCATATGAAATCTGGATTCCTTTGCCAAGGCAATTGCACTAGTATTGTCACAAAAGATTTTCATTCGACCCGATGCACTACGTATTGAAGGAAATATGCCCTAGTGGCAATAATAAAGTTATTATTTATTTACTTATATCATGATAAATGTTTATTATTCATGCTAGAATTGTATTAACCGGAAACATAATACTTGTGTGAATACATAGACAAACAGAGTGTCACTAGTATCACTACAAAAAAAATACACTTCCGTGATGATACGTGTTTGTCATAGTAGGTCGCGTTTTTTGTCATGCATGGACATCCATGACAAATTTATGACAGAATCAAGATAGTCATACCTGTGCTGTCGTAGAAGTGTTCCATGACATTACGAAAATTATCATCACGGAAGTGTCCACTTCCATGACGATAAATCGCGCGTCACAGAAGTGCTTTCGTCAAGGGTGTCCGACTCGTGGCATCCACCGTAACGGAACGCCGTTAAGCTATCGGGTCGGGTTTTGTATCCGATAACCCGTTAACAGCTCCAACCAATGGGGATTTTCCATGTCTAAAATCATCATTGGCTGGAGGAAACACGTGTCGGCTCATCGTTGGGACAGATGTCATCCACTCATTGGACAGAAGGCGTCTATGCTAAGTCGACACGTGGCACGGCCCATCAATTTTAAATGGGCCGGCCCAACTAAAGGCCCACAAGATTTTGCGGACCATAATGGGCCGGCCCAGCTAAAGGCCCAGGAGATTTTGCGGACCATAATGGGCTGGCCCAGCTAAAGGCCCACAAGAATTAACGGTCCCGAATAGGCGGCCGGTAAAGGCCCACAAGATTTTTGTGTGCCATAATGGGCGGCCTAGGTAAAGGCCCACAAAATTCTTATGGATCATAATGGGCGGCCCAGCTAAAGGCCCACGAGATTGCCGACATTAATGGGCCGGCCCAAATTGTAGGGCCCACAAGATTTTGAGGACCCTAGTAGGCGGCCCATCGACTGCTGCCATGTTTTGGGCCAAATGTCGCCCATATTTGATCCGGTCCATTAATGGCCTACCATGTTCCGGCCTAATAATGGCCCATATAAGATCCGACTGTTAAAAGCCTCCCACTTTGTGGCCAAATTACGCCCAGATCGGTCCGCCCTTTAAGAGGCTTTGGGCAAAATTATGGCCCATATCGGTTTGACCCAAATTAACTAGGCGCTATGCTTTTGGGCCCACTTGCTAAAGGCCCATTTAGTAATTCGACTGATATTAGTTTCGACTGTTAAGGGCCCGCTTAACATTTCGCCCTATATTAATTTTGGCCCGTTAAAAGCCCGTCATATAGTTGGGCCTAACTTCACCGGTTTACATCCGCCCGCTCAGCCGGATATCTAATTGGGCCAAACAAGGACCGAGACAACTTTGGTCGTTAAAAGCCCGTGAATTGATTCGCACAATCATGGGTTGGGTCCATTTCTCTGCTTGCCGCCCGTGAGCTATTGCACGTTTCGTGCCCACCTACTTCTCGACCTCCTAAAGCCCATTGAGTTTTCTTGCGAAAAGAGGGTCGGGGTTACTTGGCCTATTAAAGGCCCGAATCTACTAGTGGGCGGTTTGACGGAGCCCATGATGCGGATCATACATCGTGATTGCATGACGGCACGATTATGTACCGTAATTTTATGGTTTGGCGGTTTATCGCGAAGACATGATATATATACTGATAAAATAACCGCAGCATCGTGAATAAGAAAAACCTAGACTATACAATAAAGAAATTATGGCATATTACATCCTTTGGGCATCAAAGTTCGCCACTATGATAATAAAGCACAAGCGGACATCAGATTACATACACTTTGGGCATCAAAGATCGCCACCAAAGCAAATAAACACGCCGACAAAATAATATACAAAACCGACAAAGACTTCAATAGAGTTCAAGAAAGGTTAGCCTATTTGGGAGCTGCAAGACAAGCGGTGAGCAAGATGATGAGACTGGCTTGTTCAACACTTATATCTTCCTCACTCGAAAGATAAACAAGCAGACGGATGACGGGTTTTGCACATAAAAGTATCAAGGTCTTGACAATTCATCACATTTCTTCTTGTGAATAAAGTGACACAGTTTAAAATTGCATTAACACAATATGGTATTGTTCAGGTCAAGACATGGCAGGAAATGACATTGTGAAGGAGTTGGTAGCTTCACAACACCACCGGATTCTGAGATCAAGAACTCATAATTATCAATGGTTAGTGTGCTATCAATTTATCCCATTTCAGATTGGCAAATAAAGAGACGGTTTAAATAATAGTAGAATGATATGTCATTGTTCATAGTTAAGACATTGCAGAATATGACATTGTGCTGTAGTGGGTAGGTTCACCACACCACTGGATTACGGATGAAGAATGTATATACATGCAGTGCAAAAGAAGATCACTTGCTCTGTATAGTTTAATTTACATGGTATGAAGAAGGAACTTGGTTGTACAACTGAAAACTTAAATTGAGAAGGACAAACTTTTGTTTATGTTCATAATAAACTTTAAACATGCAATTTGATGCAAACTCCAAAAATAAACAGTTGTTGCAGTCATGCCTAACCAAATATACACAAAAAAGTTTGAAGGCTTGAGAAGGATAAACTTACATTACTGGTGAAGACAGGCTCTATAAAGCCCTTGTCCATGCTGATGGGGGGGGGGACAATTCAAGAAGTTTAGCACATAATCTTCTTCATAAGCATTGCCTGTATTCTACATTTTGTTAAGAGTAAATATAGATGTGATAATATACGAAAAAAATGGAGAATATTTAAGATAAGATGCTATAAATGTATGTGCAGCGATACAGGCAAAAGGCACAGCCGAGAGCAATGCACAGCTAAACTTCTTCAGTACCAACCTTATGGTAAGAGTAAATATAGATCTGATGTGTAGAAAATTGAGGGTAAAGGAAAATAAGCTGCAGAGTGATGGTACATGAACAACTACCTGTCAATATAAGTACACTAATGTAACCATTCATACAGATAGATAATTTGGAGCGAACAATTGATAAGAAGCTATCATGCATACTGCTGTCACATAATGAACCAGGTATGGATGCAAGTACAGTGATACAGGACAACAGGTACTAACAAGAGCAAAGCAGTGGGCAACATATTTGCGATATCCTGTCTTTCTATTCAAATCGGAATTCTTCTTCGAGCAGATTTCCTGCAAAAAAGATCCGTAAGGCACATGCGGAAAAGTAGAAGTTCAAATTGTCATGTGATTTCATAGACAAGACCTCATCACAGGGAACAAGACCAGTGCATAACAAGGTTTTTCCATTCAATGTCTTCTAAATTTAGCACAGGAGACTTCACCGGAAATTCGTTTATAGACTTGCCATCAAAGTGTGATTTCCTCAGGTAACACCGATACTGCTGCAATGCTTCCTTGAAAAGCACAAGCAAGCTTTGCTCTTCATGACTATCCAGATTGACCCTCGCCTAGTTACAACAATGTAATGTAAAACATTGATGTGTTCGATCAGCAGAAAATAGGAAAATAATAACCATGAATAATAACACTTACACGTAAGTTGGACAGGAAGATGTGAAAATGGTGTTTGTCTTCACTATAATCTTCCCATGATGGGAATATATGCACGTAGTCCCTAACAACATTGAAAGCATTATCTTTTAAACTGGGAATTAATGGAATGGGGTTCCAATCTGCAGGAATTGGCCGTCTCTGCAGTTGGGATAGGTCTTCGGCCGGTGGACTTGCTGTACTTTTTGCTGGAGTCGGATTTTTCTATGGTACGGCTGGTGCTATGGCAAATGAAATCGGTATACCTTTTGCTGGAGTGCAGGTCCTGTGTGGGGGGGCTAGTGGTGTGGCCAGTGGAGTCTGGGTACAGTCTGCTGAGTCGGTCCTATGTTTTGTGTCCTTTGGTTGTACAACCAATATAAGTGGGGCGCTGTCTGATTTCTCCGGCACCACCACGTTTTTCAAGGAGTTTGATGGTGCTCCTTCAGGTTCGGCAATCACCCTCTTCCTTTTTGATGTCTGATGCACAAGAACAACATTTGAGTGGAAAAACATGGTATGATGAAAGATGGAATTTGTATTGATAATGGATGGGCATGGCATCTCGAGTTATATGATGAGTAAACTAAGAAGATGGCGGTGCAACAAAGTAGAAGAAATGCAATACAACATATGCAAGATACGCGCAATCAATAAAACCTTGCCAAATTAGAACAGGCACCTTGATGGGTGAACAGGATAGGCCATCTACCTTTGACTCCTCGAGGTTAGAATAGTCATTAGGATGATATTCTGAACAAGAATCAATAGGTGGGGAGCGTACGAGTTTCATTGCTTCCAGAATGGCACTCAATGCCTTTGTGCCAATTTTGTAAGTCATTGCAGTGTTCCACAATATTCTTACGATGCGCCGGATTCGATATTCACTGTAATTGCGTATAATACACGAGAACCATGAAAACATAAATAGTTGTGAGATTATCTTTGTAATGTCAGATGATATTCTAATATAGGGGCGCCTGTAAACACTTATGTGCTATCACTGGATTCTGATGAGAGATCTCATGTGTGCTGTAATATGGTGCGTGCATTTATATAATCTGGCACAAGTACACAAAAAATAGACTCCAGAAGTAAGGATAGCTGGCAGATGATAGGTTCATAATATACTGTATAGAGAGTTTATTGCCAAACCATGATAACAAGAGCACACAGCAACTAGGCACATCATAGTGTACATAACAGGGGTACAACATAACCACGATATATAAATCGGGAAAGTGGAACTGGCTTGAAAATACGGTGTTGTATTGCCGCTAGTAATTGAAAGCCTATCGATCACGTACAGGCCAGCTCTATCAAACATGGTAAAGAAGAGCAAGCAGATTTTGGATAATAAAATGTTGGTTGCACAGTGCCCACACATGATGAACCAGAACGCATTAAGAATGCAACTCCCAGCTGTCTCTCAACCATTTTAGGCGGTTGGATGAACATCCTACGTCTCCTAACCCTTCTTCTTCCTCGTCTCTGATTCTTCCCATACAGAACACCGCATGGGCCGCCGGCCGGACCACCGGCCCCCACCGCTTGCGTTCCTCCGCCACCCCCACCCCCCACCCGCTCCCCAACCCCCACTCGCGTCGAGTTTTCTTCGTTTGGCGAGGCCCCACAACCACCCGAGCCCCTTCGATCGCACCGGCGAACTCCGGCGAGGTCTAAAAAATCGGCTGACCCAATTTTGAAATTTAGTCTACTGTGATTTAACTAGTGTGGAATATAAAAGAGGAAAACCATAAGCATTGGGAGTATAGTGTTGAGCGTGCCATGGCGGATCTGAAGGTGCAAACCGGACAAAGGCAACTTCGCAACCAAGACAAGAAATCAGAGTAAAGCAGTGGAGATCTATTTTCTTGCTGCGATAAATAAGTTGAGCAGATACGAAAGAGTACCGCCTCTGGTGCGACGCCGTGTACGCATCTGCTGAGAATTTGATGGTGCTGCAGTAGTGATGGCTCTCGGCGGCGTGGTAGCAGATCTAGGAGGGTAGACGGTGGCGGCAGGGCGCGGTGGACGAGACGGTCGTAGGAGCGGCGCCGACAAGGTGGACGACGCGGGGATGAAGCGAGAAGACGGGATGCAAGGATCCCAGTCCGAAGGCGTGGATGAGAGAGGTCGATCTCTTGTAATGGACGGCGGCGTCGGGGTATCAGCTCTGGCATGGTGGAGGAGGACGGCGGTGGACGGGGTGGCGGACAGCGGCGGACGGAGGAGGGTGGGGTGGAGAGGGTGTTTTGGCGCCCACGGAGTACGAATGTGGAAAATGGAGGTAGAGAGGAATGGGGAACCATGTATTCAGGGCGCGCTTGTCTCAAATGCGAGGAAATTTACAAACTTAGCCCCCGTTTCAAATTTCTACTACATCACAGCAACATTAGTCGGTTGGGGATAAGACGATAATCTCGCATACACCGAATATTTGCCGACGAGAGTTTGTTTTTGGCGCCCACCGTATATGAATATGAATCGGGGAGGGAGTCGATTTTCGGCCGAGGACACACTGTGTTTTGGCGCCCACCGTGTATGAATCCGGGTGACATGCGGTTACGTCACGTTTGGGTGAAATTACAAACCTACCCCTATCGAAACCTATAGAAATCCAGCAGATAGGCTTTGCGTGGCAGGGATAGGCAGTAGTGATTTCCATCTCGCAGATTTTGGTTTCGGGCCGTTACTGTGACTTTTCCCGCTTCGTTCAAATTTTGCAGAGTGCATGTTTACCGTGCCATCTCAATTCGAATCCCGTTTGTATTCTATTTTTTTCGGGCGGGATCCATTTTCAATTGGAATTACATCTATATACATCATTTTTATATATATACTTTCGAAAGCACAACACCATTTATACATAAATATGGTTTACAAATGGCATGATCTCAGATTCATAAGATTGTATCCATCAATTTGGATTTTCAAATATTTGAAACCACTTTATGTTGAAATCCAATGTATGCATTCCTCGCTAACTGTCTCCAATTAATGTGTGTTTCATGCGGGGTTTTTTTAACATCTCAAACATGTATAATGTGTTTCACACACGCAACATAGTGTAATCCCGTTTAGACATTAATTGCATATAAACCATGCATTGTTTGTAATTGAAGAATCTATGGATCACCAATATTGATAAACTATATAACATTACACGTGTGCCCAAATTCAAATGAATATGCATGTTTGATACACCAATTTGCGTTATGATATTATCGTTGTTGTGATCTCCAGTTTAAATATTTGAATCCCCTTTAATCCAGATATTCATCTCATATAGCTATCACTCATGCTTATATAGGACTATCTCTCTGGACCTATACGCGTTCATAGTCTCTCAGGTATCTCTCGTGCTACCTGTATGTCGACAATGATCTTTTATCTTCATAACACACTGACGGTACTCTCTCCCTCGACCTTCATCACTCTGTCTCTCTCTAAGTATATCTCGCTCCCTGCTATGTGTCTCTAACTATGGTTCTCCATGTGGAATCTCTTTCTCTCACACAAACACAAAACTTTGTCTCCTGTGGTCTCATTTCTCTCTACTATTCCCATGTGTGCCACTCGCACACCCCTCATCTGTAGATGTCTTTCGCTCCTTAGATATGAGAACCTACGACTCTTCCTCTTCAATATCTCTTTCTCACACACAAACACAAACTCTGTCTCCTGTGGTCTCATATTACTCCATTGTTCTCTTGTATGTCGCTCACACACACCTCTCTCTCCCTAGAGATATCTTGTGTTCCTCATATGTCTCTCTAGCTATCACTCTCGTTGTGAAATATCTTTCTCTCTCATGAGACACAAAACTCCGTCTCTCTGGATCTCATTTCTCTTGATATCTGTTTGTATGTGACTCACATGCACCCTCTCTCTATCTCTCTCACACCCACACACATAACCCAGCCTTCTGATCCACTCGACTCCTATCTCTAACGCACACTAGCTAGCATCTTTATCTTTCTATTTATCTGTTTCTCCATCAACCTTCTTTCTCGCCCTCACTCTTGATTCCTATCACGCACACTACATATGTTTCTCTCTACATGCAGTCAAGTGCCCTCTCACACACATATATAACTTCACCCTTTGAACCACCCGAATGTCATCTCCAACACCCAAACTAGCGGATGTCCCTCTAGCTAGCATCTCCATCTCTGTATCTATCTGTAGTTTCTCCGTCAACATTTCTTTCTTGCACGGTGTCTTGCTTCCTATCACCCACACTATATATGTCTCTCCATACATATGCATTTATAGGTTGATCTCTTTTGCACAATCGTTGCACCTCACCCCTCTCGCCGCCATAGATGCATGCTCCAGCCCACGCCACTATCTCTTAAAGACAAAAACACATGCTCAATTGTCGGGCCTTCTTCCCTGCATTCTCACATGCATGCATATTGTCATACCGATCCGTCTCTCCCATGTCGTTGATCTTATGAATTATGTCTTCTTTCTTTTATCTCGATCATGCGCGTGCGCACACACACAGATCCCACGTATACATGTATACCTCTCACACATGCACGTTCAAGGTCTCTATGTCTCCATACATAGTTAATTACCCTCAATCTAACGCCACATCGAATCGTTCTCCTCTTTTGTGCACATAACTTCCGCCTGGATGGGTAAAACACACACTCACACTTAGCAATCTCCTTCTAGCTACCCCCCCCCCCGCGCCTCTCACTCTTCCCCTATATCCCCGAAACCAATAAGACCATCCCTTTGTTTAATTCCCGCCTATATATGCACCATCGACATATAGTAGTCTTCCTCGGTGTCTCTCGAACAAACACATTCTCTTGATGTCGACTCCTCTCACGCGCACGCACCTTCTCTTCCCTCTCTACGGGCATTTTCTCTCTCGCACCCCATCGTTGGTTGCCTCTGCCATACACATATCCTCTCTATGTTGAAGCCATGCACACTTAAATTACATCCGCCACAGAGGATCCCGCGACACACACACACACACACACACACACACACACGCACCCCCCCCCCACGCACACACTAAGACTCCATCTCTCTCTCTCACACACACGCACGCACCCCCACACTTAGATTCCATCTCTCTCTCTCTCTCTCACACACACACACAAATTAAGACTCCATCTCTCTCTCCTCTCTCTCTCTCTCTCTCTCGCACACACACACACACACACACACACACACCCCACACACACACTAAGACTCCATCTCACACACACATGCTCTAGGAGGAGCATTTGTTCCTACCACCCTTCATCCACCCTTACCCGTATGATAAACAACCACCTTTATTTACTTGCATAACATGGATAAATTCCACTTTACTTTAGTAGTCAGCAAACTTATCATCTGTACCCTTATAAAAAATGATTTGACGATGATGGTGTGCCTGCCATCTTGTATCTGAGACCGTATGATCTATATCTCGGCGGATAGAAAGCAAACTATGATAATTTTACAAAAGATACCGCACCTCTCTCCACATCATTATCTCCTCAACCTCATTGCTCAGCAATTAAAAAGGAATAAGTCTACTGGAACAATCTAGCATGCATGGTGGTGCACTTGCCGGCGCCAAATCCATCCCCATGCCTCCGCCCATTCCGACCACCTGTCACCACCACGCTCCACTCCTCCTCGCCTTATCTCTCATCTTTCATTTTTTCGATGACATTCTCGAGATACCAGTTTTCCTATAAAATTCTCGAGATATCATTAGTTTTTACACATGGGATTACTCCTGCATGGGTTAATCACAACATGTGTTTTGTAAAAAAATGCATATTGATGTTCCATGCAATGCACGAGAATCTTGCTTGTAATTATATAACACAAATCACGAGCAGGAAGTGACATTTTTTTGACACAACCACGTTAACATGGCCACGTAAATCACTAGCTAAAGTAAATACCATTATACTTATATCCCAATGCAAAAGGTTGAGTACATGTCCGAAGAGTAGAGTCGCACACACGCACTCTGTCTCTCAGAATCTCTCTCTCACACACACACCAGTTACGTGATGCCCACTTAAGCGGAATCTGAGTATGTTACAATTTGTGCACCCAGCAGTACACGTGATGCTGCGCATTTATTTAAGCCGGAAGGCGAACCCAAACAGTAGTTGCATTCATTCCTCCTCCGCCTCTTCTCTGGTCGCCGTCGCTCGATAGGCATGGGCCAAGAAGGTAACAACATCGCCATACTCGCCTTGAGCGGGCGCTTTAATATGGAAATTTTAGTGGTCATGCATGCATCTTTTGTGCTAGCACTCCTATATAAGGGTTGACCGGTCGCTTCCCACGGATGTGCTGTGAAGCGGTGGAAGAGGAAGGAGAAGGGAAGCGGGCTGTGGAGTAACGTTTTTACCACAATTTCTTAGGAAGCGAGTGCAATAATTAAGTAGTTTTGCAAACTACGATTACTACACAAACGGTTCAAAACCTATACTCCCTTGCGGTAGCGCTTCCCACGTGAAACGGTCGGTGTATGCATGGGCGTCGAGCCGCATTAATGCCCGGCCAGAGCGGAGGCGACCTCTCACCGCGCCAAAGATTGAAGTGGCGCGACGGCCGAGAGCGCCGCTTCCCGGGGCACGCGACTGCTCCGCATCGAGACTGGCCATAGGCCTTGTTTGGATCCAAGGGTTAGAGTTAGTTTGAGCTAGTTGGGGATCAAATAGCCCTAAAGTATCCAAGCATGAGGGTTTAAATTGGAGCAAGTTCCACCGAACCCACCAAAAAAAAACTATCCCACCCAAGAGGTGCTAACTTGAGATAGTTCTCATCGGGACCACTGAAAAATCACTTTTCTCTCTCCATGAAGTGCATTTATTGTCAATCTAAGCCTGTCGCCCAAACACCTCTTTGGCTACAGTTAGTTCATGGTTAGTCATGAGTTAGTCTAACCTCTAGCTAAGTTAGAGTATCAAGCAGAGCGGTATAGGACATGCAAGTTGCTCAAAGCATACTGAGCAAATTAAATGACGTGAAAGGATTTTTCTTTTTGCAAGCGGAAGTGAAAGGAATTTTTTAGAATGCTCTTGGCATGTCGCTAACATGTGATAGTTTACCGACCTCAATAGGCGGCAGAAACGCCCTTGCCATGATTTAATAGAGACGAGGAGGAGAAGCGTCTGAGCTCTTTGGATTACTAGAGATATGTGTCACACGAAAGCCAAGAAATATGGTGATAGCGTGGGTTAGCCATGTACTAGTATGATGTAACTAAACTGGGCTGCTGTGTTTCGTACTTTTCCAGTCCACTGTGGAGATGATTGGTTAATTTTATGTCGCTGAATAATATAAAATATTATGAGTGCAGACACTCCACCACGAGGTTCCTTGCTCCTTCTCGATCGTCCGGAATCTATGTTCTTCCACTCTATTTTTTTACGTGAGCTTTGTTCATCCTTTTGCCAACACGCGAGACATCAAGGTGCACGTGTTATGCAAGGATCGTTCCATCTATATGAAGAACACGTGGGTCTGGAACTACGAGACGGACATGTACCCGAGTGGACGTCACGAACTGAGTAATGTAGCGCGATGAAGTGAAGTAGAAAGGCACACATGGTATGAACATGCGTGGCATACAGGGTGTGTTTGGTTGCTTTGTCGTCTCAGCATAGTTGTTCCCTCTTCATGCATGCTCAACTGAACACCCCTCTTCATGCATGCTCTCTTCATGCATGCTTCTAGTGTATTTGTGCTAAACTAGTGTGGACTCATGCACCCTCCATACACTCTACCAAACACCCAAAAGTAGGTCGAGAAGGGAACTCTTAGACGACATTTGTCTCTTACTACGTACTACCACTAAATGTTATGCGTGCAATGCACGATGATGTTATGGAGTACGTGCCTAAGTACTCTACTACTACTATATTAGTTGGAGGCACATATTAACTTTTATATTTTTTTACGTGTATGCCCCGAGACCTTCCAACTAGACGTGTCTTTCTCTCCAGGTCACACTTTGTATCGTTCATACCACTAAGTACTACTACGTGTGGTCTCCGACCCAGAAGTGGAAAATGTGGAGACGCTCTACCACACTGTTTTTTTTACGCTGGGCTCTACCACGTTATTCATGTCCCACTCCTTTCGCTGACGTGTGGGACATCCAGCACGTGCCGTGTTTGGCACCCTTCGTCGTAAGAGTTGAAACACTAGCATTCATCAGAAATAAAAAATATTTATAAATTGGCAGTGATACTATTTTTTTGCGAACCAATCAGCAATGATACTATACCATGCGGTTTCCTTGCTCCTCGATATCGGAAAGAATACTTCCGTTCGCCAACATGTGGGACGTCGACTATCTTGGTCCACTTGCCATGCATGCAGAACTCCAAGGGAGTCACCCAGGTCGTTGCGCCCTTGATAACAATGACTAATGAGCCGTCAAATCACAGGCCCACTTCCCACTTTGAAGTTGCTCGGACGAAGGAACCATCATGACTTCGTTGAATTCCGCTTCTTGAAGAAAACTACTGTACCAGCAGTACTGCTAGCTAAAGTAGTTACTCCAACAGAGGCCTCCTTTTGTTCATAGGATAGGAATATGAAAATCATAGGAAGTGAGATGACATGCATCTCAATTCCTATATAGAAAGAGATGCCATTTGATGCTCAGGATAGGAATTTTTCCATTTAGTCTAGGCTAATGTACTCGTAATTTGCTCTAAAAACTACAGTAGTATAGTACTAGTATTGGTACATGCTCGTACTCACACACAGACACACACACTAACTACTAGTACTACTACTTCTCACATGCTGGCAGCCGTCGTTCTCCTTCCGGCTTTGTCGTGACACCCACCGTGCTTGGATTTTCACGACCTCTCCAGCCTTGGCAGCGCCTGCGTCCTTTTCTTTCTTGCGGCGGCGGGCCTCTCTTGTCTTGAGTGCTTTTTGACTTTTACGCTCCCTCTATGCGGCTTTGACCGCCTCTTGCTCTACCGCCCATTCGGCCTTGGCATCTTAAAATTCCTCCCACATAGTTGTCAGGTCGCGAGCGGCGATGAACTCGGCACGGCGGGATGCCATCGCTTCCCTACCATTTTGTGTGCGGTCGTGGGCGGCGAGGAACACGACGTGGCGGGATGCCATTGCTGCCTTACCGGTTAGTGTGTGGCGCGGTGGCATGAACGACGCTTGGTGAGAGCTCTGGGGTGGAGTGGCCGGACAACCGTATAGTGCATTGGTTTGTCAAGAGCTCAAGGACAGAAGACGAAGAAAATTTGGATTCCCATTCAATCCTGGTCATTTATTACCGAGTAAAATGCATTGGTGGTCATCGTACTTGTCTTGATAGCTCACTTTGATCATTGTATATGAGATATGGTGATTATACGGTCACTGGCTTAGCGTATAGCTTCGTATTTGTCACGGTTGACCCGGTCAAACAGTCCGCATCGCCTCATCAGCTCGTGTTCTTTATCTATCTATCTATGCGGGCCTACATCGGTGAAGAAAGAAATAAAAACCAAAATTATGCGTATGTGACATTACAGTTTAGATGTTTGCTGGAGGCCTCCGCGAACACCGAGCATGTATTCACCTGGCTCAATACCAACGGTCATACTCGTGACTCGGCACCTTGCTCATGTATATCGTCCATCACAATGACAATCTATAAAACAGCCTAGCTAGAGAGGGTACTATGGTGCGGAGTATGTACTATCATGAGCAACCGATCATAGTGCCACTGCACACGAGTGTGTGTCTGATCGATTCGTCCATTATTCATAAGTTATGTATGGTTATGTGGTGTCTAATGGTGGTCATCGAATGCTAGCTGGCGACAAGAGCGGTTGCATGGACGCCTGGTTGTCAATACGTGCCGCATACGCTTCAAAGGCTCGTCATCCATGAGTTCACATTTTACCACCACGCCGGTGTCTGACCGCCCTGGCCTACCGAAACCCCTTCCACCGCTAGCGAACGCTTCCCACCTGAAATGACCACCGTCTCTCCAGAACGTCAATGCCGCATTCACCATCCTTAACTGCTGGTGCAGTTGGTGTGTCATTGACATGCGGGCCTGATGCCTGTTGGGCCCACATGTTAGTGAGACAATGCACATGCGGTTAAGTCACTGAAGCAGCGTTCGCATTCACGCCCGACACGACCCCTCACTGGTGCCGCCATTGTTGCAGTGCACCGGCCGAGAGAGCGCCACCCGCGTGGCATCCCGGTGCAAGCGACTGCTCCGCGTTAATGACACCACGGCTGCCGACGAACCTACTCCGCTGCCAGCCGTCCATCCGTCTGACGTGGCTCATTGCCATTCGCCCGCTATATTAACTTGAGCCCCAGCTCCCAGCCATAGCCAAAGATCCACACTCATTCTCCTCCGGTCCCTTCCTTTTGTTGGCACCACTCCAACCATGGCCTCCCGGCACTCCAAATATCTCTTGGGCGTCTTGTCGCGAGGCGAGCGAAGGACATCGGTGGCTCCGCTCAGGCGCTCAAAGCTCTCTTGGGCGTACTCTCGCGGGAAGCAGACGAAGGAGATCGCCCGGCTCCCCGGCCACCCTCGCCGCCACGACCACAAAGCGGCGGCGTCTTGTGGCGCAGCAGCGATGAGGAAGAGTAGTACACGGTAGGTCACCACCGCTCCTGGTCCTAGGAAGGCCACCGCTCCTCCACTCAGTCGACGCCAAGCTTGGTTGGATAAAAATCGGCGGCCGATTAACCGCTTGATGGCGACGTGGAGGCGGAAATCTTCATAACCTTGTGCTCCGGAGGAGGAGGTTATCAAGGCGGATAAGGAGGAGGCAAAGGCAATGGCCGGCTTTCTCGGGTTCATGGCCGGACATGGTGGTCGGGGCCCGGCGATCGTTTAGATTAGGTTTACATTAGGTTTTAGTACGGTTTGTGCGAAATATGTAATGAATTTCATCCGGTTTATAGGAAAAGTTCTCGAAATGTAATGAATTTCATCCGGTCAATTTGAAATTTTCTTTGTTTGCACGAATTTCGTCCGGTTAGTTCACATAGTTATCGAAAGGTATGCGGGCAACATCGGATAGCATCCATCAGTGTCCTCGGACAGATGCCGGTGTAAATTTGTGGGCCAGCGCTGGAGATGCCCTAACTATCATGCTATAATCGCTAACAATCCTCCATTATTTGGTAGGGAACAGTTATCCCTCGATCAAAATCAGATCCGCGGTGTTTCGCACTCCTCTCGCGTAAGAGTGTAAACTCTTTCTTACATAAAAATGGAGCAACTGGACGGCACTGTAGCACGTCATATCACTCTTGCTTGCGTAAGAGGGGACACACGTTGTCTTGCAATTTCACTGACATGTGGGACCGTAATTGAATAAACCGTCGATAGCCAAAATCTAATCGCTCGGCGGGCGTTGACTGAGAAGAGAGAAACGGGGAGGAGAAGAGATTGCCTACCGCCGCACAAGACGGACTCCAAGAAATATATGGTGATAATGTGAGGTGGGCCATGCTGGACTTTGGACCGCTTCCGGAGCCCTCTCTCACCGCCCTGGCCCCTCAAGACGCAGCTGCCCGCCGCATGCATGTATAGCAGGTACTCCCTCCGTTCCTAAATATCTGTCTTTCTAGAGATTTCAACAAGTGACTACATACGAAGCAAAATGAGTGAACCTACACTCTAAAATATGTCTACATACATCCATCTGTTGTAACCATTTGAAATGTCTAGAAAGACAAATATTTGGGAACGGATGGAGTAGTACAGCTTATGTGGAGGAGAGAGAGGCATTGACAAAGTCAAGGAGTGGGCTCTGCAAGAGCCCGTCTCTACACGTGCTCCTAGGTATAAAAAATAATTCTAAAAGTCATAAAAAACAATTGTGTCTTAAAAAAAGAAAGGTAAAAAATATTTGAGAGGAAATAGATAGAGAGAAAGTGAGAAAAAGTTGTAACCTGGGCATTACATGAGGAAGGATGGAGTGGTGCACATGCCAAGTTCACTGGGCTGCCGTGTTTCACACTCCTCCGTCGTAACAGTGGAGACAATAGCTTTCATCAAAAATAAACAATGAATACTCGTTGCTCGTCCTCTATATCGGAAAGAACACTTTCATCTGCCGACATGTGGGACATCGACCATCCTGGTCCACCTGCCATGCACAAAATTATCCTGGTCTACCCCGGTCTTATCGCACGCCCAACCTTTCCCACTATAAGTTGTTCGGACGAAGGAACCATAATGACTTCGTTGAATTCCGCTTCTTCAAGAAAACTTACTGTACCCGCAATACTGCTACCACACGCGAAGACTGGATGACACTGTACCACGTCATATCACTGAAACCCACTAGGCCAAAGTAGCCCGCCTAGGTCATCTTTTTTGGAACGGAGGGAGTACGTCTCTGCACTGCTATGATTTTGTGTTGCACGTTCTCTGTACTTTTGCTACGATTTTCCTACCCTATGAAGCAAATGAGGCCTGAATGTATGTCGACTATTGTCTGATCGATCGCTAAGCCTAAAATTTTAGGAGCTAGGTCTATTGGTCGATCGACGAGAGATAAGTATAAGCGTACCACGAGCTCATCAGCCCCAACGTTTCTCTTTGGTGAGTGTTTTGCAAGTACTATAGCTCGCAGATTAGCTAGCCTACTAACACCAAGAATCATCAAACAAGCCCTGCTGATATGATAAACAGTACAAACTTACATCTAAGCATGCCATATATTACATCAAAAGCTGGTGAGGATACATACATTTCCATAACTCGGAGAGGGTTCGCATGATTCACTATCAAACAAAAGTAGCAAGATCCGCCCACACAAGACAGTGCACTAGCCCTAAGATGGTTTTATAACATTTATCGTTCTGGTAATTAAACACAGGGCAATGCAAACTACCCTGAAGGATTAGGGCGACCAACTATTTCCTGTCATCGATCTCTCGGGCAATGACCACAGCACGGACAGCGGCATGGGAATCGATTTACAGGGCGATGTCCGCGGGATCGACCGCGACATCGGAATCGATCTACAGGCGATTTCCACAAGATGGACAGCGGCATCGGAATCGATCTCCGGGGCGATGCCAACAGGACGGGCCACGACATCGGAATCATCAAGGACGTCCACCGGCACCTGCACAACCCTAACATATTAGCAAGCACATTGCAAATAATCAAAAACCACAACTATGGTAATAAGCCACTATTTTTTACCTTGTGCAGCTCACCGAGGGATCTCATCCCTCCGGGGCCATCTCCTCGTCATCGATGGGGGCCATCACCTTGCCAGGGGAATACTGCTTCTCAACGGCTACTATATACTCAAACTCGGTCTTGAGCCTCACATAGGTGGCAATCAGAGTTCCTGGGGTAGGCACGGTGGGGCCCTTGCTGTTCTTCCAACTTTCTTTGAGGAGTTCGTCCGCCAACGTCCTCAACTCTTGGGCCAGTGCTTGTTTCTTGGAGTTCTTCATCTCCATGGGCTGGCCCGCCAACATGGTCAACTCGTTGGTCGGTGCTCGCTTCCTGGAGATTGCTGTCTCCAGTGGGTTGTCCGCCGACAACTCTTTGCCTAGTGCTCCAGGATCCATCAATGAACTAACAAACAAAAAGCAATCGAAAGGAAACCACAATAGAAATGAAAACGGGAAAAGAATAGGATGTGAGAATAGGTCGGTGCTTCACAAAAAGAAGACTCTTGGAATGAAAATATAGCAGCATAACTGATTCGTCCACCTTTCCTTCGCTTGCATCAAGAAAAATGGCGAAGTGAGTAGCACTGGAGTGAGGTTTTCTTCAGAAAGGGAAGAAAGAGCTTGAATGAGCGTTCAGTTGAAATGATGGTTGCTTCTGGCCCAAATTAACTTGGAGGCCACCTTACCACTGCTGGTAAAGGTGTGGGTTTTGTGATATGACGGGTCATGACGGCCACACCGGGGTGACAGGTGAGTCTCGACTGTAGCACCTCCCTGTGATTGGGTGGATGGCACGCGTGCCCGGATGCTTTGAAATGTCCCACATGTAGATAGAGCGGCTAGTCATATAGGACTGCTCAATAAAGTACGAGATACATTCCTCCAATCGCAAAATGCCTTGGTTCATGAGATTTGAGATTTGAGCCCTATAAACTGGAAGGGAAGGGGTACTGCACACGGTGTAGTCTAGTCACTTGTTGAAATCTCTAGAAAGGCAAATACTCCTTTCCAGTTTACAGGTCTATACTACTCCCTCCGTCTAAGGTGTGTAAGTCATCTTACAAAAACCAAATAGTCCCAAAACACTTAGGCGCGATGCATTAACTTCTAGTTTCTTGTTTCTTGACATATCAACCAATAAGAGATGAGAGGTGTGCATGCTTTTAATGACTTGCAATGTCTAGTTCATTGCATGCAATGCTATTAATTAGCAAATAAACATTGGTGACCCCAAGAGGAAACGGTGGTAAGCGCGTGAACCTATGCAGAATGAGTATCAACCAATGGATAATGGAGTTTAATTGTTAAACAATACTCCCTCCTTTCCGGTTTATAGGGCTTATCTCAAAATTTTATGTTTTCCATTTTATAAGGCTCAATTTGGTTGTTTTCCATCACATTTCAGATTCCAAGGTGCATTAAATCATTGCATGCAAGTATTAAGAGAAATTTGACCAATGCATGTACTTTATGCATGCATGCATTGCAATTAATGCATTGATAAACATAATTTTTTGAGGAAAACAAGAGCATTAATTAGGTTCTTTTGCAAAACTACAAACTGTATTCCACCACTCACGATCTACATTGATTGGTGAGATTTTTGAATTGAGCACTATAAACCGGAAAGGAGGGAGTAGCAATTTTGTCTCATGCAAGAGCCTGGCTAGTATATCGTGCTCAAGGAACCGCACCACGCGGCGTTGTAATGCCACGTTCGGGTTGCGCTTGGCTCTTCGCCTGTTCGAGAAGATGAACAATGATGCTACTCCTACTTCTACAGTATCGAATCCACTACTGCATGTTCGTCCACCTCGTGCGGGAGGGATAGCGTGTAGCATAAGCTTCTACTTGCTGCTCCTGCCTTTGCGTCTATGACAGGTGGGCCCAACAGGTGGTTGGCCCTCCTGTCATGCAGCCAAAGGCATGTGCAGTTAAGGCACCGGAGCTCAGTCTGCGAGGGAGAGGGCGTCGTAGTAATCAAACTTCTCGGTCTTGTACGAGTTGACGAGACACATCAAAGCACTGCTCTCGATAAAAGTCTTTTTACACATTTCAAATGGGCTACTTCGTATGTAGGAGTAGACATATTCTGCTTCATATGTATTCACTTATTGCAATCTCTAAAAAGACTTATATTTGGAAATGGAGGGAGTACAACGCATGCATGCATGCCGTGACTTTCCTTTTGATACTTGCATGTGTTGATTTGATGCACCTTGCCAAATTTTGACTATAAATTTAACTAACCAAATTTTCATGCATGTCAGAAAAAATTACGGGGCTGTTTGGATTGTGACTATGTTTGTCTTATGTTGCCCCATTATTTTTCCCACACTTGCCACACTTGCCTAACCTGAGTTGCTCAAATTGTTAGACACACTTTGGCTTGCCTAAGGGAATCTTGCCACAATTTTTGTGTTTATGACATGTGGGGTTCACTTTGCTAATAAAAAATTCTTGTCTTAGGTGTGGCTAATAAAAAGACTTATATTTAGGAACGGAGGGAGTAGAAAAAATAAATAATAATGCATGTTGGGGCAACCCACGTTTCCGCTAATTTTAGCCGTGGGCTTGTTCACAATTTTTACGAGGGGGTGGTTGTTCATTTAATGGAGGGACCTGCAGTACCAAACTTGAACGATACAAAGTGCGACCTGGCACACCATAACACCACTTGGAATAAGCGGGTAGCTATCTCAAAAAACAATCAACAACTAAAAAAACCATGACCTGGCATGTAGTAGTACACAATTTTAAACGATTGTTTTGATGGAGTGAAAAAGGAAAACTACCCCACTACTTATATATACGCCGGAGCCTCCGTGCTTGCTTGCTAGGGTTGCTCTATTCACATACTCTCATCCTCTCCAGATCTAAACAAGATAGGGGTAGTAACATTGTCTTTCTCCCTTCAAAAAACACTGGCTTTCTATCCTCACCGCTGGTTACACTTCCGAACGTATCCCCCTCCGCCGGTGAAGGGGAGGAGGGGCAGCGTTTAGGCTGTCGTCGGCAATGAGGAGGAGACCCACCGCCGGCCGCACCGTTATCTCCGGCGGCGCCGTGGCTGGAGGTCCTCCGATCCCTTAAATGCGTTGCTGTGGCGGATCCGGCCTCCCGCCCACCTATCCACATCCCGATGACCTTTATGTATATCTTCGTTGAAACCGCCTTAGGTCTACTTCCCATTTCGCTACGTCGCTGCATGTGCATCATTTTCTACCTCTCAGCCCCTCTCGATCGGATGGTCCAACGTCACCTATTTTTTTCTCCTATTGTTAGAGGTAAAGCTACTTCATGGATTCGAATCTTGTACTCCCTCCGTCCGAAAATACTTGTCATTGAAATGGATGTATCTATATGTATTTTAGTTCTAGACACATCCATTTTGATGACAAGTAATTCCGGACGGAGGGAGTACTTGGTTCAAACAAGAAATAAAGTGGGGGTGGGGGAATTTAGTATGTACATCGGACTTGGTACAAACATGAAGGAAAGGGGGTGAAAGTAGTACAGACTGGTCATCCAACCGGTCTCTTGGTCGAAAAGGGAAATATAGGGGTAACGCTGTACACAGTGGTATGACCAGGACTAGATTTGCTATCCACACATAGGAGTAGGTGGCTAGAGTCAACAAAAATGGGACCAACCCAGATATGTTTCTTGGATGTTTGTTTCTCGGGGCAACAAACTATGAATCACCACTTTATGCCCCTGTTTACGTACATGGTGCTGTCTTCTTGGTGCACCCACCGTCTCATGCCCTTATACCAAATATTTAGGCTCCGGTCGGAATAAATGGGCAGAAAACATAGATCTTGATGAAAATAGAGGAATAGGAAAGGAACGTAGGTATAAAACTATGGAACAGCGAACCGGAGGAAACTCTCAAGAGAATGTGTTCGGATGGACTACAAAATGTACAGATTTGTTTTTTTAGAGTAGCATGCTTGGCAGTATGAGATGATATTTGTTTATTCAGCTGCACGGTGACTACGCTTGTCCTCACCTCACGTAAAGCACATAGGTTGATTTTTTTATTCTGGCAAACACAGCAAAGCAACCTGTCTAACGCATGGCAGCGAGTGCCTGCCTTGGGCTTCCGCTCAAGAAATGAGCAGCGCGTGGATGTTTCTAATCCTATGGAATCAGTACTACCAGACCAGCTTTCCTATGAAACACTATTCACCTTTCCCGTGTTCCGAACGGTTGGAAGGGAAAGAATACCGTAGGAATTGTGTTCATACGAAAATCCTGCACCAAACATGTGAACCGAACGCAGACTTAGCTGTTCTTAATATAATGTCCCTGGTAAAAATGAAGCCATGCCACTGCTTTTTGCTGTAATTGTTTGAGACTCGACAAGTTTAGCCAAATGTTTTTGCCTGTATTTGTTTGAGACCACGACTGTTTCCTCTGTGCCTTTTGTGCAAACAGCGATATCCAATTCACACAGTTCTTCTTTGTGACCTTTTGGTGCACTGCACAAAACTCTTCTTAAAAGAAGTGACTTTTGTCGTTTAAGCTGGAATGTCGTAATGGAATAGTTGGTTCATTTTGCTGGAACTGCACAAAGGGAGATCTGTGTTCCAATCCTCATCATCCATATTGGCGCCATAACCTTCCATTAGGTAATAATGATATTTAATGCATCTGTTCATCTCTATTTTCCGACTGCCATGAGAAAAATAATGCTGTTTTTTACTAGTACACTTGTACTCCCTCACTGACAAAACCAATTCTGAATTAGAAGGCCCATCATGTACTTGGTTTCACCAACTGGTGTGGAGAAAGAGAAACAGAGCATGAAGAGGAAGAAGAGGAAGTATAAACAGTGCCAAGGCGATCTTGCTGAAGCCAGAGGCCTCAGTCGAGGCCATTTAAGGGCTCCGGCAACGACTACCTTACATGTGAGACGATCCTCCAGGGAGCCCTTCCACTTCTGCTATCTCACTTAATTAATTAGGACTACTTAAGTACCACTAATTTATTACTGCCTAATTTTCCTGTTGGAGTTAAACAAATATTTAGTAGGACCCTATGCTGAATCATGTACGTGTGAATGTTTGTCTATGGAGCTGAATCATGTGGTGGAGCAGGGAGGGAATATTATTTGTGTCATGACATAATAGTGCTATTGTTTTGCATGTCAATTTATTGCCATTGGTTCAATGAGGCAATGTTTTGTGTATTCTCCATCATGAATTTGATGCTACTGTTTGAGTAATATGCTAATGTCTTCCTATCCTTTCTCACTGAACTAATGAAGGTTTCACCTTGTTCCTACTTGTGCAAACAGGGATCATGTTGTGCCAACCATACATTTTAGTGGAACTACACAAGACAATACAATGAACTGTATCCCTGCCAGTGCTTTAACTCTGTTGGAAGTTCTTGATAATCTTTCGATATAATCTCAAGATCGGTAAACAAGAGTGATTTCAACCATACATTTGAAGTGCACAAAAATATATACTATTGTGTGATTCCAAAGGAGTGCTTTATCATCTCTTATGGGACTACATGAATAAGATTTTTTTCTCAGGTTGGTAATGCGGGCCTAAGGCCTTCATCCATATTAGTTTGTCATCTCTATTTGTATCGTACATCTTGTCATGAGAAACTCCTTTATCTTTGTACTTTTAAGTTTTGCTACCTATGATAAATGGCAATGCTTTGAGTGTTGAGTTGACCTAATTGGCACTGATTAAATAAACTAATACCTCTCTTTAAGCAAGACTACTATGTTGCTAACTTTACCCATTAAGATAATGAGGGTGCTTCTATTTGTTAGTGTATGTTTCATCAACTAGTCCCACTATTACAGTAATCTCACTCTCTCAATATATGTGCCAAAAACTTTGGGTTCTTCATTTCCTCGACAACTTCCGTCCTTTCCTGTCAGTCGCTAATCTCCGGTTGCTTTCTTCCATTGCTGTCAGTCACTTGGCTTATCTCGGCTTCCAGTCAAAGGAAATAGTAATTGATATGCTACCTCACACAGGTTGGTACTGGTCTTTATCCTGATTATTGTGCCTGTCATACATATTGGTAATTTGGTATTGTGATACTATTTGCCGATTTCATAAAGGAGTAATTTGGAGCCTGAACTCGCAGGAAAATCAATACATCGGGTGATTTCAGTAGAACTGCACAAAATGATCAGACGGACAGGTCCGTATGCTGCTGCTATGTACTCCAAAGTTCACTCAGACAAGCATCGATGTTGACAAGAAGTGCCTATATTCATTCGAGTATCAATCGACGTCAACCAATTGTCAAACTCCAACTATTAGGAGAGTGAACGCCAAAAATATTGCTTGGTGCATAGCCCAGAAAAACGCAGTCCAGTCTTTGGTCCCAACTTGTGCCTTTTGGTTATCGGCACATATGGTAGCGAACTATATGACATGGAGTCTAAAGATTCCAGACAAGTTGGTTGACGCGTATATTCATCTGGCACTTAATCAATCTGCACACCAAGGATGCTCCATTTCAGTTGAACTGCACAAAAAATTTGGGTGGTTCAATTTCTCAACCGCCTCCTTTCTCGTCTGCAATGTAGAATTTTGGCGAGATACATGACCAAGGTGAGCCAGTAAACTAGTTGGATGAAAGTAGTGGCCAAGTGGCTCAAACCTCCCTCGGCACGAGGCCACTATTTGAGGATAAACCTACAAGCAAAGTTCAAATTATGCATCTTTGCCTCTTATGTACTCGAAAGTTTACTCGTACAAGAACTAATTTTAGCAAGAAGTACCTCCGATTGAACACCATTTACCAAATCTGTACCCTAGGTAATTAAAGTTTGTCCATGGATCATATTGGTTGTGATCTCAATCATTTGGATGCATAAACATCTTGAACATGTGTATATCTGAATCTTTTTGTGAATTATGTATGAATATTGTCGTGTGATCTATCAATCATTTGGATGCATAGATATCTTTGAGCTTGTGTATATATGAATCTTTTGAGTTGTTGATAGTGAATGTTGGCTATGAATATGAATGTGTCCTGTGAACCTGAGTTTGATATGAATGTTTACCTTTTCTGTTGTATTTGTGTGTGAACTTGATAGTATGCCTACTGTGGGGTATAAAACGCAGGTCTCTTATAAAATTAATGTTGTGTCCAATTTATGTTTTCCCTTCTAACCACATATATATTTATATTATTACAATTATCGTATATTTTATAGAGAATTATATATACATTATAAAAACATCCCACGTGTTATTAACTTATAAAAGTAAATGTTTAACGGAAAATCCTGGTTGTTTTTGACTCACAGGCAAGGAAAATCCTGGTGATTGCATAAAAAAGCTTGCTAAGATTTTGAAGGACCAATTTAATAATAACACGCTCATTTTTATTTTGAGCAATAACTCGCTAATTTCTTAATTTTATATATATATATATATATATATATATATATATATATAATGTGACTCTCCGGTTTATTCTTTGATATTAATTGCTCCTTCTAACATAACATCATATATATAACAAGCCCACCTAATACGTGTATTTCAAGGAAGTGCAAATGGGTCGGGATTTCTTAGAAAATATAAAGGGGCCTGATTGACGCGAAAATATTTGCTTACCTAGCCCAGCAAATGGACTGTACATTCTAGAAAACATGGGTTAAATATATGCCACATTTTTGCAGGCTGACATGTGGGCCAATAGGTCGAAGCCTACGTAGGGGTTTGTCAACTTGATCAACAAATGATTGTGTCCTCGATAGCCATTGGATTTATATCCAACGGCCGACATGCACCTTCAATATCTCGTCTTCTTCCTCCAGCGTCGCCGGGACCGCCTGGTCCGGCCTCCGGCGGCTAGCGGCTCTGCTTAGCACGCATCGCTGCGAAGCGCTACCCCACCGCCGGCCAGGCTATCCCTCCACCCCTCGACACCTCCTGTTATTCTCCACAGACTACAACCCCACGCCGCAACAGAACCACTTATAACCCTTCTCCTCCTCTCAATATTCGATTCCACTGCCGTGTTTTCCCATCTCCAAGTCGTTCCCGTCCGGGGCCTCGCCGTCGTCCACCGCCTCACTGTGTTCGGTGCGGCGTGGTCAACAAACGAGAGTCATCGGAAGAGGATCAGACGTGGAGAGCTCGACGGCTGGGACCCACGAGGTCCATGTCGCACGCAAGGAAAGTTCCTCCTTATTAAGCTGAAAAAATGTTTCCTCCACTGACAATTTGGGACCCGCCGGCTGTATCTTCGCGGAAGGGCGTGCCTCCTTGTTTTGGCGAAAAAAATTATTCATCTCGTTGACAATTTGGGACCCGTCGATTTGGTGGTGACTTACGGGCCTACTAAGCGGGCGGTACGCATGCGGCTTTGTGAACTTAATCAACAAATGATTCCAAGAATTTGGACCGTTGGATGTTAATCCAACGGCCGTGCTCCTTCTTCAACCTCTGTTCTTGCTCCTGTCTCCGTGGGCAGCACTGCTGTCTTGCCGCGCACGAACCAGTGAAGTTTCCCAATCCTCTCCATCTGTGGACTCCACCGCCCGTCTTCCCCATCTCCGGTCGTTCGATTGGTGCGCTCGACGCGGTGTGGTCAACATGGTCAACAACCGAGAGTCATCGGAAGATGACTATACGTGAGAGGCTAACAGTGGGGACGCACCACGCCCATGGACGCATGCATGCAACAGAACGCGGCGAGGTCAACGTGGTCAAGGAACGAAATCTATCGAAAGTATACTATACGTGGAGAATCTCAGGTGGGTCCACGGCCGCAGCAAGTAAGTGCCTCCTTATTACGCGGAAAATAATTATTCCTCCAATTGACAGCAGGGACCCACTGGACAGGCCACCGTATTTTGCGAAAAAAACGTTTGCCCCCTGACTGCTGGGACCCACCTGACGGGCCACCGTATTTCATGAAAAAACATTCCCTCATTGTCATTTCGGACCCACCGAAAAGTGCCTCCTTATTACGCACAAAAATGAATACTCCCCACGCTAGCTGGGACCCACCTTGGTGGGAGGCTGACTTAATGGGCCTACTAAGTTGACGGGACGAAGGGCTTTGTCAACTTAGTCAATATGAACGATTCTAGCTCCGTGACCGTGACGATGTCCATCCAACGGGCTGTAGTGCTTCTTCAACCTCTGGTCTTCTTGCTCCGGCCGCCCAAACCAGCACCGGTCGTGCCTCATGCTTACGCCTCCGTGGCGGCTGTGCTTCATGGAGGCCTCACCGCCTACTATTCCCACTGCTGGCCGGGCCACAGGGCGACGACCTCACTGCAGAATCGAACCAGTGAACCCTCCTACTCCTCTCTGCGCGGGCTTCCACTGCCGTGTCTTCCCCGGCTCTGTGTCGTCCCCTTCCTAGGCCTCGCCGTCGTCCACTGCCGTGGTGCTCTCCGCGCAGCATGGTCAACGTGGTCAAGGAACAACTTCCATCGGAAAAATCTTTGTCACGTGGAGAGGCCGACAGTGGGTCCACGGCCTGACCAGTTTTTGTGATTTGCCAAGTAAGTCGCTTTGTCAGGCCTGTTGGGCTGCAAATCTTTCAAGACGAAGAGAGCTTTCATTCGGCTAGCCGATAAAATGGCCCATCAGTAATGAGAAATGGGCAGTACATTTTTAAAACACATCAAACCAGCAATTAGTTTCAAATATCTTTTTTTTTCATTTCGAGATTTTAAATTACATTAGTTTTTATGCGTGGAGAATTTGTTGGATTTTATATTGATATACATTTATTTTTAAAACCAGTTTGAATGTGAGTCGAAATTTCGGGATTAAAAACAGTTCGGACACTTTTGAAATATGCAAACTTTCGTATAATTTTTTAACCGTGGCCACAATATGGGCTGTAATGCTAACAAAAAGAATATGGGCTCCAGAAAAAACCTTAAGAATTAGCAAATGGGCTGTAAATTATTAGAAATAATGGCAGATGGGCTGTATGCTATTTTCCACAGATTTGAGGCTTTACTAAAAAAATGGTTGACGACAGCGGATCGTATTGGATGTCCATCCAACGGCCGTCGTGCTTCTTCAATCTCTGCTCTTCCTGCTCCAGCCGCTCAAACAAGCGCCGGCAGGACTGCCTGCTCTCTCCTCCCCGCGGCCGGCTGTGCTGCCGCGCAGGCCTCACCGCCCCACCGTACTCCCATCGCTGGCCTAGCCATCCCTCTACTCACCCACACCTGCTGTTATTCTCCGGCGATGGTAGACAAACCAGTAAACCCTCGTACAGTCGTACTCCCCTCCGCGTGGGAAACAACTGCCGAGTCTTCCACCGCCTCGTGTCGTTCCCTTCCTAGGCCTCGCCGTCGTCCACCGCCCTGGTGCTCTCGACGCAGCCTGGTCAACGCGGTCAACGACCGACATGCATCTGAAGTGGACTGTACATGGAGAGGCCGGCAGCTGGGTCCATGGCCGCATGCAAGGAAATGCCTCCTTATTATGCGCAAAATAATGATTCCTCCACCTGACATCAGGGACCCACTGAAAAGGCCTTTGTATTTCGCAAAAAAAACATTACCGCCGCCGACAGCTCGGACCCACCAGCTATATCTTCGTACGCAAGGAAGTGCCTCCTTATTACGCACAAAAAAATGAATACTCCGCCTGTTAGCTGGGACCCAGTATAGTGCCAGGCTGACTTGTGGGCCTACTAAGTTGACGGGGGCGGAGGATTTGTCAACTTAGTCAATATGCATGATTGTAGCTCCAGGTGACCGTACGATGTCCATCCAACGGCCGTAGTGCTTCTTCAACCTCTGGTCTTCTTGCTCCAGCCGCCCAAACCAGCGCCGGTCGTGCCTCGTGCTCCTGCCTCCCGTGGCCGGCTGCGATGCGGCGGAGGCCTCACCTCCCCATACTACTCCCACCATTGGCAAGGCCATCCCTCTACTCACCCACACCCCCTGTAATTCTCAGGTGACAGCAGCCTCACCCTCGTACTCCTCTTCATGTGGGCATCCACTGCTGCGTCTTCCCCGGCTCCGCGTCGTCCCCTTCCTAGGCCTCGCTGTCGTCCGCCACAGTGGTGCTCTCGACGCGGCGTGGTCAATGTGGTCAACGACGGCCGGGTCCACGGCGGCCGCAAGGAAGTGCCTCCTTATTACGCGCAAAATAATCATTCCTCCACCTGACAGCAGGGACCCACCGGACGGGCCACCGTATTTTGCGAAAAAAACGTTTCCCTCGCACACAAGGAAGTGCGTCCGGGCAAAAAAAAACAAACGATTCGCCCCCCTGACTGCTGGGACCCACCAGCTACATCTTCGCAGGCAAGGAAGTGCCTCACAGTCGGGACCCACCTGGTCGAAGCGTACGTAGCATTGTCATTCTGGTCGCGAACGTGTATGCATTACATATATACTGGTCGATGTAGAGGCGCATGCAGTCGTAGTAGAGGCGCCGCACGTAGCATGTACACGCACGCATACGCGGTGGTGCAAGAAATAAAATACGGCCACGTATGTGTACATACGGGCGGGGTCTTGAATGCCTACTCGCGCATACGTACATGGCTTGGTCGGAACGGAGAAACAGCGTCGTCGTCGTGTTCATGGGGAGCCAACCGGCTGGGTCGTAACGGAATGCGTGGTCGTGTTCATCGGGAGGGCTTGGACGGAACAGGCGATGGAAACGAGGCCTGGCGTGCCGCAGACGGAGGAAACGGACCTCCTACGTTCGGAACGGGGTCCTGTTGATCGGGAGGGTGTGACATACCGCAAAATGGAGGAAACGGACCTCCTACGGTCGAAAGCAGGGGGTCATGTTGATCGGGAGGGTGTGGCGTACCGCAAAAGCGGATTTAAACCGACCTCCTACGGTCGAACGGGGTCTGTTGATCCGGAGGGTGTGGCGAGCGCAAAACGGACGAAAGCGGACTTGTGTTGGAGCGCTACGGTCAAACGGGGTCCTGTTCATTGGGAGGGTGTGGCGTGCAAAAGCAGGACTCCACGGGATACTGTTCATCTCCACCGTCAACCTCCTCCAGCCTCCACGGGCTACCGTCGACCTCTTCCAGCCTCCACGGGCTCCTGTTCATCCAGCCTCCACCGCCCGCTACTCCACTGGCTACTGTTCAACCACCCCTCCACGGGCACCCCTCCACCGTCTACTGTTCATCCAGCCCTCCACACCACGGGGTCCTGTTCAACCACCCCTCCACGGCCCCCCCTCCACCGTCTACTGTTCATCCAGCCCTCCACACCACGGGGTCCTGTTCATCCAGAGGCAACGCCACCGCCAATCGCTCATCCAACCCCCCCTCAACACTCACTGTTCATCCAGAGGCAACGCCACCGCTCACTGTTCATCCAAACCCCCCCTCAACGCTCACTGTTCATCCTAGAGGAATCGCTCGATCGGGTTCAGTTAACAGCCATCGATCAATCGCTCGGGTTCAGTAACGCGTAACTGCGGTCTGTCCTTTCGGGTTGATTAGAGCCCAACGCCTCGCCGGGTTCGATTAGAGCTAACGCCTCGCACACACTGCAGCGTCGTGTACGAGAGAAATGCGATCGCTTCGCCCCGACCTCCCACCATAACCGGAACTCCCGAAATTTTCCTCCCCTTGCTTCTACCACGGTTTTTTCCGTCATGGACGGCCCAAAGAATGTCATGCAGCTGCGTCTTCGGCCTGCCCAGGACGAAAAGCCCATTTTCTGTCATGATTTTTAGTCATAGAAGTAGGATCCGACCACATCTATTATGATACCGGGTTTTGTCACAATAATCGTCATAGAAGTGTCATATGTATGACAGAAAAAAAAATCGTTCGGCCCAAAATGTCACGGATGTGTCTTTTTTTTGTAGTGTATGCCTCTACTTGACTAGCTCATTGATCAAAGATGGTATGTTTCCTAGCCATAGACATGAGTTTTCATTTGATTAACGGGATCACATCATTAGGAGAATGATGTGATTGACTTGACCCATTCCGTTAGCTTAGCACTCGAACGTTTAGTATGTTGCTATTGCTTTCTTCATGACTTATTATGTTCCTATGACTATGAGATTATGCAACTCCTGTTTACCGGAGGAACACTTTGTGTGCTACCAAATGTCACAACGTAACTGGGTGATTATAAAGGTGCTCTACAGGTGTCTCCGAAGGTACTTGTTGGGTTGGCGTATTTCGAGATTAGGATTTGTCACTCCGATTGTCGGAGAGGTATCTCTGGGCCCACTCGGTAATGCACATCACTATAAGCCTTGCAAGCATTGCAACTAATGAGTTAGTGCTACCTCTTAAGCACCGCGTTGGTTTTCCCTTGAAGAGGAAAGGGTGCTGCAGCAAAGTAGCGTAAGTATTTCCCTCAGTTTTTGAGATCAAGGTATCAATCCAGTAGGAGGCTATGCGCGAGTCCCTCGCACCTACACAAAAAAAAATAAATCCTCGCAACCAACGTGATAAGGGGTTGTCAATCACTTCACGGTCACTTACGAGAGTGAGATCTGGTAGATATGACAGGATAATATTTTTATTATTTTTATGATAAAGATGCAAAGTAAAAATAAAAGCGAAGTAAAAAAGCAAAGGAAATAACTAAGTGTTGGAAGATTAATATGATGAAGATAGACTCCGGGGCCATAGGTTTCACTAGTGGCTTCTCTCAAGAGCATAAGTATTTTACGGTGGGTGAACGAATTACTGTTGAGAAATTGACAGAATTGAGCATAGTTATGAGAATATCTAGGTATGATCATGTATATAGGCATCACGTCCGAGACAAGTAGACCGACTCACCTGCATCTACTACTATTACTCCACTTATCGACCGCTATCCAGCATGCATCTAGAGTATTAAGTTTATGGAAACAGAGTAACGCCTTAAGCAAGATGACATGATGTAGAGGGATAAATTCATGCAATATGATAAAAAAACCCATCTTCTTATCCTCGATGGCAACAATACAATACGTGCCTTGCTGCCCCATCATCCTTTGGGAAATGACACCGCAAGATTGAACCCAAAGCTAAGCACTTCTTCCATTGCAAGAAAGATCAATCTAGTAGGCCATACTGATAATTCGAAGAGAGTTGCAAAGATAACCAATCATACATAAAAGAATTTAGAGAAGATTCAAATATTGTTCATAGATAATCTTGATCATAAACCCACAATTCATCGGTCTCAACAAACACACCGCAAAAAGAAGATTACATCGAATAGATCTCCACGAGAGAGGGGAGAACATTGTATTGAGATCCAAAAAGAGAGAAGAAGCCATCTAGCTACTAACTATGGACCCGAAGGTCTGAGGTAAACTACTCACACTTCATCGGAGAGGCTATGGTGTTGATGTAGAAGCCCTCCGCGATGGATGACCCCTTCCCGTGAGCTCCTAACAGGCCCCAAGATGGGATCTCGTGGGTACAGAAGGTTGCAGCGGTGGAATTAGGTTTTTGGCTCCGTATCTGATCGTTTGGGGATACGTAGGTATATATAGGAGGAATAAGTACATCGGTGGAGCAACATGGGGCCCACAAGGGTGGAGGGCGCGCCCTGGGGGGTGGGCACGCCCCCTACCTCGTGGCCTCCTGGAAGCTTCTCTTACGTAGGGTCCAAGTCTCCTGGATCATGTTCGTTCCAAAAATCACGCTCCCGAAGGTTTCATTCAGTTTGGACTCCGTTTGATATTCTTTTTCTGTGAAACTCTGAAATAGGAAAAAAAAACAGCAATTCTGGGCTGGGCCTCCAGTTATAGGTTAGTCCCAAAAATAGTATAAAAGTGGATAATAACGCCCAGTATTGTCCAAAACAGTAGATAATATAACATGGAGCAATCAAAAATTATAGATACGTTGGAGACGTATCAAGCATCCCCAAGCTTAATTCCTACTCGTCCTCGAGTAGGTAAATGATAAAAAACATAATTTTTGATGTGGAGTGCTACTTGGCATAATTTCAATGTAATTCTTCTTAATTGTGGTATGAATATTCAGATCCGAAAGATTCAAGATAAAAGTTCATATTGACATAAAAATAATAATACTTGAAGCATCCTAACTAAGGAATTATGTCCTCTCAAAATAACATGGCCAAAGAAAGTTCATCCCTACAAAATCATATAGTTTAGTCATGCTCCATTTTCGTCACACAAGAATGCTCTCATCATGCACACCCCCGATGACAAGCCAAGCAATTGCTTCATACTTTAGTAATCTCAAACCTATAAACATTCACGCAATATATGAGCGCGAGCCATGGACATAGCACTATGGGTGGAATAGAATATGATGATGGGGGTTATGTGGAGAAGACAAAAAAGGAGAAAGTCTCACATCAACGAGGCTAATCAATGAGCTATGGATATGCCCATCGATTGATGTTAATGCAAGGAGTAGGGATTGCCATGCAACGGATGCACTAGAGCTATAAATGTACGAAAGCTCAACAAAAGAAACTAAGTGGGTGTGCATCCAACTTGCTTGCGCACGAAGACCTAGGGCACTTGAGGAGCGCATTGTTGGAATATACAAGCCAAGTTCTGTAATGAAAAAATTCCCACTAGTATATGAAAGTGACAAAACAAGAGACTCTCTATTATGAAGATTATGGTGCTACTTTGAAGCACAAGTGTGGCAAAGGATAGTAGCATTGTCCCTTCTCTCTTTTTCTCTCATTTTTTTGGGTCTTCTCTTTTTTTATGGCCTTTCTCTCTTCTTTTCTTATATTCCTCACTTGGGACAATGCTCTAGAAAATGATGATCATCACACTTCTATATGAATGCCTCCGGCGGTGTACCGGGATATGCAATGAACCAAGAGTGACATGTATGAAAGAATTATGAATGGTGGCTTTGCCACAAATACTATGTCAACTACATGATCATGCTAAGCAATATGACAATGATGAATGTGTCATGATAAACGAATGGTGGAAAGTTGCATGGAAATATATCTCGGAATGGCTATGAAATGCCATAATAGGTAGGTATGGTGGCTGTTTTGACGAAGATATAAGGAGGTTTATGTGTGAAAGAGCGTACCATATCACGGGATTTGGATGCACCGGCGAAGTTTGCACCAACTCTCGATGTGAGAAAGGGCAATGCAGTGCATCAAGAGGCTAGCAATGATGGAAGGGTGAGAGTGTGTATAATCCATGGACTCAACATTAGTCATAAAGAACTTACATACTTATTGCAAAAATCTACAAGTAATCAAAAACCAAGCACTATGCGCATGCTCCTAGGGGGATAGATTGGTAGGAAAAGACCATCGCTCGTCCCCGACCGCCACTCATAAGGAGGACAATCAAAGAACACCTCATGTTTCAAATCTGTTACGTAACGTTTACCATACGTGCATGCTACGGGACTTCCAAACTTCAACACAAGCATTTCTCAAATTCACAACTACTCAACTAGCGTGACTTTGATATTATTACCTCCATATCTCAAAACAATCATCAAGCATCAAACTTCTCTTAGTATTCAACACACTCATAAGAAAGTTTTTACTAATCTTGAATACCTAGCATATTAGGATTATTTAAGCAAATTACCATGCTTAAGACTCTCAAAATAATCTAAGTGAAGCATGAGAGATCAATAGTTTCTATAAAACAAATCCACCACCGTGCTCTAAAAGATATAAGTGAAGTACTAGAGCAAAACTATATAACTCAAAAGATATAAGTGAAGCACATAGAGTATTCTAATAATTTCCAAATCATGTATGGCTATCTAAAAAGGTGTGTACAGCAAGGATGATTGTGGTAAACTAAAAAAGCAAAGACTCAAATCATACAAGACGCTCCAAGCAAAACACATATCATGTGGTGAATAAAAATATAGCTCCAAGTAAAGTTACCGATGGAAGTAGACGAAAGAGGGGATGCCTTCTGGGGCATCCCCAAGCTTTGGCTTTTTGGTGTCCTTATATTATCTTGGGGGTGCCATGGGCATCCCCAATCTTAGGCTCTTTCCGTTCCTTGTTCCATAATCCATCAAAATCTTTCACCCAAAACTTGAAAACTTCACAACACAAAACTCAACAGAAATCTCGTGAGCTCCGTTAAAGAAAAAACAAAAGACCACTTCAAGGTACTGTAATGAACTCATTCTTTATTTATATTGCTGTTAAACCAACTGTATTCCAACTTCTCTATGGTTTGTAAACTATTTTACTAGCCATAGATTCATCAAAATAAGCAAACAACACACGAAAAACAGAATCTGTCAAAAACATAACAGTCTGTAGTAATCTGTAACTAAAGCAAACTTCTGGAACTCCAAATAAATCAGCCAAAATAGGGCGACCTAGACAATTTGTTTATTGATCAGCAGCAATTGGAATCAGTATTCTATCACGTTCTGGTGATTTGTAACAATTGTTTTCGTGAACAGAAAGTTTCTGGAAATTTCTGCAAGATCAAATAACTATCATCCAAGAAGATCCTATAGATTTAACTTGGCACAAACACTAATTAAACATAAAAACACATCTAACCAGAGTCTAGATCAAAGATTTATTCCTGAACAGAAGAAAAAGCAAAAGAACTAAAAATAAAATTGGGTTGCCTCTCAACAAGCGCTATCCTTTAACGCCCCTAGCTAGGCATAAATCTAGGTATTGCCATCTTTGGTAGGCAATCCATAAGTGGCTCTCATGAAGATTCAGATGGTAATTTTATTTTATTCCTAGGTAAGTGTTCCATGCCTTTCTTTAATGCAAATTGGAATCTAATATTCCCTTCCTTCATATCAATAATTGCACCAATCGTTCTAAGAAAGGTCTACCAAGAATAATAGGACATGAAGGATTGCAATCTATTTCAAGAACGATAAAACATACGGGCACATAATTCCTATTTGCAATAATAAGAACATCATTAATTCTTCCCATAGGTTTATTAATAGTGGAATCCACAAGGTGCAATTTTAGAGAGCAATCATCAAAATCACGGAAATCTAGCAAATCGCACAAAGTTTTGGGAATAGTGGAAACACTAGCACCCAAATCACATAAAGCATAGAACTCATGATCCTTAATCTTAATTTTAATAGTTGGTTCCCTCTCATCATAAAGTTTTCTAGGGAAAGAAACTTCCAACTCAAGCTTTTCTTCATAAGATTGCATCAAGGCATCAACGATATGTTCAGTAAACGCTTTATTTTGACTATAAGCATGAGGAGAATTTAGCATGGATTGCAACAAGGAAATACAATCAATCAAAGAGCAATTTTCATAATTAAATTCCTTGAAATCCAAAATAGTGGGTTTATTAGCATTTAGGGTTTTGATTTCTTCAATCCCACTTTTATCAAATTTAGCATCAAGATCTAAAACTCAATTTTGCAACGCCTTCTAGGTAAAGGTGGATCATATTCAGTCCCATCATTATCAAGATTCATATCGCAAAACAAAGATTTAATAGGGGACACATCAATAACTTTTAGATCTTCATCTTTATTTTCATAGAAATCCGCTTTAGCGGCCATCTTATTAACTAAGGTAGCCTGCTTATCCGATATTTCAGCAGTCAACTTCTCAAGACGAGAAATTTGGGATCTTAAACCATCAAATTCTTGAGACATCTCATCGAGCTCTTTATTCATATAACTCATAATTTTTTTTGTTCCTTAAGCTCGTTTCTGAAGAAATTATTATGCTCAAATTGCAAAACCAGAAAACTCCTAACGTTGCTTTCCATCTCTTCCAACCTTTTAAGGTAAAGATCACCAAATCTAGGTAGATCCATCGTGACAAACAAACAATCCAACACACGAGCCATTAAAAAGCAAGCAATAAAGAGGCGAACAAAAAAGAGAGGGCGAATAAAACGGCAAGGGTGAAGTGGGGGAGAGGAAAACGAGAGGCAAATGGCAAATAATGTAATGCGGGAGATAAGGGATTGTGATGGGTACTTGGTATGTTGACTTTTGCGTAGACCTCCCTGGCAACGGCGCCAGAAATCTTTCTTGCTACCTCTTGAGCACTGCGTTGGTTTTCGCTTGAAGAGGAAAGGGTAATGCAGCAAAGTAGCGTAAGTATTTCCCTCGATTTTTGAGAACCAAGGTATCAATCCAGTAGGAGGCTACGCGCGAGTCCCTTGCACCTACACAAAACAAATAAATCCTCGCAACCAACGCGATAAGGGGTTGTCAATCCCTTCACGGTCACTTACGAGAGTGAGATCTGATAGATATGACATGATAATATTTTTGGTATTTTTATGATAAAGATGCAAAGTAAAAATAAAAGCGAAGTAAAAAGCAAAGGAAATAACTAAGTGTTGGAAGATTAATTTGATGAAGATAGACCCGGGGGCCATGGGTTTCACTAGTGGCTTCTCTCAAGAGCATAAGTATTTTACGGTGGGTGAGCAATTCTTGTTGAGCAATTGACAGAATTGTGCATAGTTATGAGAATATCTAGGTATGATCATGTATATAGGCATCACGTGCGAGACAAGTAGACCGACTCCTGCCTGCATCTATTACTATTACTCCACTCATCGACCGCTATCCAGCATGCATCTAGAGTATTAAGTTTATGGAAACAGAGTAACGCCTTAAGCAAGATGACATGATGTAGAGGGATAAATTCATGCAATATGATAAAAAAACCATCTTGTTATCCTCGATGACAACAATACAATACGTGCCTTGCTGCCCTCATCACTTTGGACAGGACACCGCAAGATTGAACGCAAAGCTAAGCACTTCTCCCATTGCAAGAAAGATCAATCTAGTAGGCCAAACCAAGCTGATAATTCGAAGAGACTTGCAAAGATAACCAATCATACATAAAAGAATTCAGAGAAGATTCAAATATTGTTCATAGATAATCTCGATCATAAACCCACAATTCATCGGTCCCAACAAAGACACCGCAAAAACAAGATTACATCGAATAGATCCCCACTAGAGAGGGGGAGAACATTGTATTGAGATCCAAAAAGAGAGAAGAAGCCATCTAGCTACTAACTATGGACCCGAAGGTCCGAGGTAAACTACTCACACTTCATCGGAGAGGCTATGGTGTTGATGTAGAAGCTCTCCGTGATGGATGCCCCCTCCGACGGAGCTCCGGAGCAGGCCCCAAGATGGGATCTCGTGGGTACAAAAGGTTGCGGCCGTGGAATTAGGTTTTTGGCTCCGTATCTGATCGTTTGGGGGTACGTAGGTATATATTGGAGGAAGAAGTACGTCGGGGTGGAGGGCGTGCCCTGGGGGTTGGGCGCGCCCCCTACCTCGTGGCCTCCTGGAAGCTTCTCTTACGTAGGGTCCAAGTCTCCTGGATCAAGTTCGTTCCAAAAATCACGCTCCCGAAGGTTTCATTCCGTTTGGACTCCGTTTGGTATTGTTTTTCTGCGAAACTCTGAAATAGGCAAAAAAACAGCAATTCTGGGTTGGGCCTCCGGTTAATAGGTTAGTCCCAAAAATAATATAAAAGTGGATAATAAAACCCAATATTGTCCAAAACAGTAGATAATATAGCATGGAGCAATCAAAAATTATAGCTACGTTGGAGACGTATCAGTTAGTTGCGGGATGATGTATTACGGAACGAGTAAAGAGACTTGCCGGTAACGAGATTGAACTAGGTATTGAGATACCGACGATCGAATCTCGGGCAAGTAACATACCGATGACAAAGGGAACACCGTATGTTGTTATGCGGTTTGACCAATAACGATCTTCGTAGAAGATTTGGGAGCCAATATGAGCATCCAGGTTCCGATATTGGTTATTGACCGGAGACGTGTCTCGGTCATGTCTACATAGTTCTCGAACCCGTAGGGTCCGCACGCTTAAAGTTCGATGACGGTTATATTATGAGTTTATGTGTTTTGATGTACTGAAGGTAGTTCGGAGTCCCGGATGAGATCGGGGACAAGACGAGGAGTCTCGAAATGGTCGAGACATGAAGATCGACATATTGGAAGCCTATATTTGGATGTCGGAAGTGTTCCAGGTGAAATCAGGATTTTACCGGAGTACCGAGGGGTTACCGGAACCCCCCGGGGGCTTAATGGGCCATAGTGGGCCTCAGTGGAGAAGAGGAGGGGCGGCTAGGGCAGGGCCGCACCCCCTCCCCCTCTAGTCTGAATAGGACAAGGAGAGGGGGCGGCGCCCCCCCTTTCCTTCCTCTCTCCCTCCTCTTTCCCCCTTCTCCTAATTGAACAAGGAAGGGAGGGAGTCCTACTCTCGGTGGGAGTAGGACTCCTCCTGGTGCGCCTCCTCCTGGCCGGCCGCACCTCCCCCCTTGCTTCTTTATATACAGGGGCAGGGGCGCACCCTAGAGTCACAACAATTGATTTGATCTTTTAGCCGTGTGCGGTGCCCCCCTCCACCATAGTCCACCTCGATAATACTGTAGCGGTGCTTAGGCGAAGCCCTGCGTCGGTAGAACATCATCATCGTCACCACGCCGTCGTGCTGACACAACTCTCCCTCAACACTCGGCTGGATCGGAGCTCGAGGGACGTCATCGGGCTGAACGTGTTCTGAAATCGGAGGTGCCGTGCGTTCGGTACTTAATCGGTCGGATTGTGAAGACGTACGACTACATCAACCGCGTTGTGCTAACGCTTCCGCTTTCGGTCTACGAGGGTACATAGACAACACTCTCCCCTCTCGTTGCTATGCATCACCATGATCCTGTGTGTGTGTAGGATTTTTTTTGAAATTACTACGTTCCCCAACAGTGGCATCCGAGCCAGGTTTTATGCGTAGATGTTATATGCACGAGTAGAACACAAGTGAGTTCTGGGCGATATAAGTCATACTTCTTACCAGCATGTCATACTTTGGTTCGGCGGTATTGTTGGATGAAGCGGCCCGGACCGACATTACGCGCACGCTTACACGAGACTGGTTCTACCGACGTGCTTTGCACACAGGTGGCTAGCGGGCGTCACTTTCTCCAACTTTAGTTGAACCGAGTGTGGCTACGCCCGGTCCTTGTGAAGGTTAAAACAACACCAACTTGACAAACTATCGTTGTGGTTTTGATGCGTAGGTAAGAACTGTTCTTGCTCAGCCCGTAGCAACAACAAAGTAGAGGACGTCTAACTTGTTTTTGCAGGGCATGTTGTGTTGTGATATGGTCAAGGCATGATGCTATATTTTATTGTATGATATGATCCTATTTTGTAACCGAGTTACCGGCAACTGGCAGGAGCCATATGGTTGTCGCTTTATTGCATGCAATGCAATCGCCCTGTAATGCTATACTTTATCACTAAGCGGTAGCGATAGTCGTATAAGCATAAGATTGGCGAGACGACAACGATGCTACGATGGAGATCAAGGTGTCGCGCCGGTGACGATGGTGATCATGATGGTGCTTCAGAGATGGAGATCACAAGCACAAGATGATGATGGCCATATCATATCACTTATATTGATTGCATGTGATGTTTATCTTTTATGCATCTTATCCTGCTTTGATTGACGGTAGCATTATGAGATGATCTCTCGCTAACTTTCAAGATAAAAGTGTTCTCCCTGAGTATGCACCGTTGCCAAAGTTCGTCGTGCCCAGACACCACGTGATGATCGGGTGTGATAAGCTCTACGTCCATCTACAACGGGTGCAAGCCAGTTTTTCACACGCAGAATACTCAGGTTAAACTTGACGAGCCTAGCATATGCAGATATGGCCTCGAAACACTGAGACAGAAAGGTCGAGCATGAATCATATAGTAGATATGATCAACATAATGATGTTCACCATTGAAAGCTAGTCCATTTCACGTGATGATCGGTTATGGTTTAGTTGATTTGGATCACGTGATCACTTAGATGATTAGAGGGATGTCTATCTAAGTGGGAGTTTTTAAGTAATATGATTAATTGAACTTTAATTTATCATGAACTTAGTCCTGGTAGTATTAGCATATCTATGTTGTAGATCAATAGCTCGCGTTGTTGCTTCCTTATGTTTTATATATGTTCCTAGAGAAAACTAAGTTGAAAGATGATAGTAGCAATGATGCTTAATCGGGTCCGTGATCTGAGGTTTATCCTCATTGCTGCATAGAAGAATTATGTCCTTGATGCACCGCTAGGTGACAAACCTATTGTAGGAGCAGATGCAGACGTTATGAACGTTTGGCTAGCTCAATATGATGACTATTTGATAGTTTAGTGCACCATGCTTAACGGCTTAGAATCGGGACTTCAAAGATGTTTTGAACGTCATGGACCATATGAGATGTTCCAGGAGTTGAAGTTAATATTTCAAACAAATACCCGAATTGAAAGATATGAAGTCTCCAACGAGTTCTATAGCTAAAATACGGAGGAGAATTGCTCAAGTAGTGAGCATGTGCTCAGATTGTCTGGGTTCTACAATCGCTTGAATCAAGTGGGAGTTAATCTTCCATATAAAAGAGTGATTGACATAATTCTCTAGTCACCATCACCAAGTTAGTAGAACTTCGTGATGTACTATAATATGCAAGGGATAACGGAAACGATTCCGAAGCTCTTCATGATGCTGAAATCGACGGAGGTAGAAATCAAGGAAGAGCATCAAGTGTTGATGGTTAACAAGATCACTAGTTTCAATAAAAGGGCAAAGGGATAGAAGGGGAACTTCAATAAGAACAGCAAGCAAGTTGCTACTCAAGAGAAGAAGTCCAAGTCTGGACCTAAGCCTGAAACTGAGTGCTTCAACTACAAAGGGACTGGTCACTGGAAGCGGAACTGCCCCAAGTATTTGGCGGATAAGAAGGATGGCAAAGTGAACAAAGGTATATTTGATATACATGTTATTGATGTGTATTATACTAGTGTTTATAGCAACCCCTCGGTATTTGATACTAGTTCAGTTGCTAAGATTAGTACCTCGAAACTACAGTTGCAGAATAAACAGAGACTAGTTAAGGGTAAAGTGACGATGCGTATTGGAAGTGGTTCTGGAAGTGCTAGTTATCGACTAGAGGGGGGGTTGAATAGGCGATTTTTATGAAAGTCTTCAAAACGTGGAAGTTTCGAAGACAACCAATAGAATTGACCTAATTGATATGCAGCGGAAGATAGACTACAACAAGCAAACCATAGTCAAGTATACAATAATGTGAAAGTACAAAGACTAGTAGCAGCTTAGTAGTAAGGATCAGGATGGAAGATAGTATGAAGCCAACCAACGATAGTAGTCAAGTAATGAAGTCAAACAGGTATGACAAATAGGCAATGACTTCACGAAGACAAACTCTAAGTAAAGAGAGGGAGAGGATTGAACCAGTCACTTGTTGAAGACATAGGATTTGTTAGACCAGTTCCAGTTGCTGTGACAACTATGCGTCTGGTTAGGGAGGCTGAGATTCAACTCAGAAGACCGCGTCATCACCTTATTCCCCTTGAGCTAAGGACACACAGTCCTCGCTCAATCACTCTGGTAAGTCTTCAAGGTAGACTTCCGAACCTTCACAGACTTCGTTCACCGGCTATCCACAATGACTCTTGGATGCTCAGAACGCGACGCCTAACCGGCTGGAGGATTCACAGTCCTCAAGTGTAATAAGTCTTCGTGTCACGCAGATGAAAGACTTGATGATGCCTAACACTCTTTGGCTCTGGGTGTTTGGGCTTTGTCCTCGCAAGGATTTCTCTCTCTCAAAGGCTTCGAGGTGGGTTGCTCTCAAGCGACAAAAGCCGTGCACTAACTCCGAGCAGCCACCAATTTATGGTGCAGGGGTGGGCTATATATAGCCACTAGGCAACCCGAATCGATATGTCCGAAATGACCTGGTCACTAAGGAGCAGAATACGTGTTCCAACGGTCGATTTCAAACACACACGGCAACTTTACTTGGGCTACAAGCAAAGCCGACTCATCCAGCTCTGGATAAGATTTGCTCTCATTGTCTTCGCTCGAAGACATAGGATTTGGGTTGAGCATCACTTCAGTCATTCTGACTTTGTTCACTTGGACCCCACTTAACAGTACGATGGTTCCTATGACTCAACAAAGAAGAAAAGGGAACAACGAAACAACACAGTCTTCGCGCTCCATAGTGTTCACTCAATGTCTTCTCATGTCATAGTCTTTAATATGAATACCTTCACATACCACCATTGTCGTCAATGTCTTCATACATTTTTAGGGGTCATCTCCGGTAGGTAAACCGAATCAATGAGGGACACTACCTGTGTTATCCTACAATTCTCACAAACACATTAGTCCCTCAACCAAATTTGTCGTCAATACTCCAAAACCAACTAGGGGTGGCACTAGATGCACTTACAGGTTCCAAGATTGATATGATCATCATCACACACTTCCTATACTTTCGGGATTAGTGTTGAAACTAAATAAGTGTTATTTGGTGTTTGCGTTGAGCATGAATATGATTTGATCATGTTTGTTGCAATACGATTATTCATTTAAATTAGAGAATAATTGTTGTTCTGTTTACATGAATAAAACCTTCTATGGTCATACACCCAATAAAATGGTTTGTTGGATCTCGATCGTAGTGATACACATATTCATAATATTGAAGCCAAAAGATGCAAATTTAATAATGATAGTGCAACTTATTTGTGGCACTGCCGTTTAGGTCATATTTGTAACGCCCCGGATTCGATGCGCCAGGTGTCTGCCAGTTATTCGCCGTCGTTGCCATGTCATTTGCTTGCGTGTTGCACTTTGCCATGTCATCATGTGCATTTCATATCATGTCATCATGTGCATTTCATTTTGCATACGTGTTCGTCTCATGCATCCGAGCTTTTTCCCCGTTGTCCGTTTTGCAATCCGGCTCCCCTATGCCCTCCGGCGTTCCCCTTTTGACTCCTGTTGTGAGCGGGTGTTAAACTTTCTCGGAATAGCCCGAGGCTTGCCAAGTGGCCTTGGTATACCACCGGTAGACCGCCTGTCAAGTTTCGTGCCATTTGGAGGTCGTTTGGTACTCCAACGGTCAACCGCGTAGCCCGAGACCCCCCATTTTCTCTTTGCAGCCCAACACCATTCCAAAGTGGCCCAAAACCCAGCAAACTCCCCTCCATGCTCTCGGTCGTTCGATCACGATCGAGTGGGCGAAAACCGCTCCTCATTTGGAGTCTCCTAGCTCCCTCTACCTATAAATATGTGCTCCCTTCCCGAAAATCGCGGTACAAACCCTAGTCTCCCTCCTCATCGCGCCACCGGACATTTCGTCCCCGCGCCGGGCAATGTCCAGCCGTCGCCGCCACCTCACCCCGGCGAATCAGCCGCTGCCACGTCACCCCGCCGCCGCTCCCCTCCACTCGCGTCGCGCCACGTCAACGCCGCCAGCGCCCCATCGCCGCCGCCGCCCGGGGCCTAGATCCGGCCCGCCCGAGCAGGCCACGCTGAACCCGTAACCGCCCGTCGCGGGCAACCGCCCGGCCGTTACGCCGCGGCGTGCCTCGCCATCGCCCCACAGGAGGCAGCAGCCCGCGCCTCCTCGCCAGCGCCCTCAGCGCGCTCCTCTGCCGCGCTTTGCCGCCCGGCGCCGCCTCGCGCCCGCCGGCGACCTCGCCTCGCTGCCTTGAGGCGCCGCCGCTGAATCGGGCGGATCTGGCGCCGCTGGGGCCGCGCCTCCCGAGGCCGCGCGCCTCCCTCGTCGCCCGGCCTCCTCCCCCTCCGCACCGGATCCGGCTCCCCCGTGCTCCGGCGAGCTCCCCTTCGACGCCGGCCGCCGTTCCCCGCAAATCCGGTGATGTCTCCGGCGAGATCCGCGCCTCCCTCGCCCGTTGACTTTTACCCCGCGAGGTCGAAATATTTCTAAGTCCCTGTTTTTCCCTTATTTTGTTACCATGTTCATCGCATCGTATCTCTGCATCCGTAGCTCCGTTTTGTGCGTGTAGTATGTCAAATGTTTTTCCCTTATTTTGTTACCATGTTCATCGCATCGTATCTCTGCATCCGTACCTCCGTTTTGCGCGTGTAATATGTCAAATGTTCGCCTCAACGAGTACGTCAATTCATTCCATTGCACCATGTTCATTTGAGTTCATCTTCATGCCCTAATCATCGTTGCAAGAGTGCTAGTTGATGTTAACTGTCATGCATTATCGTAACATGCTCATTTGTCATTTTTGCCATGTTTGATGTGTGCATCTTATGAGCATGAGCTCTACATGTGTTTTGAACTATGTCATGCATCTTCACAGTCGTTCCATCCATGTATTTTTTGACTCTTGTACTGAGTGCATCGAGCTCGTGAAGTAGGGTACTTGCTGTTCTTGTTTTCCTGACAGATTCTGTTATATTTTGTTGCTATGTAAACCTGCTGCTACAAGTCATTCTAGGCATAATCTGGAGATGTTCACTAAGGACGATTTGTTATACATGTCATGCTCTATCCATTAATGCCCCTGGTTGCATTTATAGCCTGCTATAACATGTTGTAATCTTGCTCACAAACTTGCTAAATAATGTTGCTGTCATCCTGTTAACATTAATTTCAATGTTGCCATGACTGTTGTTAGTGATCCAATCATGCTACGGACTTGCTCTTGCCATGTTTAGCTTTATAAACATGTATTCTTACTGTTGGTTGCCTTGCCATGCCATGTATTGCTCTGTAGTGAGTGGTTCAAGCTCACCAACATGTCTACTTATTGTTGTTCCTGCCATGTACAAATCTGTCATATAACTTGCCATGTTTGCATGGGTGCCATCATATCTTCTTATCCTTTTTGGCTCATGGTCAGTAAGGGACTTTTGTTATATGCAATTAGTAGATTCATTCCATGCCTTTTGTTTTCATGTTGAGATGCTGTAGCATGTTGATTTGATGCTTGCAATATGCCTAGTTGCTGTTTTGGACAGATTGTTGCTTCATATTATCATGTTGCATCCATGTTTTGATGTGTTTGCTTGATGTTTGTATGCATTTTGCATCAATGCCATGTTTAACTTGTTTTGCTCATATCTTCTAGGCCGTAGCTCCGAATTAAATAAATTTTATATGTAACTTGACTAGAATCTCATGTAGATCATATTGGTGCATCTTAACTTGCTGTTTAACAACTTGAACATAAGGTTTATTAAAATCTGGACCAATTTCGAAATTTGCATATGAGGACTTACCGGATTTTTTATATGCTGTTTCCGGCCTCATTTAAACTTGCTTTGATGTGTTGCTCTTGTATGCATCATCTCTTGCCATGAGTAGCTTTATGTAGCCTTGTCATGCATCATACTTGGTTGTGCATCATTCCTTGTTCACATGTGGAGTGTTTACCATGTTGTGTGCTTCTCTCGATAGTTCCTGCTTCCTATGCGATCGTGAGGGTTCGCTCGCTCACGCTTGGTTCGTCTTCATGGCTTCATCTTCTTCATGGACTCGTTCTTGTTCTAGCGGGATTTCGTGCAAGATGACCGCTACCTGGATCTCACTACTATCATTGCTATGCTAGTTGCTTCGTTCTATCGCTATGCCGCGCTACCTATCTCTTGTTGATCAAGCCTCCCAAATTGCCATGTCAGCCTCTAACCGTTGTCACCCTTCCTAGCAAACCGTTGTTTGGCTATGTTACCGCTTTGCTCAGCCCCTCTTATAGCATTGTTAGTTGCAGGTGAAGATGAAGATTGATCCATGTTGGATTATGTTTATGTTGGGATATCACAATATCTCTTATTTAATTAATGCATATATATACTTGGTAAAGGGTGGAAGGCTTGGCCTTATGCCTCGTGTTTTATTCCACTCTTGCCGCCCTAGTTTCCGTCATATCGGTATTATGTTCCCGGATTTTGCGTCCCTAACGCGGTTGGGTGGTTTATGGGATCCCCTTGACAGTTCGCTTTGAATAAGACTCCTCCAGCAAGGCCCAACCTTGGTTTTACCATTTGACTACCTACCACATATACCCCTTCCCTTGGGTTCTGCAGACTCAAGGGTCATCTTTATTTTAGCCCCCCCGGGCCAGTGCTCCTTCGAGTGTTGGTCCGAACCGACCTGCCTGCGGGGCCAGCTCGGGGAAACTTGAGGCCTGGTTTTACTCGTAGCCAGTCTCATCCGATGTTGCCCTGAGAACGAGATATGTGCAGCTCCTATCGGGGTTTGTCGGCACATCGGGCGGCTTTGCTGGTCTTGTTTTATTACTGTCGAAATGTCTTGTAGCCAGGATTCCGAGACTGATCGGGTCTTCCCGGGGAGAAGGAATATCCTTCGTTGATCGCGAGAGCTTATAATGGGCTAAGTTGGGACACCCCTGCAGGGTATAAAATTTCGAGAGCCGTGCCCGCGGTTATGTGGCAGATGGGAATTTGTTAGTGTTCGGTTGTAGTAAACTTGAAGTAAACTCTTCTAAAATACACCAGCCGTGTGCGTAACCGTGAGTGTCTCTTTTCGGGGTTGATCGAGAGGAGAACACGGTTCTGGGTTATGTCTGACGTAAGTAGGAGTTCAGGATCACTTCTTGATCATTACTAGTTGACGACCGCTTGCTTTGCTTCTCTTCTCGCTCTTATTTGCGTATGTTAGCCACCATACATGCTTAGTCGCTGCTGCAACCTCACCATTTTCCCCTTCCTTTCCCTTTAAGCTTTGCTAGTCTTGATACCCATGGTAATGGGATTGCTGAGTCCTCGTGGCTCCTGACATTACTTCATCAACAGTTGCAGGTTCAGGTTATGAGATGATCATGTAGCGATATCGATGTATGCTTGTTTTGGTTTTCTTCTTCTGCTTCTTATTCGATCAGGGATAGGTTCCAGTTCGGCAGCCTGGGCTAGCAGGGTGTATGTCGTTTGAGTTTACTGTTTGTGTTTCATCCGTAGGCGGATGGTGCTCTTATGTAAGATGATGCTGTATTCGTGTGGCATTGTATGCCTTTTGTATGTATACCCATCTATTATGTAATGTTGATTTAATGATATCCACCTTGCAAAAGCGTTTCAATATGCGGTTCTATCCTTGGTGGGACCTTCAAGTCTCTTTAGGATAGTATCACATATTGGGCGTGACAAGTTGGTATCAGAGCCTCGACCGACCCTAGGAACCCCCTTGTTTGATCGTGTAGTTTGGCCGTTGTTGAGTCTAGAAGAAACTGGTTTTCGGAGTCTAGTTATATCGGAGAGTAGGAATTCTTTTACTCCTCAGCCCCTTAAATAAGCTACGGTAAGGAATCCTGACGTAGGTGTTTTGAATTACTCCTCTTCCCGTTCAAATTTTTCTTTAGGATTACGTGGTTAGTTTCGTGAGTTGTCCATCCTCTTTTGTCCGGTGCATCTCTCGTCAAGTCGACTCGAACCTCTTTGTCTTTGGGAGATCAATCCTCAGCTATTTTCGATCGATGTTGTTTCCCTGTCCGAAGTTGTCTTTGTTTTTCCCGCCCGCCCTCCCTTCTTCTTTTCCGAACTGGAGTTTGTATTCGAGTATCCATCCTACTCGTGCGGAGTCTTTGCTTTATTTCCTCAATGATTTCAACCGGTGTTTTTTTTCAAGTAATTCGTCTGTTCCCCGTTCCAATTTGCCTTTGTTTTCCCGCTCTCCCACCCCTCTTCTTCCCGGAGTTTGAATCCCTTCCGACCATCAATTTCATTCGTGTGGAGCCTCTTCAGTCTTTCGTCAATTATTTCAACCGGTGAATTCTCGTCTCGTTTGACATTCATCATCTCTTTTTCTTCTCCGGTGGATTCAATTCAAGTTTTTTCGTTGTCGATCGTATTCTTTCCCTCAGCTCGAATATTTCCCTTTGCTCGTTTGCCTCTCGCCTTTCAATCATTCCGGAGTTCGGAAGACATCTCAGGAGATTCGTCAGTGTTCCAATTAATTCGAGGTTGTCACCTCATTCAAATATTTCAATTGTCCTGGTGCATCATCTATCTATTGAACATCCTTTTTCAACGGTGTTATCTCTTCAGTGGGCCCTAACCCACAGGTCTTTTCCCAGGATCTTACCTGACTCTTCTAATTATTCTGGGGCTATACCCAAATTCTTTTCAAGTCTGACATAAGTATGATTTCATCAGTCAGATCTTTTCCAAGATCGATTTCAAATCATTTCATTGTTGGCTCAACCTCTTCACTTTTCATTCTCCCGGAGTATCTCAATAATTTTTGCGGTGTTTCTCGTTGTCATTTGAAGATTGAAGAAGATTTTTCCTCTAAATCTTGCCCGTTCTCTCGAAGATTCGTGGCTCTAGCTTCTTGTTACCCTCTCGGATTATTCCGTCTGTCGGAAGTCCCTTTTTCTCACCTATCCGGAGTATTTCAGGAGTTGATTTCTATTTCTTTTCACCGGAGGTCATCGTTCCAGAAGAATTCTTCGTCCTCACATCTCAGCTACCGTTATCCAATTATTCCGGTGCATCGTTCAAATATCCTCTAATCAGTTCATGATCTCTTCATTCTCTTGTATCTAAATTCCCTCAAGTATCTTTGTGCTTTTCTAATTTTTCCCGGCGATTCATTATCTTTCGTCAGTCATTTCCGAATGCTAACGGTGGTTCGTTCAAGATTCTTTTTCTTTGATTATCATATTAATTCATTCGTTCCTTCCAATCCTACCGGTGGTTCATGAAGACTTTCTCAAGTTTTGCGCTATATCCCCCCTCAATCCTTTTCAAGAAGAATAAGTAGTATGCAAAATCCATTGTTGGTCATGAATTTAATTTGATGAAGGATAAGCATACAATAGATCTTATTATTATTTCAATCAAGTGAGTAATCTTTTCCTTCAGAGTTTGTTCTTGATGAATAAATTCGAGTTCCAAGTGTTCTCCATCTTTTCTTTTCTGGAGTTCAAATTTCCTCAGCCATTTCGTCGGAACCTCCATCTAAATCATCGCAACGCTCATCTTATTCTTTCATCCTTCAATTTTATTTTGTCATCCTTTTGTTACCGGAGTTCTTCACGGTGGTCCGTCAGTATTTAATTCATTCTTCAAGTGTTCATCAAGATTCTTGTCGGATGAGCTCAAGTATCTTTTCTTCTTGCATCTCGAAGTGCAATTAATTCTCCTTATTCGTTTGAAGTGGAGTTTTGCTTTTCCTCTTCCTTCTCAGCTATTTCAATCATTTTCGTTTGTGGTTGGTTATCACCTCAAAATTTTTGAGTTGTTATCCATAAGTCCACAACAAGCTTATTCTTTTCGTTGTTGATTTTTCTCAACAATTCCGTTCTATCCTTCCTTCTAAGATGCTTTCAATTTCATTCGTGGCACAAGTTGTCATTTTCTTCCCCGTTCTTTTCATTCCACTATTTCAATTCTTTCCGGAGGTTTTGTGTCATGTCTTCATCAAGTAACATTCCATCCTCTCAAGCTCATGTTCTATTCCTCCATGTTTCAGTCAGAGTGCTGCCTAAATCCTTTCGGTCTTATTCGTTTTTTATCTCGTTCTAACCGGAGTCGTTTCATAGTATATCTGATTCTGTGAGCTTTAGATTCTCGTCATTCTCGTCGTTCCTCTCTTCTTCTCGAGTGCTCTTGATTCTTTGTTTCCTCTCTTGAGTTCTTGTTTCACCTCATCCCTTTTTCCCTTCCGTCTCGGTCCTAAGATCTCGGGACGAAATCTCTTGTTAGTGGAGCAGTGTTGTAACGCCCCGGATTCGATGCGCCATGTGTTTGCCAGTTATTCTCCGTCGTTGCCATGTCCTTTGCTAGCGTGTTGCACTTTGCCATGTCATCATGTGCATTTCATATCATGTCATCATGTGCATTTCATTTTACATACGTGTTCGTCTCATGCATCCGAGCTTTTTCCCCGTTGTCCGTTTTGCAATCCGGCTCCCCTATGCCCTCCGACGTTCCCCTTTTGACTCCTGTTGTGAGCGGGTGTTAAACTTTCTCGGAATGGCCCGAGGCTTGCCAAGTTGCCTTGGTATACCACCGGTAGACCGCCTGTGAAGTTTCGTGCCATTTGGAGGTCGCTTGGTACTCCAACGGTCAACCGCGTACCCCGAGACCCCCCCTTTTCTCTTTGCAGCCCAACACCGTTCCAAAGTGTCCCAAAACCCAGCAAACTCCCCTCCATGCTATCGGTCGTTCGATCACGATCGTGTGGGCGAAAACCGCTCCTCATTTGGAGTCTCCTACCTCCCTCTACCTATAAATATGTGCTCCCCTCCCGAAAATCGCGGTACAAACCCTAGTCTCCCTCCTCGTCGCGCCACCGGACATTTCGTCCCCGTGCCGGACAATGTCCACCGGTCGCCGCCACCTCACCCCGGCGAATCAGCCGCTGCCACGTCACCCCGCCGCCGCTCCCCTCCATTCGCGTCGCGCCACGTCCTGCTTGACGCCCCATCACCGCCGCCGCCGGGCCCAGGATCCGGCCCGCCCGGGGCGAGCAGACCTTGCCGGGCCCGTAACCCGCCGTCGCCGAGCCGCCGCGGCCGTTGCAGCCGCCGGCGCCTCGCCATCGCCCCATAGGAGCGGTAGCCCGCGCCTCCTCGCCGGCGCTCCTCTGCCGCGCTTTGCCGCCCGGCGCCGCCTCCGCGCCCGCCGGCGACCTCGCCTCGCCGCCCCTTAGGCGCCGCCGCTGATCGGGTGGATCCGGCGCGCAAGCAGCGCCTCCGAGGCCGCGCCTCCTCGCCGCCCGGCCTCTTCCTCCTCCGCACCGGATCCGGCTCCCCCGTGCTCCGGCGAGCTCCCCTTCGACGCCGGCCGCCGTTCCCCGCATATCCGGCGATGTCTCCGGCGAGATCCGCGCCTCCCTCGCCCGTTGACTTTTACCCCGTGAGGTCAAAATATTTCTAAGTCCCTGTTTTTCCCTTATTTTGTTACCATGTTCATCACATCGTATCTCTGCATCCGTAGCTCTGTTTTGCGCGTGTAATATGTCAAATCTTCGTCTCAACGAGTACGTCAATTCATTCCATTGCACCATGTTCATTTGAGTTCATCTTGATGCCCTAATCATCGTTGCAAGAGTGCTAGTTGATGTTAACTGCTGTCTGTTATCAGAACATGCTCATTTGTCATTTTTGCCATGTTTGATGTGTGCATCTTATGAGCATGAGCTCTACATGTGTTTTGAACTATGTCATGCATCTTCACAGTCGTTCCATCCATGTATTTTTTTGACTCTTGTACTGAGTGCATCGAGCTCGTGAAGTAGGGTACTTGCTGTTCTTGTTTTCCTGACAGATTCTGTTATATTTTGTTGCTATGTAAACCTGCTGCTACAAGTCATTCTAGGCATAATCTGGAGATGTTCACTAAGGATGATTTGTTATACATGTCATGCTCTATCCATTAATGCCCCTGGTTGCATTTATAGCCTGCTATAACATGTTGTAATCTTGCTCACAAACTTGCTAAATAATGTTGCTGTCATCCTGTTAACATTAATTTCAATGTTGCCATGATTGTTGTTAGTGATCCAATAATGCTATGGACTTGTTCTTGCCATGTTTAGCTTTATAAACATGTATTCTTACTGTTGGTTGCCTTGCCATTCCATTTATTGCTATGTGGTGAGTGGTTCAAGCTCACCAACATGTCTACTTATTGTTGTTCCTGCCATGTACAAATCTGTCATATAACTTACCATGTTTGCATGGGTGCCATCATATCTTCTTATCCTTTTTGGCTCATGGTCAGTAAGGGACTTTTGTTATATGCAATTAGTAGATTCATTCCATGCCTTTTGTTTTCATGTTGAGATGCTGTAGCATGTTGATTTGATGCTTGCAATATGCCTAGTTGCTGTTTTGGACAGATTGTTGCTTCATATTATCATGTTGCATCCATGTTTTGATGTGTTTGCTTGATGTTTGTATGCATTTTGCATCAATGCCATGTTTAACTTGTTTTGCTCATATCTTCTAGGCCGTAGCTCCGAATTAAATAAACTTTATATGTAACTTGACTAGAATCTCATGTAGATCATATTGGTGCATCTTAACTTGCTGTTTAACAACTTGAACATAAGGTTTATTCAAATCTGGACCAATTTCGAAATTTGCATATGAGGACTCACCGGATTTGTTATATGCTGTTTCCGGCCTCATTTAAACTTGCTTTGATGTGTTGCTCTTGTATGCATCATCTTTTGCCATGAGTAGCTTCATGTAGCCTTGTCATGCATCATACTTGGTTGTGCATCATTCCTTGTTCACATGTGGAGTGTTTACCATGTTGTGTGCTTCTCTCGATAGTTCCCGTTTCGTTGCGATCATGAGGATTCGTTCGTCTACGCTTGGTTCGTCTTCATGGCTTCATCTTCTTCATGGACTCGTTCTTGTTCCTAGCGGGATTTCAGGCAAGATGACCGCTACCCTGGATCTCACAGCTATCATTGCTATGCTAGTTGCTTCGTTCTATCGCTATGCCGCGCTACCTATCTCTTGTTGATCAAGCCTCCCAAATTGCCATGTCAGCCTCTAACCGTTGTCACCCTTTCTAGCAAACCGTTGTTTGGCTATGTTACCGCTTTGCTCAGCCCCTCTTATAGCGTTGTTAGTTGCAGGTGAAGATGAAGATTGCTCCATGTTGGATTATGTTTATGTTGGGATATCACAATATCTCTTATTTAATTAATGCATCTATATACTTGGTAAAGAGTGGAAGGCTCGACCTTATGCACAGTGTTTTGTTCCACTCTTGCCGCCCTAGTTTCCGTCATATCGGTATTATGTTCCCGGATTTTGCGTCCCTAACGCAGTTGGGTGGTTTATGGGACCCCTTGACAGTTCGCTTTGAATAAGACTCCTCCAAAGAAGGCCCAACCTTGGTTTTACCATTTGACTACCTACCCAATATACCCCTTCCCTTGGGTTCTGCAGACTCAAGGGTCATCTTTATTTTAGCCCCCCCCCCCCCCCGGGCTAGTGCTCCTTCAAGTGTTGGTCCGCACCGAGCTGCCTGCGGGGCCACCTCGGGGAAACTTGAGGCTTGGTTTTACTCGTAGCTAGTCTCATCCGATGTTGCCCTGAGAACGAGATATGTGCAGCTCCTATCGGGATTTGTCGGCACATCGGGCGGCTTTGCAGGTCTTGTTTTATTACTGTCGAAATGTCTTGTAGCCGGGATTCCGAGACTGATCGGGTCTTCCCGGGGAGAAGGAATATCCTTCGTTGATCGCGAGAGCTTATAATGGGCTAAGTTGGGACACCCTGCAGGTATAAACTTTCGAGAGCCGTGCCAGCGTTATGTGTCGATGGGAATTTGTTAATGTGCGGTTGTAGTAAACTTGAAGTAAACTCCTCTAAAATACACCAACCGTGTGCGTAACCGTGAGTGTCTCTTTTCGGGGTTGATCGAGAGGAGAACACGGTTTCTGGGTTATGTATGACGTAAGTAGGAGTTCAGGATCACTTCTTGATCATTACTAGTTGACGACCGCTTGCTTTGCTTCTCTTCTCGCTCTTATTTGCGTATGTTAGCCACCATACATGCTTAGTCGCTGCTGCAACCTCACCATTTTCCCCTTCCTTTCCCTTTAAGCTTTGCTAGTCTTGATACCCATGGTAATGGGATTGCTGAGTCCTCGTGGCTCACAGATTACTACAACAACAGTTGCAGGTTCAGGTTATGTGATGATCAGGACACGAGAGCGATGTTTGCTTGTTTTGGAGTTCTTCTTCTGCTTATTCTTCGATCAGGGGATAGGTTCCAGGTCGGCAACCTGGGCTAGCAGGGTGGATGTCGTTTGAGTTTCTGTTTGTGTTTCATCCGTAGGCGGATGGTGCTCTTATGTAAGATGATGCTGTATTCGTGTGGCATTGTATGCCTTTTGTATGTATCCCCATCTATTATGTAATGTTGATGTAATGATATCCACCTTGCAAAAGCGTTTCAATATGCGGTTCTATCCTTGGTGGGACCTTCGAGTCTCTTTAGGATAGTATCGCATATTGGGCGTGACAATATTGGTGTAAAGCGCATGAAGAAACTCCATGCTGATGGGATTTTGGAATCACTTGATTATGAATCACTTGATGCTTGCGAACCATGCCTTATTGGCAAGATGACTAAGACCCCGTTCTCCGGAACAATGGAGCGAGCATCTGACTTATTGGAAATAATACATTGATGTATGCGATCCGACGAGTGTTGAGGCTCGCGGCAGGTATCGTTATTTTCTAACCTTCACAGATGATTTAAGCAGATATGGGTATATCTACTTAATGAAACATAAGTCTGAAACAGTTGAAAAGTTCAAAGAATTTCAGAGTGAAGTGGAGAATCCTCGACAATCATTAGCTGCATGGGATCGAGTCTGCCGACCCAAGAAATGTGGTGGTTTGGGTGTGCTTAATTTGGGACTCCAAAATGAAGCCTTGCTACTAAAACATCTATTCAAGTTTTTTAACAAAATGGACATGCCTTGGGTCACATTAATTTGGGACACCTATTACGCTGCTTCGCCACCACAGTTCACGCAAAGTTGTGGCTCATTTTGGTGGAGGGATGTCATGAGCTTGTACACCAACTTCTGCAGGTTAGTCGTCCCACAAGTGCATGCTGGCAACACGGTGGTTTTTTGGCTCGATCGATGGTAGCTGGGTAATAATGTGGTTCTCTTGAGTGAGTAGTTCCCTAGGCTTCATTCTTTTGTCATTGATGACACAATGACAATCAGAGAATTTATGGAGCTTCCAGAGATCTTGGAGCATTTTCATCTGCCACTGTCTCAAGAGGCCTATTCTGAACTAACTCATCTTCAGGATTTGCTGTCTTTAGTCACCTTGAACGGGGAGTGTAAGGACATATGGAAGTGGCCATCTAAATCTGGGGAGTTTAAATCAAAGTTATATTATGAGTCTTGCTTCTCCCATTTAGTGATGGATCCCATCTTCAAATGGATTTGGAAGTCAGCTTGCAAGCTCAAGTTTAAAGTGTTTGGATGGCTTCTTCTAACGGACCGTTTGAATACTAGGGATATGATGCAACGCAGGAACTAGATCATCCAGGATGATACATGTGTTCTTTTCCTTTGTGCTTCACATGAGGATCGTGCACATCTTTTCTTTGCTTGCAACTTCAGCCAAAGGGTTTGGAATTACCTTGGGATTTCTTGGAATGCTCAACCAAACCAGAACACATATGAGATGGCTCTTGCTGCTAGGAGGGATTTTGGTCATCCTTTCTTCACTGAGGTGGTTTTTACTGCTACCTGGAATATCTGGACACAAAGGAATGGGAACATCTTTAGAAATGAGAGACCTACCTTCATTTCTTGGAGGTCTTCATTTCTTGGAGGAGGAATTTCATACATGATATTTCTCTATTAGCTCATAGAATCAAATGTAAGTATAAGGATAGCTTAGTTCTCTGGATAGCCTCTCTCTCATAAGCTTCTTGTAAGTATTTTCTTTCTTTGTTTTCTGGTTCACTATAATTATGTAAACCTCTTATTATTTTTTAATGAAGCACTGTGAGGCTGTTGCCTTGCAGTACATAGTAAAAAAACAAGAAAATATTTTTTTTTCTGCGATTTGATCGCGGAGACGAATATTTGAGTTACGAGTTTGGTCTTCATTTGAAACAATGCGGATATGTTTCGCAACTCACACCATCTGGAACACAATAGCGTAATGGTGTGTCCGAACGTCATAACCGTACTTTATTGAATATAGTGCAATCTATGATGTTTCTTACCGATTTACCACTATAGTTTTGGGTTTATGCATTAGAGACAACTGCATTCACGTTAAAAAAGGGCACCATCTAAATCCGTTGAGACGACACCGTATGAACTGTGGTTTGGCAAGAAACCAAAGTTGTCGTTTCTTAAAGTTTGGGGTTGCGATGCTTATAAGAAAAAGTTTCATCCTGATAAGCTCAAACCCAAATCGGAGAAATGTGTCTTCATAGGATACCCAAAGGAGACAGTTGGGTACACCTTCTATCACAGATCCGAAGGCAAGACTTTTTTTGCCAAATTTGGAATCTTTCTAGAGAAGGAGTTTCTCTCGAAAGAAGTGAGTGGGAGGAAAGTAGAACTTGATGAGGTAACTGTACCTGCTCACTTATTGGAAAGTAGTTCATCACAGACACCGGTTCCTGTGACACCTACACCAATTAGTGAGGAAGTTAATGATGATGATGATCATGAAACTTCAGATCAAGTTGTTACTGAACCTCGTAGGTCAACCAGAGTAAGATCTGCACCAGAGTGGTACGGTAATCATGTTCTGGAGGTTATGTTACTAGACCATGACGAACCTACGAACTATGATGAAGCGATGATGAGCCCAGATTCCGCTAAATGGCTTGAGGGGATGAAATCTGAGATGGGATCCATGTATGAGAACAAAGTGTGGACTTTGGTTGACATGCCCGATGATCGGCAAGCCATAGAAAATAAATGGATCTTCAAGAGGAAGACGGAAGCTGATAGTAGTGTTACTATCTACAAAGCTAGAATTGTCGCAAAACGTTTTCGACAAGTTCAAGATGTTGACTACGATGAGAGTTTCTCACTCGTATCTATGCTGAAGTCTGTCCGAATCAAGTTAGCAATTGCCACATTTTATGAAATCTGGCAAATGGATAAACAAAACTGCATTCCTTAATGGATTTATTAAAGAAGAGTTGTATATGATGCAATCAGAAGGTTTTGTTAATCCTAAAGGTGCTAACAAAATATGCAAGCTCCAGCAATCCATCTATGTACTGGTGTAGGCATCTCGGAGTTGGAATATACGCTTTGATAAGTTGATCAAAGCATATAGTTTTATACAGACTTGCGGTGAAGCCTGTATTTACAAGAAAGTGAGTGGGAGCACTACAACATTTCTGAAAATATATGTGAATGACATATTGTTGATTGGAAATAATGTAGAATTATTCTGCAAAGCATAAAGGAGTGTTTGGAAAGAGTTTTTCAAAGAAAGACCTCGGTGAAGCATCTTACATATTGAGCATCAAGATTTATAGAGATAGATCAAGACACTTGATAAGTTTTTTTGATGACTACATACCTTGACAAGATTTTGAAGTAGTTCAAAATGGAACAGTCAAAGAAAGAGTTCTTGCCTGTGTTACAAGGTGTGAAATTGAGTAAGACTCAAAACCCGACCACGGTAGAAGATAGAAAGAGAATGAAAGTCATTCCCTATGCCTCAGCCATAGGTAAAAGTATGCCATGCTGTGTACCAGATCTATTGTATCCCTACACTGATTTTGGCAAGGGAGTACAATAATGATATAGGAGTATATCACTGGACAGTGGTCAAAATTATCCTTAGTGGAATAAGGATATGTTTCTTGATTATGGAGGTGACAAAAGGTTCGTCGTAAAGGGTTACGTCGATGCAAGTTTTGACACTGATCCAGATGACTCTAAGTCTCAATCTGGATACATATTGAAAGTGGGAGCAATTAGCTAGAGTAGCTCCGTGCAGAGCATTGTTGACATAGAAATTTGCAAAATACATACGGATCTGAATGTGGCAGACCCGTTGACTAAACTTCTCTCACAAGCAAAACATGTTCACACCTAAGTACTCTTTGGGTGTTAATCACATAGCGATGTGAACTAGATTATTGACTCTAGTAAACCCTTTGGGTGTTAATCACATGGTGATGTGAACTATTGGTGTTAAATCACATGGCAATGTGAACTTGATTATTGACTCTAGTGCAAGTGGGAGACTGAAGGAAATATGCCCTAGAGGCAATAATAAAGTTATTATTTATTTCCTTATATCATGATAAATTTTTATTATTCATGCTAGAATTGTATTAACTGGAAACATAATACTTGTGTGAATACATAGACAAATAGAGTGTCACTAGTATGCCTCTACTTGACTAGCTCGTTGATCAAAGATGGTTATGTTTCCTAGCCATAGACATGAGTTGTCATTTGATTAACGGGATCACATCATTAGGAGAATGATGTGATCGACTTGACCCATTCCGTTAGCTTAGCACTCGATCGTTTAGTATGTTGCTATTGCTTTCTTCATGACTTATACATGTTCCTATGACTATGAGATTATGCAACTCCCGTTTACCGGAGGAACACTTTGTGTGCTACCAAACGTCACAACATAACTGGGTGATTATAAAGGTGCTCTACATGTGTCTCTGAAGGTACTTGTTGGGTATCGTATTTCGAGATTAGAATTTGTCACTCCGATTGTCTTGCAAGCATCACTTAAGCCTTGCAAGCATTGCAACTAATGAGTTAGTTGCGGGATGATGTATTACGGAACGAGTAAAGAGACTTGCCGGTAACGAGATTGAACTAGGTATTGAGATACCGACGATCGAATCTCGGGCAAGTAACATACGGATGACAAAGGGAACAACGCATGTTGTTATGTGATTTGACCGATAAAGATCTTCGTATAATATGTGGGAGCCAATATGAGCATCCAGGTTCCGCTATTGGTTATTGACCGGAGACGTGTCTCGGTCATGTCTACATAGTTCTCGAACCCGTAGGGACCACACGCTTAAAGTTCGATGACGGTTATATTATGAGTTTATGTGTTTTGATGTACCGAAGGTAGTTCGGAGTCCCGGATGAGATCGGGGACATTACGAGGAGTCTCGAAATGGTCGAGACATGAAGATTGATATATTGTAAGCCTATATTTGGATATCGAAAGTGTTCCGGGTGAAATCGGGATTTTACCGGAGTACCGAGGGGTTACCGGAACCCCCCGGGGGCTTAATGGGCCATAGTGGGCCTTAGTGGAGAAGAGGAGAGGCGGCTAGGGCAGGGCTGCGCACTCCTCCCCCTCTAGTTCGAATAGGACAAGGAGAGGGGGCGGCGCCCCCTTTCCTTCCTCTCTCCCTCCTCTTTCTCCCCTTCTCCTAATCCAACAAGGAAGGGAAGGAGTCCTACTCTCGGTGGGAGTAGGACTCCTCCTGGCGCGCCTCCTCCTGGCCGGCCGCACCTCCCCCCTTGCTCCTTTATATACAGGGGTAGGGGGCACCCTAGAGACACAACAATTGATTTGATCTTTTAGCCGTGTGCGGTGCCCCCCTCTACCATAGTCCACCTCGATAATACTGTAGGAGTGCTTAGGCGAAGCCCTGCGTCGGTAGAACATCATCATCTTCACCACGCCGTCGTGCTGACAAAACTCTCCCTCAACACTCGGCTGGATCAGAGTTCGAGGGACGTCATCGGGCTAAACGTCTGCTGAACTCGGAGGTGCCGTGCGTTTGGTACTTGATCGGTCGGATTGTGAAGACGTGCGACTACATCAACCGCGTTGTGCTAACGCTTCCGCTTTCGGTCTACGAGGGTACGTAGACAACACTCTCCCCTCTCGTTGCTATGCATCACCATGATCCTGTGTGTGCATAGGATTTTTTTGAAATTACTACGTTCCCCAATAGATATGACACCTAGATCGGATATGACCTCCTTCATCAAGACTCCTTCATTCGCTTCATCCAGGTTTCTTGCAAAACCACAGTCCATATGGTGTCGTCTCAACGGATTTAGATGGTGCCCTATTTAACGTGAATGCATCCATCTCTAAAGCATAACCCCAAAACGATAGTGGTAAATCGGTAAGAGACATCATAGATCGCACCATGTCTAATAAAGTACGGATACGACATTCGGACACACCATTACGCTGTGGTGTTCCAGGTGGCGTGAGTTGCGAAACTATTCCACATTGTTTCAAATGAAGACCAAACTCATAACTCAAATATTCACCTCCACGATCAGATCATAGAAACTTTATTTTATTGTTACGATGATTTTCAACTTCACATTGAAATTCTTTGAACTTTTCAAATGTTTCAGACTTATGTTTCATTAAGTAGATATACCCATATCTGCTCAAATCATCTGTGAAGGTCAGAAAATAACGATACCCGCCGCGAGCCTCAACACTCATCGGACCGCATACATCAGTATGTATTATTTCCATTAATCAGTTGCTCGCTCCATTGTTCCGGAGAACGGAGTCTTAGTCATCTTGCCCATGAGACATGGTTCGCAAGCATCAAGTTATTCATAATCAAGTGATTCCAAAAGCCCATCAGCATGGAGTTTCTTCAGGCGCTTTACACCAATATGACCTAAATGGTAGTGCCATAAATAAGTTGCACTATCATTATTAACTTTGCATCTTTTGGCTTCAATATTATGAATATGTGTATCACCACGATCGAGATTCAACCAAAATAGACCACTCATCAAGGGTGCATGACCATAAAAGAAATTACTCATATAAATAGAATAACCATTAATCTCTGATTTAAATGAATAACCGTCTCGCATCAAACAAGATCCAGATATAATATTCATGCTCAATGCTGGCAACAAATAACAATTATTTAGGTCTAAAACTAATCCCGAAGGTAGATGTAGAAGTAGCGTGCCGACGGCGATCACATCGACTTTGGAACCATTTCCCACGCGGATGTCTACTACGCAGCTTTATTCTTGTAGACACGTGTTGGGCCTCCAAGCGCAGAGTTTTGTAGGACAATAGCAATTTTCCCTCAAGTGGATGACCTAAGGTTTATCAATGCGTGGGAGGTGTAGGATCAAGATTTTCTCTCTCAAACGACCCTGCAACCAAATACAAGAAATCTGTTGTGTCCCCAACACACCCAATACAATGGAAAATTGTATAGGTGCACTAGTTCGGTGAAGTGATGGTGATAAAAGTGTAATATTGATGGTAGAAATATATTTTTATAATATGAATAAATAAAAACAACAAGGTAGCAAATAGTAAACATGCACAAAAATGTTGTTGCAATGCTTGAAAACAAGGCCAAGGGTCCGTACTTTCACTAGTGCAACCTCTCAACAGTGCTAACATAGTTGGATCATATGATTATCCCTCAAAGTGCACTAAAGAGTCACTCCCGAGTTCCTATTAGCGGAGAAAAAAATATAGGAATTGTTTGTAGGGTACGAAACCACCTCAAAGCTATTATTTCCGATCAATCTATCCTAGAGTTCGTACTAAAATAACGCAAGCTATTCTTTCCGACCGATCTAATCAAGAGTTCGTACTAAGATAACACCAAAGCAAATTCATATTCATAATACTCAATCCACACAAAGAACTAAAAAGAGACTCCAAAGTTTCTATCGGAGAAAAGATAATAAGAACGTGCATCAACCCCTATGCATAGATTACCCCAATAACACCGCAGGAGTCTGCAAGTTGAATGGCAAGACACATATCAAGTGAATCAATATGATACCCCATTTGTCACCTCAAGTATTCATACCGAAAGACATACATCATGTGTTCTGATGTCTACTACCCAAGCTTCTTCTTGTCGACGTTGTTGGGCCTGCCAGTGCACAGGTTTGTAGGACAGTAGCAAATTTCCCTCAAGTGGATGACCTAAGGTTTATCAATCCGTAGGAGGCGTAGGATGAAGATGGTCTCTCTCAAGCAACCCTGCGACCAAATAACAAAGAGTCTCTTGTGTCCCCAACACACCCAATACAATGGTAAATTGTATAGGTGCACTAGTTCATGAAGAGATGGTGATACAAGTGCAATATGGATGGTACATATAGGTTTTTGTAATCTGAAAATAAAAACAGCAAGGTAACTAATGATAAAAGTGAGCGTAAACGGTATTGAAATGATAGGAAACAAGGCCTAGGGTTCATACTTTCACTAGTGCAAGTTCTCTCAACAATAATAACATAGATAGATCATATAAAAATCCCTCAACATGCAACAAAGAGTCACTCCGAAGCCACTAATAGCGGAGAACAAATGTATAGATTATGGTAGGGTACGAAACCACCTCAAAGTTATTCTTTCGGATCGATCTATTAAAGAGTTCGTACTAGAATAACACCTTAAGACACAGATCAATCAAAACCCTAATGTCACCTAGATACTCCATTGTCACCTCAAGTATCCATGGGCATGATTATACGATATGCATCACACAATCTCAGATTCATCCAACCAACACAAAGTACTTCAAAGAGTGCCCCAAAGTTTCTACCGGAGAGTCAAGAAAACGTGTGCCAACCCCTATGCATAGGTTCTTGGGCGGAACCCGCAAGCTGGTCACCAAAACATACATCAAGTGGCACGTGATATCCCATTGTCACCACAAATAAACACGACAAGACATACATCAAGAGTTCTCATCATAAAGACTCAATCCAATAAGATAACTTCAAGAGGGAAACTCAATTCATCACAAGAGAGTAGAGGGGGAGAACCATAATAAGATCCAACTATAATAACAAAGCTCGCGATACATCAAGATCGTGCCATAGAGGGAACACGAGAGAGAACACGAGAGAGAGAGAGATCAAACACATAGCTACGGGTACATACCCTCAGCCCCGAGGGTGAACTACTCCCTCCTCGTCAAGGAGAGCGCCGGCATGATGAAGGTGGCCACCGGTGATGGATTCCCCCTCCGTCAGGGTGCCGGAACGGGCTCCTGAGAGGTTTTTGGTGGCTACAGAGGCTTGCGGCGGTGGAACTCCCGATCTATCTTGATATTCGATGGTTTTAGGGTACGTAGGCATATATAGGCGAAAGAAGTCGGTCGGGAGGTGCTCGAGGGGCCCACGAGACAGGGGGCCGCGCCCAGCAGGGTTAGTCACAAAAGTAATATAAAAATGAATAATAAAGCCCATAATCATTCAAAACACATAGTAATATAGCATGAATGCTTCATAAATTATAGATACGTTGGAGACGACAAGATCTAAGCTTAATTCCTACTCGTCCTCGAGTAGGTAAATGATAAAAGAAAGAACTTGTGAAGTGTGAATGCTAGAAGGTGCACAAGTTTGATCAATGATAATTTCAATCACCTTTTCTAGCATGATAATATAACAATAGTTCAACTCATAAAACTTCTCAAGATAAAGTAACAAGCAATTCACATGTCAAAGCATAGACCATAAACTTTCTTGAAAACTAGAAAACTTCATTCTTAGTCATCAAACAATTGCAATTCATCCTATTTTCAGGAAGGGTCTATGTCAGAGCTTTAATTTAGCAAACTTCACATACTCAACTATCATATAGTCTTCTACAATTGCTAACACTCACGCAATACTTGTGGTTATGAAGTTTTAATGGAACCTGAGAGAGAAAGATTGGGGCTTATAATGTTGCCTCCACACGTATTCACCTTTGGGTGATGTCAACAATAATAGTTCATGCTAACTTACATCCAATTGGATATATATATATATATATATATATATATATATATATATATATATATATATATCAGGATCACACCAACACAAAGTGCTTGCCAAAGGATAAAATGAAAAAGGGAAAGGTGAAGATCACCTTGATTCTTGCATAAAAGTAAAAGACATAAAGTAAAAGATCGGCCCTTCACAGAGGGAAGCAGAGGTTGTCATGCGCTTTTAGGGTTGGATACACAAAATCTTAATGTGAAAGAACGTCACTTTATATTGCCCCTTGTATATGGACCTTTATTATGCAGTCCGTCGCTTTTATTGCTTCCATAACAAGTTCGTACAAAGCTTAATTTCTCCGCACTAATAAGTCATGCATATTTAGAGAGCAATTTTTATTGCTTGCACCGATGACCACTTACTTGAAGGATCTTACTCAATCCATAGGTAGGTATGGTGGACTCTCATGGCAAAACTGGGTTTAAGGATATTTGGATGCACAAGTAGTATCTCTACTTGGTGCAAGGAATTTTGGCTAGCATGAGGGGGAAAGTCAAGCTCAACATGTTTGAATGATCCATGACAATATACTTTAACTGAGATGTTGGAAAACATAAACCATTACGTTGTCTTCCTTATCCAACATCAACTCTTTAGCATGTCATACTTAATGAGTGCTCCCAACTTTAAAAGATGTCTAGGATAGTATATTTATATGTGAAATCTCTCTTCCTTCAATATTATTTCATGAATTGTTCAAATGACCAATACAACGCTTGCTAACCTTCAATAAATTTACAACCTCTAATTCATTAGACGTGAAGTCATTACTCCCCATGGGATAAGCAAATGAGGCATATATAATTTCAGATTTATGGCAATCAACTCATTCAACCATTTACTCATAGGATATAAGTGAAGCACACGAGTAAATGACAAACTACTCCAAAAAGATATAAGTGAAGATCAATGAGTAGCTAAATAATTATGTAACTATGCGAAGACTCTCTATCATTTAAGAATTTCAGATCTTTTTATTGTATTCAAACAGAAAGCAAAACAAAATAAAATGACATTGCAAGGATAGCACAACTCATGTGAAGAAGCAAAAACTTAGGCTCAACCGATACTAACCGATAGTTGTTGAAGAAGAAAGGTGGGATGCCTACCGGGGCATCCCCAAGCTTAGATGCTTGACACTTCTTGAAATATTATCTTGGGGTGCCTTGGGAATCCCCAAGCTTGAACTTTTGTGTCTCCTTAATTCCTCTCATATCATGGTTTCTCTATTTCTCAAAAGCTTCATCCACACCAAACTCAACAAGAACTCGTGAGATAGGTTAGTATAAACCAATGCAAAACCTTATCATTTTATACTGTAACAAATCACTAAGATTATTATTCAACATTGCATACTAAATGCCACTGCATATTTAATACTCATATCCTCAAATAGAATCATGAAACAAGCAAACATATGCAAACAATGCAAACATAACAGCAATCTGCCAAAACAGTACAGTCTGTGAAGAATGCAAGAGTATCAATACTTCCCTAACTCCAAAAATTATGAAATAAAATTCCAACTGTAGTAAATTTATCAGAGCACATTATTCAAAAAGTTTCAACATTATATCATGCTCTGAATTTTCTAGGGAATGTTTGCAACAGCGGTAAACTTTCTGTTTTCAAACAGCAACATGTATAGTAGCAAAATAAGCATGGCAAAGGCTATCCTTGACTTTTTTATTGAAACTAAAGATGAAAAACATTATTATAAATAACAGAAAGAAAATACTAACAAGAGAAAATGACGCTCCAAGCAAAACACATATCATGTGGTGAATAAAAATATAGCTCCAAGTAACGTTACCGATGAACGAAGACGAAAGAGGGGATGCCATCCGGGGCATCCCCAAGCTTAGGCTCTTGGTTGTACTTGAATATTACCTTGGGGGTACCTTGGGCATCCCCAAGCTTAGGCTCTTGCCACTCCTTATTCCATATTCCATCGAATCTTTACCCAAAACTTGAAAACTTCACAACACAAAACTTAACAGAAAACTCGTGAGCTCCGTTAGCGAAAGAAAACAAAGCACCACTTCAAGGTACTGTAATGAACTCATTCTTTATTTATATTGGTGTTAAACCTACTGTATTACAACTTATCTATGGTTTATAAACTATTTTACTAGCCATAGAGTCATCAAAATAAGCAAACAACACAATGAAAACAGAATCTGTAAAAAACAGAACAATCTGTAGTAATCTGAAACTAAAGCAAATTTCTGGAACTCCAAAAATTCTAAAATAAATTTGTGGACCTGAGGAATTTGTCTAGTAATCATCTGCAAAAATAATAAACTAAATAGCACTCTCCAGTAAAAATTTCTAGCTAATCTCGTGAGCGCTAAAGTTTCTGTTTTTTTACAGCATGATCATAAAGACTTCACCCAAGTCTTCCGAAAGGTTCTACTTGGCACAAACACTAATTAAAATATGAGAACACATCAAACCAGAAGCTAGATGAATTATTTATTAATAAACAGAAGCAAAAAGCAAGAAACTAAAATAAAATTGGGTTGCCTCCCAACAAGCGCTATCGTTTAAAGCCCCTAGCTAGGCATGATGATTTCAATGATGCTCACATAAGAGATAAGAATTGAAACATAAAGAGAGCATCATGAAGAATATGACTAGCACATTTAAACATAACCCACTTCCTATGCCTAGGGATTTTGTGAGAACACAATTTATAAGAACAACAATCAACTAGCATAGGAAGGCAAAACAAGCATAACTTCAAAAATTGAAGCACATAGAGAGGAAACTTGATATTATTGCAATTCCTACAAGCATATGTTCCTCCCTCATAATAATTTTCAGTAGCATCATGAATGAATTCAACAATATAACCAGCACCTAAAGCATTATTTTCATGATCTAAAAGCATAGAAAATTTACTACTCTCCACATAAGCAAAAGTCTTCTCATTCGGAATAGTGGGAGTATCATAAGAGACTTGAATACTAAAAATTGTTTTCACATTAAAAGAGTAATGTTCAGAAAAAGGGTAATCATGATCATGACAAGATTTGTAAATATAATCATCACTACTTTTTATAGCATAAGTTTCATCACAATAATCATCATAAGTAGCAACTTTGTTCTCATCATAATCGATTGAAACCTCTCCCAAGATAGTGGAATCACTAAATAAAGTTGACACTCTTCCAAATCCACTTTCATATTCATCACAATAAAATTCAACAGCCTCCAAAATAGTGGGATCACTACTTCCTAAAGTTGACACTCTTCCGAACCCACTTTCATCAATATAATCATCATAGGTAGGAGGCATGCTATCATCATAACAACTTTGCATATCAAAACTTGGGTTGCTAAAAATATCATCTTCATTAAACATAGCATCCCCAAGCTTGGGACAAACATTAATTTCAGAAAATATATTCTCAAATATTTCATCCTCATCAAACATAGCTTCCCCAAGCTTGGGCTCTTTCATATCATAAGCATAATCACTTTCATCATTAAAAATATGGATATCACCAATAGTAAAGCAATTATCATCATCACAATGAGTAGTAGGAGCAACATCATTTGGGAGGGATACCTTTCTACCTTTATTGCTCGTTCTTTTCTTTTTCTTCTTCACATTATGTGTAGGTTCAACCTTCCTCTTCAAGCACCTAATTGATGAGATTGGTTGAATAGAAAGCTCCTCCTTGTTACCTAATTCATCATAAGAAATAATAGGAGGATATTGGGAAGTCTCTTCCCTTTCATTAGTATTCTCATCATCTTCTATTTGCTTTCTTTTCTTTAGGTGATTAGCAATATAAGGATTTTCAATGCAATTCTCCGCACAAAACATATAAATCTTTTCTAGATCAATATCAAGAAAATGCTTAGGTTTAAATTCTAGAATAGGCTTAGTTAAACGTTTCAACTCTTCACAACCCAAAAGCAATCTAAGTTCATTGTAATGAGAAAGGGAGATCAAATCATCACAATTTTTGGACACGATCCGATCATGAAACAATTTGCATTGGAGATGTAAATGATCTTGTTTATTGCAAAATTCACAACGGGAAAGATATCTTAAATTCTCCGCACTCTTATCTAGCCTTTCTTGCAACTTCTTAGTTTCTAAATACTTATGCCTCTTGCAATATATATCTTTTTTATTTGGTGTGTTAATGCAAACATGCCCTCCACAAAAGTTGACATGCTTATGAGAGATATTTTCATCATGACTAGAGCAATCATCATTAGTACTATGGATATTCAAGGAGTTTATACTAACAACATTGCAATCATGCTCATCATTCAAAGATTTAGTACCAATCATTTTAAAGCATTCTTCTTCTAGCACTTGAGCACAATTTTCCTTTCCATCAAACTCACGAAAGATATTAAAAAGACGAAGCGTATGAGACAAACTTAACTCCATTTTTTTGTAATTTTCTTTTATAAACTAAACTAGTGATAAAACAAGAAAAAAAAAGATTCGATTGCAAGATCTAAAGATATACCTTCAAGCACTCACCTCCCCGGCAACGGCGTCTGGAAAGAGCTTGATGTCTGCTACGCAAGCTTCTTCTTGTAGACGTTGTTGGGCCTGCAAGTGCACAGGTTTGTAGGACAGTAGCAAATTGCCCTCAAGTGGATGACCTAAGGTTTACCAATCCGTAGGAGGCGTAGGATGAAGATGGTCTCTCTCAAGAAACCCTGCGACCAAATAACAAAGAGTCTCTTGTGTCCCCAACACACCCAATACAATGGTAAATTGTATAGGTGCACTAGTTCATGAAGAGATGGTGATACAAGTGCAATATGGATTGTAGATATAGGTTTTTGTAATCTGAAAATATAAAAAAGCAAGGTAACTAATGATAAAGGTGAGCGTAAACGGTATTGCAATGATAGGAAACAAGGCCTAGGGTTCATGCTTTCACTAGTGCAAGTTCTCTCAACAATAATAACATAGATAGATCATATAACAATCCCTCAACATGCAACAAAGAGTCACTCCAAAGCCACTAATAGCGGAGAACAAATGTAGAGATTATGGTAGGGTACGAAACCACCTCAAAGTTATTCTTTTGGATCGATCTATTAAAGAGTTCGTACTAGAATAACACCTTAAGACAAAAATCAATCAAAACCCTAATGTCACCTAGATACTCCATTGTCACCTCAAGTATCCGTGGGCATGATTATACGATATGCATCACACAATCTCAGATTCATCCAACCAACACAAAGTACTTCAAAGAGTGCCCCAAAGTTTCTACCGGAGAGTCAAGAAAACGTGTGCCAACCCCTATGCATAGGTTCATGGGCGGAACCCGCAAGTTGGTCACCAAAACATACATCAAGTGGCACGTGATATCCCATTGTCACCATAGATAAACACGGCAAGACATACATCAAGTGTTCTCATCATAAAGACTCAATCCAATAAGATAACTTCAAGAGGGAAACTCAATTCATCACAAGAGAGTAGAGGGAGAGAAACATCATAAGATCCAACTATAATAACAAAGCTCGCGATACATCAAGATCGTGCCATAGAGGGAACACGAGAGAGAGAGAGATCAAACACATAGCTACTGGTACATACCCTCAGCCCCGAAGGTGAACTACTCCCTCCTCGTCATGGAGAGCGCCGGCATGATGAAGATGGCCACCGGTGATGGATTCCCCCTCCGGCAGGGTGCCGGAACGGGCTCCCAAGAGGTTTTTGGTGGCTACACAGGTTTGCGGCGGTGGAACTCCCGATCTATCTTGATATTCGATGGTTTTAGAGTACGTAGGCATATATAGGCGAAAGAAGTCGGTCGGGAGGTGCTGGAGGGGCCCATGAGACAGGGGGCCGCGCCTAGCAGGGTGGGGGGCGCTCTCCTATCTCGTGGAGTCCTCGAGGATCTTCTGAATTGAACTCCAAGTCTCCAGGATCATATTCTTCCCAAAAATAACACTGCTGAAGGTTTCATTCCGTTTGGACTCCGTTTGATATTCCTTTTGTTAGAAATAATGAAACAGGCAATAAAACAACAATATGGGCTGGGCCTCCGGTTAATAGGTTAGTCCCAAAAGTAATATACAAGTGAATAATAAAGCCCATAGTCATTCAAAACACATAGTAATATAGCATGAATGCTTCATAAATTATAGATACGTTGGAGACGTATCATGTTCTCATCTCTGAATATTCAATCCGACAATACAAAACTTCAAAGGGTAAAGACTCAATTCATCACAACAAGAGTATAGCTGGGAGAAACATCATATGATCCATCTATATTAACAAAGCCCATGATATAGATCAGGAGAGAGAGGGAGAGAGATTAAACACATAGCTACTTGTACAAACCCTCAGCCCTGAGCGTGGACTACTCCCTCGTCATCGTGGTGGCCGCCGGGATGATGAAGATGGCCATTGGAGATGATTCCCCCCTACGGAAGGGTGCCGGAACGGGGTCCAGATTAGTTTTCATGGATACAGAGACCTTGCAGTGGCGGAACTTCTGATCTAGGTCTGCCCCGAAGGGTTTCGGAATATTTCGTAATTTATAGTGCAGAGAAGGGGTGCGAGAGGCCACCGAGGTGGGCACAACCCACCTGGTCGCCCCAGGAGGGCCTGGCGTGCCCTGGTGGGGTTTGCCCCCCTCGGGGCATGCCCAGGTGCAGCTCTGGCCCAATGGATGTCTTCTGGCCCAAAAAGATCTCCAAAAAAATTCGCGTTGTTTGGACTCCATTTGATATTGATTTCCTGTGATGTAAAAAACAAGCAAAAAAATAGCACTTGGCACTGGGCACTTGGTCAATAGGTTAGTCCCCAAAAATGATATAAAGTTGCTATAAAATGATTGTAAAAGATCCAACAATGATAAAATAATAACATGAATACTTCATAAATTACAGATACGTTGGAGACGTATCAGCATTCCCAAGCTTAATTCCTGCTCGTCCTCGAGTAGGTAAATGATAAAAGAAATAATTTATGAAGTGTGAATGCTAGCAAAGTGCATAAGTTTGATCAATAATAATTTTAATCACTTCTCCCAGCATCATAACAACAATTCTTTCTCATAAAATTTCTCATGCTATAGTGGTAACCAATCCACATGTTAAGGTTCAAACAATGAATTCTCTTGAAACTCAGCAACCTATGTTCTCAGTCACCAAGCAATTGCAATTCAATTTATTCAACAACGTCTTAGTAAGATCTCCACATACTCAACCATCATGTATTATTCTATGATTGCTAACACTTACCGCATACACATGAGCAAAACGTTTCAACCGGACACATAGAAAGATAGGGGCTTATTGTTTTGCCTCCCAACGCATTCACCTCAAGGGTAATGTCAACAATAATAACTCATGCCACCCATATTCAACTGGACATATGTGCCTAGATCTTTCCTCACCACATGATGCTTGCCAAAAGATAAAAATAAAAAAGAATAGAGAGAATAACTTCTACTCTTTGTATAAAGTAAATACTGAAAAGTAAAAGATAGGCCCTTCACAGAGGGAAGTAGGGATTTGTAGAGGTGCCAGAGCTCAAAGCAAAAATTGAGAGATAAAAATATTTTGAGAGGCATACTTTTCCCACCAACGAAAAAGACTTAGAGATCCCAACACTTTCCATGCTAGATATATCATAGGCGGTTCCAAAACAGAAAAGAAAGTTTATTCCTTTTTCCACCATACTTTCACTTTCCATGGCTAGCCGTATCCACGGGTGCTCTCCATACCAACACTTTCCAAGAAATTGATTATTTGACAACATAAAGTAAATTCATTTTTCATTTCGGGACTGGGCATCCCTAATACCTTTGCCTTACTCTCGTGCAATGACAAGTGAATAAACACTCACCGTGAGAATAACACATCTAGCATGGAAAATATTGGCCACCCCTCACCACCTCACGAGCGGTACGAGCACACAAAAGAGAAATTTATTTTTGAAAATTAGAGATGGCACAAACAAATTTTCTTACAACGGCACGGAAATACCGCATATAGGTAGGTATGGTGGACCCTTGAAAATAAGATTTGGGTTTAAGGGTTTTTGGATGCACAAGTAGTATCTCTACTTGGTGCGGAATTTTTGGCTAGCAAAGATGGGGGGCAAACACCACATGTTGAAGGATCTTTGACAATATGACTTCTATGTGAATATGAGCAAACATAAATCATTGCGTTGTCGTCCTTGTCCAACGTCAACAATTTTGACATAATATTTTGATGGGGGCTAACAATCACAAAATATTTCCAGGATAGTGTATTTGCATGTGAAAGTTCCCTTCCTTATACTAATTATTCGTGAATTGCTTGTATGACCAATATTGTGATTGTCAAACCTCAAAATATCGCACTTTCTAAACCCAATGTGAAGCTACCACTAGGCATGATATAATTTAAACTTCATAATATTCAATTTATTCAACAATTTACTCATAGGATATAAGTGAAACACAAGAGTAAATGACAAACTACTCTGAAAAGATATAAGTGAAGATCATGCGAGTAGTTAAGTAAATAGGTAGCTATGTGAGGACTCTCTCTTATTTAAAAGTTTCAGGTCTAAGTATTTTATTAATACAGCAAGCAAAACAATATAAAATGACATTTCAAGGATATCATGCATCATGTGAAGAAGCAAAAACTTAGGCTCAACCGACACTAACCGATGAATGTTGAAGAAGAAAGGTGGGATGCCTACCAGGGCATCCCCAAGCTTAGATGCTTGAGACTTCTTGAAATATTATATTGGGGTGCCTTGGGCATCCCCAAGCTTGAGATTTTGTGTCTCCTTAATTCCTCTCATATCACGGTTTTCCTAAATCTCAAAAGCTTCATCCACACAAAACTCAACAAGAACTCATGAGATAAGTTAGTATAAACCAATGCAAAGACCTTATCATTCTCTACTGTAGAAAATTACTAAAATTATTATTCAACATTGCATACTAAATGCCTCTGCATATTTCATACTCCTATCCTCAAATATAATCATTAAAGAAGCAAACATATGCAAACAATGCAAACATAACTGCAATCTGCCAACATAGTACAGTTTGTAAAGAATGCAAGATTCATCATAGTTCCCTAACTCCAAAAATTATGAAAAAACTAGACCGCGTGAGAAATTTGTATATTGATCTTCTGCAAAAAGAATCAACTCAAAAGCACCCTTTTGTTAAAAATGAGAACTATTTTCGTGAGCGAAGAAATTTCGGTTTTTTAGCAAGATCAGCTCAACTATCACCCAACATGATCCCAAAAACTTTACTTTGCACTTTATTGAAATAAAAGCAATAAAATATGATCAATACAGTAGCATAATTTTGTGAACATACAAAAACGGCACGTAAAAGTGTTGGGTTGTCTCCCAACAAGTGCTTTTCTTTAATGCCTTTTAAGCTAGGCATGATGATTTCAATGATGCTCGCATAAAAGATAAGAATTGAAACATAACAAGAGCATCATGAATCACATGGCAAGCACATTTAAGCCTAACCCATTTCCTATGCATAGGGATTTTGTGAGCAAACAACTTATGGGAACAATAATGAATTAGCATAGGAAGGCAAAACAAGCATAACATCAAACCTTTCAACACATAGAGAGGAAACTTGACATTATCGCAATTCCTACAAGCATAAGTTCCTCCCTCATAATAATTTTAAGTAGTATCATGAAGAAATTAAACAATATAGACATCACATAAATCATTCTTTTCATGATACACAAGCATAGAAATTTTCTTACTCTCCACATAAGCAAATTTATTCTCATGAATAGTTGTGGGAGCAAACTCAACAAAATAACTATCATGGGATTGAAAATTAAAAACATGATGACAAGTTTCATGGTTATCATTATTCTTTATAGCATACATGTCATCACCATAATCATCATAGATAGGAACTTTGTTGTAATAATCAATTGTGACTTCTTCCAACATAGTGGAATCGTCATTAAATAAAGTCACGACCTCTCCGAATCCACTTTCATCAATATAATCATCATATATAGGAGGCATGCTTTCATTATAATAAATTTTCTCATCAAAACTTGGGGGACTTAAAACATCATCTTCATCAAACATAGCATCCCCAAACTTATGCATTTGCATATCATTAGCATCATGGATATTCAAAGAATTCATACTAACAACATTGCAATCATGCTCATCATTCAAATATTTTGTGCCAAACATTTTATTGACTTCTTCTTCTAACAATTGAGCGCAATTTTCCGAACCATCATTTTCAAGAAAGATATTATAAAGATGATCAATAATAAGATGTAACCTCAATTCCGTTTCTTTGTAGTTTTCTTTTATAAACCAAACTAGTGATAAAACAAGAAACAAAAAAGATTCAATTGCAAGATCTAAAGATATACCTTCAACCACTCACCTCCCCGGCAACGGCGCCAGAAAAGAGCTTGATGTGTACTACGCAACTTTATTCTTGTAGACACGTGTTGGGCCTCCAAGCGCAGAGTTCTGTAGCACAATAGCAATTTTCCCTGAAGTGGATGACCTAAGGTTTATCAATCCGTGGGAAGTGTAGGATGAAGATGGTCTATCTCAAACGACCCTGCAACCAAATACAAGAAATCTCTTGTGTCCCCAACACACCCAATACAATGAAAAATTGTATAGGTGCACTAGTTCGGCGAAGAGATGGTGATGAAAGTGTAATATTGATGGTAGAAATATATTTTTATAGTCTGAATGAATAAAAATAGCAAGGTAGCAAATAGTAAACGGGCACAAAAACTTTGTTGCAATGCTTGAAAACAAGGCCTAGGTTCCGTACTTTCACTAGTGCAACCTTTCAACAGTGCTGACATAGCTGGATCATATGATTATTCCTCAAAGTGCAATAAAGAGTCACTCCCGAGTTCCTATTAGCAGAGAACAAAATATAGGAATTGTTTGGAGGCTACGAAACCACCTCAAAGCTATTCTTTCTGATCAATCTATCCTAGAGTTCATACTAAAATAACACAAGCTATTCTTTCCGATCAATCTAATCAAGAGTTCGTACTAAGATAACACCAAAGCAAATTCATATTCATAATACTCAGTCCACACAAAGAACTACAAAGAGACCCGAAAGTTTCTATTGGAGAAGAGATAATAAGAACGTGCATCAACCCCTATTCATAGATTACCCCAATATCACAGCGGGAATCCGCAAGTTGAATGCCAAGACACATATCAGGTGAATCAATATGATACCCCATTTGTCACCTCAAGTATTCATATTGCAAGACATACATCATGTGTTCCCATCTCTGAATATTCAATCCGACAATACAAAACTTCAAAGGGTAAAGACTCAATTCATCACAACAAGAGTATAGCGGGGAGAAACATCATATGATCCATCTATATTAATAAAGCCCATGATATAGATCACGGGAGAGAGAGAGTTTAAACCCATAGCCACTGGTACAAAACCTCTGCCCCGAGGGTGGACTACTCCCTCCTGATCGTGGTGGCCGTCGGGATGATGAAGATGGCCACCGGAGATGATTCCCCCCTCCGGCAGGGTGCCGGAACGAGGTCTAGATTGGTATTCGTGGATACAGAGACCTTGCGGCGGCTAACTTTTGATCTAGGTCTGCCCCGAAGGGTTTTCAAATATTTGGGAATTTATAGTGCAGAGAAGGGGTGCGGGAGGCCACCGAGGTGGGCACAACTTGGGCGGCGCCAGGGGCTGGCGCCACTGGTGGTTGTGCCTCCTCGAGCACCCGAGGTGCAGCTCTGGTCCAATGGATGTCTTCTGGCCAAAAAAATCTCCAAAAAGTTTTGCGTTGTTTGGACTCTGTTTGATATTGATTTCCTGCGATGTAAAAAACAAGCAAAAAAATAGCAACTGGCACTGGGCACTGGGTCAATAGGTTAGTCCCAAAAAATGATATAAAGTTGCTATAAAATGATTGTAATACATCCAAGAATGATAAAATAATAGCATGAATACTTCATAAATTATAGATACGTTGGAGACGTATCACACGCGCATCGTCACCTCATCCTTAGCCAATCTTGGCTTAATCCGTATCCCCTGTTTCGAGTTGCAAATATGAGCAACAGAATTAGTACCAAATACCCAGGCGCTACTACGAGCATTAGTAAGGTACACATCAATAACATGTATATCAAATATACCTTTCACTTTGCCATCCTTCTTATCCGCCAAATACTTGGGGCAGTTACGCTTCTAGTGACCAGCCCCTTTGCAGTAGAAGCACTCAGTATCAGGCTTTGGTCCAGACTTGGGCTTCTTCACGGGAGCAGCAACTTGTTTGCCGTTCTTATTGAAGTTCTCCTTCTTCCGTTTGCCCTTTTTCTTGACACTAGTGGTCTTGTTAACCATCAACACTTGATGCTCCTTCTTGATTTCTACCTCCGCACCCTTCAGCATCGCGAAGAGCCCGGGACATTCTGAGTATGTGTTCACTGACAGAATTATTCTCCTCCATCTTGCAGCTATAGGACTTGTTGGAGACTTCATATCTCTCAACTCGGGCATTTGCTTGAAATATTAACTTCGACTCCTGGAACATCTCATATGCTCCATGACGTTCAAAACGTCTTTGAAGTCCCAATTCTAAGCCGTAAAGCATGGCACACTGAACTATCGAGTAGTCATCAACTTTGTTCTGCCAGACGTTCATAACGTCCGGACTTGCTCCTGCAGCAGGTCTTCCACCTAGTGGTGCTTCCAGGACGTAATTCTTCTGTGCAGCAATGAGGATAATCCTCAAGTTATGGACCCAGTCAATCTGATCAATCAAGCAAGCAAAGACTTCATGAAGACAAACCATAAGTAAAGAGAGGTAAGAGATAGAACCAGTTGCTTGGTGAGGACAGGGATTTTTTGGACCAGTTCCAGTTGCTGTGACAACTGTACGTCTGGTTAGGGAGGCTGAGATTTAACTCAGAAGACCGCGTCTTCACCTTATTCCCCTTGAGCTAAGGACACTTAGTCCTCGCCCAATCACTCTGGTAAGTCTTCAAGGTAGACTTCCAAACCTTCACAGACTTCGTTCACCGGCAATCCACAATGACTCTTGGATGCTCACAACGCGACGCCTAACCGGCTGGAGGATTCACAGTCCTCAAGTGTAACAAGTCTTCCGATCACGTGGACAGAAAGACTTCAGTGATGCCTAACACTCTTTGGCTCTGGGTGTTTTGGGCTTTGTCCTCGCAAGGATTTCTCTGTCAAATGCTTCGGAGGTGGGTTGCTCTCAAACGACAAAAGCCGTGCACTAACTCTGAGCAGCCACCAATTTATGGTGTAGGGGGTGGGCTATTTATAGCCAGGAGGCAACCTGACCGGATTTGTCCAAAATGACCCTGGGTCACTAAGGAACTGACACGTGTCCAACGGTCAGATTTCAAACACACGCGGCAGCTTGACTTGGGCTACAAGTAAAGCTGACTCATCCAACTCTGGATAAGATTTTGTCTCATTCTCTTCGCTTGAAGACATAGGATTTGGTTGAGCATCACTTTAGTCACTCTGAATTTATTCACTTGGACCCCACTTAACAGTGCGGTGGTTCCTATGACTCAACAAAAAAGAAAAGGAAACTACGAAACAACTATGTTTTCGCACTCCATAGTATTCACGTGAATGTCTTCTCAAGTCATAATCTTTCTTGTGAATATCTTCATAGACCACCATTGTCTTCAATGTCTTCACACATTTTTAGGGGTTATCTCTGGTAGGTAAACCGAATCAATGAGGGACTACTACCTATGTTATCCTGCAATTCTCACAAACACATTAGTCCCTGAACCAAGTTTGTCGTCAATACTCCAAAACCAACTAGGGGTGGCACTAGATGCACTTACACCTTCGCACACGACCCAGAAATCGTCGGGGATAGGCCCTCCTGCGACACCAAATGATCTCATGTGCGATCAGGCGTGGCATCGAAACCCAATGATTTTCGTAGGTATGTACATCCCACACGGTGAATCCCAGAAAAACATTTCCGTAGGTATGTACATCCCAAACGGTGAATCCTAGAAAAACATTTCCGTAGGTATGTATATCACACACAGTCAATCCAAGGAATATGTTTCCATTCTTATGTACATCCCGAACAGTCAATCCAGGGAAAACGTTTCCGTTCGTATGTATATCACACACAGTTAATGCAAGGAATACATTTCCTTTGTTATGTACATCCCACATAGTCAATCCAGGGACAATGTTTCCGTTCGTATGTACATCTCACACAGTTTTATGTGTAGGCTCGTGTGTGAAAGGTGTAACTATCACACGCGCTCTGCCTTGGTTAACTGTTTGCTTTTATCAACTACATCACACACGATTTGATGAAGAAAATTGTGTGGCATTGGGCTATCCATCACAAGCGATTTTACTGCTAGAACCGTTTGCAAAGTTCCATGACACATTTAGCAGGTTTATTAGTTTACAATTAATAATTCCAGTATTATGCAAATTCACATTTCATATCGAATAGCTGTTTGCCAATTTCATATCAGGCACATAAATATATTATAACATCACAGTACAATAGCTACATGAAAATAGCACAGTACAACATATAGCTAGTTCAACTTCATAAGAACAATACTAGAACAATATATTCATTTCCCTAATCAAGATTATCCAGGCTCGTCTTATCCACCTCTGCTTTCAGTTCAGTAAGAACCTGTTTTGCTCGGGCCAACTAGGAAAGTGCCTCCTCCTTCGCCAACACCATCTTAGCAGAGTCTGATTTAAAAGACCTGAGCTCATTCTCCACCTTCCACTTTTTATCCTGCATCTTCAAATATTCTTCAGCGTTGACAATAGTTTCTCTTAGCCTACGTCTGTTCTCTTCCTCAAACATGCTCCAGAGCTTCGCTAGGCACATCTTCAAAGACTATGGCCACTCTTGATCAACCCACTCCAAGTAAGAACACTTCCATTCATCCTATAACATTTAAAACTAGATCAGTAACAATTGTAGGGGAAATGGTTTATAGCAACATAGAAAATCACCAATGCTTATTTTGAAAAACTAAAGAAACATGTTAATTATGACATATCTTCTCAAAAAGATCAATGTGCAAATGAATTAATTTCTACTGAGACAACAACCAAATTCTGGAACATCAGAAGCTATAATTAACAACAACAATGCTACAAGTTCTTACTCATGTACAATAAATAACAAATTGAACATTTTATGAGGAAGGTAAATATAACTGCAACAACATAGCGACAGTGTTTGGATGACAGCAAATTGATACTAACAGGTGTGTACATGCACAAATTTAGTAACATAAAACTAATAGCACTAAGGCCGTCCACTATGTATGCCAAAACTAGGGTAAAGACAATTGTTGCTACATCTCGCACCAGTGTCCTGCACTGGTGAGCCGATGCAGTGGAAAAAATCAGGGACCCGGACTCCGGAGTACGTAGTTGCTCCGATGCCCAGTTCCTTCGTGCCATAAAGATTTAGTATTTTACTGCTTGGCTACTCGGATGTGTGGACCAAAGTTGGCTGCACAAATTGCTGAAGCGGTGCCAAATAATCTTCTAATGGCACCGCTGATGAGATGGCAAAAATTTAAGATACTAGGTACATACTATGACGCTGCCTTAGGTTGTGTTTGGTTGAAGGTGTGGTACGAATGGGTTGGGACCGTGACAGTGTCTAAATCACAACTAACAACTGATTTGTAACAACGAAAGAGGGTCTAACCTTCTCTGTACATGCCAGAAACTTCCTCCCACTGTCCACAGATTCAAACGCAACTAGCTTCATGCATGGAGATTGATGGTGACAACGAGCAGATAGATCTTCAGCCGCCCCGCTCCATTCGTTACCACTGATGGTCCTATGGAGCTACAAGAGGAAGAAATGACTCAAATCGACCGCCGGGTAAAAATCCTTCATTCCAAGTCATAGCCTGAGAGAGAGAAGAGAGGCATACACGGGTGGTGAAGGAGTTGTCACCAGAGAAGGAACCGCTGGAGAGGTCTTTGAAGAAGACCATGGCGACCCCGGCGGTAGGATGCGACACGACGAGAGCGAGGAAACGGCTATATCTTAGGAAGGAAGGAAGGAAGGAAGGGGGAAATAGGGGAAATGTGACTTGTGGCCGGGTGGGGAAGGGGGGAGGGGGCAGGGGTAGATATTTTGGCGGTAGGGCAAAATTTTGGAAATGTGGAGGGAAACTTTGCGCGTGGTGCAGCCGGACCATTCACTTTGAACGATTGTGTGCATCGCAAACGATTTTCTGCTTTACGCGCATGGGATGAGTTGGATAATTTAAATTTTGGTGGCAATTTCCCCGGGTACGTCATTGCATAATTTAACATCGCTTGCTAATTTGGGCACACAAAAGAGCGTACAGCAGACATACCACACTTACTGATTCGAGCAATTTTAGTAATTAAGCATAGCCAGTTGACCTAAACATTGCTCTAACAAAAGACCAGCATTAAAAACAAAGCCTAAGTATGCTTAATTTTAACAAATTCGTCGCCGCGCCAGCCTATGCATCGCCGGTGTGAGATGAGACATCAATGACTTGTCCTGGCGACATGCCGCCGTTGGTGGACTCTGCGTCCCTCCTCCTGAAGTCGACCGCGTCCTCGTCCTCGTCCTCAGCGCCGCCCTCAAGGTTGTAGTACTCGTAGTAGTGGCTGCGCTAGAGCTCGTGTTGGCACTCCACCGCCGATTCCTCGACGGACAGACTCTTCTCTACCTCGACCTTGGCCACGCGCAACTCCTCCTCCCGGTGCTCCTCGGTTTCTGCCGCCTCCAGCATCTCCAGCTCCCGCTCGGCGACCTCATGGGGAAGCAGGTGCTCCATGGCCACCGCCGCCTTTTCGGACATGGGTTGCATGCTAGAGTCCGAGGTGGCCTGGAATATCTTGGCATGTGCATCCTCGATCTTGGCGTGGATGGCCTCGACCTGGCCCAGGGTGACATCGGCGACACGGACGGCAGCTCGAGCGCTCTCGGCCTTTGCAGCCGCCGTCGCAGCAGTAGCTACAACTACCGAGTATTCCGAGGCCATATCTGCATATGCTTGGATCGTCAAGTTTATCCCGAGTATTCTGCACGTGCAAAAACTAGCTTGCACCCATTGTATCACTAGTACGCGTTAGTGCTATACAAACGGTTTTTAACCCCTTTCCGCGACGGCATTTGGAACCGTCGCTAAGTGAATGTGGGCGACAGGGGGTCCTTCTGAAAGTGCTAGTTATCGACTAGAGGGGGGGTGAATAGGAGATTTTTATGTAAGTCTTCAAAAAATGGGGACTTTGAAGACAAATAGTAGATGTGAGCCTATTGATATGCAGCGGATGGTAGACTACACTAGACAAGCCATAGTCAAGTAAGCAATGAAGTGAAAGCACGAAGACTATTAGCAGCTAGGTAGTATAGATCAGGATGGAAGATATTATGAAGCCAAACAACAATAGTCGTCACACAATGAAGTGAATCAGATCAAAGAAGCTGGCAAAAACTTCACGAAGACAAACTATAAAGTAAAGAGAGGTAAGAGATAGAACCAGTTGCTTGGTGAGGACAGGGATTTGTTGGACCAGTTCCGATTCTTTGTGACAAGCAGACGTCTGGTTAGGGAGGCTGAGATTTAACTCAGAAGACCGCGTCTTCACCTTATTCCCCTTGAGCTAAGGACACTTAATCCTCGCCCAATCACTCTGGTAAGTCTTCAAGGTAGACTTCCAAACCTTCACAGACTTCGTTCACCGGCAATCCACAATGACTCTTGGATGCTTAGAACACGACGCCTAACCGGCTGGAGGATTCACAGTCCTCAAGTGTAACAAGTCTTCAGATCACGCGGACAGAAAGACTTCAGTGATGCCTAACACTCTTTGGCTCTGGGTGTTTTGGGCTTTGTCCTCGCAAGGATTTTTCTGTCAAATGCTTCGGAGGTGGGTTGCTCTAAAACGACAAAAGTCGTGCGCTAACTCTAAGCAGCCACCAATTTATGGTGTAGGGGGTGGGCTATTTATAGCCAAGAGGCAACCCGACCTGATTTGTCCAAAATGACCCTGGGTCACTAAGGAACTGACTCGTGTCGAACGGTCAGATTTCAAACACACGCGACAGCTTGACTTGGGCTACAAGTAAAGCTGACTCATCCAACTCTGAATAAGATTTGCTCTCATTGTCTTTGCTTGAAGACATAGGATTTGGTTGAGCATCACTTTAGTCACTCCGACTTTGTTCACTTGGACCCCACTTAACAGTGCGATGGTTCCTATGATTCAACAAAGAAGAAAAGGAAACTACGAAACAACTATGTCTTTGCACTCCATGGTCTTCACATGAACTCATAATCTTCGTTGTGAATGTCTTCACAGACCACCATTGTCTTCAATATCTTCACACATGTTTAGGGGTCATCTCTGGTAGGTAAACCAAATCAATGAGGGACTACTACCTGTGTTATCCTGCAATTCTCACAAACACTTTAGTCCCTCAACCAAGTTTGTCATCAATACTCCAAAACCAACTAGGGGTGTCACTAGATGCACTTACAATCTCCCCCTTTTGGTGATTGATGACAAACTGGTTGAAGTTTTCAACGTGGATAAAAGTATGTGAAAGTTTAAGGATTAAAGCATTGTCTTCATAAGTGGCAAAAGGATCCCCCTGAAGATGTGCATATAAGTAGTTTGCCTTTGAATACAAATGCACATGGCAGGTTTTACTTTGTGGAGATCCTCTTCAACTTAGGAAGACAATTCATTATGCATATAAAGATATAATGAAGATAATGACATGCATAATGAAAAATGGACGTCTGCGGAATGACTTCATGCGGAATTTATCATCGCATCATAGAGTAGCAGAAAAAGTAGCAGACGACCATCAAGTTTAAGTGTCACAACCCAAAGAACAAAATGTATCAAAAGACGATAGTTGTAAACACTTAGAAAAATATAGCAGCCACCCATAAGGACCCGCTTGAAGACTATCAACTCATATGTTTCTCCCCCTTTTGTATGTAATGACCAAAAAGGTTTGAAGACATAGAGTATCTACTCGTTCCCATCAGGAGTAGATGCAGGTGTAGGGTCGACGTTGGAGTTCGGTGGTATTGAGGGGCCTGGTGTAGTTTCGAGACGCGGTGAAGCCATGGTTGGTGAAGTGGCATCGTCTTCTTCATCGACGACTCGCGCAACAACAGTTGCAGCCGAAGATGAATACTCAGAGTCTCCAATGGAAGGAGTCTGACGCCAACTTGCATTCTAGGGAGGCTTGGAATTAAATTTGAAGCCCTCTGTGTAGCCGTCTTCGCAAAGATCGTCTTCAGAGCATAGCAGTGTGAGACTCTTCCAAGACCGCCGACAGGCTTCATGAGCTACGAATGAGTTCTTGGTGGCAAGATTGCGAATGCGATTGACATCCACCAAGATGCTCTGCATCTGATGCTTTAGCCAGTCATGGTGCCTATCCTGTTTCTAAAGTAAGGCCATTGAGTACACGAGATCGCTTCCAAGGCCTTTGAGCAATGGTGCTCTCAGTGGCTTCAGTGTTTGCACGATGAGGTGCACGTATATTTCCAGCCAGAGGATAGACTCAAGTTGCAGCAAGAACACCCTCCATCGGTTGCGACAAGCTTTGGTGATCAGCATTATGACGATAAAGTGGCTCCTTGGCAGGCTCAGGGTAGATGGCTTCAACGGACATATCAAACTCAGGCAAAAAGACAAGATGTTGTGCGCTGAGGGCTTATAGTCGACAGAGGAGTGAAGCTTGATTATGGGCATTACCCATGGAGCATAAAACTTCAAGCCAAACAAATCAATTCCAGATGCAGCAAGTTGTCTGATGAAGAAATCCTGAGAACTGAATCTGATGCCATTGACAATATAGAATACCAAAGTCTTCATGGCTCCTTCAAGTTTGGCTTTAGCAGAATATCCGTTGATTGGCCATAGAGTACGCCTTAGAATATGATAGACTATGCGGGGAAGGTACTCAAGGTCCTTGACAAATTCCTTGGGATAATTAGCATCTTGAGGCAATGGCTTCATCATGCTGAGCATCTGACTCATATTTGGTTCAGGCTGCTGGAAGATACTCTGCAGTTCATTTTGGTGTAGCTGACAATCAGGCTCATAGAGTTCACCTGGAGTGGGCACGGAAGTAATCTCAATAATTTCTTGAGCTTTGGATTCATGGTGCACATCTCCTGACATCCACTCAAGGACCCATGTTTTCGGATCCCTGTTGTAGCCACGAATGTGAAGTGTGGCATAGAACTGCAGCAGGAGCTCTTCATTCCAGTGTTCTTTGTCAGTGACGAACGGTAGATGACCAACCTCCCTGAAGCAGTCAAGAGCTTCTTCCAGACAGGGCAGCCCAGCAATAGCTTCACAATCAAGACGCATGTGTTGAAAGATTCACTCTTGATTGTATAGGATGCAAGAGTAGTAGCTGCACTGGTGATAGCTCCAGAAGCGATCAGAAGAGATCTTTGGCTTCAAGTAAGGATTTTTGGTGCTATCAAAGAAGGTGTTGTGGGCTCTGAACCTATTCACACTGAACGATCCTGGGGAGGTTGCAGCACCTGAAAGCCTTGGTAGACTGGGCTTTGGCTTCTGAACTTGTGGCCTCTACTCCACATGATAGTCATATTGATGTCCGGGAGCAGTGGGAGGCACCATGATGGGCCACTGAACTGTGACAAGTTCACCACGATTATAGGCATGTTCAATTGTGTGAGGCCTTGGGGCTGGAACAGTGGTGTCAGCATCCACATGAGCTTCAGGTTGTACATGAGCTTCATGCACAACATTGGCTTCAGGCTCCACATTATCTTCAGCCATGACAATGTCATTGGCTTCAGTATCATTGTTGGTGGCAGCCTCAGTGTTCTCAACCTCCGTGTCTTCAATGACAAGAGGGTCGGGCATAGTCACATTCTCCTTGAGAATGACTTCTTCAGTGGCAGGGGGTGTGGCAACTCTTTCTTCTTCTTGTCTTGGTTCTTGATTTTCTTCGGCTGATGCAGTCGGCACGTCTTCAACAACTTTATCTTCAGACTTGGAGACATTCGCAGTGGGAGTGGCTTTAAGGAACACTTGGCATGCTACTGAGCTTTGTTGCACTTATCCTTCTGGAATGCTCGACATGGTGACCTGTGGCCTAGGGCCTTTGCGAAGCGTGCGAAAAGCTGGCGACGCCTGTGGTGATGGAGTAGTCTGCACATGTAGTTGTTGTCCTCAAGCACAGGAGTGGTGGCTTGAGGTGGTGGAGTTCTGGGTGTCTCATCATCAATGGGGGTGTCTTGTTGAGGGCAATCTGCCCATGAATCATCCTGAGTAATTGGCGTCAAGGGACAACCAATGCTGATGACTTTGCTGTTCGTAAGAACAGGCGATGATACCGGTTGGTGCTCGATTTGAGGAAGGACTTCATCATCTTCAACATTTTCTTCATGACCAATGTCTTCAGGTGTGATGGGGTCAACAGTTGGTACTTCTTCATTTTCAGGAGCCTCTGCGAAAGCAGGCTCGTGGATCACAAGTTGACGCTCTTGATTGGTGGAGGCAGGACGAGCAACAGAAATGGGCTCGACAACAAGAGGCTCAGAGGCCGCAGCATGCTCTTTCTTTGAAGACTTTTTCAGTTTCTTCTTTGATGGTGCATCATCAGAAACATTCTTATGCTTGCGCTTCTTGGCTTTGGCTTCAGCTGTCCTTGTCTTTTTGAGTTATGAAGCTGCTGTGGGGACCTTAGGCTTCGAGCCTGTCATGCTGGCAGGGAAGACAATGCGAGGTGCTTCTTGCCTTGAAGCTTCAGCTTGCGCCACAGCAGGCTTCTTCTTTTGTTTGGCAGCCACCTTGGGGTCAATGCCACGATGCCCAAGTGCCTTGCGCTTCTCTGCCTCATTATGGGCTTGAACACATTTCTCTGCGAAGTATTTCGTCCGCTCTCTTGAACCTTTTGCTTCTTCACGCTTCTTGTGAAACTGTTCTTTGAGCTCATGCAACATTTCCTTGAAGCTTTGAACATATGACATGCTGAGCTTGGCCATGTTCTTCTTGAAGAGAGCCTTCTCATAATCAATTTTGTTCTTCAGCTCGACAATCTTTTGAGCCAAGGCGAACTCATTAGCAATGGCATCGTGGAAGGTGATGCTGATATCAACTGGCAGTTGAAGATCATCAATGCTGAGGCTGGGATTTTCAATCCACTCGTCGATGAAGTTATTCAGAATATCCACGTCAAAGAGGGGCAGGTCGTTGAAGATCTCCGCCTCTTGCTTGATCTTGATCAGTAGCTCAAGGGCATCATCACCAAGATCTTCATCGCTTGACAGATTGATGGTTTCATCTTTGTTCCTCAGAACGACAGCTGGAGTAAGTTCATGCCCAGAAATCTTCATGGGCTTATTCTTGGGCTTCTCCGTCTTCTTGGAAACACGAGAGAGATCTTCTGATTGCACACTGGGTTCAGGAGGTGCAGTTGCCAATGGCTTCACACGTGAAGCACTTGGTGCGACAGAGGGCTCTGAAGCCTTTGTTTTCTTCTTCTGTGGATTAGATAGAGCTGGCACATTTTCAGAGTCTGCGTCATCACCTAATTGCTCCACTGTGGCCCTCTGAGCAGCAATATAGGAGAGGAGACCATCAAAGTTGTCAAAGGGGCTGATGACATTGGGGTTGGCATCGCATGTGCCATCAGCCCTCGGAGCAGACAGGCCAGGGTTGAAGTTGATGTCAAGAATTTTCTTGTTCTTCACAGCAGAATCTTTAGCAAACTGGTAGTTGCGTTTGAAAGATTGCCTTCTCGACACCATAACACAGATGATGGGTCGTCATTTTTTGGCTTCAGTCCACGGACCACGCATGGGTAGAAGCCTTGAGAAATGGCTTCGGACTTGGAATTGGGTTGAAGATTTCTGTATAGGATATCTCCCCATGGGCGCTTGATGGCGTTCTTTTCAGCATATTCAGCGGTCAAAAATCTGTATTTGATACACTCCTCTGCCCAACATCTTGGAATCCATTGGATTCGAGTCTTGCGCTGATTGTAATTCTCTTCAGGATCTGTCTTATACATTTCAAATAGATCTCGAGGCTAATCCTTAGTTGTATCCCCACGGCGCTGCCTGCCGCCTTTCCTGGCGGTTCACATCTGAAGGACACGTGGCATGCATGCAATACATTGAAAGTTGTTCCATGTTCCCACGCACGCCTGGATTGTCGGGTGGTCATTCCGGCTTCTTCGGTATTCAGGCAATCAGGATATGGCAATAAACAGATTCAACTTTTGTCACTTTGTCTTCTGTTCACAAGGACTCAGAGAAGACAATCAACAGTTTCAATAGAATGCATATGATTTGGATAGATAGAATATGAGGTAGAATCATAGAAGGGGTTGGGGTCCGATCACATTCACTTAGATCAAGAAAACATGAAGTCATAGCTATAAGTGAATGTTGTAGAGGACATGACACAAATATATGTATATATCAGCATAAGACCAAATCAACATTGTGAAGATAAACACAAAGATAAATCAATGTTGAAGACAGACAAAAAGCAAAGATTATGCAATAGTAGCGCCAAATGAAACACTTCAAAAGAATTTGGTGGTGGCGTTACCGACCGTATAGGAAGTATTAGACCCAGACACGGTGCACAATTATCGTGGCGCTCCGAAGTCAAATTCCGCGTTAATGTATTCACACTTAGAGTGTATGTCTTCATTGATTAAAGATATACGTTACTTCGTGTGTTGCACATCTAAGTCATCAACATGCATAAGCGTTAGGATGGGTGTCCAATTACAGGACATTTGAGGATTCTAAGATATTTAGCTCACACCGCAACTTGCAAAACCTTTTCTCATCCAAGGGCTTTATGAAGATATCTGCCAATTGCTCTTCAAAGGTTGACGTGAATGATATCAATATCTTCCTTCATGACATGATCTCTGAGAAAGTGATGACGGATTTCAATGTGCTTTGTCTTCGAGTGCTGAACTGGGTTGTTGGCAATCTTGATGGCGCTTTCATTATCGCAGTAGAGTGGCACTTGCTTCAGGTGGATGCCATAGTCCTTGAGAGTTTTCTTCATCCATAGTAGCTGAGCGCAGCAAGATCCAGCAGCAATGTATTCAGATTCAACAGTGGAGAGAGACACACAGTTCTGCTTCTTTGAAGACCAACAGACAAGAGATCGTCCAAGAAAGTGACATGTGCCTGATGTGGACTTGCGATCAACCTTATCACCAGCATAATCAGCATCTGAGAATCCAACTAGAACAAACTCTGAGCCCTTTGGATACCATAATCCTAGTGTTGTGGTGTAAGCCAAATATCGAATAATTCGCTTCACTGCTAAGTGATGCGATTCCTTTGGTGCCGCTTGGAATCGGGCACACATGCAAACGCTAAGCATGATATCTGGCCTAGATGCACATAAATATAGTAAAGAACCAACCATGGAGTGGTATACCTTTTGATCGAACTCTTTACCATTGTCGTCGGGGCCCAGATGACTTTTGGTTGGCATTGGCGTCGTGTAACCTTTGCAGTCTTGCATTCCAAACTTCTTCAGGGAATCTTTGAGGTATTTCTCTTGAGATAGGAAGATGTCGTTGCTCTGCTGACAGATTTGAATACCGAGGAAGAACTTCAGCTCACCCATCATGGACATCTGATATTGCTCTTGCATCATGTGTCCAAACTCATCACTGTATCTTTTGTCAGTGCAGCTGAAGATAATGTCTTCCACATAGATTTGGCACACAAATAGTTCTCCATCATATGTCTTCGTGAAGAGTGTAGGATCTAGATAACCAGGTTTGAAGTCTTTGCTCTTCAGGAAGTCTTTGAGTGTGTCATACCAAGCGCGAGGAGCTTGTTTGAGGCCATACAGTGCCTTGTTGAGCTTGTATACCATATCAAGATGTTTTGGGTCTTCAAAGCCAGGTGGTTGTGCAACATATACTTCTTCTTTAATCTTCCCATTGAGAAATGCACTCTTCACAACCATTTGGTACAGGAGGATGTTGTAATGGTTGGCATAGGCTAGCAGTATGCGAATGGCTTCAAGCCTAGCCATGGGAGCAAAGGTTTCATCCAAGTCAATCCCTTCAACTTGAGTGTAACCTTGGGCAACGAGACGAGCCTTGTTTCTGACGACTTGACCATGCTCATCTTGTTTGTTGCGATAGATCCATTTGGTACCTATGATATTGTGCTTGCGAGGATCAGGACGCTTGACCAATTCCCACACATTGTTCAGCTCGAACTATTGAAGCTCTTCTTGCATAGCTTGAATCTATTCAGGTTCCATGAAGGCTTCAGCAACTTTCTTGGGTTCAGATATAGAGACAAATGCAAAGTGCCCACATAAATTTGCTGGCTGTGTTGCTCTTGAACGAGTGAGTGGACCAGGTGCATTGATGCAATCAATTATCACTACAAAAAAAGACACATCCATGACATTTTGGGCCGAATGGATTTTTTTTCTGTCATACATATGACACTTCTATGACGATAATTGTGACAAAACCCGGTATCATCATAGATGTGGTGGGCTCCTACTTCTCTGACAAAAAATCATGACAGAAAATGGGCTTTTCGTCCTGGGCGAGCCGGAGACGCAGCTGCATGACATTCTTTGGGCCGTCCATGACGGAAAAAACCGTGGTAGAAGCGAGGGGGAGGAAAATTTCAGGGAGTTCCCGGTTACAATGGGAGGTCGGGGGCCGAGCGATGCGCGTTTCTCTCATACACGTATGCGTGTGTGTGTGAGGTGTTGGCTCTAACTGAACCCGAGCGAGGCGTTGGGCTCTAACTCAACCCGAGCGATTGCACTGCAGCTACGCTACATCGAACCCGAGCGACAGAATCGCAGTTGCTGTGTTATCAACCCGAGCGATCGATCGATGGTCATTAATCGAAACCGATCGAGCGATTCCTTCGCTACTGCTGCTAACTGAAGCCGATCGATTGGATGAACAGTGAATGTTGCGGGGGGGGGGGGGGGTGGATGAACAGCGAGCGGTGGCGTTGCCTCTGGATGAACAGGAACCCGTGATGTGGAGGGCTGGATGAACAGTAAACGGTGGAGGGGTGGCCGTGGAGGGGTGGTTGAACAGGACCCCGTGGTGTGGAGGGCTGGAAGAACAGTACACGATGGAGGGGTGCCCGTAGGGGTGGTTGAACAGTAGCCGGTGGAGTAGCGTGCGGTGATGGCTGGATGAACAGGAGCCCGTTGAGGCTGGAGGAGGTCGACGGTACCCCGTGGAGGCTGGAGGAGGTCGACGGTGGAGATGAACAGTATCCCGTGCAGTCCCATTTTGCGGTATGCCACACCCCTCCCGAAGAACATGACCCCCGTTTCGACCGTAGCGCTCCAACACAAGTCCGTTTCGTCCGTTTTGCGGTACGCCACACCCCTCCCGATCAACAGGACCCCCGTTTCGACCGTAGGAGGTCCGTTTCGTCGTTTTGCGGTACGCCACGCCCCTCCCGATCAACAGGACCCCCTTTTCGACCATAGGACGTCCGTTTCCTCCGTTTTGCGGTACGCCACACCCCTCACGATCAAAAGGGCCCCGTTCCGAACGTAGTAAGTCCGTTTCCTCCGTTTTACGCCAGGCCTCATTTCCATCTCCTGTTCCGTCCAAGCCCTCCCGATGAACACGACCACGCATTCCGTTCCGACCCAGCCGGTTGGCTCCCCATGAACACGACGACGACGCTGTTTTCCGTTCTGACCCAGCCATGTACGTATGCGCGAGTAGGCGTTCGAGACCCCGCCCGTATGTACCCGTACGTGGTCGTATTTTCTTTCTTGCACCCTGGCCGCTATACGTACGTGTACATGCTACGCGCGCGCCTCTACTACGACACGTGCTCGCCTCTACATCGACCAGTATATATGTACGTACACGTTCGTGACCAGAATGACAACGCTACATACGCTTCGACCAGGTGGGTCCCGACTGTCAGGCACTTCCTTGCCTGCGAAGGTGTAGCTGGTGGGTCCCAGTAGTCAGGGGGGCAAATCGTTTTTTTTGCCCGGACGCACTTCCTTGCATGCGAAGATGTAGCTGGTGGGTCCCAGTATTCAGGGGGGAAACGTTTTTTCGCGAAATACTGTGGCCCGTCCGGTGGGTCCCTGCTATCAGGTGGAGGAATAATTATTTTGCGCGTAATAAGGAGGCACTTCCTTGCGGCCGCCGTGGACCCAGCTGTGAGCCTCTCCACGCACAGTACTCTTCCGATGGAAGTCGGTCGTTGACCACATTGACCACGCCGCGCTGAGAGCACCACGGAGGTGGACGACAGTGAGGCCTAGGAAGGGGACGACGCGGAGCCAGGGAAGACGCAGCAGTGGATACCCACGTGAAGAGGAGTACGAGGGTGAGGCTGCGATCACCGCAGAATAAGAGGGGGTGTGGGTGAGTAGAGGGATGGCCTGGCCAGCGGTGGGAGTTGTAGGGGGCGGTGAGGCCTCCGCCGCATCGCAGCCGGCCACGGGAGGCAGGAGCACGAGGCGCGACCGGCGTTGGTTTGGGCGGCTGGATCAAGAAGACCAGAGGTTGAAGAAGCACTACGGCCGTTTGATGGACATCGTACGGTCACTGGAGCTAGAATCATGCATATTGACTAAGTTGACAAATCCCTCCGTCCCCGTCAACTTAGTAGGCCCACAAGTCAGCCTGGCACTATACTGGGTCCCAGCTAACAGGCGGAGTATTCATTTTTTTGTGCGTAATAAGGAGGCACTTCCTTGCGTGCGAAGATATAGCTGGTGGGTCCGAGCTGTCAGCGGCGGTAACGTTTTTTTCGTGAAATACAGAGGCCCTTTCGGTGGGTCCTTAATGTCACATGGAGGAATCATTATTTTGCGCGTAATAGGGAGGCATTTCCTTGCGTGCGGCCGTGGACCCAGTTGTCGGCCTCTCCACGTCTGATCCACTTCAGATGCATGTCGATGCGTTGACCATGTTGACCAGGCCGCACCGAGAGCACCGGGCGATGGACGACGGCGAGGCCCTAGGAAGGAACGACACGGAGGCAGGGAAGACTTCGGCAGTTGTTTCACGCTGGAGGGGAGTACGCACGAGGGTTTACTAGTTAAATGCTGCCGTTCTTGGGAGAATACCAACATGTGTGGGTGAGTAGAGGGATGGCTAGGCCAGCGATGGGAGTACGGTGGGGCGGTGAGGCCTGCGTGGCAGCAGAGCCGGCCGCGGGGAAGAGGGAGCAGGTAGTCATGCCGGCGCTTGTTTGAGCGGCTGGAGCAGGAACAGTAGAGATTGAAGAAGCACGACGGCTGTTGGATCGCCATCCAACAAATAACGCTTAAAGGCCAACCTTTTTTAGGAAAGCCTCAAATCTGTGGAAAACAAAGCATACAGCCCATCTGCCATTATTTCTAATAATTTACAGCCCATTTGCTAATTCTTAAGGTTTTTTTGAGCCCATATTCTTTTGTTAGCATTACATCCCATATTGTGGCCACGGTTAAAAAATTATACGAAATTTTGCATATTTCGGTGCGGTCCAAACTGTTTTTAATCCCGAAATTTCGACTCACATATAAACTAATTTTAAAAATAAATGTATATCAATATAAAATCCAACAAATTCTCCACGCATAAAAATTAATGTAATTTAAAATCTCGAAATGAAAAAAAGATATTTGAAACTAATTGCCGGTTTGATGTGTTTTAAAAATGTACAACCCATTTATAATTATTGATGGGCCATTTTCTTGACCAAATTAATGAAAGCTCTCCTCGTCTTGAAAGATTTGCAGCCCAACAGGCCGACAAAGCGACTTACTTGGCAAATCACAAAAAACTGGGCCGTGGCCGTGGACCCGGTATCACCTCTCCATCGTGACAAAGATACTCTTCCGATGGAAGTCGTTCCTTGACCACGTTGACCACGCTGCGCGGAGAGCACCACAGCGGTGGACGATGGCGAGGCCTAGGAAGGGGTCGACGCGGAGCCGGGGAAGACGTGGCAGTGGAAGCCCGCACGGAGAGGAGTACGAGGGTTCACTGGTTCGGCTGCGGTGTGAGGCTGACATCGCCAGGCTGGCCAAGGTGGGAATAGTAGGGCGGTGAGGCCTCCACGGCAAAGACAGCCGGCCACGGGAGGCAGGAGCATGAGGCACGACCGGCGCTGGTTTGGGCGGCTGGAGCAAGAAGACTAGAGGTTGAACAAGCACTACGGCCGTTGGATGGACATCGTACGGTCACTGAAGATAGAATCGTTCATATTGACTAAGTTGACAAAGCCCTTCGTGCCCGTCAACTTAGTAGGCCCACAAGTCAGCCTCCCACCTAGGTGGGTCCCAGCTAGCAGGGGGAGTATTCATTTTTTTGTGCGTAATAATGAGGCTCTTCCGGTGGGTCCGAGTGACAATGGGGAACGTTTTTTTCGCGAAATACGGTGCCGTCAGTGGGTCCCAAAGTGGGCAAACATTTTTTCGCAAAATACGGTGGCCCGTCCAGTGGGTCCCTGCTGTCAGTTGGAGGAATCATTATTTTCCGCGTAATAAGGAGGCACTTACTTGCTGCGGCCGTGGACCCAGCTGAGACTCTCCACGTACAGTATACTTCCGATGGAAGTCGTTCCTTGACCATGTTGACCTCGCCGCGTTCCATTGCATGCATGCGTCCATGGGCGTGGTGCGTCCCCACTGTCAGCCTCTCACGTACAGTCATCTTCCGATGACTCTCCGTTGTTGACCACATTGACCACACCGTGTCGAGCGCACCCAGACTGGAACTACCCGGAGATGGGGAAGACGGGGCAGTGGAGTCGCAGATAGAGAGGAGTGGGAAACTTCACTAGTTCGGGTGTGTGGCAGCACAGCCGCGGTGCCGCCCACGGGAGACAGGAGCAAGAACAGAGGTTGAAGAAGGAGCACGGCTGTTGGATTAACATCCAACGGTCCAGCTGCTAGAATCATTTGTTGATTAAGTTGACAAAGCCGTGCGTACACGTCCGCTTAGTAGGCCCACAAGTCAGCCACCAAATCTGACGGGTCCCAAATTGGCCAACGGGATGAATAATTTTTTCGCAAAACAAGGAGGCACTTCGAGCGAAGATACAGCCGGGCGGGTCCCGGCTGTCGGTGGAGGAAACATTTTTTTCAGCTTAATAAGGAGGAACTTTCGTTGCGTGCGACCATGGACCTCGTGGGTCCCAGCCGTCAGGCTCTCCACGTATAGTCCTCTTCCGATGACTCTCGTTTGTTGACCACACCGCACCAAACACAGCGAGGCAGTGGACGACGGCGAGGCCTCGGACGGGAACGACTTGGAGATGGGAAAACGCGACAGTGGAATCGCAGATTGAGAGGAGGAGAAGGGTTATAACTGGTTCTGTTGCGGCATGGGGCTGTAGTATGTGGAGAATAATAGGAGGTGTCGAGGGGTGGAGGGATAGCCTGGCTGGCAGTGGGGTAGCGCTTCGTAGTGATGCGTGCTAAGCAGAGCCACTAGCCACCGGAGGCCGGACCAGGTGGGCCCGGCGATGCTGGAGGAAGAAGACGAGAGATTGAAGGTGCATGTCGGCTGTTGGATATAAATCCAATGGCTGTTGAGGACACAATCATTTGTTGACCAAGTTGACAAAGCCCTGCGTAGGCTTCGACCTATTGGCCCACATGTCAGCCTGCAAAAATGTGGCATATATTTAACCCATGTTTTCTAGAATGTATAGTCCATTTGCTGGGCTGGGTGAACAAATAATTTCGCGTCAATCAGGCCCATTTATATTTTCTAAGAAATCCCTGCCAATTTGCACTTCCTTGAAATACACATATTAGTTGGGCTCGTTATATATACAATGTTATGTTAGAAGGAGCAATTAATATCAAAGAATAAACCGAAGGGGCACAATTTATATATATATATAATTAAGAAATTAGCGAGTTATTGCTCAAAATAAAAATGAGCGCATTATTATAAAACTGGTCCTTCAAAATCTTCACAAGCTTTTGTACGCAATCACCAGGATTTTCCTTGCCTGTGAGTCAAAAACAACCATGATTTTCCGTTAAAAATTTACTTTTATAAGTTAATAACACGTGGGATGTTTTTATAATGTATATATAAGTCTCTATAAAATATACGATAATAGTAATAATATAAATATATATATGGTTAGAAGGGAAAACATAAATTGGACAGAACATTACTTTTATAAGAGACCTGCGTTTTATACCCCACAGTAGGCATACTAACAAGTTCACACACAAAGACAACAGAAAAGGTAAACATTCATATCAAACTCAGGTTCACAGGAAACGTTAATATTCATAGCCAACATTCACTATCAACAACTCAAAAGATTCATATATACACAAGCCCAGCATATCTACGCATCTAAATGATTGATAGATCACACGACAATATTCATACATAATTCACAAAAAGATTCAGATATACACATGTTCAGTATGTTTATGCATCCAAATGATAGAGATCACAGCCAATATGATCCATGGACGAACTTTAGATACCTAGGGTACATCTTTGGTAAATGGTGTTCAATCGGAGGTACTTCTTGCTAAAATTAGTTCTTGTACGAGTAAACGCTCGAGTACATAAGAGGCAAAGATGCATAATCTGAACTTTGCTTGTAGGTTTATCCTCAAATAGTGGCCTCGTGCCGAGGGAGGTTTGAGCAACTTGGCCACTACTTCCATCCAACTAGTTCACTGGCTCATCTTGGTCCTGTATCTCGCCAAAATTCTACATTGCAGACAAGAAAGGAGGCGGTTGAGAAAATGAAGCACCTAAATTTTTTGTGCAGTTCAACTGAAATGGAGCATCCTTGGCGTGCAGACTGATTAAGTGCCAGATGAATATACACGTCAACCAACTTGTCTGGAATCTTTAGACTCCATGCCATATAGTTCGCTACCATATGTGCCGATAACCAAAAGGCACAAGTTGGGACCAAAGATCGGATCATGCGTTTTTCTGGGCTATGCACCAAGAAATATTTTTGGCGTTCACTCTCCTAATACTTGGAGTTTGGCAATTGGTTGACGCCGGTTGATACTCGAATGAATATAGGCACTTTTTGTCAATATCGATGGTTGTCTGAGTGAACTTTGGAGTACATAGCAGCAGCATAAGTACCTGTCCATCTGATCATTTTATGCAGTTCTACTGAAATCACCCGATGTAATGATTTGCTCATGAAGTTCAGGCTCCAAATTAATCCTTTATGAAATCGGCAAACAGTAGCACAATACCAAATTACCAATACATATGACATGCACAATAATCAGGATAAAGACCAGTACCAACCTGTGTGAGGTAGCATAGCAATTACTATTTCCTTTGACTGGAAGCCGAGATAAGCCAAGCGACTGACATCAAAGGAAGAAAGCAACCGGAGATTAGCGACTAACAGGAAAGGACGGAAGCTGTCGAGGCAATGAAGCACCCAAAGTTTTTGTGCAGTTCCACAAAAATCAGGCATCCCTGTTGGCACATATATTGAGAGAGTGAGATTATTGTAATAGTGGGACTAGTTGATGAAATATACACTAACAAATAGAAGCACCCTCATTATCTTAATGGGTAAAGTTAGCAACATAGTAGTCTTGCTTAAAGAGAGGTATTAGTTTATTTAATCAGTGCCAATAAGCTCAACTCAACACTCAAAGCATTGCCATTTATCATAGGTTGCAAAACTTAAAAGTGCAAAGATAAAGGAGTTTCTCATGACAGAGTACGATACAAATAGAGATGACACAAACTAATATGGATGAAGGCCTTAGGCTCGTACTCAACCCGAGAAAAAAGCTTATTCATGTAGTCCCATAAGAGATGATAAAGCACTCACCGGAATCACACAATAGTATATATTTTTTGTGCACTTCAAATGTATGGTTGAAATCACTCTTGTTTACCAAAGGCGGAGATTATATCGAAAGATTATCAAGAACTTCCACAGAGTTAAAGCACCGGCTGGGATACAGTTCATTGTATTGTCTTGTGTAGTTCCACTAAAATGTTTGATTGGCACAACATGATCCCTGTTTGCACAAGTAGGAACAAGGTGAAACCTTCATTAGCTCGATGGAGAAAGGATAGGAAGACATTAGCATATTATTCAAACAGTAGCATCAAATTCATGATGGACAATACGCAAAACATTGCCTCATTGAACCAATGGCAATAAATTGGCATGCAAAACAATAGCACTATTATGTCATGACACTAATAATATTCCCTCCCTGCTCCACCACATGATTCACCTCCATAGACAAACATTCACACGTACATGATTTAGCATAGGGTCCTACTAAATATTTGTTTAACTCCGACAGGAAAATTAGGCAGTAATAAATTAGTGGTACTTAAGTACTTCTAATGGCATGGTTCAGCATAGGATCGTCTCACATGTAAGGTAGTCATTGCCGGAGCCCTTGAATGGCCTCGACTGAGGCCTCTGGCTTCAGGAAGATCGCCTTGGCACTGTTTATTCTTCTTCTTCTTCCTCTTCATGCTCTGTTTCTCTTTCTCCTCACCAGTTGGTGAAACCAAGTACATGATTGGCCTTCTAATTCAGAATTGGTTTTGTCAGTGAGGGAGTACAATTGTACTAGTAAAAAAACATAATTTTCTCATGGCAGTCGGTAAATAGAGATGAACACATGCATTAAATATCATTCTTACCTAATGGAAGGTTATGGCGCCAATATGGACGATGAGGATTGGAACACAGATCTCCATATGTGCAGTTCCAGCAAAATGAACCAACTGTTCCATTCTAACATTCCAGTTAAGAAAAGCTAAGGCTGCGTTCAGTTCATAGGTTTGGTGCAGGATTTTCGTAGGAACACAATTCCTACGGTATTCTTTCCCTTCCAACCGTTCGAACACGGGACAGTGAATAGTGTTTCAGAGGGAAAGCTGGTTTGGTAGTACTTGATTCCATAGGATTAGAAACATCCACGCGTTGCTCATTTTTTTGAGCGGAAGCCGAGCCAAAGCGCCACGCCATGCATTAGACAAAGGTCAGGCTGTGTTTGCCGGAATAAAAAAATCAACCTATGTGTGGTTCGTGAGGTGAGGACCAGAGTAGTCACTGTGCACCTGAATAAACAAATAGCATCTCATACTGCCAAGCATGCTACTCTAAAAAAACAAATATGTACATTTCGTAGTCCATCCGAACACATTGTCTTGAGAGTTTCCTCCGGTTTGCTGTTCTATAGTTTTATACCTACATTCCTTTCCTATTCCTCTATTTTCATCAAGATCTATGTTTTCTGCCCCTTTATTCCGACCGGAGCCTAAATATTTGGTATAATGGCATGGGACAGTGGGTGCACCAGCAGTACAACACCATGTACGTAAACATGGGCATAAAGTGGTGATTCATAGTTTGTTGCCCCGAGAAACAAACATCAAAGAAACATATCTGGGTTGGTCCCATTTTTGTTCACTCTAGCCACCTACTCTTATGTGTGGGTAGCAAATCTAGTTCTGGTCATACCACTGTGTACAGCGTTACCCCAATATTTCCCTTTACGACCAAGAGACCAGTTGGATGACTAGTCTGTACTACTTTCACCCCCTTTCCTTCCTGTTTGTACCAAGTCCGATGTACATACTAAATTCCCCCACTGAGGGAGTCCTGGACTAGGGGGTATCCGGACAGCCGGACTGTGTACAACGTCCGGACTATAGAAGCGTGAAGATACAAGACTCAAGACTTCGGCCCGTGTCCAGATGGGACTTTCCTTGGCGTGGAAGGCAAGCTTGGAGATCCGGATATTATATTTCCTTCCTTGTAACCGACTCCATGTAAACCCTAGCCCTCTCCGGTGCCTATATAAACTGGAGAAGATGATCCTTAGAAGGCCGATCACAATTACAATCATACCATCATAGGCTAGCTCTTAGGGTTTAGCCTCTACGATCTCGTGGTAGATCTACTCTTGTACTACCCATATCATCAATATTAATCAAGCAGAAAGTAGGGTTTTACCTCCATCGAGAGGGCCCGAACCTGGGTAAACATCTATGTCCCTTGATTCCTGTTACCATCAGCCTTGACACACAGATCGGGACCCCCTACCCGAGATCCGCTGGTTTTGACACCGACATTGGTGCTTTCATTGAGAGTTCCTCTGTGTCGACACTGCTGGGCTCGATGGCTCCTTCAACCATCGCCAATAACACGATAGCGGGCAGTCACGACAAGCATGGATTAGACCTGCTGTCAGACAAAGCTCGGGTGTCACCCCGCATTAGCCCTCGGACCTAAATCCGGAGCAGGTTGCGTGCCCTAAGGGCGGAAGGCTGGACCCCGCCCAGTGTCGCCAAGACTCATCGGTGTTGGAGCCAAACACAGGCCTTACCTCTGGGGTGGCCTATGACTCCAGGTCCGCGCACTCCTGAGCCGGTCGAGCCAGGTTGGGCTCCGGTAATGGAGTTCACCGCCGCGGACATTTTTCGGCACTCGCCCTTTGGCGACATGCTGAACTCGTTGAAAAGTCTCTCATTGACAAAAATTTCTGGGCCAAACTACGTCCGATTCGAGTGGGAAGCAGGCGATGAAGAAATTCGTTGCCCACCCACCACCCACTTCATAGCCATGGTCAATGATTTAACCTACGTGCCTGACTTCGACTCCGAAGACATCGACGGTATGGACGACGATGCAGGAGAAGATGCGGAATCTACGGGGCGCCGGACTTCCCCCTCATCACACGATGTATACATGGTGGACACGCCCAAAGAGGACAAAGGCGACAATCCGGACGATAAAACCCCCGGACAAAAGCCAAAGCGACGGCGCAGATGCCGTTCTTAGTCCAGCAACAGTAAAAATTGTGACAAGAGCGCCATAGGGATCGATACTACAATCAACTCCGAAGGCAACAACGACCATACGGACCCAGCGATGGAGCAGGATGAACCAGGTCACCCTGAACACAGTTCGGAGCAGACGCCCGAGGACAATGATCCCGACTGACGAGGTCATCAAAACAAACCAGCTCGGGAAAACAGTCCGGATAATGATGCAATCCCGAAAAACACGTGGAACAGGATAACCTCCACGTAAAGCTTATGGCCACCGCAAGAAGTCTAAAGAAGGTAAGCAACGGCTCAAGGCCGCACAGGAAACGCTCAACCGTAGATGGAATAAAGTGCTAGACACTGAAGAAAGATACGACGATGATCGCCATACAAAGAGCTATCCAAAACGCAAGCTACTGCCAGAATTCGACGATAAAGCTGTACCACTTCATAACCGCAACAAAGTGGCTACCGATACACATGAACACCTGAATAAGAAAGCTGGCGCGGCCATGTCCATTTATGGATCCAAAGGACGCACCCCGGCGAAGGACTATGGTTGCCAAAATGATTACGCCAATCGAATACCATTTCGGAATAAAGACCGGACACAACAACAGCCGACGACATGCCACAACAAGTCCAGATACAGAGGGGCTGCTCACCCCCCGTGCTTTACCAATGAAATCGACCATTTAATTCCCACTGTGGCTTTAAACCTGTGAACATAGAGGCATCTGACGGAGCAGCGTAACTAGGGGTCCGGATCGAGGACTTTATATCGCGAATACATATGGCTCGTGGGGATGACCTTCACGCCATCAAATACCTCCCCTCAAAATTTGAAGGGACCCATTTCGCCGGTTGAAAGGCCTCCTCGAAAATTCAATTTGGAGCTGGAGGAACTCGAGGACGCTTTGGGCCAACTTTCAAGGGACCTATGTCCGGCCTCCGGATGCTGACGACTTAAGTAACATAGTCCAACAGCCTGGAGAATCCTCCCGCAAGTTTTGGAACAGATTCCTCACTAAGAAGAATCAAATTGTTGACTGTCCGGATGCCGAAGCCTTAGCGGCATTCAAACACATCATCCGTGACGAGTGGCTCGCCAGACACCTCGGCCAAGAAAAGCCAAGGACAATGGCAGCCCTAACAAGCCTTATGACCCGCTTATGCTGGAGAAGACAGCTATTAGCCCGTAAAGACACCAGCGACCCCAGCACATCCGAAATAAGGGATGGCAACGGGAAACCACGGCGTCATAAACACAAACGCCAAAACAAGGAAGAGAGCCCGGACAACACAATGGTTAATGCCGGATTTAGGGGCTCTCGACCTAATCAGCAAAACAAGCCATCTAAAGGCAGCAAAGAGGGACCGTCCGGTCTGAATAGAGTCCTCGACAGACTATGCCAAATTCATGGCACCCCTGACAAACCTGCAAACCACACACACAGAGAGTGCTGGGTCTTCAAGCATGCCGGCAAGTTATATGCCGAACACAAGGAAAGGGAAACACCAAGTGAAGACGAGGATGAACCTCGCCAGCCGAACACTGAAGGACATAAAAAATTCCTGCCAGAGGTTAAAACAGTGAACATGATCCACGCGACTCACACATCCATGAGGAGGCACGAACGCGCGCATAGAGGCGCGCTCGATATAGAGCCCATCGTACTCACGCCTAACCACTGGATGCCTTATCCGATCACTTTCGGTAACTTGGATGACCGAACTAGTATTCGGCGTGGAGGATCAAAGGCCTTGGTGCTCGACCCGATAATCGACGGATACCGTCTCACCCGCGTCCTTATGGACGGCGGCAACAGTCTCAATTTAATATATGAGGACACTATCCGCAGGATGGGGACAGACCCATCCAGAATTAACCAATGCAACACCACCTTTGAAGGGGTGATACCATGCGTTGAAGCTCATAGCAGAGGCTCCGTCGCACTGGAGGTAACATTCGGCTCTCCAGGCAACTCCAGAAGCGAAGAACTACTCTTCATCATCGAACCCTTCCAAAGCGACTATCACGCAGTGCTCGGAAGAACGGCCTTCGCCCGCTTCAATGCATTGCCGCACTATGGCTACCTTACACTTAAGATGCCCAGTCCACGTGGCGTCATCACCGTTAGCGTACTAACAGAGTGTTCGTCACACGCAGAGGAACACGCGACGGTCCTCGCTGCCGGACTATAAGCGGCCTCCAACATCAGAAAACATGACTGGTCATTAAAGACCACAGACTCGGCTAGACGAGTCCGGTCGCCTTGATAAAATTGAACCAGGGCACCGTATATGTAATCCCATAGTGGACACCAGGGGCTATAAATACTTAACACAGTCCCACAGTTGGCTCAACCTTATGGGCAGGCCAACATCTTACACTTTTATTATCCACCGCATACTTACGTTGTACTCTTCTACGAGTTTTACTTTTTTCCACAGACAACGTTCGCGCGATACCCTTCCAGGATACGACACAATGGAGACAAAGGCGCAGACGTGCAACAGGGCCCCGTTCAACAGGTTTATTTTTAGATTAAGCCCCTGTGTAAACCCTTTTTATTGCCTCTTGTTGTTTAACCATCCCATGGGTTCCATACCCATAGAGGATACTGCCGTTTTTGGCATCTCACCATGACATATTAATGCACGTACCTAGAAAAACAGGGTTTATAACGAATGGGCATTCTTGAGCCCATCGACTATTATAAAGTCCGAATACCCTCGGGAGTGTTTGGCGTCACGAGTTTGGCCTTATATGCAGCAGCTCCGAATCATGTCTTTGGTCAAATGTTGGGTTTGCCCGGCTCCTGGGTTTGCCGCCTTACGTTCCGTCACTATCGGCTAAGGTGGCCAAAGGAGAACTACAACGATTGTGCCCTAGTTATTCCAGACGAGCACCTCAGTAGGGAAAGCCGAAAACTGACTGTCATGATACAGCGAGAGACTGTTCAACCACTCGAAGACTTATCAAAATCTTTAGGATCCCTCCGCATTAACGAATGACCGTTTCCCGGTCATGTACACACGCGACCATATTCGGATGCACGCGAAGGTACCACGGGCTACATAGTAGCCCCAACATTAGACGCCCATGGCTAAGCGAAAGTGTTACAGCTATATAGTCCGGTTGCCTAGTTCGACGTGCGATCACCTCCTTCATGGACCAAGACGTTGGATCAAGTGTGATTAAGCATATATTTTTCGAACACCCCCGCATTGCCTGCGTGGGGGATGAAGACAACGACTGTTATCTTTCGGATTAAACATTCATATATATAAGGAAACGGCCACACAGGGGACACAATAATACTTTCGGGCAAAAAGTATAAATATAGCCTCATAACCAAACTAACATTGTTTTTTTACAATGATTCGATTCATCACTCGAATAAGACATTCTTCGAGCATTGCGCCTCTATTAGGCGGGCACCTTCTATGACCTCCGCCAAGTAGTGCTCGGCCGGATACTAGCCCCCCGCCGGATCTTGGGTCCCTATAATATTGGCCTCCATATCCGTCCAATAGGCTTTAACGCGGGCAAGAACCATCCGTGCACCCTCTATGCACACCGACCTCCTCATGGCATCGATCCGAGGCACGGCCCCAAGGAACTGCTGCACCAAGCCAAAGTAACTGTCCGGCTTAGGCCCTTTCAGCCAAAGATGGTCTATCATGCATCGCATTGCAAGACCGGACAGCCCGTGAAGCTCCGCCACAACAGCCATCTTGTCATTTAACGGCAATGGGCGAGTGGGAGCATTGAATTGCACCGTAAAAGCTTCTCCACCTCCTTATCACCCCGACCCTCGAAATACTTGGCAAAGCATCCGCGATTTCTTTGTCAAATCAGATACGCGTCCGCAGGACTCCAGCGCCCATCCAGGAGCGATTTCAGATCGAAAAACTTCGTCTCAGCAAGTAGGAACCTCCAGCCACTATTTTACCGGCCTGTTGAATCTCATCCCGCGCTCCCCTGTGCTCGGTCCGTATTTCCTTGGTGGCATTATGCGTGCCTTGTACAGCTCGCTGTTATCCTTATGCTCCTTTTAAGGAGCTCATACCCGCTGTGGGCATTTTTAACTCAATAGCCATTTCGCCATTTTTTCCTCGCTTCGGCGATGAGCAGCCTGTTCGGCTCTCGGTTCCTCTACGCCTTTAGGGAAGCCGCATTGCTAACCCGAGCTTGTTCCTTGGCTTGGACAAGTTCTGCCTCAGGCCTTCCACGGCAGCAGACCATCTGCAGTCCAACATATTACATTAATATCATGCCGCCTCCATATTTTCTATACAAAGGAACGCAGAGCGCATACCTTGTGATTTGTCCACCATTGCTCACCAGCGTGATATCGGCATCAATCGAACGAATTCGCTTGGTCGATTCGTAAACTTGACGGATCGTCGGGCGTCGGACTCACGGTGTACCGCAAGTGTTTACAGCGCAATCATTGATTTATGATCCCCGCTTGCCGCCTGTATGCGTGCAAACCGTAGTCTCATGGGCTACTATCTATATGGAGCACACCTAATGCGTGCCTCACAGCCAAAAAACAGTGTATTCTTCACTACATACCTCAAAGCCTCGAAAGCGCACTTGTAAATGCTTTCATTCAAACCGCTTAGAAGCGGAGGAAATCTTTCCGAGCATCAAGGCCATTAATGAGCGGTGCTCCTCCGAAAGCGTAGCTCGCTCCAGTAGGCCCGTTAGTGGGTCCGGCCGGACATCAAACTGTGCCAGACCCTTCCCATCGCCCCTCGTGGGAGCCAAATGCTCCGGGCTCAGGGGGCTGACACATTGGCTTCCGGCATCGGCAGATCGGACTCCTCCCTGACGACACCTCAGTGCCGCCCGCTTCATGAGCCGGAGAGGTGGCTGGGGTCTCGCTCTCCATCATCTCCGGAGGAAGATCCCCCGAAGACGAACTCTGTTGAGAAGGGCTGCTAGCCGGACTGCGAAAGACGAATCCATGTTATTGATCTAGGAGGAACGCAGTACCTTCGAATTAAAAATTAACTTACAGCTCGGTGGAGGGCTGGCCCGGTGGTGGGCACGATGCGGTGAGGGTGCCTGCTGGCAGAGCCCCTCGGTGTCATCTTTTTCCGGTGTGGGCATCTCCGCCTCGAAGTCTTCGGAGGCGGCCCTCTTCTTCCCGCGCGGGGAGGAGGCCTTAGCCTCCCCTTCCCGACTATCCTCCCTAGGGGAGGCAACAATTCCCCTGGTTCGGATGCGTAGCGTGTGAAGCTCGGTTTCTTTGTTCTTCTGCTTGTCTTCCCCTGAGTGCATTCTGCTGAGCACCAGGTCAAGCATCTTGGCCATGGTGGAACTAGGCAAGCTCCCGGGAAGTGGCGCCGGACACCTGATTATCTCCGCCTTGCTGAGCCATTCCTGGCCACGGATGATTTTCAGAACAAACAATCGTGACAAATACAAAACGGGGTGTCCGGCATCAAAGCTACTTACTTGGGTATCTAGGCGATTGCAGCTTAGGCCCGCATTCTCGGTGGTTTCCGGACACTTTGCTTTCCGTCCGAAGAATAATTTGCACATCTCTTCGAGCTTCAGGCTGAAGAAGTGCTTGACGGTCCGCGGACCCTCCGGATTGAACTCCCACATCCGTAGAGGCCGGCGTTGGCACGACAACATCCGCCGGATCAACATCACTTGCATTATGCTGACAAGGCTAATGTCCCTTGCAAGAAGCTCCCGGATGCGATTCTGCAGTACTGGTATATCACCAGCGGGTCCCCAATTCCACCCTACGTCTGTCCAAGACGCCAGCTGTGACGGAGGGCCCGAACGAAACTCGGGGGCAGCCGCCCACTTTGTGCCTCTGGGAGCCGTGACATAGAACCACCTCCACTGCCATACATCGGATACTTCTGGGAAAGAACCCTCTGGCCACGGGGCATCTCCGTTCCTGCTTATTACGGCACCTCCGCACTCCATATGTCACCCCTCGATCATCTTCGGCGTCACATTGAAGGTCTTGAGCCATAAGCCGAAGTGTGTCCGTTCCGAATTACTTGTCACACGTATGGATGTATCTAGAATGGATGTATCTAGAAGTATTTTAGTTCTAGATACATCCATTTCAGCGACGAGTAATTTAGAACGGACGGAGTACATACGAAGCAGAATATGTCTACTCCTACATACGAAGTAGCACATTTGAAATGTGTAAAAAGACTTTTATCGAGTGCAGTGCTTTGATGTGTCGCGTCAACTCGTACAAGACCGAGAAATTTGATTACTACGACGCCCTCTCCTCATGGATCGAGCTCTCAGGTTTTAATCGCACCTTCCTTTGGCTGCATGACAGGAGGGCCAAGCACCTGTTGGGCCCACCTTTCATAGACGCAAAGGCAGGAGCATTTGTCGGATTTCGGGTTCCGGCAGACCCTCTAGGTTCGAACTCTGGGGTGCACGCGGAGATCTCACCCCCTACCAACCTGCACCTCGTCGCCTCGCAAGGATCTAAAACTACACAAAGAGCAACACAAGGGACACAAGGTTTATACTGGTTCGGGCCACCATTGTGGTGTAATACCCTACTCCAGTGTGTGGTGTGGTGGATTGCCTCAGGGGCTGATGATGAACAATACAAGGAAGAACAGCCTCGCGAGGGTCTGTTCTTGGCTGGTGCGACGAATTGCTAGGGGGAGTTCGTTCGCTCTCTCTCTCTCTCTTTCTAGATTCCACCTTCGACCCCTCTACCCTGTGGGTGGCTAGTTCTATTTATAGGCAAAGGCCCTGGGCCTCTTCCGATATTGAGGGGGAAGGGCGCCAACAATTGGCCATTTTGAAGGGGAACATCTAGTACACTTATCCTGACTAAAGTTGGTCCTCGCCTATCAAAGGCTCTGACGATGACGCCGGCTTGGGCTCCACGATGACCTCCTTCCTGCGGTTGTGTTGGTCTTGGTCTTGTTGCACCGAAATGGCTGCCTTTGCTTGATGCTCTCGCGCGCTTGCCTCCTTTGCACCAAAGAGGAAATGAGGACATCGCTGGGCCGGGCGCCCTCTTGGCGCCTCTTGGTCATCATGGCTTGCGTCATGGGCACCTCGTGAGGTACCCCGCCTTGATCTCTCCGCCTCCTCGCGAGCTAGCCTGACGAGGCCATGCCTGAGGAGGCTTCTAGTCGTCTGCCCCGCGAGGCTTGGCCCCTCGCGAGGGTCTTGAGCTTGTGCTGATGAAGATGGGCCATGCTGGGCCACCCCTTGAGCCACGCTGCAGGCCGCAGTGCAGTAAGTTCGGGTACCCCGTTCCCGTAACGCCGACAAGAGCCCCGAGCCCAAGGCGCGCTGGACGTGGCTTAGCAGATAAGCGAAGGGCAAGTGCGGCCTTGTGAGCCCCTAACAGCTTCTGGCCTTTTGGGCGCCAGCGTGGCGGCCTGATTGGACGGGCGTCTCGCTTCCCCACGACGCCGGGCGATCGCAAGAATTGACAAGAGAGCGGTACCTGTTCTAGGCTTTACCTCCTTTGCCTTCTCCAGTCATTGCCTAGATCCCTTTCTTGCGCCTATCCTTCCCGCTCAAATCCCCAGATCTACTCCGACCAAGGCTCTAGCAAGATATGGCGCCGCTGCACTTCGCCGGAGCTTGGTACTCGTCATGGACTCCCCTAACGTGTCGGAGAAGAGCCTTGCACGGACGCTGGCCAGATGTCTTTGGCGGCGCAAGGCAACGACGGGCAGCGGTTTCAGGCTGGCTCCGCCTCTTCCCGAGGATCAAGGAAGCACCTTCTATTCGCCTCTTCATGAGCGCCATTGTCACCGGTCTGGTGCCTCCCTTTTCGAAGTTCTTCTTTTTCTCGCCCTCCGCCATTACAAATCGCGAAGCTCGCACCTCCACCCCAACTCTGTTCTTCTCCTGGCGATCTTCGCCTACTATTGTGAGGCTCATGTCGGGTGCAGCCCTTAGTGGCCTTGCTGCGCCATCATTTCTACCTCCGGGCCTCTCGCTGCCCCATCACCGCTGCGGCGTGAGCTTTGTCACGTACGGCAACTCCAACGCCATCTCGAAGCCCGGGAAGAGGATTGAAGGCTTCAGGAGCAAGTGGGTCATGGTAGATGCTGGGCGCATCCATCCTCGGCTGATTGTGCCCATGGAGCAGCCCACGCCCATCGATGATTGGTCTCGCGCGGAACTCGTGGATCCCCGCTGGCCAAGGCCGGAGAAGATGAACGCGGACTGTGGCCGGGCAACATGGCGACGGGCGGTGCCGATCGGGCGCCGCCTCCAGGGAGCTCCTGGAGCACCGGGTGGCCCCGCTTCGTCAATACTCGCTTCCGCTGTGGAGGCCTCGTCCGAGCCCCGTAGTCCTGGCCGCGGTCCTCCAATCTTTGGTCGGGGGAGACGTGGCAAGGCTCGAGGGCGCTCCTGTACCCCTGTTCCTTCGAGATGATTGGGAGGAGGTGGTGGACTCCATGCCCGCTTTCAACGGGGATGGGCATGTGCCCGCGGAGGTTCCCGAGGACCTAGCGGCCCTGGCGACGGTGAACGTGTCCTCCGGCGACTCCAATGAAGAGGAGGAAGAAGAGGAGCGGGAAGAGGGGCCCGACTCCGAAGCGACCGACGGGGAGTCGAGAGCGCCCCTCCCCTGGCGCAGGTCCAGCGCTCTCCGCCTCTTGCCGGACGACGATGAGGATGGCGATGAGCGGGGCGTCGAGAGCTTGCCCCTGATCTCGAAGAAGGACATGACGGGGCTGGTCCCCCGCGGGTCTGCCCCGGCTCCGAGGCGATCTGCAGACGCGCCTCCTGCTCCCGAGCCTCTTGAGGCTGATCCTCGCAGCCGGGCTCTCGTGCTTCAAGTTCGGCCGGAGGTTGCTCGAGCCCGCGAGCGATGACCAGTAAGTGCTTGATTCTCGTTTTACTTCTTGCTTTGTCGTTGAGGCTTGATATCTATATTCCTTGGCTAGGCCGGGCGCCAAGGTGAAGAAGTCAAGTGGGCTCTCGAGGCTTCGTCTGGGCAAGGCTCTCCGTCCGTGAAAGAAGGTGACGGCAAGATACGGGCCCCTCCTTCCCGGTCATCCTCGCGAGGCCTGGCGGAGATAGCTGGGGCGAGCTCAGCCCCCATGGCCCAAGCGACTCCCGAGGTATCCTTGCCCGACGCCACTGCCGCAGTCGTCGGGGCGCAGAAGGTCCTGTCTCATGATGGTGTGATTACGCTGCCGTTCTCTCCTCCTACTCCGCCAACTTCTGTCTCTCCGACTCCTTCTACTGTCCTGGATCGAGCTGCTGCTGAACTAGACCGGCTGCGGCAAGTTCTTCTGGGCGCCGACCCTCGCTTGGTGGCCGGACGCTTGGAGCTGGCCTCCGGCTGGGTTCGCTCTGATACTTTGATTCGAGCGCGCTGGTTCAGGCCGCGACGGCCATGGACGAGGAGAAACATGTCGCCCTTGGGGAAAAGGCCGCTCGCGCCGCCTTTGGGAGGTAGCCGATGTCCGAGGTCGCTGCTGTGTGGCCGGAGAGCGAGCCGGTGGCCTGCACGACCAGCTTGCCCAGAGGCCCAAGGCCCGGCCAAGAGAAGGAGGAAGGCATGAAGGCTCGTGAGGCGGCCGCCAAGGACCGGGATGCCAAGCTTGACGAGCGCCGTGACCGCTTGGGTGCGCTAGAGAAGGAGTTGGAGGCGAAGAGGATCGAGCTGGACGGCAAGGCGCGGGTCCTCGCCGAGGATCACGTGGTCTTCGCGAAGCTGGAGGCGAAGGCTCGTACCTTGCTGAGGTCTCTTTACGACAGCGGCCTGGAAAGCCCGCTGGCAGGCACTGAGGACGGCCCTGCCAAGCTGCTTCCCTTCCTGGTCCGCGCCCTTGAAGATGTCACCCTTGGCCTCGGTCCCACGGCTGAGGCCGAGGCGTGTGTCCTGTTTTTCCAGTACGACGCAAGATCTTCACCCACGCTCACCTTCACGACCCCGACGCCGACCTTGACAGTTGTTGGAGCCCGTGAGGGGCGAGCTTAGCGCTGCCGCCGAGGCCGTGAAGGGTCGAAAGTGAGGCTCACGGGCGAAGTTCCGGCCTTCAAAGACCAAACCGGCGAGGCACCGCCGATCCCGAGGCTTCATGAGGCGAACCCGCCATGCAGCTCCGCCGCCAAATGACGGTGCTGCCAACAAGTGACTCCTTCCGTGGCTCCCGTCTCTGCTTTCAGCCCCGCGACATGCATCATGCCTCATGGAGGTGTTTAAACTTATGCTTATGCCAGGAAAATAGTTATGGACTGTAATATTTGCTTTTGAATTCCTTGAGATTTGCGCTTTTCCTTCCTACTTGCTTATGTCCTATGTCGGCAGAGTCTGCCCCGCCAAGACATACCTCGGCCGCTGCTAGCCCCGACCGGAAACCAGGACGGGACCAAGGGGTGAGGGGCTACGTGACAAGTTAGGCTCCTGAGTCGCGATGCTCAGGAGTCCCCCTTGGCGCACGAACAGCAAGTAGGGAGGTGACATGTATGGGTGAATTTACCACTCTACGTCTGCAGAGCCCGGCCCCGCACATACCTCAACCGTTGTTAGCCTTTCGGAACTAAGGGGTGAGGGGCTACGTGACCAGTTAGGCTCCTGAGTCACGATGCTCAGGAGTCCCCTCGACGCTCAAACGGCCTTCAGACCTTGGCTCCGCCGAGGGACGGCGACGAACCAGGCCCGAGGGGCCTGGCTGGGTGGCGGTGTCTGGGCATGACCCAGCGTAGGCCCCCATGCCCAAATTTCTCGCTGCCTCCTCCCGAGGGGAGGCGTTATGATGAGGCCGACATTGAGCCTGGGCTCCCTGAGGTGGATGTGCCGGGGCCACCTCGCTTGTTTATCACCCATGTGTGAGCATAGCGCTTCCGTATGTGTACGGGCGTAGCTGCTCCTCGGTAGTGTCGTCAGCCAGCGCGGAGCATGGTGCTTCCACATGTGCGTGGGAGGGGGCTCCCCTTCGGGAGGAGCCCCTGGGGCGTGTACAGCCCCATCCTGACACGTGGCTGGCATGGTAGGGCCTGACGAGGTGTATCTGGGCACCTGTGAGCCAGCGCGGGACTCACGGGGCCCTACCTCTGGCACTGGGCCTTAACTTGTGATGTTTACCTACAAATTTGGTTAGATGTCGATGCTCTACATCCTCGGGTCCCGGCCCTCAAGCGGGTCTCAGCCGTCGCTGGTATGCCAGGTCACGATGCCGTGGACAAGGCCAGAGGGTGAGGGCTGGAGAGCCAGTAGGAGCCCATGAGTCGCGATGCTCAGGTACCCCCCCCTTTAACGTGCAAGCGGCCGACATGAAGGAAGAAGGGGTGCCTTGGACAAGCACCAAATAACAATCATGATGGGTCAAACGCACAACTCGAATAAACGCAAGAGGGGTACATGCCGCTGGGTCTGGCCCGAGTGGCTTGGGGATGATGCAGCTCGAGGGGCGCCCCCAATAAAGTAAGATAGGAACAAGAAGCAAAAGGGATACACGCCGCAGGGACGGACCCACGCGGCCTGGGAATGATGCAGCCCTGGGGCGCCCCAGCTGAAAATGAAACTCAAGGATGTCAACCGACAACGTTGAAGACGGCGAAGGATGCCAAGTAGCGGACGTCAGGCGCCGCGGAAGCCGATCTTCACGAGCCCCTGTGCCCAGAGCCTCGGGAGGCTCCGGAGGCGCTGGTGGCTCCTCGCGACCATCTCCATCTCCGCCAGATCGCGGAACGCCTCGCCTCTTGAGCCTGTGATGCTCCTCATGAGGCATCGCGCTGGCAGCCGCTGCTCAGCAAACAAAGAAGGCATGCGAACATAGCCGTGGGGTGGACCTTCACAACGCCCACGCGTGAGGGCTAGAGGCGCCTCGAGAGGCTCGGTTGCTGAGCCCTGGTATGTCGATGTAGCACGCCAAGCAGCCCACCATCCTCGCCTGGATGGGGAGCTACGGCGGTAAGCCGGGCGGCTGCCACTCATGACTCTTGACTCCTGCAGCCTCGAATGATCCGGGCCGACGAACTCCCCGAGGGTTTGGCCCTCGTTGCCTCGCTCCTTCCTGAGGGAAACGTGCTTTGAAACACGCCTCCAAGTGGTGCCCAAGCGCCTCCCTCCTGATCTTAGCAAGGTAGGTGGCCCTCCAGGAGAGAGCCCCCGAGCCTTGCTCGAGGAGGGCGCCGGGCGCCTTTCCTATGCGACGAAGGAGGTGCCCCCTGAGCAGTGCGCTGACCACGAGGGGCCCGCCTCCCGAGGGGTCGGGCCAGCGATGTCTTCTTCTTCTTGGTAGCAGCCTCGGGGGAGCCTCCGCTCCTGTGATCTGGGTCTTCAAGTGATGCGTCTTGAAAAGCACGCTCCAGGGAACACACTGCGTCTCTCTCTTCACAAGGAACCGTGATGACTCCACCGCTTCCTGGCATCTTGAGGACATTGTAGCCGTGATGAGTCACAGCCATGAATTTGGCCAGAGCTGGGTACCCGAGGATGGCATTGTATGGCAGGCGAATGTGGGCGATGTCGAAGTTGATGAGCTCGGTGCGGAAGTTGTTGCGCGCCCCGAAGGTGACAGGGAGGCAGACCTGCCCAATCGGAACTATGGAGCCATCGGTGACTCCGGAGAAAGGCTTGGTTGGTTAAAGCTGGTTGTACGGCACTTGGAGATTGTTGAATGTCTCGATAGATAGGACATTGAGCCCTGCTCCGCCATCGATGAGGGTCCTGGATTTGCACGTTGCCGATGATTGGGGAACAAAGCATCGGGAGGACTCTGGCTGTGGCTGCGCACTTGAGCTGATCCGCTGAGCTGAACGTGATGGCGCACGCTGACCACCTGAGAGGGCGCGTGGCTTCGAGCTTGGGGAGGACTGCATTCACTTTGCGGGCGAATCGCTTGAAGATGCGCCTGAGAGGTGGGGCTTGAGCTCCGCCCAGGATGCAAGCGATCGCGCGTGGCTCCCCGGAAGCCCCAGCCCCTCGCCCCGATGATGGTCTCCGCTTTCTCCTTGGCTGCGGTGGCAGAGGAGGGAGGCTCATGTTGCCTTGGCGGGCGATCCTCGCGAGGCTGAGGCCTCCAGCCTCTCTCGCGAGGCTGATCCCGCTGGGTCCTCGCGAGGTCGGTCGCGCTTACCTTGGCGAGGGCCACGGTCTTCCCAAATGGCCCCGCTGCTTTCTTCCTCCTCCTCGGCCGTAGCTCGATCACCGCGCTGTCAAGGCCGACCGATTTGCCCTTCTCGCACGGCTCTAAGCTCTTGACATTCGTTGGTGTTGTGGGTGTGGAGGTCGTGGTACATGCAGTACCGGCTGCCCTTGGAAGACTCGGGCTGATCCCTGCCTCGCTTGGTGTCGGGTTCTGCCGCGAGCACGGCAGCCTCCTTGCGCTTCACATCCTTGACCTTGGGCTTCTCCTCTTCTGGGTTAGCAGCCGGCAGCTCGAGGAGGGAAAGCCGTCCTTCCTCAGCCCTGGTGCACTTGGTCGCCAAGTTGAATAGCTCCAAGGATGTGCACAGGTCTTCATGCATCGCCAGCTCCTCCTTCATCTTGACGTCACGCACATCGTCGGAGAAGGCTGAGATGATGGCCTCCTCGGTCACCTTGGGAATCTTGAGGCGTGCGTTGTTGAAGCGCTGGATGTACTTCTGCAGGTCTCTCTGGCTGTTGCTTGATGCGCGCGATGTCGCTCATGGCAGGAGGCCGATCGCGAGTGCCTTGGAAGTTGGCGATGAAGCGGAAAGCATCTCGCCCCTGTGAGGAGATCGTGCTGTGAGCTGTGTTTAGGAGCCGTGCACGGCACCGTCTTTGAGCGCCACGGGAAACTAGTTCGCCATGACCTTCTCATCCCCGTTGGCGGCTTCGATGCCCAGCTCGTAGAGCTGGAGGAACTCCGCGGGGTCTGCCGTGCCGTCGTAGCGAGGAGGTAGGTCTGGCTTGAACTTGCCGGGCCACGCAACGCTGCGTAGCTCGGCAAAGGAAGGCGCCGGCAGTTCGCAGCGGGCTACGGAGGCCTTTGGTGACGGCGGCTTGGTCATGCGGATCTCGCGGTGCCGCCCGGGAGCAGCGCTGGGTCTTGGCGCGTGCGGAGCAGGAGCGCTGGTCAGGACGGGCCGGTGCAGGAGCACTCGGTAGCTTCTTGGGGGCGAGGGACCTCTTGGCAGCTCTGCTCTTGCTGCGCTGGTGCCGGACGGAGCGGGTTCCACCCAGGGGCCGCGCGCCTTGGGGCCAAGGCGCCTTCTTGAGGGGGAGACGGCTGAGGCGCCCCCGGAGCTTCATCACCTGCGCAAGGCGGGGTGCGGTGCAGTGAGAACGATGGCGCGGGTGAGCCCCCTGCGGCACGGACGAGCTCGGCGACGCGGTCGAGCCACTCCTCGTAGACGTCGTCGACGGGGCGGTAGCACATGAGCTCGTTTGCCGCGATGAGCGTGGCTCGAGCCTCCATGGGAGCGCAGAGCGCGCGAGACAAAGAACCAGCTGGGGCGAGCGAAGGAGTAGCGGTGCGGCTGTCTCGCCTCACGGATGGATGCTGTGACGACGCTTGCTGCTCGTTCCCCGCCGAGCCGGTGGCGGCGTTGACGGCAGGGAACGGGGAACGGCGGGGGCGGCCGCCGACGGGGGCCGTCTGGGCGACGCAGGTAGCGAGAGCGTTCCGGCGCCGACGCCGCCCAACGAAAGGCTCGACATGGATGCGAGGCGGCGAAGAACAGGCGGCGGAAGACGGATTCCGTGCACCCCTACCTAGCGCGCCAAATGTCGGATTTCGGGTTCCGCAGACCCTCTAGGTTCGAACTCGGGTGCACGCGAGATCTCACCCCTACCAACCCGCACCTCGTCGCCTCGCAAGGATCTAAAACTACACAAAGAGCAACACAAGGGACACAAGGTTTATATCGTTCGGGCCACCATTGTGGTGTAATACCCTACCCAAAGTGTGTGGTGTGGTGGATTGCCTCCGGGGCTGATGATGAACACACAAGGAAGAACAGCCTCGCGAGGGTCTGTTCTTGGTTGGTGCGATGAACTGCTAGGGGAGTTCGGTCGCTCTCTCTCTCTCTCTCTTTCTATATTCCACCTCCGATCCCTCTACCCTGTGGGTGGCTAGTCCTATTTATAGGCAAAGGCCCTGGGCCTCTTCCCAAACATTGAGCGGGAAGGGCACCTACAATTCGCCATTTTGAAGGGGAACATCTAGTACACTTATCCTGACTAAAGTTGGTCCTCGCCTGTCAAAGGCTCTGACGATGACACCGGCTTGGGCTCCACGATGACCTCCTTCCTGCCGTTGTGTTGGTCTTGGTCTTGTTGCAATCAAATGGCTGCCTTTGCTTGATGCTCTCGCCCGCGCTTGCCTCCTTTGCACCAAAGAGGAAATGAGGACATCGGGCAGAGGTCGGGCGCCTTGGTCGTCATGGCTTGCGTCATGGGCACCTCGTGAGGTACCCCGCCTTGATCTCTCCGCCTCCTCGCGAGCCAGCCTGACGAGGCCATGCCTGAGGAGGCTTCCTGTCGTCCACCCCGCGAGGCTTGGCCCCTCGCGAGGGTCTTGAGCTTGTGCCGATGAAGATGGGCCATGCTGGGCCACCCCTTGAGCCACGCCGCAGGCCGCAGGCAGGCAAGTCTGGGTACCCCTGTTCCTAGAATGCCGACAACAGTAAGTAGAAGCTTTCGCTACACGCTATCCCTCCCGCACGAGGTGGATGGACATGCAGAGGTGGATTCGATACTGTAGAAGTAGGAGTAGCATCATTGTTCGTCTTCTCGAAGAGGCGAAGAGCCAAGCGCAACCAGAACGTGGTAGTTGCGAACGCTCGCGTGGTGCGGTTCCTTGGAGCACACAGATACTAGCCAGTCTCTTGCATTAGACAAAATTGCTACTCCCTCCTTTCCGGTTTATAGTGCTCAAATCAAAAATCTCACCAATCAATGTAGATGGTGTGTGGTGGAATACAGTTTGTAGTTTTGCAAAAGCACCTAATTAATGCTCTTGTTTTCCTTAAAAAATTATGTTTATCAATGCATTAATTGCAATGCATGCATGCATAAAGTACATGCATTGGTCAAATTTCTCTTAATGCTTGCATGCAATGATTTAATGCACCTTGGAATCTGAAAATGTGATGGAAAACAACCAAATTGAGCCTTACAAAATGTAAAACATAAAATTTTGAGATAAGCCCTATAAACCGGAAAGGAGAGAGTATTGTTTAAAGATTAAACTCCATTATCCATTGGTTGATACTCATTCTGCATAGGTCCACGCGCTTAGCACCGTTTCCACCTGGGGTTACCAATGTTTATTTGCTAATTAATAGCATTGCAGGCAATGAACTAGCCATTGCAAGTCATTAAAAGCATGCACACCTCTCATCTCTTATTGGTTGATATGTCAAGAAACAAGAAACAAGGTAGAAGTTAATGCACCTCGTCTAAGTGTTTTGGGAGTATTTGGTTTTCGTAAGATGACTTACACACCTTAGACGGAGGGAGTAGTATAGACCTGTAAACCGGAAAGGAGTATTTGCCTTTCTAGAGATTTCAACAAGTGACTAGACTACACCGTGTGCAGTACCCCCTCCCTTCCGGTTTATAGGGCTCAAATCTCAAATCTCATGAACCAAGGCATTTTATGCAGTGGAGGAATGTATCTCGTACTTTACAAAACTACCCTAATTAAACTCATGCATTAATTATGTTGTTCTCTCGCTTTCCTCTCTCCGCCTTTGGTCGCGTGCACAATATTGAGCACTCCTATATGACTAGCCGCTCTATCTACATGCGGGACATTTCAAAGCATCCGGCCCGCGTGCCATCCACCAAATCACAGCGAGATGCTACAATGAGACTCACTGTCACCCGGTGTGGCCGTCATGACCCGGCATATCACAAAACCCACACCTTTACTAGCAGTGGTAAGGTGGCCTCCAAGTTGGACTGGACGAAGCAACCATCATTTCACTGGAACGCTTGTTCAAGCCCTTTCTTCCCTTTCTTGAATAAAACCTCACTCCAGGCTACTCACTTCCGCCATTTTTCTTCTGTACCGACGAAGGAAAGTTGGGCGAATCAGTTATGCTGCTATATTTTCATTCCAAGAATCTTCTTTTTGCGAAGCACCAATCGATTCTCACATCCTATTATTTTCCCGTTTTCATTGCGATTGTGGTTTCCTTTCGATTGCTTTTTGTTTGTCGATTCATTGATGGATCTCGGAGCACTAGGCAAAGAGTTGTTGGCGGACAACCCAATCGGAGACAGCGATCTCCGTGAAGCGAGCACCGACCAACGAAGTTGACCATGTTTATGGGCCAACCCATGGAGACGAAGAACTCCAAGAAACAAGCACTTGGACCAAGAGTTGAGGACGTTGGCATGACGAACTCCTCAAAGAAAGTTGAAGAACAGCAAGGGCCCCACCGTGCCTACCCCAGTGAACTCGATTGCCACCTATGTGAGGCCCAAGACCGATTTTGAGGAGATAGTCGCTGCGTTGAGAAGCAAGATTCCCGGGCAAGGTGATGGCCCCCATCGACGACGAGGAGATGGCCCCCGGAGGGATGAGATCCCCCGGTGAGCTACACAAGGTAAAAATAATGGCTTATTACCATAGTTGTGGTTTTTGATTATTTGCAATGTGCTTGGTAATATGTTAGGGTTGTGCAAGTGCCAGTGGACGTCCTTCATGATTCCGTTGTCGTGGCCCGTCCTGTTGGCATCGCCCCGGAGATCGATTCCGATGCCGCTGTCCATCCTGTGGACATAGCCCTAGAGATCGATTCCGATGTCGCGGTCAGTCCTGTGGACATCGCCCCAGAAATCGATTCCCATGCCGCTGTCTGTGCTGTGGTCATTGCCCGAGAGATCGATGACAAGAAATAGTTGGTCGCGCTAATCCTTCAGGGTAGTTTGCATTGCCCTATGTTTAATTACCAGAACGATGTGTGTTATGAAACCATCTTAGGGCTAGGGCTCTGTCTTGTGTGGGCGGATCTTGCTACTTTTGTTTGATAGTGAATCATGCGAACCCTCTCCGAGTTATGGAAACAGATGTATCCTCACCAGCTTTTGATGTAATATATGGCATGCTTAGATGTAAGTTTGAATTGTTTATCATATCAGCAGGGCTTGTTTGATGATTCTTGGTGTTAGTAGGCTAGCTACTGTGCGAGCTATAGTACTTGCAAAACACTCACCAGAGAGAAACGTTGGGGCTGATGAGCTCGTGGTACGCTTATACTTATCCCTCGTCGATTGACCAATAGCCCTAGCTCCTAAATTTGTAGGCTTAGCGATCGATCAGACAATAGTCGACATACATTCAGGCCTCATTTGGTTCATAGGGTACAAAAATCGTAGCAAGGAAGTACGCAGAACGCGTGCAACACAAAATCATAGCAAAGGCAGAGACGTACTCCCTCCGTTCCAAAATAGATGACCTAGGCGGGCTAGTTTGGCCTAGTGGGTTTCAGTGATATGACGTGGTATAGTGCCGTCCAGTCTTCGCGTGTGGTAGCAGTATTGCGGGTACAGTAAGTTTTCTTGAAGAAGCGGAATTCAACAAAGTCATGATGGTTCCTTCGTCCGAACAACTTACAGTGGGAAAGGTTGGGCCTGCGATACGATCGGGGTAGACCAGGATAATTTTGTGCATGGCAGGTGGACCAGGATGGTCGATGTCCCACATGTCGGCGAATGAAAGTATTCTTTCCGATATAGAGGACGAGCAACGAGTATTCATTGTTTATTTTTGATGAAAGCTATTGTCTCCTTTATTCTGACGGAGGAGTGTGAAACACGGCAGCCCAGTGAACTTGGCATGTGCACCACTCCTTCCTTCCTCATGTAATGCCCAGGTTACAGTTTTTTCTCACTTTATCTCTATCTATTTCCTCTCAAATGTTTTTACCTTTCTTTTTTAAGACACAATTGTTTTTATGACTTTTTAGAATTATTTTTTTTATACATAGGAGCATGTGTAGAGACGGGCTCTTGCAGAGCCCACTCCTTGACTTTGTCAATGCCTCTCTCTCCTCCACATAAGGAGTACTACTCCCTCCGTTCCCAAATACTCCCTCCGTCTCAAAATATAAGAACGTTTTGAACACTAGCATAACGTTAAAAACGTTCTTATATTTTGGGACGGAGGGAGTATTTGTCTTTCTAGACATTTCAAATGGTTACAACATACGGATGTATGTAGAAATATTTTAGAGTGTAGGTTCACTCATTTTGCTTTGTATGTAGTCACTTGTTGAAATCTCTAGAAAGACAAATATTTAGGAATGGAGGGAGTACTTGCTATGCATGCATGCGGCGGGCAGCTGGCGTCTTGAGGGACCAACGCGGTGAGAGCGGGCTCCGAAAGCGGTCCAAACTCCAGCATGGCCCACCTCACATTATCACCATATATTTCTTGGAGTCCGTGCGTGGCGGGCGGGCGATCTCTTCTCCCTCCCCCTTTTCTCTCTTCTCAGCCGATGCCCGCCGAGCGATTAGATTTCAGCTATCGACGGTTTATTCAATTACGGTCCCACATGTCAGTGAAATTGCAAGACAACGCGTGTCCCCTCTGGTGAGCGGCGTGCGAGCCGGACTGTCGGGGTTGCGGCAGCGACGAAGTCGTAATTGTGCCGCTTTTCCTTTAGAACTTGCGAAGCGTAACATTTTCGCGTGATCGATCGATAGAAATCCAGAACAAAATGACGAGGGCGGTGCTTTCCCGCCGTTAGGGCGGGCTAGTTCGAAAGTGATATGACGTGCTACAAAGGCCATCCACTTGCTCCATTTTTATGTAAGCAAGAGTTTACACTCTTACGAGGGAGGAGTGCGAAACACCGTGGATCTGATTTTGATCGAGGGATAACTGTTCCCTGCCAAATAATGGAGGATTATTAGAGATTATAGCATGATAGTTAGGGCATCTCCAGTGCTGGCCCATAAATTTACACCGCATTCGTCTCGAGGACAGCCGATGGATGCCATCCGATGCTGCCCGCATACCTTTCGATAACTATATGAACTAACCGGACGTAAATTCGTGCAAACAAAGCAAATTTCAAATTGACCGGATGAAATTCATTACATTTCGAGAACTTTTCCTATAAACTGGATGAAATTCATTACATATTTCGCACAAACCATACTAAAACCTACTGTAAACCTAATATAAACGATCGCCGGGCCCCGACCACCATGTCCAGCCATGAACCCGAAAAGCCGGCCATTGCCTTTGCCTCCTCCTTATCCGCCTCGATAACCTCCTTCTCCGGAGCACAAGGTTATGAAGATTTCCGCCTCCACATCGCCATCAAGCGGCTAATCGTCACGATTTTTATCCCACCAAGCTTGGCCGATCGAGTGTAGCAGCGGTGGCCTTCCTAGGACCAGAGCGGTGGTGACCTACCATGTACTACTCTTCCTCGCTGCAAGCAAAGCTCACAAGACGCTGCCGCTTCGTGGGTCTTGGCGGTGTTGGGCGGCCGGGAGCCGGGCGATCTCCTTCTGCTCGCTTCCGCGAGAGTACGTCCAAGAGAGCTTTGGAGCGCACCGGGAGCAGAGCCACCGATGTCCTTCGTCTGCTCCTGCAACAGTATGTCCAAGAGATCTTTGGAGTGCCCGGAGGCCATGGTTGGAGTGGTGCCAACAGAAGGAAGGGACCGGAGGAGAACGAGTGTGGGTCTTTGGCCATGGCTGGGAGCTGGGGCTCAAGTTAATATAGTGGGTGAATGGCAATGAGCCATGGCAGACGGATGGACGGCTGGCAGCGGAGTAGGTTCGTCGGCAGCCGTGGTGTCATTAACGCGGAGCAGTCGCTTGCACCGGGATGCCGCGCAGGTGGCGCTCTCTCGGCCGGAGCGCTGCTGCAATGCCGGTGCCAGTGAGAGGTCGCGTCAGGCGTGAATGCGGACGCTACTTCAGTGACTTAACCACATGTGCGTTATCTCACTAACATGTGGGCCCAACGGGCATCAGGCCCGCATGTCAGTGACAAACCAACTGCACCTGCAGTTAAGGATAGTGAATGCGGCATTGACGTTCTGGAGAGACGGTGATCGCTTTCAGCGGAAGCGCCGCTAGCGATGGAAGGAGTTTCGTGAGGCCAGGCGGTCGACAAGGCGTGGTGGTAAAATGTGAACTCATGGATGACGAGCCTTTGAAGCGTATGCGGCATGTATTGACAACCAGGCGTCCATGCAATCGCTCTTGTCGCCAGCTAGCATTTGATTACTACCATTAGACACCACACAACCATACATAACTTATGAAATAATGGACAAATCGATCAGATACACACTCGTGTGCAGTGGCACTATGATCGGTTGCTCACGATAGTACATAATCCGCACCATAGTACCCTCTCTAGCTAGGCTGTTTTATAGATTGTCGTTGTGATGGACGATAAACATGAACAAGGCGCCAAGTCACGAGTATGACCGTTGGTGTTGAGCCAGGTGAATACATGCTCGGTGTTCGCGGAGGCCTCCAAAGAACGCCTAAACAAAGAATAATGTCACATACGCATAATTTTGGTTTTATTTCTTTCTTCACCGCCGTAGGCCCGCATAGATAGATAGATAAAGAACACGAGCTGATGAGGCGATGCAGACTGTTCGACTGGTCAACCGGACAAATACGGAGCTATACGCCGAGCCGCTGACCGTGATAATCACCATATCTCGTATACAATGATCAAAGTGAGCTATCAAGACAAGTTCGATGACCGCCAATGCATTTTACTCGGTAATAAATGACCAGGATTGAAGGGGAATCCAAATTTGCTTCGTCTTCTGTCCTTGAGCTCTTGACAAACCAATGCACTATACGGTTGTCCGGCCACTCCACCACAGAGCTCTCACCAAGCGTCGTTCATGCCACCGCGCCGCACACTAGCCGGTAAGGCAGCGATGGCATCCCGCCGCATCGAGTTCCTCGCCGCCCAGGACCGCACACAAAATGGTAGGGAAGCTATGGCATCCCGCCATGCCGAGTTCATCGCCGCTCGCAACCTGACAACTATGTGGGAGGAATTTGAAGATGCCAAGGCCGAAAGGACGGTAGAGCAAGAGGCGGCCGAAGCCCCACAGAGGGAGCGGAAAAGTCAAAAAGCACCCAAGACAAGAGAGGCCCGCCGCCGCAAGTAAGAAAAGGACGCACGCGCTGCTGCGGAGAGGTCGGCGGAGATCCAAGCACGGTGGGGTGTCGCCGACAAGCCGGGAAGGAGAATGACGGCGTCTGGCCAGCATGTGAGAAGTAGTAGTACTAGTAGTTAGTGTGTGTGTCTGTGTCTAAGTACTAGCATGTACCAATACTAGTACTAGTTACTACTGTAGTTTTTAGAGCAAATTGCCAGTACATTAGCCTAGACTAAATGGAAAAATTCATATCCTAAGCATCAAATGGCATCTCTTTCTCTATAGGAATTGAGATGCATGTCATCTCACTTCCTATGATTTTCATATTCCTATCCTATGAGCAAAAGGAGGCCTCTGTTGGAGTAACTACTGTAGCTAGCAGTACTGCTGGTACAGTTGTTTTCTTCAAGAAGCGGAATTCAACGAAGTCATGATGGTTCCTTCGTCTGAGCAACTTCAAAGTGGGAAGTGGGCCTGTGATTTGACGGCTCATTAGTCATTGTTACTGCGGCGCGACGACCTGGGTGACTCCCTTGGAGTTTTGCGTGCATGGCAAGTGGACCAAGATGGTCGATGTCCCACATGTTGGCGAACGGAAGTTTTCTTTCCGATATCGAGGAGCAAGGTAACCGCATGGTATAGTATCACTGCTGATTGGTTCGCAAAAAAATAGTATCACTGCCGATTTATAATTATTTTTTATTTCTTATGAATGCTAGCGTTTCAACTCTTACGATTTAAGGGTGCCAAACACGCACATGCCGGATGTCCCACACGTGAGCGAAAGGAGTGGGACATGAACAACGTGGTAGAGCCCAAGTAAAAAACAGCGTGGTAGAGCGTCTCCACTTCTTCCACTGGGTCGGACACCACACGTAGTAGTACTTAGTGGTATGAACGATACAAAGTGCGACACGGAGAGAAAGACACGTTAGTTGGAAGGTCTCGGTATACACGTAAACAAATATAAAAGTTAATATGTGCCTCCAACTAATATAGTAGTAGTAGAGTACTTAGGCACGCATCTATAACATCATCAGTGCATTGCACGTACAACATTTAGTGGTAGTACGTAGTAAGAGACAAATGCCGCCTAAGAGTTCCCTTCTCGACCTACTTTTGGGTGTTTGGCAGAGTGTATGGAGGGTGCATGAGTACACACTAGTTTAGCACAAATACACTAGAAGCATGCATGAAGAGAGCATGCATGAAGAGGGGTGTTGAGTTGAGCATGCATGAAGAGGGAACAACTATGCTGAATCGAGAACGCAACCAAACACACCCTATATGCCTCGCATGTTCATACCATTTGTGCCTTTCTACTTCACTTACTGCGCTACATGAATCAGGTTCGTACGTCCACTCCTGGGTACATGTCCGTCTCGTAGTTGCAGTCCCACGTGTTCTTCATATAGATGGAACGATCCTTGCATAACACGTGCACCTTGATGTCTCGCGTGTTGGAAAAAGGATGAACAAAGCTCACGTAAAAAAATAGAGTGGAAGAACATAGATTCCGGACGACCGAGAAGGAGCAAGGAACCTCATGGTGGAGCGTCTGCACTCATAATATCTAATATTATTCAGCGATATAAAATTAACCAATCATTTCCACAAAGGATTTGGAAGAGTACGTAAACACGGCAGCCCAAAGTGTAGTTACATCATACTAGTACATGGCTAACCCGTCTTGTCACCATATTTCTTGGCTTCCGTGGCGACACCTATCTCTAGTAATCCAAAGCTCAGACGCTTCTCCCTCCTCGCCTCTATCAAAGTGCGGAGGGCTGGCGCTTCGCCGCCTATTGAGGTCGGTTAACTATCACATGTTAGCGACATGCCAAGAGCATTCTTTCACGTACTGCTTTCAAAAAGAAAAAATCCTTTCACGCATTTAATTTTCCTCAGTATGCTTTGAGCAACTTGCATGTCCTATACTGCTCTGTTTGATACTCTAACTTAGCTAGAGGTTAGACTAACTCATGACTAACCCTGAACTAACTGTAGCCAAAGTGGTGTTTGGGTGACAGGGTTAGATTGACAATAAATGCACTTCATGGAGAGAGAAAAGTGATTTTTCAATGGTCCCAATGAGAACTATCTCCAGTTAGCACCTCTTGGGTGGGATAGTTTATTTTGGTGGGTTCGATGCAACTTGCTCCAATTTAAACCCTCATGCTTGGATACTTTAGGGCTATTTGAGCCCCAACTAGCTCAAACTAACTCTAACCCATGTATCCAAACAGGGCCTATGGCGATCTCGCCTCGACGCTGAGCAGTGGTGCCCCGGAAGCGGCGCTCTTTGGCCGTCGCGCCACTTCAAAGCCGGGCGCCAATGAGAGGTCGCCCGCTCGCCGGGCATTAATGCGACATCGACGCCCAGTGGCGAGCCGACTGCTTTCACGCTGGAAGCGTATACCGGTAAGGGAGTATAGGTTTTGAACCGCTTTGTGTAGTAATCGGTAGTTTGCAAAACTACTCAATTATTGCACTCAGTTTCCTAAGAAATTCTGGTAAAAACTTTACTCCACAGCCCGCTTCCTTCTCCTTCCTCTTCCACCGCCTCACAAGACGTCCAAGGGAAGCGACCGTCAACCCTTATATAGGAGTGCTAGCACAAAAGATGCATGCATGACCACTAAAATTTATATTAAAGCGCCGGTCCGGCGGAGTATGGCGATGTTGTTACCTTTGGCGGCCCATGGCTACCGGGCGACGGCGATCAGAGAAGAGGCGGCGGAGGGGAATGAATGCAGCTACTGTTTGGGTTCGCCTTTCGCTTAAATCAATGCTAAAGCATCACGTGTACTGCTGGTGCACAAATTGTAACATACTCGTGTCCGCTTAAGTGGGCGCCACGTAATCGGTGTGTGTGTGAGAGAGAGATTCGAGAGACAGAAAAGCGTGTGCGAATTTCACTCTTCGGACATGTACTCAACCTTTTCCATTGGGATATAAGTATAATGGTATTTACTTTAGCTAGTGACTTACATGGCCATGTTAACGTGGTTGTGTCAAAAAATGTCACTTCCTGCTCGTGATTTGCATTATATCATTACAAGCAAGATTCTCGTGCATTGCACGGAACATCAATATGCATTTTTTTACAAAACACCTGTTGTGATTGACCCATGCAGGAGTAATCCCATGTGTAAAAACTAATGATATCTCGAGAATGTCATCGAAAAAATGAAAGATGAGAGATAAGGCGAGGAGGAGTGGAGCGTGGTGGTGACTGGTGGTCGGAATGGGCGGAGGCATGGGGATGGACGGCGCCGGCAGGCGGCAGGCGGCCACCATGCATGCTAGATTGTTCCAGAGACTTATTTCTTTTTTAGTTGCTAAGTAATGAGGTTGCGGGAGATAATGATGTGGAGAGAGGTGCGGGTATCTTTTGTAAAATTATCATAGTTTGCTTTCTATCCGTCAGATATAGATCATACGGTCTGTATTACAAGATGGCAGGCACACCATCATCGCCAACTCATTTTTTATAAGGGTACAGATGATAAGTTTGCTGACTACTAAATAAAGTGGAATTTGTCCATGTTATGCAAGTAAATAAAGGTGATTGGTTATCATACGGGTAAGGTTGGATGAAGGGTGGTAGTAACAAATGCTCCGCCTAGAGCATGTGTGTGTGAGATGGAGTCTTAGTGTGTGTGTGGGGGTTTGTGTGTGTGAGAGAGAGAGAGGAGAGAGAGAGAGATGGAGTCTTAGTTTGTGTGTGTGTGTGTGAGTGAGAGAGAGAGAGAGATGGATTCTAAGTGTGTGTGGGGGGGTGCGTGCGTGTGTGTGTGTGAGAGAGAGAGATGGAGTCTTAGTGTGTGTGTGGGGGGGGGGGTGTGCGTGCGTGCGTGTGTGTGTGTGCATGTGTGTGTGTGTGTGTGTGTGTGTGTGTGTGTGTGTGTGGGGTCCTCTGTGGCGGATGTAATTTAAGTGTGCATGGCTTCATCATAGAGAGGTGATGTGTATGGCGAGAGGCCACCAACGATGGGGTGTGAGAGAGAAAATGCCCGTAGAGAGGGAAGAGAAGGTGCGTCTGGCGTGAGAGGAGTCGACATCGAGAGAACGTGTTTGTTCGAGAGACACCGAGGAAGACTACTATATATCGATGGTGCATATATAGGCAGGAATTAAACAAAGGGATGGTCTTATTGGTTTCGGTGATATAGGGGAAGAGTGAGAGGCGCGCGGGGGGGGGGGTGTAGCTAGAAGGATATTGTTAAGTGTGAGTGTGTGTTTTACCCATCCAGGCGGAAGTTATGTGCACAAAAGAGGAGGACGATTCGATGTGGCGTTAGATTGAGGGTAATTAACTACGTATGAAGACATAGAGACCTTGAACGTGCATGTGTGAGAGGTATACATGTATACGTGGGATGTGTGTGTGTGTATGCTGCTGCACATGATTGAGATAAAAGAAAGAACACATAAGTCATAAGGTCAACGACATGGGAGAGACGGATCGGTATGACAATATGCATGCATGTGAGAATGTAGGGAAGAAGGCCCGACAATTGAGCATGTGTTTTTGTCTTTAAGAGATAGTGGTGTGGGCTGGAGCATGCATCTATGGCGAGCAGAGGGGGTGAGGTGCAATGATTGTGCAAAAGAGATCAGCCTATAAATGCATATGTATGGAGAGACATATATAGTGTGGGTGATAGGAAGCAAGACTCCGTGCGAGAAAGAAATGTTGACGGAGAAACTACAGATAGATATAGAGATGGAGATGCTAGCTAGAGGGACATCCGCTAGTTTGGGTGTTGGAGATGACCGTCGGGTGGTTCAAAGGGTGAAGTTATATATGTGTGTGAGAGGGCACTTGACTGCATGTAGAGAGAAACATATGTAGTGTGCGTGATAGGAATCAAGAGTGAGGGCGAGAAAGAAGGTTGATGGAGAAACAGATAAATAAAAAGATAAAGATGCTAGCTAGTGTGCATTAGAGATAGGAGTCGAGTGGATCAGAAGGTTGGGTTATGTGTGTGGGTGCATGTGAGTCACATACAAACAGATATCAGAGAGAAATGAGATCCAGAGAGACGGAGTTTTGTGTCTGCGAGAGAGAAAGATATTTCACAACGAGAGTGATAGCTAGAGAGACATATGAGGGAACGCAAGATATCTCTAGGGAGAGAGGGTGTGTGTGAGCGACATACAAGAGAACAATGGAGAAATATGAGACCACAGGAGATAGAGTTTGTGTTTGTGTGAGAAAGAGATATTGAAGAGGAAGAGTCGTAGGTTCTCATATCTAAGGAGCGAAAGACATCTCTGTATGAGGGGTGTGCGATTGGCACACATGGGAATAGTAGAGAGAAATGAGACCCCGGGAGACAAAGTTTTGTGTTTGTGTGAGAGAAATAGATTCCACATGGAGAATCATAGTTAGAGACACATAGCAGGGAGCGAGATATACTTAGAGAGAGATATAGTGATGAAGGTTGAGGGAGAGAGTACCATCAGTGTGTTACAAAGATAAAAGATCATTATCGACATACAGGTAGCACGAGAGATACCTGAGAGACGATGAACGTGTATAGGTCCAGAGAGATAGTCCTATATAAGCATGAGTGATAGCTATATGAGACGAGTATCTGGATTAAAGGGGATTCAAATATTTAAACTGGAGATCACAACATCGATAATATCATAACGCAAATTGGTGTATAAAACATGCATATTCATTTGAATTTGGGCACACGTGTAATGTTATATAGTTTATCAATATTGGTGATCCATAGATTCCTCAATTACAAACAATGCATGGTTTATATGCAATTAATGTCTAAACGGGATTGTCGGATTTCGGGTTCCGGCAGACCCTTGAGGTTCGAACAGTGGGGTGCGCCCGGAGATCCAACCTTCCACCGTCTCGCACCTCGCCGAATTGCTGGGACCTAAACTACTAAACAGAACAGCACAAGAGACACAAGATTTGTACTAGTTCGGGCCACCGTTGTGGTGTAATACCCTACTCTAGTTTGTGGCATGGTGGATTGCCTGCGGGGCTGATGAGGAATAAGTACAAGGAAGAACAGCCTCGCGAGGGTCTGTTCTTGGTGGGTGTGATGAACTGGTAGGTGGATTCCGGTGCCGACGCTTCTCCCCCGCTATGAGTGTGGCTACTCCTATTTATAGGCGAAGGCCCCGGCCTCTTCCCAAATATTGAGCGGGAAGGGCGCCAACAATTGGCCATTTTGAAGGGGAACAGCGGGTACACTTATCCTGACTAAAGTTGGTCCTCGCCGCCAAAGGCTCTGGTGATGACGCTGCTTGGGCTCCACGATGACTCCTTCTAGCCGTTGGGGCTGGTCTTGGTCTTGTTGCACCAAACGGTGCCTTTGCTCGATGCTCTCGTCTGCGCTTGCTCCCTTTGCACCAAAGAGGAAAGGAGGACGCCGCTGGCTGGCGCTCGACCGGGCGCCCTTGGTCGTCATGGCTAAGGCGTCATGGGCACCTGCAGGTACCCTGCCTTGAACTCTCCGCCTCCCCATGAGCCAGCTCGACGAGGCCATGCCTCGAGGAAGCTCTGGTCGCCCCGCCTCATGAGGCTTGGCTCCTCGCGAGGGTCTTGAGCTTGTGTTGATGAAGATGGGCTGTCCTGGGCCTCCTTTGAGCCACGCCGCAGGGCCGCAGTGAGCAAGTCTGGGGACCCCGTTCGAACGCCGACAGTAGCCCCCCGGGCCCATGGCGCGCGCCCGAACTTGGCCGAGCGAGATAGGGCGAAGGGAAAGTGCGAAGCGTCAGGCTCCTAACAGCTCATGCCTTAGGCGCGTGGCGGTTGATTGGATGCGTGCACCTCCACAACCGCGGGGGTTGATAATAGAGCGGCATCTTCCTTGCCTCCTTTACTTTCTCCAGTTGCTGCTCAGATCCGCTTTCTTGCGCCTCTCCTCTCTGCTTCCAAGACCTTCAGATCCACTCCGCCTGCGTGCCCTAGCCAGTCATGGCTCGCCAAGCCCCCGCCGGAGCTTGGTACTCTCCCCGCCTTGGACCCGCCTAAATGTGTCAGGGGTGAGCATCGCCATACAAGCGCCGGTTATGAGGCGCAGGGCGCCAATGGAACGGCGGTGTTCAAGGTCGGCTCCTCCGCCTCGAGGGTCAGGAGTACCTTCTACCCATTCTTCGTGAGCGCCATCATTGCTGGTGTGGTGCCTCCTTCTCTGAGTTCTTCTTCTCCGTCCCTCCGTCACTACAACATCCAAGCTCGCACCTCCATCCCAACTCCGTCCTTCTTCTGGCAATCTTCGCCTACTATTGTGAGTCCCATGTTGGGGTGAAACCCTCGGTGGCCTTGCTGCGCCACTACTTCTCCCTCCGAACCTCCCGTGGTTCCGCCTCTGCGTCTTGTGAAGCCACAGATATCTGGCGGGCCATTGCCATTTCAAACCCCAGGAAGCGGATTGAGGGCTTGAGGAGCAAGTGGGTCCTGGTGGATGCTGGGCGTATCCACCCACGGGCCGATCCTGCCCACGGAGCCCGGGCCGAGAGCACCGACGACCGGTCCCGAGTGGAGCTTCGGATCCCCGCTGGCCGGTGGCCGAGAAGATGAATGCAGATCTAAAGCCGGGCCAACGCGGGCGGCGGGCGGTTGACCGGGAGGCGTCCAGCCGGCCGAGGGGAGTTCCCCGAGCACCAATCGGCTCCGGCTTCGATTGCCTGATGTGAAGGCCTCACTGAGCCCCGTGGCTCCTGGCGGCCGAGGGACTGGCGACGGTCCTCCGATCCTTGGTTGGGGGCGATGTGGCGAGACTGGAGGGCGCCTGCGCCCTTGTTCCTTCGTGGAGGATTGGGAAGCAGGTAGTGGGGTCCATGCCCGTCTTCAATGGGGCGGGCCCGTGCCCGTGGAGGCTCCGGAGGACCTGGTGGACGTGTCCTCTCGACTCCGGTGAAGAGGTGGAGGAAAGAGAGCCAGAGAGGGGTTGATTCGGGGCGGAGTCAAGGGCTCCTCGCGGCGCAGGCCCGCGTTCTCCGCCTCCCGAGAGTGACGACAGCGAGGATGAGGATGAGCGGGAGGCGGTCTGCCCCGATCCCAAGAAGGACCGGACTGGCTGGTCCTCGCTGGGTCCGCCTGCCCCTGGGCGATCCGCAGACAGCCTCCGCCTCCTGGTCCCCTTGAAGCTGATCCATGCAGTCGGCTCTCGGGCTTCAAGTATGGCCGGAGGCTGCTCGAGTCCACCAGCGACGACCTATAAGTGCCTGCTTCCCTTCTTGATTATTGCTCTGCCAACGAGATATGATATCCATGTTCTTCGGCCAGGCTGGCGCCCGCGGCGAAGAAGCTGAAGGGGCCTCCTGAGGCCCCATCCGTGGCAGTGCCTATGCCCAAAAAAGAAGATGATCCTGACGCCCAGGCCTCTCCTGCCCGGGCGTCCTCGCGAGGTTCGGGCCGAAGTTCACCGGGCGAAGCTCAACCCCTTGACCCATGCGACTCGAAGCTGCCCTTGCTTGGCGCCGCCTCCACTGTTGTCGTGGCGCCGCTGGTTCCGCCTCGTATGAAGTCGTTACGCCGCCGCCATCTCCTCCTACTTCCACCAATCGATGTCTCTCCGACTCCTCCCTTTGTCCGGGATCGTCTTGCCGATGAATTGGACCGGCTTTGCGGCAGAGATCTTCTGGCGCCGACCTCGCCAGGTGGCGGGCGCTTGGAGCTGGCTTCTGGCAGGATTCGCTCCGACGCTTCGATTCGGGTGGCGCTGGTCCAGGCCTCGACGGCTTGCGATGAGGAGAAGCAGGTTGTTCGTGAGGCGAAGATTGCCCGTGATGCTGCCCTGGGGGAGGCAGCCAGCATCCAAGGTCGCTGTGAGACACTTGAGGGCGAGCTGAAGGGCCTGCAGAACCAGCTTGCCGAGGAGGCCCGCCTCCGCCAGGAGCAGGAGAAAGCATGAAGGCTCGCGAGGTGGCCATCAAGGACCGGGAGGCCAAGCTGAAGAAGCGTCGTGACCGCCTAGGCGTGCTGGAGCAGGAACTGGAGGCGAGGAAGGTCGAGCTGGACGACAAGGCGCGGGTTCTTGCCGAAGATCGCGTGGCCTTCATGGATATGGAGGTGAAGGCTCGCGCTTTGCCGAGGAGCTTACGATAGCGGCTCGAGAGCCCACCGGCCGGGCGCAGAGGACGGCCCCGCCAAGCTGCTTCCCTTCCTGGTTCGCGCTCTTGAAGATGTCTCCCTTGGTCTTGGGCCCCACTACCGAGGCCGAGGCGCTGGTCTTGTCTTCCGCGCAGCGACGCGGATCCTCACCCACATCTATCTTCGCGATCCCAAAGCATCGACATGGACAGCCCTCTGGAGCCAAAGAAGCGGCGAGCATGCAATTTGTCGCTGCCGAGGCTGTGAAGGGTCGTCTTGGAGGCTCTGCTGTTAGAAGTTCCGGCCTTCAAAGACTAAGCCGGCGCTGCCCGGCCTCTGCTGCCTTCCACGAGGCGAGCCCACTGCGTTGCTCCACCGCCGACAAGTGACTCCATTGTGGCTCTGTCTTGCTTTTAATTCCTGCACATGTATCATGCCTCGAGGAGGCGTTTAAACTCGCGTTTGGTATTGCGATAACAGTGTGGACTGTAATATTTGCTTTTGAATTCCTTGAAATTTGTGCTTCCTACTTGCTTATGTTCTACGCCGGCAGAGCCCGGCCCCACGCATACCTCAGCCGCCGTTAGCCCCGACCGGAAACCAGGACGGGACCAAGGAGTGAGGGGCTACGTGAGAAGTTAGGCTCCTGAGTCGCGATGCGCAGGAGTCCCCCTTGGCGCACGAACAGCAAGTAGGGAGGTGAGCCGCGGCCCGGCCCCGCGCATACCTCAACCGCCGTTAGCCTTTCGGAACTAAGGGGTGAGGGGCTACGTGACCAGTTAGGCTCCTGAGTCGCGATGCTCAGGAGTCCCCCTTGATGCTCAAACGGCATTCGTACCTTGGCTCCGCTCGGGGAGTGGCGTCTGACGAACCAGGCCCGAGGGGCTGGGCTGGGTGGCGTCGTCTGGCGTGACCTGGCGCAGCCCGTGCCCAGCCCCTCGCGCGGCGCTCCCGAGGGGAGGCGTTGCGGCACGAGTCCGCACACTCAAGCTCTGGGCTCCACGAGGTTGATGCGACTCGGAGGCCACCCTCGGTTGTTTATCACCGGTAGCGAGCATAGCGCTTCCGCATGCGTATGGGCATAGCCGCTCCTCGGCTGATGTCGTCGGCCAGTAGCGAGCATGGTGCTTCCATCGAACGTGGGAGGGGCTCCCCTCGGAGGAGCCTCGGGCGTATACACTCCCACCCCGACACGTGGGCTGTACGGTGAAATTTGGACGAGGTGTATCTGGGCACCCGTGAGCCAGCGCGGGACTCACGGGGCCCTACCTCAAGGCGGGTTGCGCCTGGCTCTTGGCCTTATCTTCGAGTGTGTTCCTGCAAATTTGGCCAGATGCCGGTGCTCTACGTCTTTGGGTCCCGGCTCTCGGGTTGGTCTCAGCCGTCGCTGGCAAGCCAGGTCGCGATGCCATGGACAAGACTAGAGGGAGAGGGCCGGAGAGCCGGTAGGAGCCCTGAGTCGTGATGCTCAGGCACCCCCCCTTTAACGCAGCATAAGCCGGGTTAGATGATGAAACTCGTCCTCGGGTCCCGGCTCTCGGGCTGGTCTCGGCCGCTTGTTGGCAAGCCAGGTCGCGATGCCATGGACAAGACTAGAGGGTGAGGGCCGGAGAGCTGGTAGGAGCCCTGAGTCGCGATGCTCAGCCACCCCCCCTTTAACGAGCAAGCTAGGTCAGATGCAGCAACTCTACGTCCTCGGGTCCCGGCTCTCGGGCTGGTCGCACTGGCCGCCAACAAGCTGTGTCGCGATGCCATGGACAAGACCCGGAGGGTGAGGGGCGGAGAGCCGGTAGGAGCCACGAGTCGTGATGCTCGTGCACCCCTTTAACTTAGCAAGGCGATTCACGAACTCTACGTCCTCGGGTCCGGCTCGGGCTGGTCTCGGCCGTCGGGCAAGCCAGTGTCGCGATGCCATGGACAAGACCAGAGGGTGAGGGCCGGAGGGCCGGCACGAGTCTGAGTCGCGATGCTCAGGCACCCCCTTTAACGTGCAAGATTCCGCCACCTGTGAAAAGGCTCCAAATAACAAGCATGGTGGAGCGAGAGCATAATCCTAAGGAAAACGCAAAGAAGGATACATGCCGCTGGGGCAGGCCCGAGTGGCTTGGGATGATGCAGCCGAGGCGCCCCCAACAGGATAAGCTAATGACATGAAATAAAAGGGATACATGCCGCAGGGACGGACCCACGCGGTCTGGGAATAATGCAGCCCTGAAGGTGCTCCCAGCCTGAAACGAAACTTAAAGATGTCACCTGGTGATGCTGGGGACGAAGGGGTGTTGATGTAGCAGACTCGGTGGGCTGCGGGAGCCCATCCTCACGAGCCCCCAGGCCCGGGGGCCTCGGGAGGCTCGGGAGGCGCTGGCTGCTCCTCATAGACCATCTCCATCTCCGCCAGGGCTGCGGCGTGCCTGACCTCTTGAGCCTCCAGGATGGTCCTCATGAAACGCTGGTGCGCAGCTGCCGTGTTTGGCAGGCCATAAGGCATGCGCACGTAGCTGTGGGGCGGCCCCTCGCAACATCCCACTCGCGAGGGCCAGAGGCGCTCTTGAGACGCGGCTCGGTTGAGCCCTGGTATGTCGATGCAGACGCGCAGCCCACCATCCTCGCCTGGATGGGGGCCACAGTGAGTGGCGGCTGCCCCTCATGACCCTTGACTCTGTAGCTCTGAATGGCCTTGCTGACGAACTCCTGAGGGTTCGGCCCTCCTTGCCTTTCTCCTGCTTGCGGGAAACGTGCTTCGAAGCACGCCTCCATGTGGTGCCCAAGTGCCTCCCTCGAGACCTTGGCGAGTCGGCGGCCCTCCAGGGGAGTGCCCCCGAGCCCTGCCTGAAGAGGGCGCCGGGCGCGCATCCCTATGCGATGGAAGGAGGCTCCCCCTGGCCCGGTGCGGGCCCTGAGGGGCCTGTCTTTTGAGGAGCGGGCCTTGTCGATGTCTTCTTCTTCTTGGGTGCGGCCTCAGGAGGCCTCCTGCTGCTGTGGTCTGGGTCTTCTAGCGATGCGGCCTGAAAGGCTCGCTCCAGGGAGCACACTGCGTCTCTCTCTTCACAGGGCACCGTGATGACCCCGCCGCTTCCTGGCATCTTGAGGACGTTGTAGCCATGGTGGAGTTCTGACCATGAATTTGGCCAACGCTGGGTACCCAAGGATGGCGTTATGGCAGCTGAGCAATTAGGGCGACGTCGAAGTCGACGAGCTCGGTGTGGTAGTTGTCGCGAGCCCCGAAGGTGACAGGAAGGCGGACCTGCCCGATCGGGACCGTGGAGCCGTCGGTGACTCCGGAGAAAGGCTTGGTTGGCTGAAGCTGACTGTAAGGCACTTGGAGATTGTTGAATGTTTCCACGGACAGGACGTTGAGCCCTGCTCCGCCGTCGATGAGGGTCTTGGTGACTAGCACATTCTTGATGATTGGGGAACAAAGCATCGGGAGAACTTCAGGCTGTGGCTGCGCGCACTTGAGCTGGTCCGTTGAGCTGAACGTGATGGCGCACGCCGACCACCGAGAGGGTGCGTGGCCTCGAGCTTGGGAGGACTGCATTCACTTCGTGGGCGAATCGCTTGAAGATGCGCTGAGAGGTCGGGGCTTGAGCTCCGCCAGGATGTGCGATCGCACGCGCTTCTGAAGCCCCAGCCCCTCGTCTGATGGCGGTCTTCAGTTCTCCTTGGCGGCGGCGGCAGCGGAGGAGGCCTGCATTCCCCTGCAGGCGATCCTCGCGAGGCTGATCCCTCGGCCCCTGCCTCATGAGGTGGGTCTTGCCAGCGGTCCTCGCGAGGTTGGTCGTGCCACCCTTGGCACGGGCCGCGGTCTTCCGGCGTCTGCATTCCTTCCTCCTCCTCGGCCAGAGCCCGGTCGCTGCGCTCGGGCGTCTACCGACCCTTCCTTCACAAGACGGCCGGAGCTCTTGACATTCATTGGTGTTGTGGGTGTGGAGGTCGTGGTACACGCAATACCGTCGCGCCTTGGAGGACTCGGGCTGATCTGCGCCTCGCTTGGTGTATGCGGTTTGGCTGCGAAAGCACGCAGCAGCCCCTTGCGCTCCACGTCCTTGGCCTTGGACTTCTTTTCTTCAGGATCCACGGCAGGCAGCTCGAGGAGGAGAGGCGCCTCCTCAGCTCTGGCGCACTTGGTCGCCAAGTTGAACAGCCTGTGGAGGTGCATGATCTTCATGCATCGCCACTCGTCCTTCATCTTGACGCTTGCGCACGCCCGTCGGAGAAGGCAGAGATGATGGCCTCCCGTTACCACAGGGATCTTGAGGCGCCGCGTTGTTGAAGCGGCTGGATGTGTCGGCGTTACGGGAACGGGGTCCCCAGACTTGCTCGCCTACGACTGCGGTGTGGCTCAAAGGAGGCCGGGGCGGCCCATCTTCACCAACACAAGCTCAAGACCCTCGCGAGGGGCCAAGCCTCGCGGGGCGGACGACCAAGAGCTTCCTCAGGCACGGCCTCGTCAGGCTGGCTCACGAGGAGGCGGAGAGTTCAAGGCGGGGTGCCTCGCGAGGTGCCCGTGACGTAAGCCATGACGACCAAGGGCGCCAGTCGGGCGCCAGCCCGCGCAGCGTCCTCCTTTCCTCTATGCTGCAAAGGGGGCAAGCGCAGGCAAAGGCATCAGGCAAAGGCACCCGTTTGGGTGCAACAAGACCAAAACCGGCCCCAACGGCTAGAATGCAGTCATCGTGGAGCCCAAGCAGGCGTCATCACCAGAGCCTTTGGCAGGCGAGGACCAACTTTAGTCAGGATAAGTGTGCCCGTTGTTCCCCTTCAAAATGGCCAATTGTTGGCGCCCTTCCCGCTCAATATTTGGGGAAGAGGCCCAGGGCCTTCGCTTATAAATAGGGGTAGCCGCACTGGGGACGATCGGACCGAGCATTCGGAATCCATAGAGAGAGAGAAACCCGTTCCTCAAGCTAGAGCAACGGGGCACCACTTAGCAGTTCATCACACCCACCAAGAACAGAACCTCGCGAGGCTGTTCTTCCCTTTACTGTTCTTCGTCGGCCCCAGAGGCAATCCACACACCACAAACTAGAGTAGGGTATTACACCACAACGGTGGCCCGAACTAGTATAAATCTTGCGTCTCTTGTGTTGTTCTTGTTAGTAGTTTAGATCCCTGCGATTCGGCAAGGTACGAGACGGTGGAGGGTTGGATCTCCGCGCGCACCCCAGAGTTCGAACCTTAAGGGTCTGCCGGAACCCGTGATCCGACATTTGGTGCGCCAGGTAGGGGTGCGCCGGAGTCCTCCTTCTGCCACCTCGCGTCCCGTCGCATTGTCATCGCCATGACCGGCGACCAAGCGGGCAACCCAGATCCGTGGGCAGCGTGGCCCGCCCACGCAGAGCCGCCCACGCAGAGCTGCTCGCCCCAGGCAGCTCGTGGTCCGCAGGGCGCTGCGGGCCGCGGGCGACGCAGACAGGCTCCGACGATGCTCACACCGCGACAGGCGCGGTCGGCAGCAAGAGCCTCCAACCACGCCGTGACCACTTCACCCTACACCCGCCGGGAGCAGGCGAACTCGAGGGCCGCGCTAACAGTGGCCCGAGAGCTGTTGCAGTGCAGCTCTGGGAGCGGCCGGCTGCGGCCGCTGGAGCGAGTGGCGGAGCTCTGGCTTCGCCGCCTCGGGGCTCACCCTTCGCACCCAACTCCCACCTCCGCCGAGGGCGGCCCGCACGGGGCTCCACGCGCCGCTGGCTCCAAAGCTACTCCAGCACGGCGAAGGCTGTTAGCGCCCGGGCCGGTGGGCGGGCGGGCGGGTTGCCCCGCCCGGCCCACGGAGAAGAAGGACTCGACGCAACTCACGGCCCTGGTGGGGATCACGCCACCACCCCACGGTGGGCGCATCAAGCAAGCAGCAAGGCACGCCAAGCACTCTGGCGTGGCCTTCGGATGACGGGCGCCGGAAGAATCGTGCCCCACATGATGGACCACGAGCACCCGCATGAGGGGGAACAAGACCCGCCTCCTCAGCCCAATCTGGGGGATGAGGCACCGTGCCGCGCTCTTCCAGGAGTCTCGAGATGGTCCCACTGGTCACGCCGGGGGCAACAATTATCGGGTACCGCTACTTCCTCAAGAGCAAACATACGCTAACCATAGGTCGCAGGAGGTACAGGTAGCAACGACGAACAGTTGCCCCGTTCCCGCAGTCTCCTACCCCTCGGGAGGGGGGCACAGGGGGCTGCCGGAGAGGGGCAGAGATCCGACATCACCACTGCTGGGCGTTGAACAAAGGCGTTCTCAGGAGGTAGGCCCTCTGCTGGGAGGTGCCAAAGGGCCTGCCTCGGGCGGAGGACCCGTGGTCGTTTGGGGAACTGGCGGCCGCTCTACCCCACCGGCGGCGTCCCGGTTTCCGATCGTCGTTGGTGGCACTAGAGTGTGGCGCAAGGCGGGGCCCTCGTCTGCAATATGAAGCAAGGCGGTACTGTGAAGAAGGCCCAGTGCTGTGAAGCTCGCCGCCCATGACACTCTCACGTAATAATGGTGGGGCTGTACGCCCGAGTCTCAGGGGTGCCGGCCTCAGGCCCTGGGGCTCCCTCCTACGCCCAGTAGCAGCACTTAGCTCCGCGCTGGTGAGAAGACGTCCAAGACTAGACTAGGTGCCGGACGCGGCCTTTTTCTGCTTTCATTTGGTTTTCCCTCTGGCTGTCGTTTTTCCCTGTTGGATTTAAGTTGAATTTGAGCTTGAAGATTTGCGTGTATTCGGGGAAGGGGTGCTTAGTCTCGTTCGAGCAAATCTCTCGCGTTTCGGTTACAACTCCGCCTCCACCGCCTCCCCTCGCGAGCCCCTCACGAGCCGGGCCAGGCCAAGCTTGCGCACAGCCCAGCCTGTCGCCGCCGCGTACTCTCCGGAGGGTTTTTTTGCTGCAGGTCCTACGGATTCGATCGATATACGCTCGAATTGCCGCAGTCTCCCGCAGGCTATCTCGGGGCTCTTACGAAACTAAGGTAAACCATCAAACTAGTGCGTCGCCTAGCTTAACACTCGGCGCGGGCGTATGCGCTATGTAACACCTGCTAATACATAGAACACAAGTCTTACATGAGGGGCTCCCCCTCCCCAAAATGCTCTCACCTCCATCAGGCCAAAACCTGAGTTCTTCTCGTGCAGGGTAACGGAACAAGGACAATACATAATCGGTCGGACAAATCCCCAATGCATCCTCGGGAGCACCTCCCGAGCCGTGGCTGGCGTCGGCCGGGCTCGCGTCGCTGCTGCGTGATCGTCGGTGGCGCCCGGGCCGTTCACCACGCCGCCCTCATCGGCGGCCACGACCACGCCGTCGTCATCTGAAGCGAAGGCCCGGACGAGGGCATCCACGTTGTCTTACACCCGGCGCCAGTCGCCCGGACGGCACTGGGGAACCGGGGCGATAACAGCGGCCAAAATCGAAGTGAGGGTCCATGTCCCGGAGATGGCTGAAGACACGAGAGAAGGCGCGCCCGAGCAGCGCGCGACTCCTCTCCTCCACCAACCTGTCGGCCCTGACTGACCGCGCCTCCAGCCGCGCCACCACGTCAGTGAAGAACTGAAGGTTGTCGGCGTAGTTGATCGCGTGCGGCTGGCCTACCGCCGCCTCGCAGATATTATCCAAGGCCACGTTAGACCTTTCCCGGAGCGTGGCGAGCATGGGGCAGTGCTCATGCTCCAAGACTCGCCGCTGACGCATCTCGTCCGTGTTCTGGCGCGCAACAGCCTCAGCCTCCTCCACCCGCTCGTGAAGAAGGAGCGCCTCGGCCTGAGAGGTGGTGGACTCCCTCTGCGCCACCTCAAGGGCGGCCTGAAGAGCATCGGCCCGCCGCATAGCCTCCTCCAGTTTGGTCCTCAAGGCAGCAGCCCGCCTCAGCCTCGGCCCGTATCAACCCCAACCGCTCCTCAAACTCGCGCTCGAGGTTCGAGCGCGCCGCCGCCACTCGGCGTCCGACCTCCTCCATGACACGGGCTTCCCGTGCTGCAACCTCATCCTCTGCCCGCGTCACCAAGCGTTCCCTCGTCTCCAGGCGCTTTCGTACTGCTCGGCGCGTGCGGCTTCCGGCGTCGGCGCCTCTTGGCGCTTCCGAGCTCCGCCAATTGCCGTGGCCACCTTCATCGACGCGAGGGCTGCCTCGCGCAGCTCCGCTTGCTCCTCCAATGAGTGGCACCGGGCTAGGGCTTCCCGTGCCCGCTCCTCCGCCGCCTCTCGCCGCCTGTCAGCTGCCCGAGCCTCTTCGATGGCCCAAGAACAGGCCTCTCGGGAGGCTGCCAGCGACACCTTGGCCTCCTCATCATCAAGCTCGCGCTAGCGACGCGCAAGGGCGGCAGCGTCCTCTAGCTCGCGCCTCTCTGCAGCAGTGAGGCCCTCGGCCTCAAAGCGCGTGTCTTCGTCGGCAAGCTCTTCACCAAGAAGGCCCACAGCGTCGGCCGCCCTTGAAGAAATCCTTGGCGAAGGCGCGACGCTCAGGCCTTCGCGTCGTCCTCCGTACCATCGGCCGCCCGGGCGGCAGCAAAACCCGCGAATCAACACTCCCCTCCCGGGCGGTGGGGCTGGCACCCTCGCGACGGCCGGGCGCGTCGCGCCATGGGCCTGACCTGGAGCCAGCTCGTCCCCAGACGAGGGGCGCAGGAAGCGCCTCAGCCAATCGCCGTCCACGACCACGGCAGGCTAGCTATGCCTCGGGAAGGCTCACGATGAAGGATCGCGAGGCGTGCAGGGCCACGACGCGCCTCGGGATGGCTCACCTCCCCGGTCGCCCTCACCACAAGAGCTCCGCTGCTTGGAGCACTCGAGGACTGGGGAGGGGGCAAAGCTGGGGAGGACGTCTCCTCACCCATCTCCATGAGCTCGGCAGGAAGGGGCCTGCAGGGCAAGGATCAGTACAAGCAACAGAAGAATCAAGAGCTGGAGAAGAAGAAGGCTTACTCATCAGTAGCGAAGTACTTCCTGCGCTTCAAAGAAAGCGACAAGGTAGTCATCGCCTGGGGCCTCCCTTCTCCTCGGAGGGCCTCGAAGTTCACGCTGAAGCGGCCCAAGATTTGGGCGCGAGGATCGACTGCGGCAAGGGAGGAGCATCCAGGCGGCTTCTGTCGAGGCGTCTGCACGCGCAGACTAGTCGCCTCACCAGGGGAAGCAGCAGGGCCTCGGGGCTCGGCCATGGGCGCCATGGCGGCTGCTTGCCGCCCTCGGCCGGGCGGCATGAGCCTCGGGGAGTTGCCCCCTCTGGCGCCGGCCGAGCGTTGCCACCCGGCGGGGGACCCGTCGGCCTCTGGCGACTCGTGCCTCCTGCTCCACCGCTTGAGGAGGAGCCGCCTCGGCAATTGGAAGGGCTGTCACCACCACCGGATTCTCGCGAGGCCCTCGAGACCAGCGGGCGCAGCCCCCATTCTTCGAAGATAGGCATCTGGTTCACCAGATCACCCCTATTCCGCAGCTGATGCAGCAAAGGCCCCTTCATGCTTTGGATGCCACGGGGTTAGGGATCGCTTGATCGGGACCAGAGCACCTTCCTTAGCGCTTACGGCGCCACGTCTTCTTCCCGGAGCTTCATACGATCACCGGCCGCCAAGGCCCCACATCCGGTGGGAATGGCGTTGGAGAGGAGCAATGCGGCGCGTCAGGAACTCCTTCACCACCTTGGGCGCTGTCGCTGCTAGCGACCTCAGGAATGCGAAGCGGCGCCAGACGAAGAAGAGCCGAGGGCTTGAAAGCAGCAGAGAATTGGGGACAGCCGGCGAAGTTGGCTCTGATAGCAGGGTGCTGGGCACCCCCGCATCCACGTACAACCACCTCTCGCGGAACCCAGCCACGGGCGGAGGCAGGCTGAAGTCAATCCCTGAGGCCGCGGTCTCGCACGGCGCACGGATGAAGCTCACGACGCCGAGCATTGAGCGGAAGCGAAGCGAGGTTTCTTCCCTTTCCCTTCTTACGTCCGGAGCCATGTTGATCGAAAGGGGGAAGGGGAGATTTGAGATTGGATTGGAAATGGCAACCGAAGTTCGAGAGAGGGAAGGACTGGAGCGCGCAAGCAGCAGAGAGGGGAACAGATGTGTGCAGCAGTGTGCCCGCCTAGCAAGGCACGAAATAAGGAGGCGTGGGGGAACAGTGCCGCCCACGTCCAATCAACCGCCACTCGTCGCCCAAGACCACAGGCTGTTAGGGCCCACGACGCTTCGCACTTGCCCTTTCGCCTCTCCGCACGGCCAAGTCCGGGCGCGTGGTGGCCCCGGGGGCTACTGTCGGCGTTCTGGGAACGGGGGTCCCCATACTTGCCTGCCTGCGGCCTGTGGCGTGGCTCAAAGGAAGCCCAGGACGGCCCATCTTCACCAACACAAGCTCAAGACCCTCGCGAGGGGCCAAGCCTCGCGGGGCGGACGACCAAGAGCTTCCTCAGGCACGGCCTCGTTAGGCTAGCTCACGAGGAGGCGGAGAGTTCAAGGCGGGGTGCCTCGCGAGGTGCCCGTGATGTAAGCCATGACGACCAAGGGCGCCAGCCCGCGCAGCGTCCTCCTTTCCTCTTTGGTGCAAAGGGGGCAAGCGCAGGCAAAGGCATCAGGCAAAGGCACCCGTTTCGGTGCAACAAGACCAAGACCGGCCCCAACGGCTGGAATGCAGTCATCGTGGAGCCCAAGCAGGCGTCATCACCAGAGCCTTTGGCTGGCGAGGACCAACTTTAGTCAGCATAAGTGTACCCGCTGTTCCCCTTCAAAATGGCCAATTGTTGGCGCCCTTCCCGCTCAATATTTGGGGAAGAGGCCCAGGCCTTCGCTTATAAATAGGGGTAGCCGTGACTGGGAGACGATCGGACCGAGCAAATGGAATCCATAGAGAGAGAGAAACCGTTCCTCAAGCTAGAGCAACGGGCACCACTTAGCAGTTCATCACACCCACCAAGAATGAGACCCTCGCGAGGCTGTTCTTCCTATCTTGTTCTTCGCCGGGCCCTGAGGCAATCCACACACCACAAACTAGAGTAGGGTATTACACCACAACGGTGGCCCGAACTAGTTTAAATCTTCCGTCTCTTGTGTTGTTCTTGTTAGTAGTTTAGATCCCCGCGATTCGGCGAGGTACGAGACGGTGGAGGGTTGGATTCCGTGCGCACCCCAGAGTTCGAACCTTAAGGGTCTGCCGGAACCCGTGATCCGACAGGATGTACTTTTGCAGGGTTTCCCCTGGTTGCTGCTTGATACGGCGCATGTCGCTCACGGCAGGTGGCCGGTCGCGAGTACCTGGAAGTTGGCGATGAAGCGGAGTACGCATCTAGGCCTGGAAGAGATCGTGCACGGGGCCAGATTCAGAGCAGTGCGGGCTACGCGATGCGCAGCTCGCGAGTGTTAAGCGCTGGCAACCCGCCCGTGGCCGCTGGGGCCTCGGACGACAGAGAGCTTGGTCTTGTGGGCCTCCCTAACGCGCGCGGCTGGGGCAGCGAGGGTCTTGGCGATGCTTTAGGCGGGAGGCGCTTCGGGCAGCTTCTTCGCGAGGCGAGAACTTCTTGACAGCTCTGCTCTTGCCGCACGGCGCTGGCGAGCAGGTTCCGCCCAAGGACCCAGCGCCTTGGGGCGGCGCCTTCTTGAGGAGGAGGCGGCCGAGGCGCCCGGGGCTTCATCGCCCGCGACGGGCGGGTGCGGTGCAGCGAGACGGACGGTGAGGCGCCTCTGCAGGCGGACGAGCTCGGCGACTTCGGTCGAGCCATTCTTCAGACGCTGCCGACGTCGGCAGAAGCGCAGCGAGCTTCGTTTGCCGCGATGAGTGCAGCTCGGGCCTCCATGGCCTGGCGCGCGTGGCGTGAAAAAGCCAGCGGGGTGAGCGATGGGGTGGGGGTGCGGCCGTCCCGCCTCATGGACGGGTGCTGGGACGATGCTTGCTGCTCGTTCCCCGCCGGACCAGTGGCGGCGTTGACGGCAGGCGACGGGGAACGACGAGGGCGCCCGCCGACGGGAGCTGTCTGGGCGACATAGGAGGCGAGGGCGGCGGCCGGCCGGCGCTGGCGACGGGCGCCGAACATGGTTGCGGTGGTCGGGGAAGAACGAGGCGACGAAGCAGCAGATTCCGGCGCACCCCTACCTGGCGCGCCAAATGTCGGATTTCGGGTTCCGGCAGACCCTTGAGGTTCGAACACTGGGGTGCACACGGAGATCCAACCTTCCACCGTCTTGCACCTCGCCGAATTGCTGGGACCTAAACTACTAAACAGAACAGCACAAGAGACACAAGATTTATACTAGTTCGGGCCACCGTTGTGGTGTAATACCCTACTCTAGTTTGTGGCGTGGTGGATTGCCTCTGGGGCTGATGAGGAACAGTAAGAGGAAGAACAGCCTCGCGAGGGTCTGTTCTTGGTGGGTGTGATGAACTGCTAGGTGGTGTCCCATCGCTCTTGCTTGAGGATCGGGTCTCTGTCTTTCTCTGGATTCCGGGTGCCGATCGCTTCTCCCCCCCCCCCCGCTCTGAGTGTGGCTACTCCTATTTATAGGCGAAGGCCCTGGGACACTTCCCAAATATTGAGCGGGAAGGGCGCCAACAATTGGCCATTTTGAAGGGGAACAGCGGGTACACTTATCCTGACTAAAGTTGGCCCTCGCCTGCCAAAGGCTCTGGTGATGACGCCTGCTTGGGCTTCACGATGACTCCCTTCCAGCCGTTGGGGCTGGTCTTGGTCTTGTTGCACCGAAACGGGTGCCTTTGCCTGATGCTCGGCCGCGCTTGCTCCCCTTTGCACCAAAGAGGAAGGAGGATCGCTGCTGGCTGGCGCCGGCATCGGCGCCCTTAGTGCGTCATGGCTTGCGTCATGGGCACCTCGCGAGGTACCCTGCCTTGAACTCTCCGCCTCCTCATGAGCCAGCCGACGAGGTCAGTGCTCGAGAAGCTCTCGGTCGTCCGCCTCATGAGGCTTGGCCCCTCGCGAGGGTCATGAGCTTGTGTTGATGAAGATGGGCTGTCCTGGGCCTCCTTTGAGCCATGCCGCAGGCCGCAGGCAGGCAAGTCTGGGGACCCCCATTCCCAGAACGCCGACAGGGATTACACTATATGATGTGTGTGTGAAACACATTATACATGTTTGAGAAGTTAAAAAAAACCCCGCATGAAACACACATTAATTGGAGACAGTTAGCGAGGAATGCATACATTGGATTTCAACATAAAGTGGTTTCAAATATTTGAAAATCCAAATTGCTGGATACAACCTTATGAATCTGAGATCATGCCATTTGTAAACCATATTTATGTATAAATGGTGTTGTGCTTTTGAAAGTGTATATAAAAAAATGATGTATATAGAATGTAATTCCAATTGAAAATGGATCCCACCTGAAAAAAATAGAATACAAACGGGATTCGGATTGAGTTGGCACAGTAAACGTGCACTCTGCAAAATTTGAACGAAGCGGGAAAAGTCGCAGAATCGCTTGAAACCAAAATCTGCGAGATGGAAATCACTACTGCCTATCCTTGCCACGCCAAAGCCTATCTGCTGGATTTCTATAGGTTTCGATAGGGGTAGGTTTGTAATTTCACCCAAACATGACGTAACCGCCTCACCCGGATTCATACATGGTGGGCGCCAAAACACAAGCAGTGTCCTCGGCCGAAATTGACTCCCTCCCCGATTCATATTCATACACGGTGGGCGCCAAAAACAAACTCTCGTCGGCAAATATACGGTGTATAGGAGATTACCGTCCTATCCCCAACCGACTAATGTTGTTGTGATGTAGTAGAAATTTGAAACGGGGGCTAAGTTTGTAAATTTCCTCGCATTTGAGACAAGCGCGCCCTGAATTCATGGTTCCCCCCTTCCTCTCTACCTCCCTTTTCCCATTCAGTACTCCGTGGGTGCCAAAACACCCTCTCCACCCCACCCTCCTCCGTCCATGGCCGTAGCCACCCCATCCACCGCCGTCCTCCTCCACCATGCCGGAGCCGATACCCACGCCTTGGCCGTCCATTACAAGAGATCGACCTCTCTCATCCATGACTTCGTACCGGGATCCTTGCATCCCGTCCTCTCGCTTCATCCCCGTCGTCGTCCACCTTGCCGGCACCGCTCCCACGACCGTCTCGTCCACCGCGCCCTGCCGCCACCGACTACCCTCCTAGATCTGCTTCCATGCCGCCGACAACCATCGCTACCGCAACACCGTCAAATTCTCAGCAGATGCATACACGGCGCCGCACCAGAGGCGGTACTCTTTCGTATCGGCTCAACTTATTTATCGCAGCAAGAAAATAGATCGCCACTGCTTTACTCTAATTTCTTGTCTTGGTTGCGAAGTTGCCTTTGTCCGGTTTGCACCTTCAGATCCACCGTGGCACGCTCAACACTATACTCCCAATGCTTATGGTTTTCCCCTTTTATATTCCACACTAGTTAAATCACGAGACTAAATTTCAAAATTGGGTGGGTCGATTTTTCAGAGCTTCGCGGAGTTCGCCGGTGCGATCGAAGGGGCTCGGGTGGTTGTGGGGCCTCGCCTAACGAAGAAAACTCGACGCGGGTGGGGGTTGGGCGCGGGTGGGGGGTGGGGGTGGCGGTGGAACACAGGCGGTGGGGGGTGTGGTCGGCCGTGACCCGTCTTGATGTTCTGTATGGGAAGAATCGGAGACGAGGAAGAAGAAGGGTTAGGAGACGTAGGATCTTCATCCAACCGCCTGAAATGGTCGAGAGACAGCTGGGAGTTGCATTCTTAATGCACTCTGGTTCATCATGTGTGGGCACTGCGCAACCAACATTTTATTATCCAAAATTTGCTTGCTCTTCTTTACCATGTTCGATAGAGCTGGCCTGTACGTGATCGATAGGCTTTCAATTACTAGCGGCAATACAACACCGTATTTTCAAGCCAGTTCCACTTTCCCGATTTATATATCGTGGTTATGGTGTACCCCTGTTATGTACACTATGATCTGCCTAGTTGCTGTGTGCTCTTATTATCATGGTTTGGCGATTAACTCTCTATACTGTATATTATGAACCTATCATCTGCCAGCTATCCTTACTTATGGAGCCTATTTTTTGTGTACTTGTGCCAGAACATATAAATGCACGCACCATATTACAGCACACATGAGCTCTCTCATCAGAATCCAGTGATAGCACATAAGTGTTTGCTGAGCGCCCCTATATTAGAATATCATCTGCATTACAAAGATAATCTCACAACTATTTATGTTTTCACGGTTCTCAGATATTATATGCAATTACAGTGAATACCAGAATCCGCGCATCAAAAGAATATTGTGGAACACTGTAGTGACTTACAAAATTGGCACCAAGGCATTGAGTGCCATTCTGGAAGCAATGAAACTCGTACGCTCCCCACCTGTTGATTCTTGTTCAGAATATCATCCTAATGACTATTCTAACCTCAAGGAGTCAAAGGCAGATGGCCTGTCCTATTCACCCATCAAGGTGCCTATTCTAATTTGGCAAGGTTTTATTGATTGTGTGTATCTTGCATATGTTGTCTTGCATTTCTTCTACTTTGTTGCACCGCCATCTGCTTAGTTTACTCATCATATAACTCGAGATGCCATGCCCATCCATTATCAATACATATTCCATTTGTCATCATACCATGTTTTTCCACTCAAATATTGTTCTTGTGCATCAGACATCAAAAAGGAAGAGGGTGATTGCCGAACCTGAAGGAGCACCAGCAAAGTCCTTGAAAAACGTGGTGGTGCCGGAGAAATCACACAGCGCCCCACTTATATTGGCTGGACAACCAGTGACACAAAACATAGGATCGACTCCAGCAGACTGTACCCATACTTCACTAGCCACACCACTAGCCCCACCACACAGGACCTGCACTCCAGCAAAAGGTATACCGATTTCATTTGCCATAGCACCGGTCGTACCACGAAAAAATACCACTCCAAAGAAAAAAGTACTGACAAGTCCACCGGCCGAAGACCTATCCCAAGCTGCAGAGATGGCCAATTCTGCAGATTGGAACCCCATTCCATTTATTCCCAGTATAGAAGACAATGCTTTCAATGTTGTTAGGGACTACGTGCATATATTCCCATCATGGGAAGATTATAGTGAAGACAAACACCATTTTCAGATCTTCCTGTCCAACTTACGTGTAAGTGCTATTATTCACGGTTATTATTTTCCTATTTTCTGCTGATCGAACACATCAATGTTTTACATTACATTATTGTAACTAGGCGAGGGTCAATCTGGATTGTCATGAAGAGCAAAGCTTGCTTGTGCTTTTCAAGGAAGCATTACTGTGATGTCGGTGTTACCCGAGGAAATCACACTTTGATGGCAAGTCTACAAACGAATTTCGGTGAAGTCTCCTGTGCTAAATTTAGAAGACATTGAATGGAAAAACTTTGTTATGCACTGGTCTCGTTCCCAGGATGAGGTACTGTCTATCAAATCACATGACAATTTGAACTTCTACTTTTCCGCATGTGCCTTACGGATCTTTTTTGCAGGAAAACTGCTCGAAGAAGAATTCCTTTTTGAAAAGAACGACGGAATATCGCAAATATGCTGCCCGCTGCTTTGCTCTTGTTAGTACCTGTTGTCCTGTATCACTGTACTTGCATACATACCTGGTTCATTATGTGACTGCAGTATGCATGATAGCTTGCTTATCAATTGTTTGCTCCAAATTATCTGATATGTATGAATTGTTACATTAGTGTAGAATATATCCAATGCCAATGAATTATTTTAGCTCTGCATTGTTCTTGTAAGTACATGCTGTCCTTTATCAGTGTACTTATATTGACAGGTAGTTGTTCATGTACCATCACTCTGCAGCTTATTTTCCTTTACCCTCCATTTTCTACACATCAGATCTATATTTACTCTTGCCATAAGGTTGGTCTTGAAGAAGTTTAGCTGTGCATTGCTCTTGGCTGTGCCTTTTGCTCAGTCGCTGCACATACATTTATAGCTACGTGGTCATGTAGCATCACCCTTCATCTAATCTTAAATATTCTCCATTTTTTCTTATATTATCACATCTGTATTTACTCTTAAAAAATGTAGAATAAAGGCAATGCTTATGAAGAAGATTCTATGATAAACTTCTTGAATTCCCCCATCGGCATGGACAAGGGCTTTATAGAGCTTGTCTTCACCGATAATGTAAGTTTGTCCTTCTCAAGCCTTCAAACTTTGTTGTGTATATTTGGTTAGGCATGACTGCAATGACTGTTTATTTTTGGTGGTTGCATCAAATTGCATGTTTAAAGTTTATTATGTACATAAACAAAAGTTTGTCCTTCTCAATTTAAGTTTTCAGTTGTACAACCAAGTTCCTTCTTCATACCATGTAAATTAAACTATACAGAGCAAGTGATCTTCTTTTGCACTGCATATATGCTTCTGTTCTTCGTCCGTAATCCAGTGGTGTGGTGAACTTACCCACTACAGCACAATGTCATATTCTGCAATGTCTTAACTATGAACAATGTCATATCATTCTACAATTATTTAAACCGTCTCTTTATTTGCCAATCTGAAATGGGATAAATTGACAAAGACACCAACCATTGATACTTATGAGTTCTTGATCCGTAATCCGATTGGTGTATTGAAGCTGCCAACTCCTTCACAATGTCATTTCCTGCCATGTCTTGACCTGAACAATACCATATTGTGTTAATGCAATTTTAAACTGTGTCACTTTATTCGTCAGTAATAAATGTGATGAATTGTCAGCACTGATACTTTTATGTGCAAATCCTGTCATCTGTCTACTAGTTTATCTTTCAGAGTGAGGAAGGTATAAGTGTTGAACAAGCGCAGTCTCGTCATCTTGCTCAGCTGCTTGCGCTGCAGATCCCCAGCAGGGCTAACCTTTCTTGAACTCTATTGAAGTGATATCGGTTTTGTATATTATTTTATCGCCGTGTTTATTTGCACTGGTGGCGCTCTTTGATGCCCAGTGTATGTAATCTCATTCGCTTGTGCTTTATTATCATAGTGGCGAACTTTGATGCCCAAAGTGGATGTAATATGCCGTAATTTCTTTATTGTATAGTCTAGGTTTTTTCTTATTCACGATGCTGCGGTTATTTTATCTGTATATATATCCTGTCTTCGCGATAAACCGGCCAAACCGTAAAATTACGGTACATAATCGGGCCGTCATGCAATCACGATGTATGATTCGCATCATGGGCCCCGTCAAACCGCCCACTAGTAGATTCAGACCTTTAATAGGCCGAGTAACCTGACCCTCTTTTCGCAAGAAAACTCAATGGGCTTTTAGGAGGCTGAGAAGTAGGTTGGGCCTGAAAGTGCCGAATAGCTCACGGGCCGGCAGCAGCCCGAAATGGACCCGGCCCATGATTGTGCGTATCAATTCATGGGCTTTTAACAGGCCAAAGTTGTCTCAATACTTGTTTGGCCCAATCAGATATCCGCTGCGAGCAGGCCGGATGCAAACCGGGCCGTAGTTAGGCCCAACTATATGACGGGCTTTTAACAGGCCAAAATTAATATAGGGCCGAAATGTTAAATGGGCCCTTAACAAGCCGAAACTAATATCAGGCCGAATTACTAAATGAGCCTTTATCAAGTGAGCCCAAAAGCATAGCGTCCAGTTAACGGGCCAAATCTGATATGGGCCATAATTGAGCCCAAAGCCTCTTAAAGGGCCGGACCTGATCTGGGCCGTGATTTGGCCCAGAAAGTGGGAGGCTTTTAACGGGCCGGATCTTATATGGGCCATTATTACGCCCGGAACGTGGTAGGCCATTAATGGACCGGATCAAATATGGGCCGACATTTGGCCCAAAACATGGCAGTCAGTTAATGGGTCGTCCTACTAGGGTCCTCAAAATCTTGTGGGCCTACAGCTGGGCCGGCCCATTAATGTCGGCGAAATCTCGTGGGCCTTTAGCTGGGCCGGCCCATTATGATCCGCAAGAATTTTGTGGGCCTTTACCTGGGCCGGCCCATTATGGCACACAAAAATCTTGTGGGCCTTCTTCTCAACCAAAAGCACAGGGGCTCCCCACGGTGACGAACTTCATCGAATGTAACCTTTCTCCAATAACTCTTTAATCTTCTTCTTAATCTCCTCCAGGTCATTTGCGGGCATCCGGTATGGTCTCTTCGGTATAGGTCTGGTGCCTGGCAACAACTCTATCAAAAAACTCAATGTCTCGATCCAGCGGCATGCCTGGTAGTTCCTCTGGAAATACGTCTGGGTAATCTTTCACTACAGGCACTTCCTCCTGAACAACTCCTGAGAGGGAATTTACTTGGGTCCTCCTTGGCGCATTCCTGGATACATACTTAATCCTTTTTCCATCCAGGGTGGTGAGTAGAATTGACTCACTGGCGCAATCGATGTTTCCTCCATACATCGATAGCCAATCCATGCCTAGTATCACATCCAATCCTTGCGACTCCAAAATTATTAGATCTGAGGGGAAAACATACCTACCTATGGTCAATGGCATCTGAAAACATCCTTGGCTTTCCATATACTCCGCTCCTGGCGAGCTTACTAACATAGGTGTTCTAAGAACCTTGGTGGGAAACTTATACTTATCCACGAATCCCCTTGATATATATGAATGCGATGCACCATTATCAAAAAGAACGATTGCAGTAAAGGACTTAACCAAAAACTTACCTATAACTGGATCTGGCTGCTCTTCAACCTCCTCCACGTTAACGTGGTTCACTTGTCCCTTGTTGAACGGGTTGGGCTTCTTTCTAGAGCTTCCATTGCCATTTCCATTCTTGGCTTCAGAACACTCGGTGGCATAGTGTCCAGTCTTCCCGCACTTGAAACAAGTAATGTGACTTAGATCCTTCTTGGCGGGCGTTCTTTGGGTTTGAGCAGTTACAGTTCTTGCTTCCTCCATTTCCATTCCCATTCTTGGGGCCACTATGGTTATGCGAACTCCCTCCATTGTGAGTGTGGCCTCCATGGTTATGGTGAGTGCGTCCTCCCGAGTTCGGGAGTAAAACGAGGTCTCTGCTGAGCTCCTGAATTGTACTTCCCTTGCACATACTTCCTCTTTGTGGCTCTCTATCTGCTGTTGCTTCCCTTCAATCATAAGAGCCCTGTCTACCAACTCCTGGTAGTTAGCAAATGTTGCTACCATCAACTGCATACTCAGCTCATCATTCAGCCCTTCCATAAACTTCTCCTGCTTCGCGGCGTCTGTGGCCACATCGTCAGGGGCATAGCGAGCTAAATTACTGAACTCATCCACATACTGCCCCACAGTACAATTTCCCTGGCGTAAGTTGTGAAACTCATGCTTCTTCATGCTCATAGCTCCAGTGTAGACATGTGCAGTGCGGAATGCTTGCTGAAACTGATCCCAAGTGACATTGGCTATGGGGAAAGTGGCTGTGTAATTTTCCCACCATGAGGCTGCGGGTCCATCCTATTGATGTGCGGCAAAGTGCACCTTCTCAGCATCTGTGCAACCTGCGGTGGTCAACTCCCTTCCAATCCTGCGTAGCCAGTCATCAGCAAGAATCGGCTCGGTGCTACTGGAAAACACCGGCGGTTGCAACCTCGTAAAAGCGGGCTAAGTTGTCAACTAGAGGTGGTGGCGGTGGGTTGTTGTTGTTGTTGTTGTTGTTGTTGTTGTTGTTGTTGTTGTTGTTGTTGTTGTTGTTGTTGTTGTTGTTGTTGTTGTTGTTGTTGTTGTTGTTGTTGTTGTTGTTGTTGTTGTTGTTGTTGTTGTTGCCTTGGTTCTGTACTAGTAGCTGCATCAAGGCATTCTGCTGTTGGATCAACTGGGTGAGCTCCGGTGGGAAGACAAATCCGGGGTCATGTCTTGGAGGCATTTGATGGGTTTAGAGGGGAGATATTGGAATAGAGTGAGGTCTAGTGAGAAGGCACTACCCATATGCACATGAGACAAACACATTCATAACACACAACTCAATTCAAACAAGGGCATACAATCGATCTAGCTACCGTTACAAAAGTGCTCGGACTACTACTATATACATGGGGGAATACTACTACTGATGTGGTGGTCATCTAGAAATTTTGATCGGTGGAAGACTCCATGATATCTGCTCTAGCTTCGTCTTTATAGTCATCATCACTACTGGCGGGGTCGGAGTCAGTGTCGTTGATGATGATGTAGTCCTTGGGATGGTCGTCATCTCCTCCTGGCATGGGGTCTCCCATGAATACTCCTAGCTTCCTTGTCAGGTCGTCATTCTTCTCCACTAGTATTGTGATTTCCTCCTCATAGCCATCACGTGTAGACTTGAGTTCTTCTTCTAGCTCCATGTTCTTAGTCATAACCTTCTTCAGTTCTATCATGCTTGCGCACATTTGGTTCTCCTAGCGACGAATGTGCTGGTTTAACTCCTAGATGAAGGCTGCAATGGACCTGTCCCTCCTAGTGCTGATCATCTCCCATTGGTCATCTCGGCGCCCACATATCTGTTAGATGGTGTCCTTAAGATCCTTGTGATAAACTTCGCCGATGCGTCCCATGGCAATGTGGGCTGCCATGCTCTTACCTAGACTCCAGGTTGGTGCATCAAAGGAAAACTATATGGGCTTAGTAGCTGGCGTGAATGTCCTTCCTTGAACTTGAACTCGAATCATCCAACGCTCCTCTTCTGGTAAAGTGGCGGTGTCGGTCCCGGTGAAGCTGGGTATTCCAATGTTCAGGTACCTAGTGGCTTCCTTCAAGTGTCTCCCAAAAGGTGTGTCTTCATCCGGTTGTGCAAACTTGTTCCTTGAGTCCGCCATCCTATAGTGTGGAAAATGGAGAGGAGTCAGAAATGAGTAGAGAAGAGTGACCTATGGCTTATCTTAGTAGTCGTGTCCTACAATCAGCGTGTGCTCTGATACTATCTTGTAGCGATCCGACCTCAAACGGTCAAATCTCTGTGCATAAGTGTCATCCCTGGATTGGTAATGCTGACACACACAGTACTTGAAAGATTTATAGCAGAGTGCAATCACACACTTATTACATCGAATGTCTCAAAAGAGAACTTATTACAATAATATTGCTTAAGGCCATCCAAATAAAATAAATGCGGAAGCATCGAAGGTAAAATGAGTCCATCAACTCCAACGGCGTAGCAGAGTGCATGAAAACGACATAGCGCATCTTACTCTTCGTATGAAAAGTCTGCAACATGATATGTTGCAGCCCGAAACGGGTCAGCACATGGAATATGTTGGCAAGATAACACAATGGATCAATGAACAGATAAATGCTAACACTACAAGCATATATTGCTGGTGGAGTCTCTATGGTTATAATGTTTTTGCGAAAAGCCAATTTTTGCCTACAACAAAGGATTATATTTCATTTAACTATCATGGTGGTTGAAACATTGAGAAGGTTCCTCCGACTCAATCCCAATTAAGAAGTATTGACAACCCAAAAAATTAATTTAGAGTGATGCAATCAACATTATAATCCAAGAACCAGATACTCAAGATGTCCATAACCGGGGACACGGCTAACCATGATTAGTTTGTACACTCTGCAGAGGTTTGCGCACTTTTCCCCACAAGACTCGATCTCCTCCGTTGGATTTCTTGCACTACATGGTGTTTGAGAAGCGGATGGTGAGACACAGTCTTTTGAAACATTAACTTTACTGCGGGTAGAGCGATTACACCTACTTTCCACTACATCTGCTAGCCTACCACTTAAAGAGGTCATGCAACATACTCAACTATGCCAGAGCCGATAATGGCTTGTGGCTGCACACGGAAGTTTCTAGCATGAATAATTTTATGATCCCTTTGAGCCTGGGTGGCGAACCATAGGATGATCACACGGGTACTCCGGGATATCCTAGGACAAAGACCTTTGGATTCTCCAGGTGCCCAGACAACCACTGGGTGCTCCAGGGTGCCTCAACCAATCCACCCAGATGTGTATTTATGTTGCCACCTTAAGTTAACCATTAATTGACAACTCTCACATCTGTCATGGATACACTCAACCAATCCACGTCTACGAGCAAAGCATAGCGGTATAAGCATAACGTAGAAGTAACTCCCAAGGGTTTGATAATAAAAGGGCAATAGGTTCTACCTCATCATCTACTTCTTAATACCCACAAGTTAATCACATCCTAATCATGCAGTGTTTGAGGATTTGAACTAATGCATAAAAACTGGGAAATAAAGAAGTATGATCAATGTGTTACTTGCCTTGCTGACGATCCGCAAACCCTAGAGACTCGTAGTAGCACGCTTCGCACTCCGGTAATTCTATCGCAAACAAACAATAGCATACATAAGAAATCAAGCATAGATGCAAGGGTAAAACTCAGATGAGCAAGATCAAATCTGAAAGTTCAACTGAAGAGCTTCAATTTGCAAAAACAATAACTCAAATCGAAGCTACGAAACTGAAACTACGATCAAAATAAGTTCGAAACCAAATCTTCTTGAAACCAAATTTTAAATTGTCAAAATCATGTTCAAGTTGTTTAACGGGAAAGAGTGGTTCGAGACGAAGATTTTGGCGTTCGTTTCACTGGATTTGGACGAACGGTTAAAAAGTTGCTAGGGTTGGAAGATTAGGGGCTAATCTGCGATAAAAATAATCCCAGATAGGTCCCTGGACGAAAATAAAATAAAAATAAAAAGACTACGGCGCGAACGTCCGCTAACAGAGACTAACGAACGAATTTGTTCGTTAATAGATCTAAACGAACGAACGTTCGTAAATTATATCCGAACCGAAAAAAAGCGAAAACCCGATCTAAACCAACGAACCGAGAAAAACCAAACCTATCTACTCGATAAAAACCGGATCTATGGTTTACAGAAATAAACCGGCCGGCGGCGGCGAACTCCGGCGGCGGCGCGGCACGGATCGCGAGGCGGCGGCTCTAGGGTTCGACAACGCGGGCTGAGGCGGCCTCGGGCCTCAGGCCTCGCCTTTTAAAGAGGTCGGGCAGGACGTGTCCGGCTCGGGCACGGCCCAAAGGCGGTTCGCGTTTTTTTAAAACGGACGGAGTAAATAAATAAAAAGAAATATCAAACTGAGTCCAAATATTCCGAAATAAATTTTCACGGTCCTCTAATAAAATTTAGGACAAAGTGAACAATTTTCCCAGACGTAATGCAATTTTCAAAAATGCAATTTTCCTAATTTAATAAAATAACTCCAAATAAAAATCCAAATAAAATCAAATAAAATATTTATTTACTTTAACATTTTTCCTCCAATATTTCTTTTATTTTTGGAGAAGTCATTTTATCTCCTCGCTTTTATTTTTAATATCGAAAATATTTTGGAGAGAAAAATTATTGAAACCAATATGATCCTATTTTCAATATCTGAGAAAATTCAAATACGAAAATAAACAAAATCCCCAACTCTCGCCGTAGGTCCTTGAGTTGCTTTGGATTTCTAGGATCGTGAACGAATTGCAAATAAAATATGATATGCATATGATGACCTATATATAACATCCAAATTGAAAATTGGGATGTCACACGAAGATTTTGCCCTTGCTGATCATTGTCCTCATTTTCAGCATTGGCTTCAGGCTTAGCATTGTCTTCAGGTTGACTTGGTGCAATGATGATTTCTTCTTCATCCTGTGCCTCTGAAGGTATGATTTCTCCAGTACCCATAAGCTTGATCGATTCACTTGGTGGGACTTCATCTAGCACATTTGGCAGGTGCTCTCTTTGCGAGCCGTTACTCTCATCGAACCGCACATACACAGTTTCAACCACTTTATAGTGAAAGAGGTTGAAGACTCTGTAGGAGTTTGAATCCTTCCGTAGCCAAGCATAAAACCTTCATGTGCTTTCCGTGCAAATTTTGAAGTGTGATGTGGATCCTCGATCCAGCATCTAGCACAAAATACTCTGAAGTAACTGACATTTGGCTTCTTACCAGTTAGGAGCTCATAGGATGTCTTCTCTAGAAGCTTCTGAAGATAAACACGGTGGATGACGTGGCATGCAGTATCAATAGCTTCAGGCCAGAACTTCCTTGGAGTCTTGTACTCATCAGGCATCGTCCGAGCCAACTCAATGAGTGTTATGTTATTGCGCTTCACGATGCCATTCTGCTGAGGTGTGTATGGAGCAGAAAACTCATGATTGATGCCCAATGTATCAAGATAAGTGTCGAGGTCGGTGTTCTTGAATTATGTGCCGTTGTCACTTTTGATGTGCTTGATCTTGATGCCATAGTTCGTCATGGCACGATTGGTGAATCGTCTGAAGACATCCTGCACTTCATTCTTGTAGAGGATTATATGCACCCATGTGTATCTTGAATAATCATCAACAATGACGAAGCCATAGAGGCAAGCAGTGGTAGGAAGAGTAGAGTAGTGAGTAGGGCCAAATAAGTCCATGTGAAGCAGCTCGAAGGGTTGAGATGTCGTCATAATTGTCTTCGAGGGATGCTTGGCCCTAGTCATCTTTCCAGCTTCGATGGCACCACACAGATGATCCTTCTTGAACTTGACGCCCGATGCCTACGACGTGTTTCTTCTTCGCGAGTGTGTACAAGTTCCTCATGCCAACATGCCCTAGCCTCCGATGCCAGAGCCATCACTCTGAAGCCTTTGCTACAAGACATACGACCAATTGTGGTCCGGCTGAGAAATCTACCATATATAGATCATCTTTTCGATACCCTTCAAAGACTAGAGATTTGTCAGATTCCATTAGCACAAGGCAACGATATTTCCAAATATCACAATCATGTTTAAGTCACAAAGCATTGAGACAGACATTAGGTTGAAACCAAGGGATTCAACAAGCATCACTTTGTCCATGTGCTGATCCCTTGAGATTGCAACTCTACCTAGACCCAATACCTTGCTTTTACCAGTGTCAGCAAATGTGATGTGCCTCTTGTCAGATGGACGTAGTGTTGAATCCATCAGTAGACTTCGATCACCAGTCATGTGATTAGTGCATCCACTGTCCATAATCCATTCTGAAGCCTTTGGTGTCATATCCTACAGTGCGATTAGGGGGATAGGCTTCACCAAGGGTATTGTGAAGCATAAAAATTTCACGAACGAGTGGATTATGAAAGTTCAGATCTTGGTTAGGATAAACAGGGTGATCATCAAGGAACTCAGGAACGAAATACATAGTAAGACCATTTGGGCATTTTATCTTGCGTCCCACAATATGTTTTAGGTCCCCAGTGATAGTATCAGACGCCTTTGATTTCCGGCTGGAAACCTTTCCCTGCAAAAGAGAGTTAATTTTTCTTAGCCACCCACATCTTCAGGGGTGGCTTAGAAGAAATGAATCTAAGTGCGACATCTGAGAACTTAGGATTTGGAGCCCTAGCAAATAGCCTTGCAGGAGGTGAATAATACTCATATGAATAAGCAGAAAAGTTCTTAGTTTTATGAACATAGAGGTTTGAGAAAACACGCTCATATTCATAGGTCTGAGTATGATTTCCTTGCAAAACATTAGCATTAGGGTGACTCTGTTGAGTCCTCTGTCTGTATGAAGCCTTTGGACCATATGACGCCTTTGGTCTGGGGTTTGTCTTCTTCCCAGGTGGTGTCATGATGGCATTCACAGAAAGATTCTAAAGACGACTTTTGGGCACCCAGATCTTCTTCATAGGTGGTCCATTCCTGCAGTTAGTACCAATAAACCTGGCAAACACTTCACCATTCTCATTCTTAAACAGTTTATAGTTTGCATCAAAGGATTCATCAATGATAATCGGGTTAGCACAAGTGAAGCCAGATAGAGTAGACGAATCTACTGAAGGTCCCTTTGCAGCAACCCATGTGGTTTTGGGGCATTGCTCAGGCTTCCAGTAAGAACCATCAACATTCATTTTCCTCTCGAACCCAACACCCTCTTTCCTAGGGTTTCGGTTCAGAACCTGTTTTTTGTGGACATCACATAGTGTCTGATGCCCTTTGAGACTTTTGTACATTCCTATCTTAAGCAGTGTTTTCAACCTGGCATTCTCATCGGCAATAGTAGTGGTATCCTCAGTAGAGGGGTTAGTTACCACATCAGCAGTTGAAGATATTGCAACAGTAGTAGCAGTAGAACATTCAGCAACATAGGTAGCGTTATCACGCTCAAGGCATTTTAGACATGGTGGTTCAAATCCTTCTGGCGGGACTGATGCATTGAGCCTTGAAGTGGCTCGTTCTCCTTTTGAAGATCTTCATGAGCCGCTCTCAATTTCTCAAGTTCTTGCTTCCTTTCAAGATAATCGTAGGAAAGCTTTTCATGAGTTGTTGAGAGCGTTTCATGACGACTTTCAAGTTCCTTGTATTTAACATGAAGATTTTTGATGTCTTGAATTAAGGACTGAGATCGGGTCATTTCCGCGTCCAACAGGTCATCGCTTTTGTCTAGCAATTTTTGAATATGTTCCATAGCTTTCTGTTGTTCAGTTGCAATTTTAGAAAGTGCTTTGTAGCTAGGTTTGGATTCACAATCAGAGTCATCTTCACTTGATGCTTGAAAGTAGGCATCGCGTGCCATGAAGCAGTAGGTGGGAGCAGAGTCATCCTTATCCTCAGCATCAGTGTTGGTGACGAGGCCATTGTCTTCAGTGTTGAAGATCGACTTGGCGACATATGCTGAAGCTAGAGCCAGGCTTGCCACGCCTGAATCGGACTCCTCCTCAGACTCCACCTCCGCCTCCTCAGAAGTAGACTCCTCCTCTGAATCCATCTCCTTGCCAACAAATGCACTTTCCTTGCTTGATGAGCTCTTCTTGTGTGATGAAGACTTCGATGAAGACTTGGAAGAAGACTTTGAGGATTTCTTATTCTTCCTGTCACCAGAATCATATTCCTTGCTCTTCTTCTTCTTGTTCTCATTGTCCCATTGTGGACACTCAGAGATGTAGTGACCAGGTTTCTTGCACTTGTGGCACGTTCTCTTCTTGTGGTCATGAGTAGAAGCTTCATCATTTCTCGAGCTGGATCTTGAAGACTTTCTGAAGCCTTTCTTCTTAGTGAATTTCTGGAACTTCTTCACAAGCATAGCAAGGTCCTTTTCAATGTCTTCAGGATCCCCAGAACTGCAGTCAGATTCTTCTCCAGATAAGGAAACAACCTTTGCCTTCAAAGCGCAAGTTCGGCCATAGTTGGGACCATAGATATCTCTTTTCTCAAATAACTGGAACTCATGTGTGTTGAGCCTCTCAAGTATGTCAGACGGATCGAGTGTCTTGAAGTCAGGGCGTTCATGAATCATCAGGGCCCAGGTGTCAAATGAGCTGCGAGCGATCTCAAGAGTGTCTTGACGATTTCATGCTTGGTGATCTCAGTGGCGCCGAGTGCATGAAGCTCATTAGTGATATCAGTGAGGCGGTCAAATGTGAGCTGGACATTCTCATTGTCATTTCGCTTGAAGAGGTTGAGAAGAACACTGATCTTTGAGTCTCTCTGGGCTGAGACGCCTTCGTTGACCTTGGAGAGCCTATTGATATGCAGCGGAAGGTAGACTACACTAGACAAGCCATAGTCAAGTAAGCAATGAAGTGAAAGCACGAAGACTATTAGCAGCTAGGTAGTATAGATCAGGATGGAAGATAATATGAAGCCAAACAACAATAGTCGTCACACAGTGAAGTCAATCAGATCAAGCAAGCAGGCAAAGACTTCACGAAGACAAACTGTAACTAAAGAGAGGTAAGAGATAGAACCAGTTGCTTGGTGAGGACAGGGATTTGTTGGACCAGTTCTAGTTGTTGTGACAACTGTACGTCTGGTAAGGGAGGCTAAGATTTAACTCAGAAGAATGCGTCTTCACGTTATTCCCCTTGAGCTAAGGACACTTAGTCCTCGCCCAATCACTCTGGTAAGTCTTCAAGGTAGACTTCCAAACCTTCACAAACTTCATTCACCGGCAATCCACAATGACTCTTGGATGCTCAGAACATGACACCTAACCGGCTGGAGGATTCATAGTCCTCAAGTGTAACAAGTTTTCATATCACGCGGACAGAAAGTCTTCAGTGATGCCTAACACTCTTTGGCTCTGCGTGTTTTGGGCTTTGTCTTCGCAAGGATTTCTCTGTCAAATGCTTCGGAGGTGGGTTGCTCTCAAATGACAAAAGTCGTGCACTAACTCTGAGCAGTCACCAATTTATGGTGTAGGCGGTGGGCTATTTATAGCCAGGTGGCAAACCGACCTGATTTATTCAAAATGACCCTGGGTCACTAAGGAACTGACACATGTCCAACGGTCAGATTTCAAACACATGCGGCAGCTTGTCTTGGGCTACAAGTAAAGCTGACTCATCCAACTCTGGATAAGATTTGCTCTCATTGTCTTTGGTTGAAGACATAGGATTTGGTTGAGCATCACTTTAGTACACTGACTTTGTTCACTTGGACCCCACTTAACAGTGCGGTGGTTCGTATGACTCAACAAAGAAGAAAAGGAAACTACGAAACAATTATGTCTTTGCACTCCATAGTCTTCGTTGTGAACATCTTCACAGACCACCATTGTCTTCAATGTCTTCACACATTTTTAGGGGTCATCTCTGGTAGGTAAACCGAATCAATGAGGGACTACTACCTGTGTTATCCTGCAATTCTCACAAACACATTAGTCCCTCAACCAAGTTTGTCGTCAATACTCCAAAACCAACTAGGGGTGGCACTAGATGCACTTACACCTTCTCACACGAACCAGAAATCATCGTCGATAGGCCCTCCTAGGACATAAAATGAGCTCATGTGCGATCGGGCGAGGCATCGAAACCCAATGATTTTCATAGGTATATACATCCCACACGATGAATCCCATAAAAACATTTCCGTAGGTATGTACATCCCGCACGGTGAATCCCAGAAAAAACATTTCCGTAGGTATGTATATCACACACAATCAATCCAAGGAATACGTTTTCGTTCTTACGTACATCCCACACAGTCAATCCAGGGAAAACGTTTCCGTTCATATGTATATCACACAAAGTCAATCCAAGGAATGCGTTTCCGTTCTTTTGTACATCCCACACAGTCAAACCAGGGACAACGTTTCCGTTCGTATGTACATCCAACACAGTTTTATGTGTAGGCTCATGTGTGAAAGGTGTAACTATCACACGCGCTCTGCCTTGGTTAACTGTTTTCTTTTATCAACTACATCACACATGATTTGATGAAGAAAACTGTGTGGCATTGGGCTATCCATCACAAGTGATTTTACTGCTAGAACCGTTTGCAAAGTTCCATGACACATTTTATCAGGTTTATTAGTTTACAATTAATAATTCTAGTATTACGCAAATTCACATTTCATATCGAACAACTGTTTGCCAATTTCATATCAGGCACATAAATATATTATAACATCACAGTACGATAGCTACATGAAAATAGCATAGTACAACATATAGCTAGTTCAAATTCATAAGAACAATATTAGAACAATATATTCATTTCCACAATCGAGATTATCCAGGCTCGTCTTGTCCACATCTGCTTTCAGTTAAGTAAGAACCTGTTTTGCACGACCCAACTCAGAAAGTGCCTCCTCCTTCACCAATACCATCTTAGCAAAGTCTGATTTAAAAAATCTTAGCTCATTCTCCACCTTCCACTTTTTATCCTGCATCTTCAAATATTCTTCAGCGTTGATAATAGTTTCTCTAAGCCTACATCTGTTCTCTTCTTCATACATGCTCCAGAGCTTCGCTAGGCACATCTTCAAAGACTGTGGCCACTCTTGATTAACCCACTCCTAGTACGAACACTTCCGTTCATCCTATAATATTTAAAACTAGATCAGTAACAATTGTAGGGGAAATGGGTTTATAGCAACATAGAATGACATGTCTTCTCAAAAATATCAATGTGCAAATGAATTAATTGCTACTGAGACAACAACCAAATTCTGGAACATCAGAAGCTATAATTAACTACAACAACGCTACAAGTTCTTACTCATGTAGAATAAATAACAAATTGAACATTTTATGAGGAAGGTAAATATAACTGCAACAACATAGCGACAGTGTTTGGATGACAACAACTGATACTAATAGGTGTGTACATGCACAAATTTAGTAACATAAAACTAATAGCATTAACGCCGTCCACTATGTATGCGAAAACTGGGGTAAAGACAATTTTTTCTACATCTCGCACTGGTGCCCTTCACTGGCAAGCCGATGCAGAAGAAAAAATCAGGGGCCCGGACTCCAGAGCATGTAGTTGCTCCGATGCCCAGTTCCTTCGTGGCATAAAGATTTAGTATTTTACTGCTTGGCTACTCGGATGTGTGGACCAAAGTTGGCTTCACAAACTGCTGAAGCAGTGCCAAATAATTTTCTAATGGCACCGCTGATGAGATGGCAACAATTTAAGATACTAGGTACATACTGTGACACTGCCTTAGGATGCGTTTGGTTGAAGGTGTGGTATGAATGGGTTGGGACCGTGACAGTGTCTGAATCACATCTAACAACTGATTTCTAACAACGAAAGAGGGTCTAACCTTCTCTGCACATGCCAGAAACTTCCTCCCACTGTCCACAGATTCAAATGCAACTAGCTTCACGCATGGAGATTGATGGTGACAACGAGCAGATAGATCTTAAGCCACCCTGCTCCATTCGTTGCCACTGATGGTCCTAGGGAGCTACAAAAGGAAGAAATGACTCAAATCGACCGCCGGGTAAAAATCGTTCATTCCAAGTCATAGCCCGAGAGAGAGAAGAGAGGCATACCCGGGTGGTGAAGGAGTTGTCTCCGGAGGAGGAACCGCTGGAGAGGTCTTTGAAGAAGACCATGGCGACCCTGGCGGTAGGATGCGAGACAGCGAGAGTGAGGAAACAGCTATAGCTTAGGCAGGAAGGAAGGAAGGAGGAAACAGGGGAAATGTGACTTGTGGTCAGGGAGAAAAGGGGGTGGGGAAGGGGGGAGGGGGCGGGGGTAGATATTTTGGCGGTAGGCCAAAATTTTGGAAATGTGGAGGGAAACTTTGCGCGCAGTGCCACCGAACCATTCACTTTGAACGATTATGTGCAGCGCAAACGACTTTCTGCTTTACGCGCATAGGATGAGTTTGATAATTCAAATTTTGGTGGAAATTTCCCCGGATACGTCATTGCATAATTTAACATCGCTTGCTAATTTGGGCACACAAAAGAGCTTACCGCAGACAGACCACACTTACTGAATCGAGCAATTTTAGTAATTAAACAGAGCCAGTTGACCTAAACATTGCTCTAACAAAAGACCAGCATTAAAAAGAAAGCCTCTGTACGCTTAATTTTAACAAATCCACCGCCGCGCCGGCCTATACATCACCAGTGTGAGATGAGACGTCGATGACTTGACCTGGCGACATGCCGCCGTTGGTGGACTCCGCGTCCCCCCTGTTGAAATCGATCGCGTCCTCGTCCTCGTCCTCGGCGCCGCCCTCAAGGTTGTGGTACTCATAGTAGTGGCTGCGCCAGAACTCGCGTTGGTACTCCACCGCCGATTCCTTGTTGGACGGACTCTTCTCTACCTCGACCTTGGCCACGCGCAACTCCTCCTCCCGGTGCTCCTCGGTTTCCGGCGCCTCCAACATCTCCAGCTCCCGCTCGGCGACCTCATGAGGAAGCAGGTGCTCCATGGCCACCGCTGCCTTTTCGGATGTGGGTTGCATGCTGGAGTCCGAGGTGGCCTGGAATATCTTGGCATGTGCATCCTGGATCTTGGCGTGGATGGCCTTGACCTGGGCCAGGGCGACATCGGCGGTACAGACGGCAGTTTGATACGTCTCCAACGTATCTACAGTTTTTGATTGCTTCATGCTATATTATATTCTGTTTTGGATGTTTAACGGTCTTTATTATACACTTTTATATCATTTTTGGGACTAACCTATTAACCGGAGGCCCAGCCTAGAATTGTTGTTTTTTTGCCTATTTCAGTGTTTCACAGAAAAATAATATCAAACGAGTCCAAACGGAATGAAACCTTCGGGAACGTGATTTTTGGAACGAACGTGATCCAGAGGACTTGGACCCTACGTGAAAGCTATCAGGAAGGCACGAGGTAGGGGGCGCGCCTACCCCCCCCCCCCTGGGCGTGCCCTCCACCCTCGTGCGGTCCATGTTGCTCCACCGACGTACTTCTTCCTCCTATATATACCTACGTACCCCCAAACCAACAGAAGCATCCACGAAATCCTAATTCCACCGCCACGACCATCTGTACCTGTGAGATCCCATCTTGGGGCCTTTTCCGGCGTCCTGCCGGAGGGGGCATTGATCACGGAGGGATTCTACATCAACACCATAGCTAGATGGCTTCTTCTCTCTCTTTGGATCTCAATACAAATTTCCCCACTATTCTCGTGGAGATCTATTCGATGTAATCTTCTTTTGCGGTGTGTTTGTTGAGACCGATGAATTGTGGGTTTATGATCAAGTTTATATATGAACAATATTTGAATCTCCTCTGGATTCTTTTATGTATGATTGGTTATCTTTGCAAGTCTCTTCGAATTATCAGTTCGGTTTGGCCTACTAGATTGATCTTTCTTGCAATGGGAGAAGTGCTTAGCTTTGGGTTCAATCTTGCGGTGTCCTTTCCCAGTGACAGTAGGGGCAGCAAGGCACGTATGGTATTTTTGCCATCGAGGATAACAAGATGGGGTTATATCATATTGCATGAGTTTATCCCTCTACATCAAGTCATCTTACTTAAAGCGTTACTCTGTTCTTTTGAACTTAATACTCTAGATGCATGCTGGATAGCGGTCGATGTGTGGAGTAATAGTAGTAGATGCAGGCAGGAGTCAGTCTACTTATCACGGACATGATGCCTATATACATGACCATACCTAGATATTCTCATAAGTATGCTCAATTCTGTCAATTGCTCAACAGTAATTTGTTCACCCACCGTAATACTTATGCTCTCGAGAGAAGCCACTAATGAAACCTATGGCCCCCGGGTCTATTTTCCATCATATTAATGTTCCAACACTTAGCTATTTTTATTGCTTTTTATTTTACTTTGCATCTTTATCATAAAAATTCCAAAAATATTATCTTATCATATCTATCAGATCTCACTCTCGTAAGTGACCGTTGAGGGATTGACAACCCCTTTATCGCGTTGGTTGCGAGGTTCTTGTTTGTTTGTATAGGTGCGAGGGACTCGTGTGTGGCCTCCTACTGGATTAATACCTTGGTTCTCAAAAACTGAGGGAAATACTTACGCTACTTTACCGCATCACCCTTTCCTCTTCAAGGGAAAACCAACGCAGTGCTCAAGAGGTAGCACAGCTCGAGCGCTCTCGGCGTTTGTAGCCGCCGTCGCAGCAGCTGCTGCAGCTACCGAGTATTCCGACGCCATATCTGCATATGCTAGGGGTCGCCAAGTTTATCCCGAGTATTCTGCACGTGCAAAAACTGGCTTGCACCCATTGTATCACTAGTACGCGTCGATGCTATACAAACGGTTTTTAACCCCATTGCACGACGGCATTTGGGACCGTCGCCAAGTGAGTGTGGGCGATAGGGGGTCCTTCTGAAAGTGCTAGTTATCAACTAGAGGGGGGTGAATAGGCGATTTTTATGGAAGTCTTCAAAACATGGGGGCTTTGAAGACAAATAGTAGATGTGAGCCTATTGATATGCAGCGGAAGGTAGACTACACTAGACAAGCCATAGTCAAGTAAGCAATGAAGTGAAAGCACGAAGACTATTAGCAGCTAGGTAGTATAGATCAGGATGGAAGATAGTATGAAGCCAAACAAAAATAGTCGTCACACAGTGAAGTCAATCAGATCATGCAAGCAGGCAAAGACTTCACGAAGACGAACTGTAAGTAAACAGAGGTAAGAGATAGAACCAGTTGCTTGGTGAGGACACGGATTTGTTGGACCAGTTCCAGTTGCTGTGACAAATGTACGTTTGGTTAGGGAGGCTGAGATTTAACTCAGAAAACCGCGTCTTCACCTCATTCCCCTTGAGCTAAGGACACTTAGTCCTCGCCAATCACTCCGGTAAGTCTTCAAGGTAGACTTGCAAACCTGCACAGACTTCATTCACCGGCAATCCACAATGACTCTTGGATGCTCAGAACGCGACGCCTAACTGGATGGAGGATTCACAGTCCTCAAGTGTAACAAGTCTTCAGATCACGCGGATAGAAAGACTTCAGTGATGCCTAACACTCTTTGGCTCTGGGTGTTTTGGGCTTTGTCCTCGCAAGGATTTCTCTATCAAATGCTTCGGAGGTGGGTTGCTCTCAAATGACAAAAGTCGTGCACTAACTCTGAGCAGCCACCAATTTAGGGTGTGGGGGGTGGGCTATTTATAGCCAGGAGGCAACCCGACCTGATTTATCCAAAATGACCTTGGGTCACTAAGGAACTGACACGTGTCCAACGGTCAGATTTCAAACACACGCGGCAGCTTGACTTGGGCTACAAGTAAAGCTGACTCATCTAACTCTGGATAAGATTTGCTCTCATTGTCTTTGCTTGAAGACATAGGATTTGGTTGAGAATCACTTTAGTCACTCTGACTTTGTTCACTTGGACCCCACTTAACAGTGCGGTGGTTCCTATGACTCAACAAAGAAGAAGAGGAATCTACGAAACAACTATGTCTTCGCACTCCATAATCTTCACAAACCACCATTGTCTTCAATGCCTTCACACATTTTTAGGGGTCATCTCTGGTAGGTAAACCGAATCAATGAGGGACTACTACCTGTGTTATCCTGCTATTCTCACAAACACATTAGTCCCTCAACCAAGTTTGTCGTCAATATCCAAAACCAACTAGGGGTGGCACTAGATGCACTTACAATCTCCCCCATTTTGGTGATTGATGACAAACCGGTTGAAGTTTTCAACGGGGGTAAAAGTATGTGAAAGTTTAAGGATTAAAGCACTCTCTTAATAAGTGGCAAAAGGCTCCCCCTGAAGATGTGCATATAAGTAGTATGCATTTGAATGCAAATGCACATGGCAGGTTTTACTTTATGGAGATCCTCTTCAACTTATGAAGACAATTCATCATGAATATAAAGATATAATGAATATAATGACATGCTTAATGAAAGACGGGCGTCTGCGGAATGACTTCATGCGGAATTTATCATCGCATCACAGAGTAGCAGAAAAAGTAGCAGACGACCATCAAGTTTAAGTGTCACAACCCAAAGAACCAAATGTATCAAAAGATGAGAGTTGTAAACACTTGGCAAAATATGGCAACCACCCATAAGGACCCGCTTGAAGACTATCAACACATATGCTTCTCCCCCTTTTGTCAGTAATGACCAAAAAGGCTTGAAGACATAGAGTATCTACTCGTTCCCATCAGGAGTAGATGCAGGTGCAGGGTCGACGTTGGAGTTCGGTGGTGTTGAGGGGCCTGGTGCAGTGTCGAGACGTGGTGAAGCCATGGTTGGTGAAGTGGCATCGTCTTCTTCATCGACGTCTCGGGCAACAACAGTTGCAGCCAAAGATGAATACTCAGAGTCTTCAATGGAAGGAGTCCAACGCCAGCTTGCATTCTGGGGAGGCTTGGAATCAAATTTCAAGCCCTATGTGAAACCGTCTTCGCGAAGATCGTCTTTAGAGCATAGCAGTGTGAGACTCTTCCAAGACCGCTAACAGGCTTCATGAGCAACGAATGAGTTCTTGGTGGCAAGATTGCGAATGCGATTGACATCCACCAAGATGCTCTGCATCTGACGCTTTAGCCAGTCATGGTGCCTATCATGTTTCTGATGTAAGGCCATAAGAAGCTCTCGGTCATTGAGTACACGAGATCGCTTTCGAGTCCTTTGAGAAATGGTGCTTTCAGTGGCTTCAGTGTTTGCACGATGAGGTGCACGTATATTTCCAGCCAGAGGATAGACTCGAGTTGCAGCAAGAACACCCTCCATCGGTTGCGAGAAGCTTTTGTGATCAGCATTATGAAGATAAAGTGGCTCCTTGGAAGGCTAGGGGTAGATGGCTTCGACGGACATATCAACCTCAAGCAAAAAGATAAGATGGTTACGCGCTGAGGGCTTATAGTCGATAGAGGAGTGAAGCTTGATTAGGCACATTACCCATGGATACAATTGTGATGTGAAAATTTGGAAGGAATTTTCAAACATATTTGTCTCACGACATGGACACATGCATATGTATGCATGGAGTGACATGGCATTTTAATTCCAAAATATTAAAAAAATATCAGAAACACATGAAACCTTGCTTGATGTAATGTCATGCCACCAAGATGATGTGGTAAAAATTGGCATGTTTGACGAAAGTTTGGACACACACCCCTCACAAACCGGAGCAACTCACTAGCAGGCTCGTGCTTCCGAGAGGGAACAATGCATGTTTGATGACGAACGGGAGATAGCTTCCTCTTACGGCCTTCAAAATTTATTCTACGTTTAACGTGCACTACTACAACTGTATTGTGAAAATTTGGAAAATTCTAGGGGTCATTTGACCTTTTAAAGACATTTAAGTGATTTTCTAGCCATTTAATGACCGTTATTCAAATTTTAACTACATCTACATGCAACGCCTAATCATAACGGTTTGAAAAATCATATTTATGTATTTGTGTACGAGTTAATTCCATGTGCAGTAAATTAGAAGGAATTTTCAAACATATTGGTCTCACGACATGGACACATGCATACATATGCATGGAATGCCATGGCATTCTAATTCCAAAAAATTAAAAAATTGTCAGAAAAACATGAAACCTTGATTGATGCAATGTCATCCCACCAAGATGATGTGGTAAAAAAATTGGCATGTGTGACGAAAGTTTGGACACACACCCCTCACAAACTGGAGCAACTCACTACAAAGCTCGTGGTTCCAAGAGGGAAAAATGCATGTTTGATGATGAACAGGAGATAGCTTCCACTTACGGCCTCCGCTCTGGGAAGACGCCATGCACCACGGAGCTACTGGCGAGGGGCTACCGGAATACTGGCCCCACGAGGAATTATTAGTTTTAGTATTGTTCGTTTTCAATTTTATGCATTGTACCTAGTAGTTAAGTACCATCACGTATATGTGATGATATTATATATATATATTCTGTGATGAAATAATGAACAATTAATATATATATATATATATATATTATGAATTCCATTTTCTATCTGTTTTTGTATACTAATTTGAATCTAGTTGTTATCATCCACATATACAGAATGGAAAGCGTATATACACAAATTGAAACAGAACATATAAGAACGGAAAACAGAGTACACACATTTAACATAGGAATAAACAGAGCAATAATATGATTGTCGTGAATACATAGCTATCGTCGTCGAAATGACTCAACAAAATAAAACGCGTCTATGAGACCATGACCAGCAACCCTTGCCTACGGTAGCTCTTGGCTTTGCCTGAACCTGTGCAGGCGTTTGTCCAAGGGGTCAACACGCTCGCGGTACATCTGAAGCGCGATCTCGAGCTCCAAGTTGGCTATTTCATCGGAGATCACCAGGTTGAGGATGCGACGACCATGTTCCTCTACTGCGCCCAGGTGGACACCTGGGCCAAGGAGGCGGTCCAGCCTACGGACCAGCCCGTTGGCATCCAATGGGCCGCGGACGAGGTGAATGGTGCCACCCATGCGAACGGCACGGCAGGCGTCTGGTGCAAGTACGACGCGGCCGGCCTCTGCTGCAACTACGGCGCTGAGGGTCTCTGCTCACTCCTGGCGAGGAGCGGGGGTACTGACGGGACGTGTACCCAGCTGCGGCGCCGTGTCGACAGCAGGCAAGCACCGATGGATCCGCTCTTGCTGTGCGGTGCACCGTGCTTCTCGCTCTGCGGCGCTCCAACGGTCTCGTTGTGCGGCAAGCCGCGGCCTATCGATGCGGACGCGCCTAGCTTGCTCTGCGGCGCGCCATCGATCATGTTGCGCGGCGAGCTGCAGACTGTCAGTGCTGACAAGCCTATCTTGATCCGTGGCGCTCAAGTGCCATGCGCCAAAGGTATGCTCAACCCTGGCGATGACGCGCATCACGGCGTCGTCCATCGCGTTGCCGGGGAGCGCCTCGGCCTCGACGGGCCGTGGTGCCTGCTTGTTTTCTTCGTCGACGAGGTTGATTGCTGAGGCGGCGCTTTGGTGGGTTGGCATGCTTGGAAAAGGTGGATGTGCTACATGTTGCGCTTGTCGCCTCCGTGCATCGCGCGCCGCCTAGGTTTATGTGCAATATCGTTGGGTGGCGGGAAACAGGTGACGAAATGGCGGGAAACGATGGCGTGTTCATAAAATGCCATCAATTAATGGAAACTTAGCATAGAAGGAACATCGAGCTAGCACAAGAAATAGATGATGATCAGATGAACACGGACCACACTAGGGAACCCGTCGGTGATGAATTCATCAATTGCAAATGGTTGAATACTAGCAAGCGTTTGCCCACAACACACACGGCTTATTCCATCACAAACGGGTCGGATGGATCAACTGTATGCCACGTATCACACATTGTCAAAAATTAATGCGGTAGACCTTCTTTAACATGTGTTAAAAAAAACAAGGACCTCGAAGTTAAATTAACTCATGGGATGGGTCATATCAGTCATTTAATTTGACAAATACGACCCATCCTATCAGTTAATTTAACATCAACACAACTTCCCATCCAGTCACCCATCTGATGGCTACTCCAGCCTGAGCACACTTAGCTTTATAGTTCTCTTACATGAGCTACTGGTGGAACAACTAGTCCTTGCTGATATAGGATCCCTTTTCGCATCCTTATGGCGTATCCGGATGACCGCCCGTCCCCCAATGACCAATAGATGTTCTGTAGACAGAGCATATCACATACATCTTATTAGAAGCAATCGTCTGTATTATTATCGGTCTTCGCACACATTTTTTATTACAGACCTGTTTGCCGCGTATCACACACATCTTGTTATATTGAACCGTTTCCATTCTCTTGTCTCAGAGCAAACAGTTCATCCGAGTGAACAGCATGCCATATATCGCACACACCATGATTTGGCTGACCGTTTCTTTTGTGTTGCCTAATCACAAATAGTTCATCCGAGTGAACTGTATGATGTATATCACACACACCTTCATCTGGCGGCCCGTTTCTTTTGTTCCTCCTCATCGCAAACAGTTAATTGAACTGAACCATATGCCCTGCATCGCACATGCAACTAAAATCTGAACCGTGTTTGATGCATCCTCCATCGCAAACGTTTTGCACGTTTTTTGACGGTTTTTTACACCACTGTTTGCGATTATTGCATCGCACTCAGTTTCGTCGAAGGGTCTCTGATCGTAGTGTCGCGTTGCAGCATCCTGCAGTAGTGTATGTGAACGTAGAGCTTATCACAATCTATCATCACATGGTGTCTCGGCACGACCAACTGTAGCAACGGTGCATACTTAGGGGGAACACTTATACCTAGAAACTTAGTGAGGGGTCATCTTATAATGCTACCGCCGTACTAAGAAAAATAAGATGCATAAAAGATAAACATCACATGCAATCAAAATATGTGACATGATATGGCCATCATCATCTTGTGCCTTTGATCTCCATCTCCAAAGCACTGTCATGATCTCCATCGTCACCGGCTTGACACCTTGATCTCCATCGTAGCATCGTTGTTGTCTCGCCAATTATTGCTTCCACGACTATCGCTACCGCTTAGTGATAAAGTAAAGCAATTACATGGCGATTGCATTTCATACAATAAAGCGACAACCATAAGGCTCTGCCGATTGCCGATAACTTATACAAAACATGATCATCTCATACAACAATTTATATCTCATCACGTCTTGACCATATCACATCACAACATGCCCTGCAAAAACAAGTTAGACGTCCTCTACTTTGTTGTTGCAAGTTTTACATGGCTGCTACGGGCTTCTAGCAAGAACGGTTCTTACCTATGCATCAAAACCACAATGATTTTTCGTCAAGTGTGCTGTTTTAACCTTCAACAAGGACCGGCCGTAGTCAAACTCGATTCAACTAAAGTTGGAGAAAGCAGAGACACCCGCCACCACATGTGCAAAGCATGTCGGTAGAACCAGTCTCATGAACGCGGTCATGTAATGTCGGTCTAGGACGCTTCATCCAACAATACCGCCGAATCAAAGTAAGACATTGGTGGTAAGCAGTATGACTATTATCGCCCACAACTCTTTGTGTTATACTCGCGCATATCATCTATGCATAGACTTGGCTCTGATACCACTGTTGGGGAACGTAGCATGGAATTTCAAAAAAAATCCTACGATCACGCAAGATCTATCTAAGTGATGCATAGCAAAAACAGGGGAGAGTGTGTCCACGTACCCTCGTAGACCGAAAGCGGAAGCGTTATGTTAACACGGCTGATGTAGTCGAACGTCTTCACAATCCAACTGATCCAAGGACCGAACGTACGACTCCTCCGTGTTCAACACACGTTCAACTCGATAATGTCCCTCGAACTCTTGATCCAATAGAGGGTCGAGGGAGAGTTCTGTCAGCACGACGGCGTGGTGACGGTGATGGTGATGTGATCCGTGTAGGGCTTCGCGTAAGCACTACGACGCTATGACCGGAGGAGTAAACTGTGGAGGGGGGCACCGCACACGGCTAAGAGAACAATTGATGTGCTATGGGGTGCCCCTGCCCCCGTATATAAAGGAGGAGAGGGAGGAGGCCGGCCAAGGGGCATGCCATAGGGGCGGGGACTGACTAGGACTCCTAGTCCTATTCGGCCCCCCTTCGTTCCAACGGAGGGGGTAAGGGGGAGGAGAGGAGAGGAAGTGGGAAAAGGGGGGCCGCGCCCCTCCCCATCCTATTCAGACTCCCCTTGGGGGGCGCATCCCCCTTGCCGGCTTCCCCTTCTTCTCTCTCATGGCCCCTGAGGCCCATGTTTTCCCCCGGGGGGTTCCGGTAACCCCTTGGTACTCCGAAAAAATACCCGAATCACTCGGAACCATTCCGATGTCCGAATACAACCTTCCAATATATGAATCTTTACCTCCCGAACATCTCGAGCCTCCTCTTCATGTCCGTGATCTCATCTGGGACTCTGAACAAACTTCGGTCACCAAAACACATAACTCATAATATAAATCGTCATCAAACGTTAAGCGTGAAGACCCTATGGGTTCGAGAACTGTGTAGACATGGCCGAGACACATCTCCAGCCAATAACCAATAGCGGAACCTGGATGTTCATATTGGTTCCTACATATTCTAGGAAGATCTTTATCGGTCAAACCACATAACAACATACGTCATTCCCTTTGTCATCGGAACGTTACTTGCCCGAGATTCGGTCGTCGGTATCATCATACCTAGTTCAATCTCGTTACTGGCAAGTCTCTTTACTCATTCCGTAATGCATCATCCCGCAACTAAGTCATCACATTGCTTGCAAGGCATATAGTGATGTGCATTACCGAGAGGGCCCAGAGATACCACTCCGATACACGGAGTGAAAAATCCTAATCTTGATCTATGCCAACCCAACAAACACCTTCGGAGGCACCCGTAGAGCATCTTCATAATCACCCAGTTATGTTGTGACGTTTGATAGCACACAAGGTGTTCCTCTGGTATTCGGGAGTTGCATAATCTCATAGTCATAGGATATGTATAAGTCATGAAGAGAGCAATAGCAATAAAACTAAACGATCATAATGCTAAGCTAACAGATGGGTCTTGTCCATCACATCATTCCTAATGATGTGATCCCGTTCTTCAAATGACAACACATGTCCATGGTCAGGAAACATAACCATCTTTGATCAACGAGCTAGTCAAGTAGAGGCATACTAGGGACACTCTGTTTTGTCTATGTATTCACACATGTACTAAGTTTCTGGTTAATACAATTCTAGCATGAATAATAAACATTTATCATGATATAAGGAAATATAAATAACAACTTTATTATTGCCTATAGGGCATATTTCCTTCACGCCAACGCTGCCTCTGTGTCCGACTCCTTCACGACCATGTTGCAGCTAGTTCGAGTGTTATGTGTGGCGTCGTAGAGTGTTGGCTGCTCAGTGACGAAGTTCAGGTCCTCTGTGTCCATGCCCGCAACCGCTTCCGTGCTTTGCGAGCTGGTGATGTGTAGGGAGGGCAAGGTTGCATCGTTGCTCCTCCTACGCCACCAGAAACACCAACACCGGTGGCACAGGCTCCTCTTTCTCCATGGCTACGTTGAAGTGCGTGATACGTCTCCAACGTATCTATAATTTTTGATTGTTCCATGCTATTATATTATCTGTTTTGGATGTTTAATGGGCTTTACTATGCACTTTTATATTATTTTTGGGACTAACCTATTAACCCAGAGCCCAGTGCCAGTTTCTGATTTTTCCCTTGTTTAAATTTTTGAAGAAAACGAATATCAAACGGAGTCCAAACGGAATGAAACCTTCGAGAGAGTTACTTTTGGAAAGAAATCAATCCAGTATACTTGGAGTGCATGTTAGGGGGTCAACGGGGAGAGCACGAGGCAGGGGGCGCCCACCCCCTGGGTGCGCCCTCCGCCCTCGTGGGCCAATCGTGGCTCGCCTGGCCTACTTCTTTCGCCTATATATATCCATATACCCTAAAACCTTCGGGGAGCAGAATAGATCGGGAGTTCCGCCGCCGAAGGCCTCTGTAGCCACCAAAAACCAATCGGGGCCCTGTTTCGGCACCCTGCCGGAGGGGGGATCCCTCACCGGTGGCCATCTTCATCATCCCGGCGCTCTCCATGACGAGGAGGGAGTAGTTCACCCTCGGGGCTGAGGGTATGTACCGATAGCTATGTGTTTGATCTCTGTCTCTCGTGTTCTTGAGGTGATCTGATCTTGATGTATCGCGAGCTTTGCTATTATAGTTGGATCTTATGATGTTTCTCCCCCTCTACTCTCTTGTAATGGATTGAGTTTTCCCTTTGAAGTTATCTTATCGGATTGAGTCTTTAAGGATCTGAGAATGCTTGATGTATGTCTTGCGTGAGATACCTGTGGTGACAATGGGGTATTCTATTGATTCACTTGATGTATGCTTTGGTGATCAACTTGCGGGTTCCGCCCATGAACCTATGCATAGGGGTTGGCACACATTTTCGTCTTGACTCTCCGGTAGAAACTTTGGGGCACTCTTTGAAGTACTTTGTGTGATGCATATCGTATAATCATACCCACGGATACTTGAGGTGACATTGGAGTATCTGGTGACATTAGGGTTTTGGTTGATTTGTGTCTTAAGGTGTTATTCTAGTACGAACTCTATGATAGATCGAACAGAAAGAATAGCTTCACGTTATTTTACTACGGACTCTTGAATAGATCGATCAGAAAGGATAACTTTGAGGTGGTTTCGTACCCTACAATAATCTCTTCGTTTGTTCTCCGCTATTAGTGACTTTGGACTGACTCTTTGTTGCATGTTGAGGGATAGTTATATGATCCAATTATGTTATTATTCTTGAGAGAACTTGCACTAGTGAAAGTATAAACCTTAGGCCTTGTTTCCTAGCATTGCAATACCGTTTGTGCTCACTTTTATCATTAGTTACCTTGTTGTTTTTATATTTTCAGATTACAAAAACCTATATCTACCATCCATATTGCACTTGTATCACCATCTCTTCGCTGAACTAGTGCACCTATACAATTTACCATTGTATTGGGTGTGTTGGGGACACAAGAGACTCTTTCTTATTTGGTTGCATGGTTGTTTGAGAGAGACCATCTTCATCCTACGCCTCCCACGGATTGATAAACCTTAGGTCATCCACTTGAGGGAAATTTGCAACTGTCCTACAAACCTCTGCACTTGGAGGCCCAACAACGTCTACAAGAAGAAGGTTGTGTAGTAGACATCAGTGCGCCCTCGTCTGCTTCATGGTGAAGCTGGCAAGGCCTGATGTGGGTGGTGGTGTCTGCTCATCGTAGGAAACCTCCTCCATCGTCGAGTCATCATCGCTCACCTCCGATGAGGTTGTCGGCAAGCTGACCTTTGTCCACTACGCATGATGGGCCTGCCACTGGCCGCAAGACTAGCTAACACGTGCTTCTGCTCCGTAGAGAGGCTCTCCAACATCGCTCTAGAGCTCTTGGTGCTGGCAGAGGTGGTGCATGAAGGACGAACAAAAGCTGGCTTACTGCGGTGTGGATCGTGCCGGGCGTGGCCACGTATAAATAGCGGGTGCTAGCAAGGCCAAGCGACAGGCTCTTTCAACGCGGGCGATAGAGTGGGTTTCTCGGGCGCTACCTCTGTTTAATACCGTCAGGCGGATGGACGAGCTATTAGTTTGAGTGGGGTGGCCCGCCCACCCATCATCCACGGATGATACCTTCGGCAGGTGGACCCTCTCTCCCCGCTACTCTTTGTGATCACGATCGACCTGCTTCACCATCTTCTCGGGCAACCCACAAGGGCCTTCTCCATAAGATTCGTGGTTGTGGTGTTAATGGTGAGAACCTCCTTCTATGCAGATGACTGGGACGTGTTCATGGGCCTCATCAAAAGGGGTATCAACAATCTCGCGGCCATCTTAGGAGGTATTGGTGAGGACTCAGGGTTGCACAAAAACTTCCAAAAGAGCTCGCTCGTGCTAATACGATGCAACCACATCAACCTCGATCGTATTCTACAAAGCTTGACGGCGACAAGAGCATCCTTCTCGGTGAGATATTTGGATCTTCCCCTCTCAGTTTGGCATATATAGAAGGTGGATTTCCAATGCCTAGAAGACAATGCAACCGCATAATTGGTAACTCTGGAGGATCAAAACATCACCACTGTTGGGCATTCGGCGTTTGTCAAGTCAGTTATCACCTCCAAGTGCTATACTCCATCATACCGCTTGTGGTTCCTTCGGGCACCCTTCATAAACTCAACAAGATCAAGCTGACATTCCTTTAGCATGGCTCCGGTAAAACCACCGGTGCCAAGTGCAAGGTCAATTAGGAGGTTGTTTGTCGAGCACTTGATTATGGTGGTCTTGGTGTGCTCAACACTGATATATCCGTGCATGCTTTGTGTTACGTTGCTCATGGTGCGAATGGAAGGAGCCCTTCAAACTTTGGGTGGAATTGGGAAACCCTTGTAGTGAGGAGGGCCTTCATTTCTTCTATGCCTCCACCACCATCACCGCCGAGAATGGAGCGAGAACTCCTTTTTGGGATTGCCTTTGGCTTCTCGGCCGTAAGCCCCACAACATCGCCCCTCTCATTTACTGAGAAGAAAAAAACTAGAAAGAACATCTAGGGGTTCTTCACTCTTTGGATGCTTGCCAAGGACTTCCACCTTGATGAGATTACCAAGGATGATATTTTGTGAAAGCATGCAAATGAGGGGTTTACTCGGCCTCCGCTTAGAAGGCCCAATTTTTGGGCTTGGTCCCTCCCCCTTGGATCGCATGGTATGGAAGAATTGTGCGTCGGCAAAGGTCGAGTTTTTTTGCTTGGTTGGTTTGCAAGATAGGATTTGTACCTCCAATAGGTTGGCCAAGTGTGGACGAAAAAATTGTTGCTTTTGCCCCCTTTCCAAAAGGGAAAAAGAAACTGGGACACACCTATTCTTCAAGCGTCGTTACACCCTTAGGCTTTGGAATTATGTGGTTGCAAAACTTGGCATTGTGCATGCGGATACATCTTCGTGGCATTTGGAGGTATCCGTCAAAGAGTGATGGGTTCGTAGAACGGGCATGAATATTTCTTCTAGAAAAGACATGGCATGTCTCATCATGCTTGTCTCTTGGATGGAATGAAAGGAATGCTCGTGTCTCCGGCACAAGAGCGCGCCGCCTCCGATATTCCTCAACATCATTTTGGAGGAGGTGAAGTTATGGATCGCCGCAGGTGCAAAGAAGCTAGGGGAAATCATATAGCGCGAGTAATTGTCATGCGGTACTGTAAGGGACGATTGTAAAAACTCTGTTCTCCTCTTATTTAATAGACGAGGTAAATTTTTTGCCTTCGTTTAAAAAAATGTCTCGGCATCATCTGACTTGAAGAACCTCCCACCTTCTATTCCGCCCTACACATGTGTACCAATAAATTTTGGTCTAGACACTAGCATAGTTTTCAAAATACAACTTTGACAGATAAACTTGACTATATAATAATTTTCACAGAATCTAAAAAGGCGCACTCTAGAGAAGTAATTTCCATGAAAATTTACATGTGCAGTTTTCAAACATCCAATCCGAATATCTGAAAATAATAGCTAGAAACTATAGCCTTTTGCTCCACTCATGCATAAAACAAGTAGTACTACATCCTTTTCAAGACCAGTTTAAGTGCTTCTAGTAGGAACTAATATGACCTTAATTAGCAGATTATAAGTGGGAGCGTTAAACATATATGGAAAAGAGGATAAAGAACAATGGTATTTTTACTGGCCTACCAAAACGTCTTATATTTTGGATTGGAGGCAGTATTTGGGATTCAAAACTTTTTCCCAGCACAAAAACCATTGTTTTCCTGTGATGAATAGATTTCCATAAATCATGGTGTGGTGACTGGTGAGGTGACAGATTAACATATACTCGTTGAACGCCTTCTGGCAAGAGATTCTCTCCCACCCTATGAATAGCAGGCTTGCTCCAAGAAAACGTAAAAATTAACAGAGGAAAATATTTATCTATTGATCAAAGTTTACTTTGAATCTTTTATGTTCTACTATGGTTTATTGACTTCTAGTCAACACAATAGTGTTGAAATACGCATTGGACTTTGTGGGCCAAACAGACAATTATATTAATAACATACAGGTACTTTCTTGTTTCAAAAAAAGAAGTGGATAATACAATATTACTTTGTGAACACCATATACGTGATAGATAATATAAGGTTCGAAGCTACGCCACATCAAGTTCGTGGGTCTCCTCACCAAACAACATCACATTGCTAAATAATTACAAAAATGTCAAATTGCCCTTGTAAAGTCCAAGCTAGCCGGCCTGCATAATCTATTTCTGCAGGAGTACCAGACCAACAGTGTATCCCCATACTGACCAAGACTCAAGCTAATAAGCCACTCCGACACAACGTGATTCTTGGATTACACACGGGCAAACAAGGCCAACTGAACATCATTGCACATCGCTCGCACGCATCCAGGTCGATCCAAGGAGGCCAATCACAGCGCCGGGGTTCAAGTTATATATATCCCTCAAAGCAGTCTGTTTCTTATGAGCAGGGAAATATTTAGCACAGAAGTAATAAATCATATCCTGGGGAGTTTGCACACAACCAGGATCAGGAGAACTGAACCATATCTTAGCATCACCCTTTAATGAGAACGGAAATATTTTAAGTAAATAAAGGTAGCGCGATCTCTCATTATTAGTAAACAGGGCAGCTATATCCTCTAACTTACGAAGATGTGCCACAATAGTTTCAGATTCGTAGCCATAAAAAGGATCAGATTCAACCAAAGTAATTATATCTGGATCAATAGAAAGATCATAATAATCATGATCAGGAACACAGATAGGTGAAGTAGCAAAAGCAGGGTCGGGTCTCATCCTACCTCTAAAAGATTCTTTACTCCATTTAACTAGCAACCTATTACGTTCAAGACTATCCTGGCAAGCAAGAATAACTTCAGTAGATTCAGCATTAAAATGGTAACCCTCAGGAATAGCAGGCCTATTTTCATCATTACTAACATCATCGTGTTCAGTTTCAATAATTTCTCTTTCTCTAGACCTAGAAATTTGTTCATCTAGAAATTCACCAAGAGGCACAGTAGTATCAAGCATAGAAGTAGATTCATCATAAGTATCATGCATAGCAGAAGTGGCATCATCAATAACATGCTACATATTGGAACGAATAGCAGAAGCAGGTTTAGGTGTCTCTAGCTTACTTATAACAGAAGGTGAATCAAGTGCAGATCTAGATGGCAGTTCCTTACCTCCCCTCGTAGTTGAGGGATAAATTGTTGTCTTAGCGTCTTTGAAATTCTTCATAGTGTCCAGCAGATATAAATCCCAATGACTCAAAGAATAGAGCTATGCTCCCCAGCAACGGCGCCAGAAAAAGGTCTGATAACCCACAAGTATAGGGGGTCGCAACAGTTTTCGAGGGTAGAGTATTCAACCCAAATTTATTGATTCGACATAAGGGGAGCCAAAGAATATTCTCAAGTATTAGCAGCTGAGTTGTCAATTCAACCACACCTGGAAACTTAGTATCTGCAGCAAAGTGTTTAGTAGCAAAGTAATATGATAGTGGTGGTAACGGTAACAAAAGTAAAGACAACAAAAGTAATGTTTTGGTATTTTGTAATGATGATAACGATGGCAATGGAAAAGTAAATAAGAGTAAACCGGTATATGGAAAACTCGTAGGCACCGGATCAGTGATGGATAATTATGTCGGATGTGGTTCATCATGTAACGGTCATAACATAGGGTGACACAGAACTAGCTCCAGTTCATCAATGTAATGTAGGCATGTATTACGAATATAGTCATACGTGCTTATGGAAAAGAACTTGCATGACATCTTTTGTCATACCCTCCCGTGGCAGCGGGGTCCCTCCGAAACTAAGGGATATTAAGGCCTCCTTTTAATAGAGAATCGGAACAAAGCATTAGCACATAGTGAATACATGAACTCCTCAAACTATGGTCATCACCGAAGTATCTCGATTATTGTCACTTCGGGTTGTCGGATCATAACACATAATAGGTGACTATAGACTTGCAAGATAGGATCAAGAACACACATATATTCATGAAAACATAATAGGTTCAGATCTGAAATCATGGCACTCGGGCCCTATTGACAAGCATTAAGCATAGCAAAGTCATAGCAACATCAATCTCAGAACATAATGGATACTAGGGATCAAACCCTAACAAAACTAACTCGATTACATGATAAATCTCATCCAACCCAAGACCGTCCAGCAAGCCTACAATGCAATTACTCACGCACGGCGGTGAGCATCATGAAATTGGTGATGGAGGATGGTTGATGATGACGACGGCGACGAATCCCCCTCTCCGGAGCCCCAAACGGACTCCAGATCAGCCCTCCCGAGAGAGATTAGCGCTTGGCGGCGGCTCCGTATCATAAAACGCGATGAAACATTCTCTCTGATTTTTTTCTCCCTGAAAGCCAATATATGGAGTTGGAGTTGGCGTCGGAGGGCATCCAGGGGGCCCACGAGGTAGGCGCGCCCGGGGGGCGCCCCACCCTCGTGGACAGGGTGTGGGCCCCTGGTCTTCATCTTTGGCGAGGATTTTTTATTATTTATTATAAGATATTCCGTGGAGTTTCAGGTCATTCTGAGAACTTTTGTTTTCTGCACATAAAACAACTTCATGGGAATTCTGCTGAAAATAGCGTCAGTCCGGGTTAGTTCCATTCAAACCATACAAGTTAGAGTCCAAAACAAGGGCAAAAGTGTTTGGAAAAGTAGATACGACGGAGACTTATCAACTCCCCCAAGCTTAAACCCTTGCTTGTCCGCAAGCAATTCAGTTGACAAACTGAAAGAGAAAAGGAAAAACTTTTACAAACTCTGTTTACTCTTGTTGTTGTAAACATGAAAAGCCAGCATTCAAGTTTCAGCAATTATTATGAACTAACCATACTTACAATAACTCGTAGGTCTCACAATTACTCATATCAATAATATAATCAGCTAGCGAGCCATAATAATAAAACTCGGATGACAACACTTTCTCAAAATAATCATAACATGATATACCGAAATGGTATCTCGCTAGCCCTTTCTGAGACCGCAAAACATAAATGCAGAGCACCTTTAAAGATCAAGGACTGACTAAACGTTGTGATTCATGGTAAAAGAGATCCATTCAAGCCATACCAAATATTAACCAATTATAATTAATGCAAACGACAGTGTGCTCTCCAGCGGGTGCTTTTTTAATAAGAAGGGTGATGACTCAACATAAAAGTAAATAGATAGGCCATTCGCAGAGGAAAGCAGGGATTTGTAGAGGTGCCAGAGCTCGATTTTGAAATAGAGATAAATTATATTTTGAGCGGCATACTTTGACTGTCAACACGACAACTATGAGATGGTTGTATCTTCCTTACTACATGCATTATAGGCAGTTCCCAAACAGAATGGTAAAGGTTTATACTCCCCCTCCTCCACAAGCATCAATCCATGGCTTGCTCGAAACAACGAGTGCCTCCAACATTCAACGGGTCCCAGTGGGAGTTTTGTTTAATTATTTTGATTTGCTTTGATCTTTTTGGATCATGGGATTGGGCATCCCGGTTACCGGCCCTTTCTCGTGAATGAGGAGCGGAGTCCACTCCTCTTGAGAATAACCCACCTAGCATGCAAGATATAGGCAGCCCTAGTTGCACATCAGCTGCTCGAGGATACAAAACAGAATTTTTATTTGAAGGTTTGGAGTTTGGCACATACAAATTTACTTGGAACGGCAAGTAGATACCGCATATAGGAAGGTATAGTGGACTCATATGGCATAACTTTGGGGTTTAAGGAGTTTGGATGCACAAGCAGTATTCCCGCTTAGTACGGTGAAGGCTAGCAAAAGGCGGGAAGCGACCAAGCGAGAGAGCGACAACGATCGTAAACATGCATTAAAATTAATTTACACGAATATAAGCATGAGTAGGATATAATCCACCATGAACATAAATATCATGAAGGCTATGTTGATTTGATTCAACTACATGCGTGAACATGTGCCAAGTCGAGTCACTCAATTCATTCAAAGGAGGATACCATCCATCATACCACATCATAATCATTCTAATAGCATGTTGGCATGCAAGGTAAATCATTATAACTCATAGCTAATCAAGCATGGCACAAGCGTCGGAGGGCATCCAGGGGTCCCACGAGGTAGGGGGCGCGCCCAGGGGGAGGGGCGCGCCCCCACCCTCGTGGACAGGGTGTGGGCCCCCTGGTCTTCATCTTTGGCGAGGATTTTTTATTATTTATTATAAGATATTCCGTGGAGTTTCAGGTCATTCCGAGAACTTTTGTTTTCTGCACATAAAACAACATCATGGCAATTCTGCTGAAAACAGCGTCAGTCCGGGTTAGTTCCATTCAAATCATACAAGTTAGAGTCCAAAACAAGGGCAAAAGTGTTTGGAAAGGTAGATACGACGGAGACGTATCACTGCAGATGAAGTTCGGACATCCTACGTATGCTCCTCTTGATCGGCTATGGAGTTCTTCAGACGCGTATCTGGATTTGGCAACAATTGTTGCTGATGCAGCCGAATACTTCAAAGATCAAGAAGATCGTGAAGTGGAAAAGCTGTTTTGGTCACAATTCAATGCTCCAGCGTGTCCGCTCCGGTTGAACGAGAGTATGGCCGAGTGGGCCGAGCTCCATAGGTTATCCGGGCTTGCCATGAGGTCTATTGCGGATCATCTGTGGCCGGAAGGGCCAAGGCCGAACAGTTATTTTAGTTTGGTGCAGCAATTCCTTGGTGTTGTGCCACGCATCGATGCTATGAAGAGGTCGGCGTGCATAGAGGGTGCGCGAATGGCACTTGCCTGTGTCAAGACATACTGGGCAGAGATGGAGGCCACCGCTATTGCAACCTAGGGTTCGGTCGTGGGCCGAGTAGCTGCCGAGCACTATTTTGAAGAAGTCCTTGAAGGCGCTCGTTTAATAGAGGCTTAGTGCTCGAAGAATACTATGTTCTAATGACATGTATTCCCATTGTGAAAACAATGTTTTATTGAGTTATAAAGGTTGTGTTTATACTTTTGCCTGAAAGTATTATGATGCCTCCTGTGCGGCCGTTTATGTATATATGTATATAACCTGAAAGTTTACAGTCGTCGGCTTCAGCCCCCACGCATATAATGCAGGGGTGTTCGCAAAAAACGTGTATTCACACTTGATCCAACGTCTTGGTCCATTAAGGAGGTGGTAGCATAGCGAACAAGGCAATCAGACTATATTGCTTTAACACTTTCACTTAGCCGTAGGAGTTTGACGGTGGGACTACTATATAGCCCCTGGTACCTCCGCGCTCGTACAGATACGGGGCGCGTACGTACATGACCGGGAAACGGCCCTTCGTTAATGCGGAGGAATCCCGAAGATTCCAATAAGTCATTGAGTGGTTGACCAGTCTCGCACTTTATCATGACAGTCAGTTTTCGACTTTCTCTACTGAGGTGCTCATCCGGATGAACCAGGTCACAATCGCATTAGTTCTCCCGGTGCCACCTTAGCCAATAGAGAGAAACGTAAGGTAGAAAAACACGGGAGCCGGGCAAACCCAACATTTGACCAAAGACATGATTCGGAGCTGATGCTTATAAGGCCAAACTGTCGACGCCGAACACTCCCTAAGGTATTCGGTCTTTAAAACATATGACGGGCAGAGCAATACCCTTGATAATGAAACCCGAGTGTCCAGGTACTGCAATGATCTGACGTGGCGAAATGCCAATAACGTCAGCATCCTTCTCGGTTATATTAAGTATCCGGAGGATCTGAACAACAAGAGACAATAAAAAAGGTTTACTCAGGGTCTTAATCTAAAGAGAAATCTTTGAGCGGGTCCCTGGTGCACATCTGCGCCTATGCCTCCGTTGTGCCGTATCCTGGACGGGTGTGGCCTGATTCTCATCTGTAAAAGAGAAGAACTTAGGTGAAAAGTTATCGTGCCAGAAAAGATTGGTTATTCTCAATAAACCATTAAAATTCAAGAAAAGTTAAGTTGAGCCAAACTAGCCCCGATTACACGCGGGAAGCCCCTGGTGTCGTCTATGGGGTATACCCATCAAACCAACCTCGGGTTCATCCAAGCTGTTATAGCTAGTAATGCGTTGGACTCGTCTAACTGTGTTCGCGGTCTTGACGACCGATCCTTGATTATGGTTGGAGGGGCCATTTAGTGTTCGGTTGTTAAAGTCGTTGCACATTCTTCCGCTTCTAAGGAACCTTCAACGTTTCCGCTAATGGTGATGATGCCGCGTGGACTGGGCATATTAAACTTGAGAGAAGCGTAATGCGGTATTGCATTAAAACGAGTGAAGGCCGCTCTTCCGAGTAGTGCTTGATAGACACTTCAGAATGGAGCGATGTCAAAGGGCGTCAACTGGCTCCATATCCGGAGGGCTTGGTGGGCCACCCAGCCGGGTAGTATGTCGGAGAATAGCTCCTGGGAAGCCAGCGGAAGATTGGAGAAAATGGTGAAGGAGGAGATGGGGGAGCGGCGGAGGGGTGTGATTCTTGCCCGCTGTCTGTCTGGCCTTGTTTAAATAGAGGGCGGACGCTAGGAGCATGGCCGGCATCTGGCCTAGTTTAAACTGAGGGTGTACGGGAGGAGCTCGGCTGGTGTTGCGTTTAATTCCGGCCCACTCATGAACGGACGTGTGGCCGGTGTTGGTTTCTCGGTTTGCATGCGGGTTTAACGAAGGGGTTTGATGGAGGCGAGGAGGCGTGTTCAGCCGGGCGTGCAATGGGCGGCAAGATACTATTCGACGGATAACGGACGGCGCATTTCCGTCTGGCTTTAATGCAGACAAGGGAGGGGTAGCGGTTCCCGAAATGTTGAACGGCCAATGATGCATCCTCCTTCAATTAGCATCGTGCATGCATGTGGGAAGTAATGGGAGGAGGACCGGGAAAAGGGGTTGCACGATGTGAATGCAACGCAGTTTGCACTCATATAAAGGCGCCCCTCCATTCCAATGCATCTACAATATCGTACGCACCTAAGCATTTGCCTAAGCACCTACACTAAGCACAAAAGTGCTCACCTGCACTCCATGGCGCGGCGCCTTGAAGCGGTAAGCGGCTGTGCCACATGGTCCACAACACCGGCCTGCGGCATGGCGCCGAGGAGCATCTCCGGATGGTGTGCACGACCGCCTGGTGGATGGCCGCCGTCGATGCCAACTACGACTCTAAGTTGGACCAGATGATCGTTGCCACCACCATTAAGTTCACCGTCCTCAAGAAGCTCGGGGACGACATCGTTGTACTCCTCCAGCCCGCGCACCCGGGCTCCTCATTGCCTGCCACCCTAATCGGCCTCCATGGCCGGAACCTCTTTCAAGCACTGGTGGCCCTGCGACTGCCCGCCGACGCCACGAAGAATGTCCACCTGGAGGTCGCGCTCGCCGCGAGGTGCCTCACCCTGCAAGAATTCGTCGACCTACACATCCACATGTACGAGCAAATCGTGTACATAATTATCTACAAGTTCATTGAGGATGCTACGACGTTGGCCTTCCTCAACCGGCTGGAAGCCTTGGATGCCTTTGCTGAGAAGCACCTTGACGTAGCCACAAAAGCCGCCGCTCCTTAGCCGCCGGTCGGTGGCCTGGCACACTAAGTTGAGGAGGAGGAGGTCGTACGTTGATGGATGCATCTTTCTTCTTTCCTCCTGTAACCACCAGTGCGATCGCATCATCGTGGCCTTAATTCTTATTGTTCTATCGCATTCTCGTTCCACTCAATACTGACATGTGCGATCCCTTTGCTTAATTATATGCATCACTATAACTAGTACTACATCCGTCAATTTATAAGTTGTGCTTACCTTTTCCATCAACTCAGTGCAACGCACGAGCATCTTGCTAGAAACACTAGAACATGTCGGACCGCATGTGACCAAACCGACGATGCGCCAACCTAGCAACTATGTACCCTGCTTATCTGGTGGAAATAGCCCCGCCATAGCGTTTCCAATCGCTATTTCTATCTATCGATCGTGCCAAGGAGCAGAACCAAATGTTACAATTTATACATTTTTCTCTACTCCTACTCCTATAAAAGACTCAGTTGGTGACGGTGGTGTGTCTGCCATCCATCGTTTCTCACTATTAGATCTGCATCTAACGGTTGTGAGGTAAGTTGTGGCATTTTTGCAACAATAGCCCACTTCTCTGCTCCAATTTGCTGAAAACCCCTTATTATCTAGAAAGCAACCGCATCCCTCCCTCACCTCATCAAAAAAGCCTGAGAAATATATTTTGAGTGAAAAGTAATATTTTAGGAGTATATCGAAACAAGAGTTTTTTCTTTCAAGTTTGTGAACAAGTACTACTATTCTACTACTTTGGATCCGTCTACTTGCAGACGCGTTGCCAATAAAGGAAAAGGCATGCGGCGTCAAGGCCACACCCCCACACACCCGGGAATCGAGAGTACTCCACGGCCTGTCCGGCACGCCACGTAGCTAGGGAAGGCGTGTTGCCTAGCATTTTCACTTTCATGTGGGACTACCGTTGAGCAAACCGACCATTGGCAAACCGCACCCCGCCCGCCGCCGGGTTGGAAAACAGAAACGAGGGGAAGATCTAGCTGTAGCACGGAAGCCAAGAAATTTGGTGTCTGATGGGGCTCGTTGATAGAGTGTTATTTATTCATAACTAGCAAGATGCCCATGCGTTGCACGGAAAATCAAGATGCATTTGTATGAGTAGTTTAAGTTGTGGGAGAAAAGGATGAACAAGAGAAGGCCTTATTTGCAAATGTGGAGAGGGGTGTGGGCATATTTTTGCAAAATTGCCTTAGTTTCCTTCTTGTCCGTCAGATATAAATCGAACGACCTATATTGCAGGATGGCAGGCACACCATCATCACGAACTCTGTTTTTTTATAAGAGTAGAGATTTGGTTACCAAATCTCATGCGTGCAATGCATGTGTAGCTTACTAGTTGGTTACCAAATCTCATCCGGGTTTGGCACGAGCTCGTACTGCGGGAGCACCAGAAGCCCTGCCGCGGGAGTTACGAGGCTGTTTGGTTTGAGACTAAGTTTGCCTAAGGTTGCCACACCTAAGGTTAGGCAAGTTTGACTAACTTGGGTGGGTGTTTGGTTCAAGCCACACCTTAGGCAAGCCACACAAGGGTCCCACATCACATACACTCAAAAAGTGTGGCAAGATTCCCTTAGGCTTGCCAACTTGTGGCTCTCATTTTGAAGAACTAACCTTAGGCAAGTGTGGCAACATTGTATGGCAAAGTGTGGCATGGTTAGGCCTAGAACCAAACAGCCCCTACAATTCCCTCTTGGGGCCCACGAGACCGAGCGTCAGTAGCTTAGTGCACCGGCCTATGAGTCAATGACATGCGAACCTTAAATGCGGCTGGCCCACATGTCATTCTCATGGTGGTGGCGTGGTTCACGACTCACTCCTTCGAGATGAACCGGCCGGTGGTGCTGTGGCCGTGGCGAGCGTGCCACAGCTGGCGTCGAGGCGTTACGAGGCGTAGTTGGCCACGCCGGCGGGTACTACCTGTAGTAGAGAAGTATTCCAGCTGAGGATTGATGCCCGTGACGAAATGTGTCACGACCACTGGATGAAAATTCGATGGTGCGGGACTACGGATCGGAGCAGGCAAACCGCGTCCAATCGGGTGTGGCTGTTGTAGAAAGTTGATGGTCGCCGCAGTTTAGCTGGCCAGCATGTCATGCACACAAAGGCAGAGGAGCGATGGGGCCGAGAGGGATGAGGGGCACGTCGGGGGACGTCGTGTCGTGGGTTGGAGCGGCGTCGTGGGAATCACGTATGGGTGTGGTAGTGGTAGAAACAAGAAACGTGATGGTCGTCGTGGCTCAACTTCCATGGACAAGCTATCATGTTTGCTGACACATGCATTGCATACAGCTCACTGCAAGGAGCAGTAGTAGAGAAAACTTGTTCCAAAGATACCATTTTCCGATAAAATTCTCGAGATACCATTAGTTTTTACACATGGGATTACTCCTGCAAGGGTCAATCACAACAAGTGTTTTGTAAATAAATGCATCTTGATGTTCCCTGCAATGCACGGGCATCTTGCTAGTTATAGAAGAAGGCCACACGGGCATCTTGCCGCAGGACGTGCCACCGACCCAAACTCAATTTTTTTCAGACGATTAGGTGCACCGGATGCCGTGCCACGCTATAAAATGTTAAAAAACAGCTCCAATTATTTTAAAACATATTATCTTCAAACCATCAATAGAGCCCGAGGAATATATTTTGAGTGGAGCATGATTTACTTTTACTGATATATGTATATCAAAACTAGAGTGTTTACATTTCAAGCTCGTGAACAAGTATTATTCTACTACTTTGGATCCATTGCAACGCACGGGCCAGCACATTGGTAGTAGTAGTCTCTATCTCTATCTCTAATCTACTCTTATGAAAAATAGAGTTGTTGATGATGGTGTGCCTGGCATCCTGCAGTATAGGCCGTCCGGTTTATACCTGACGGATAGGAAGGAAACTATGGCAATTTGCAAAAGAATACCTAGACCCCTCTTATACTAGCAAGATGACCGTGTGTTGCACGGAACATCAAGATCTTGTGGGAGAAAAGGATGAACGAAGGAAGGCCTTATCTGCAAATGTAGAGAGGAGTGCGGGTAAATTGTCATAGTTTCCTTCCTATCCGTTAGATATAGATCGGATGACCCATACTGCAGGATGGCAGGCACACCATCATCACCAACTCTAATTTTTTATAGACCGTTCGATTTATATCTGATGGATTGGAACAAAACTATGGAAATTTTGCAAAAAGAAACCTACACCCCTCTCCACATTTGCAAATAAGGCCTTCCCTCGTTCATCCTTTTCTCTCATAAGATACACTACTCATACAAATGCATCTTGATGTTTAGTACAACGCACGAGGATGTTTCCTTGGGGGTCTCTCCAGCGCGGCGTGGCCATAGTTGAAAGTTGACGCCCCTTGAGATGCCGACGTTGAGGGGCACTCGGATTTTGTCCGATGAGCAGGTAAGATGAGTTTGATCATGTAGTAAATGCATTCTAAAGACTACTTCCGTGTCCATTTCCTAATTCTCCCCTGACCACTGTTTCACAAGTTAGGCTCGGTGCGAGTGGAGATTGGCTTGCATATGTACGGGAGGGTACCAACTTCAATTTGCACAACATTTACAACGGTGACACCGTTCCTGTAGAACCTTTGTTCAACATTGGGATCAGCCATGCAACGGGCCACCGCCTGAATTGGTACGATGGAACCACGGTAAGATTGAAGAAGATAGCACGAACCTTGCACTTGGCGGTCAAAGGTGGACGATGATGTCTGCGTCCGATTTGTTGCCGTACGAGTACAAAGACGTTGTGCTCCTTTCTAACCGCATATTCACGGTGACAAAACAAGGGACTTGTTTCGTATGGGACACATCCAACGGTATACTCCCTCTCTCCCAGTTTATTTATTTTTTGAATTTTTTCATTTTATAAGTTTCAAATTCAAATTTAGAGCTACTCATCACATGTTGAGATTACAATGCCCATTAAATCGTTGCGTGCATGTATAGTAAAGAAACAAATCTCGAGTTTGCCACAAGTTCGTGTTGTGGTAGCACCACAAGGCCTAGGGCAGGAGTTACATTTACCTCTCGGGGCCCTCGGGTCTGAGCTTCAGCGACTTACGACACCTGCCTTTGAGACAATAACAGGTGGACCCGGTAGGTGGCTGGTCCACATGTAATGCTCCCGAAGGCAGAGGGGCAGTGCGGCCGAGAGGGGTGAGCCGCAGGTCGGGGGACGTGTGGTGTCATGGGTTCGAGCGCGTCATGGGAACCGCGTGTGGCTGTGGTAGAAACTTGATGCTCGCCACATTTCAGTTGGCCCACATGTCATGCACACAAAGGCAGAGGAGCGGTACGGCCGAGAGGGGTGAGGCGCACGTCGGGGGACATGGTGCCGTGAATTGGAGCGGTGTCATGGGAATCGCGAGCGGAAGTGGATGAAACGTGATGGTTGCCGTAGTTGAACTTCCATGGACAAACTGTCATGTCTACGACACAAGCATTGCATACCGATCACTTGAAGGAGTAGTAGAGAAAGCTATGCGGATAAATAGTTCCTTATAGGCAAGCGGACCCACGCTACTACTTGTTCCAAAGACATGCACACCATCGAAATAGACCATCTATATCAATATACATAGAGAGGGAATATTTTTTTACAAGAGAGGAAATAGTTCATCCATCCATAATGCCCTGCTGCTGGTGCTTCTTCTTCTTCTTCTTCTTCTTCTTCTTCTTCTTCTTCTCATTTTCTATGGGAGACGGCTTCGCAACAAGCTCTCTGGACCTTGCAGCTATCTCGAAACTCACACGGGCATCGAGGGTAACATATTTTATCTACTCGTACGTCAAGGGATAATTCTCCCATCCAGAGGACCTTAATGCCAACGTCTCGTCACCCTTCTGAAGATTTCTTCCGAGCACAAAATTTGCTACATTGAATAGGGATGGTGTCGGTTTATCACAATCTTCTACAGGAATTTTTTTTTGTTTGTAGGTCAGCGATGCTTCTCAAATCATGGTTGTACGGCTCCAACTTTTGTTTGTCCCCTGCGATGGCTGCCCCACATAAGTATATGTCCTCCCGAGACAAGAAATCATGAAGCTCACATGGTATGGAGGGCACGTGTATGATGTGGTACACCAAAACATCATCTTTGAGGCACAGCTGAAGGCCGGCGGCTCGTTGGATCTTCCCAGTGGCATGCTCCGTGTACTCTGCATCGAGACCGATGACATTCATCTCCACCTTTTGGAGGGAGTTGGATACATTGTTGGTCCACTTCTGAACAACCCTTGGGTGGTTGGTGACTGTGGCAACTATGCTCAATGACCCTTCGACGAGGACATGTTGGACGCTAAAAACCTGCAGCTCGATCTCTTTCACCATTTGGAACCGCTGGACCGGAGGGCTATGGTTTGGAGAATTAGGATTAGATGGCTAGTCTAACTGAAGATGATTATTTATAGGGGCTTCGGAATTACTCCAGGAGGATGTGAAGAGGTTAAAACAAATGTGAATGCAGTGTGGTTTGGATGCAAATGAAGATCAAGGAGTAGTGAAGAAGCCGAGGAAAATCGGTTCCCGATGGAGAAGTAAATGGGAGAAGTGGCCTGCAGGCAGTTGATTAGACGGCTAGGTAGACTAAACGAAAAGGCTACACGGGTAGACTGAGGAGTGGGGCCTGTCCCTGTACGTGCTCATCCTTGCAGCGCTACATGTGCCACTGGCTAGTTGAGGTCACTCTTTCGAATCACCGTGGCGAGACATTTTATGATTCTTTTTATTTTTGCACCCCTCCTGACAGGTGGGACCTATGCAAACGGATAAAAATGTGTCGTAGCTGGTTCGGATGGATATTGTTGCGTGCCTCTGAGACACAACATTTTCTAGTTAAGGTATATGCGGTTATCCTCAAAAAATAAAAGTCCTTCGCGCTTCCACATGCACGAGAATTGGGTTCTGCTCGTAATATGGATGATACCTGGAGGATGAAGTGAACCCAGAGGCATGCTAGCACGGGAGTACTACTCATGTTCCTACTACTCCTACTACTACTACTAGTAGTAGTAGTAGTAGTAGTAGTAGTAGTAGTAGTAGTAGTAGTAGTACAACTGTGGTACACTTGATGTTCAAAATACTATTATTCATCCGGTCCTCACAGTGAAGTGACAAGACCCCGCGCCCAAGGTGACACCGGTCCAGGCGGCATGTCCGGGTTAACAAAGTCAGCCTCACCTTGTGCACTCTGCAGTCACTGGCACCGCCACTGTATAGCATGCCTCACTAAGGGAGTCCCTGATTAAGGGGTCCTCGGGCGTCGGGCCTATTGGACATGGGCCGGACTGATGGGCTGTGAAGATACAAGACCGAAGACACTCACCCGTGTCCGGATGGGACTCTCCTTGGCGTGGAAGGCAAACTTGGCGCCCGGATATGAAGATTCCTTTCTCTGTAACTGACTGTGTACAACCCTAGTCCCCTCCGGTGTCTATATAAACCGGAGGGCTTAGTCCGTAGAGGCAAAAATCATAATCATAGTCATACAGGCTAGACTTCTAGGGTTTTAGCCATTACGATCTCGAGGTAGATCAACTCTTGTAATAATCATATTCATCAAAATCAATCAAGAAGGAAGTAGGGTATTACCTCCGTAGAGAGGGCCCGAACCTAGGTAAACATCGTGTCCCCCGTCTCCTGTTACCATCGACCTTAGACGCACAGTTGGGGACCCCCTACCCGAGATCCTCCAGTTTTGACACCGACATTGGTGCTTTCATTGAGAGTTCTGTTGCGACGTTGAAGACAGGATTGATGGCTCGCCTTTTTATCAAGGACAACATCACCGCCGGATGTGCCCTGACCTCTAGCCAAACCCTCCGGCTGGGCGGCTTTACCATGACCGCCCCTACGGTCGTTAAGCCGATGACTTCTCGGGTCATTGAAAACCACCTCCGTGTTAGCTCTGAATACTCTAAGCAGATGGATCCGGCTGAGTTATCGTCTTTGAACGAGCTCCTAGATCACATCACCACCCTGGGGGTCGCTACAGACTACGATCGGATTGGGCTTAAACCCGACCAGAGAGAAATTAAATCTCCGCCGATCACCCACCAGATAGTAGTAGTTGAGGAGGAAGACAACAACTCTCCCCCTATATTGAGCACGAACCGTGCCCGGATTTCCGAGCTCGAAGAACCTGCCTTCGGAAAGACATAGCCCACCGTCCGAACCTAGAATCGGACGACGGGCCTGAAAAATCAGTTAATATCCCAGAGCCCGAGCTATTAAGTTCGGAAGTTCTTCAAACTCCGGATTCCAAATTGGGTCAGGGTTCGGATTTAAAGCCACCCACCCACCCAGATAGGCTTGATCTCACGTACATACGGCAGCAGTCTCAGGAAACAGTCCATCACTTTTGGGCCAGATTCCTCCTTGGCAAACACAAGATTAAAGATTGCCGCGACGAAGACGCAATCTCAGCATTCTGCAATAATTGCACGGATGAAGGACTCCTCAATGCCATCAATCGCCATCACATATTACACTTTTCTGACTTGGCAACCATCGTACAGAAGTACTGCGCAATGGAAAGCGCCTGGAAAAATCAGGCAGCTCTCTGGGAACCACCGGCTTCCACTCAACCCTTCGTACGGGCAAAAAGGGCGCATCCTCACGGCGCACCAGATCCAATACTAAAGAAATCTAAGCACATCACAGGGCGCGGAACCATTCTAGAGGGATGGCTCGATAGGCCATGCAAAATACATGCAACACCGGACACCATACCAACCCACAACCTTAGAGCATGTTGGATACTCTAGCAAGTGGCCAAGAGCGGCGAGGATATCCTCAACAAAAATACACCAGTGCAACATGTCGTGGTTCTAAGTCTGACAGTAGAATGGGGGTAGGAATGGAGAGGCAAGATCCTAGCTATGGAGTAGTTGTGTACGCAAGGGATTTACGAGTTCAGGCCCTTCTCAGAGGAAGTAACAGCCCTACGTCTCGGAGCCCGGAGGCGGTCGACTGTATTATATGCGTATGTGTTACAGGGGTGCGGACCCTTCTGCCCGTGGACGGGGGTGGCTTATATAGAGTGCGCCAGGACCCCACCCAGCCCACGTAGCAGAGGGTTTAAGGTACGTTAAGACCTGGCGTTACTGGTAACGTCGGACATAAAGTGTCATCATGACCATAAAGACTACTTAATGACATACCGTTTGGATACTGAGTGATTCCTGAGCACTGATGGTCGAGTGAGCCTTCTTGGTCGAAAGTGTCTACGATTCTGTCGAGTGGAAGCCTACGGTCGACTGGAAGGCAGCTTCTTTCGCGAGTGTCCTTGGGGAGGGTACCTTTGGGGCAGGTCTATGACCCTACCCTAGGTACATGACTTCATCATTAGCCCCCGAATGGATCGAGGTTTGAGTGAGGAAGGAGTTGATAATCTTTCCGACCTGTTCTTTGTGTTGCGAGTGTGTCTTACTCTGGATCAACGACCTTTTAGTGATGGCATCAACTTCTCTTTCAGTCGCCTTGATCCATTCTTCACATTTGTCGAGTGAACTTTGTGAACTTGAGGATTTCCGAGCGACGGATCGGAGGAAATCTCTTTGTCGACAAAGTTGCTCATGATTAGCGGATTTCACAGGATCTGAATTTTGGGAAGTGCGCGAAGCGGAGAAAACTGTGGCACTCGGATGGGATAAGGCGATGATGCCTCGATCTTCGCGCCGCCTTTTTCGCCACGTATCGCGTGTGCGCCTGTTGTGGGATTTGAGAGGATTGCCTGGGCCTGCCAGTCATCCACTCGGAAGCGGCCTCATATAAGGCATCGGACGGGGTATTTTGAACAGTGTGACCCCAATCTTCCCCTCCCTCCGCCTCCAAATCCTTCTGCTGCGCCCTTAGCCTGCTCAGCGCCAAGAGCTCGATTACACTGCCCGGCGACCATGGTGAAGGAGAAGACCGCAGCCTTGGAGCGGGTGAAGAAGGCGGCAAAGGCGAAGGGAGAGCGCCTAATCGGGCGGATCTTCTTTGCGGTCCAAACTGCCGCATGGTTGGGTCCAGGAGATTGGATCCGGCTCGACCATCACCGAGACGGACCTCAACGATCGGCTAACGAGGACTGATCCCCATGGGTCGGCGAGGCTTCCGGAACGGAGTGGCAGCCGCCAAGAGGGTGAGTGTGTTCTCCTAGCCACTCACGTAGATCGGGATTTTCTCCGCCGAATCCATTCTTCCGGGGGTTTCTGAACTTTTTTGGAGCGCAACTCCATCATTTCACTCCCAACTCCATTGCCTATCTTGCTGCTTTCGTGTCATTGTGCGAAAACTTCTTGGGTTGTCGGCCGCACTAGGGCCCCTTTAAGCATATATTCACTTGTCGCTCTCAGACGGTGAAGAAAGCGAACCATAATGACGAGAGAACCCAAGTAATCCAGATGTGTGGGGGACTCGGGGTCCATATGAGGGGGAAGAGCGCTTTTCCGGTTATGACTCTCCCTGACTCGGTTAGAGGGTGGCAGTCGACCTGGTTCTACTGCCAAGACCAGCCGACGCCGGCAGTCATTGGACTCCTCCTTTCTCCATGAGTCGAGTGAACAAGCCATCTTCCCTGAAGGTGCTACCAGAGGAGAAGGCCCAAGTAAAATTGTTGATGGAACGTGTAGTCCAGCTCATTCGCAACGGGGTGACCGGCATGGATCTTCTGGAAGTTTTCCTCCGACGGCGTATTCAGCCACTCCAATACCGAGGCCATCCGATGTGGATGTACACCGGTACGAATGATACCACTCGGGTCCATCCAAACGAGGTCAATGACATCACGCTGGAGAAGTGGATGACTGCCATCACAGGAAACAAAGATAATCCTCGCGGATCTAGGAGGATTCCCCCACTTGACCATTCTTACGATCCAGACAAGGTATAACCACTTATCTCCGACTGTGATTTTGCTGCATTCATTCTGTTTTCATGCCAATTCGTCGACTGACTTTTGCCTTGTTTTGTTGTCTTCTAGGCCACCACTGAGATGTACTCGATGCCCAACGGGGCGCAGGAACCATTCGAAGAAGAAGAAGGAAGCGGAGATGAAAGCCAGGAGGAATGGGAGTCCAACGGCGAGGAGGATGAGGGGGCCGACAGCTCTGGTGACGAGGAGGAGGAGGAGGAAGAGGAGGAAGACGTCGATCCTCCCCGCTCGGAAAGAAGGTCCAAGTTGACGCATGACCCGGCGGCCGAGCGCGGTAAAGCCATTGCGCCCACTGGGCAGTCGACGAAGCGACCTCGGACAACTTCCCCTGCGCTGACTGAGAAACCGCCGAAGCAACCTCGAGCAACGTCATCGAAGCCGGCGAAGGCCGTGCCCAAGATGCGGATGGTCATTCCCACCATCTCCGGGTAATCAGCAGAACTTGTATTTCCCTATTCAACATGAATGTACTTTTGGTCGACTCGATGACTGATCAGCCGATTCTTGAAATCTGCAGTGCTGCTACCTCCGAGACCTCAGCCAAGCACGAAGATCAGGAAATGGAAGATGCCGTCATCTCCAACCTTGGTATGATCTCTGCAGTTTTGCTTTTAGTCGATTGGATTTCCATGTTTAATTTTGAATCTTTCTTGTAGTTCCGCCTCATGTCATTGATCTCCCCGATGATGACGAGGAAACGCCGTTGAGGAAGAGGAAGAACAAGAGGGTGCCTGCTGGCAAGGCTGCTCCAGTTGTGACGATACCTGAGACGCTTGTTTTCGAGGGAGGCAACACCGCTCGGGCCCCTCTGTCTTTTGCTGTACCGCTGACAAGTGCCTGACCCACTTCCTCGACTGCTGATCCACCATCCCTTCTTGCTACACACCACGTCCCGGAAGACCAAGTGAGTGCTGCTAAGGAGGCTATACGCTAGGCAGGGATCATGATGGAGCAAGTGAAGGCAGTCCGAGAGGCCAGCCAGGGGGCCTATGATGCTAGTTCAGCTCTCCAGAGCATTGTCCAAGTAAGTCGATCGTTGCTTGCTCTGTTTGGATATGCTACCTGAAACTGCTTGCTCTGTTAGGACATGCTACACAAACCGCTTCTTTACGAAGATTTCAGATCTGTACACCCACCGGGTGGGTGTGTCGATTGAGTTTTTGTGGGGGCACGCTGAGTGCACCCACTGGGTGTAGTCGCCGAGACTATGGTGGACTGCGTGCAGTCGACTATAGTCTTTACACTTTGAACTTCTTCACTCGGCCTGGTCGGACCAAGTCGAATGGAACCGTAAAACCGGTGGGGGCACGCTGAGTGCACCCACTGGGTGTAGTCCCCGAGACTATGGTGGACTGCGGGCAGTCGGCTATAGTCTAAAGAACTGTTTTTTTTACCGCGGCTGACCGCTGACAATTAGCCATGGTTTTAGAATCATAACCTTTTTGCCTCTTTTGGTCGACTGGTCGAACCAAATTGGTAAAACCAGTGGGAACCTGGCCGAGTGCACCCGGCCGGTGTAGTCCCGAGACTACCGTCGAATATTTTGATTGGCCGTAGTCTTAGAAATGCTACGATTTTTCCTTAGTCACTCGGAAGTGATCTGTCTTTGATGTCTTTTGTTGATTGACTTTTTGTAGAAATCTTGCGAGCTTGTGGCTCGCTATCTCGAAGTTAGAGAACAAACAGATCCAGCTCAACCTCGACTTGAAGCTTGCTCAGGAGAATTTGCAGAAGGCAAAGGATGAAGCAAAAGGTATGGCTGGTGAGAACTTGACGACTGTCTTTGTTTTTCTGTTCATTCTCAACTATGTTCTCATTGTTACTTTGCAGATAAACTGGAGGAGACTCTGAAGAAGAAGGACCTTGACCTTGCAGAGGGTACGTAAGGCGGCTTTGGAGAAAACAAAGCTCGCTGAAGAGAAACTTGCCTCAGTCGGCAAACTTGAAGATGGAAATGCCAAGCTGAAAGCCGCTCTTGACGCGGCCAACAAGGAAGTTAGTCGACTGAAGAACGACAAGATTGCTCTGTCTGATAAGGTTGGCCAACTGGCGGGGAAGCGAAATGACATGGAGGTTTATCTTGGAGGGCTCGCCAAGAAGCTGTTCCTCATGCTTGAAGGTAATCTCTTTTATCCGACTGTCTTGCTATCACCGGCTCATCGCATGATTGTTGTTTTGAGTCTGAGCTGTGTTTTCAGAATTCTGTCAAAACTTCGAAGAAGAAACCACCGAGTGGAAACCAGCACGACCCCATCAACTCTCTGTGAAGGACGGTTGCTGTGTGAATGTGCTCCGACTGGAGTCTCGTGTTGCTAGCGTGGTGGAGTATCTTGCTCGACTGAAAGCTGCGGTGTCGCGGATCGACTCAACTCTCTGGCCAGAGCAGATGCTTCAGAATGACCTTGAATCCTTAATGACTCAACTGAATGAGATTCCAAGTCGAGTGCAAGAATGGAAAAAGTCTTCTGCCAGGTGTGGTGCTGATGTTGCTCTGTCTCTGGTTCGTGTCCACTGCAAGGAAGTGCAAGAGGAAAAGCTGGCGTCCCTCAAAGTTGCCAACACCAGGAAGTACGGCTTCCGATCTTTCATGGAGACCTTCATCGCTGCTGCTACCCGTATTGCCGACGGAATCGACCTCGACCAGTTTGTTGCACCTTCCAGTCCTCCACCGGAGGAGTAAAAAACTTCTAAGTCCCACCTTAAATTTGCCTCGGAATGCCGAGTGGTTTTTGTAACCGACAAATTTTAACAGGCTTAACGCCTGAGCACTTTCGGATCTGTAGGACGTTTATCCGAACTTGATCTATCCTTGAACATGCTTTATTTGCCTTCGAGAGAACTTTGCTCTTCATTTAGAATATATTTCATTGTCGTAAGTAGTATCCTTGAGGTGAAACTCCAGTCGACTTGCACTTCATCTATCTTGCAAGTAGAGACGGAGCACAGACTGCGACTGACCTCGTCGTTCTTGCGGATTGGGACGGACCGCACGTTGTACTTGTGGCGAAGCTTCAAGGAGAAGGTAGCAATCGACCATGTACCTCGTCGTCCTTGCGGATTGGGATGGACCGTGACGTTGTACTTGTGGCGAAGCTCCAAAGGAGAAGGTAGCAATCGACTTGCACCTCGTCAGTCCTTGCGGATTGGGATGAATTCCTTACTTAGGCGAAAATCTTGGACTGCAGCTAAGCCTCCGGCGGGAGGTGTGCTCTCCACTCAAGAGGATTTTTATTACTTAGGCGAGCACTGGCTGCAGCTAAGCCTCCGAGTGGGAGGTTTGCTCTCCACTCGGTAGGGTTTTTATTACTTAGGCGAGCAGGTGGCTGCAGCTAAGCCCCGAGTGGGAGGTTTGCTCTCCACTCGAGAGGATTTATATTACTTAGGCGAGCACTGGGCTGCAGCTAAGCCCCCGAGTGGGAGGTTTGCTCTCCACTCGGTAGGGTTTTTATTACTTAGGCAAGCACTAGGCTGCAGCTAAGCCCCCGAGTGGGAGGTTTGCTCTCCACTCGGTAGGATTTCTATTACTTAGGCGAGCACTGGCTGCTGCAACTAAGCCCCGAGTGGGAGGTTTGCTCTCCACTCGGTAGGATTTTTATGGTGTAGCTCACGAAGGAGAAGGTAGCACCGACCCGCACCTCGTCCTTCATGAGCGTTCATTATATTGAATGTTTAAGCGAATCCTTGGGCTGTTGCTAAGCCCCCGAGTCAGAGGCTGACTCTCCACTCGGTAGGATATTGAATACTTAGGCGAGTACTTGGACTGCAGCTAAGCCCCCGAGTGGGAGGCTGGCTCTCCACTCGGTAGGATTTTGAATACTTAGGCGAGTACTTGGACTGCAGCTAAGCCCCTGAGTGGGAGGCTAGCTCACCACTCGGTAGGATTTTGAATACTTAGGCGAGTACTGGGACTGCAGCTAAGCCCCCGAGTGGGAGGCTGGCTCTCCACTCGGTAGGATTTTGAATACTTAGGTGAAGCGGATTCGCAGCTAAGCCACCGAGTGGAAGACTGGCTCGCCACTCGGAAAGGATTTCTATGACTTAGGCGAGCATTGGGCTGCAACTAAGCCCCCGAGTGGGAGGTTTGCTCTCCACTCGGTAGGATTTTTATGGTGTAGCTCTGAAGGAGAAGGTAGCAGCCGACCTGCACCTCGTCGTCCTTGCGAAGCGTTCATTATATTGAATGTTTAAGCGAATCCTTGGGTTGTTGCTAAGCCCCCAAGTGAGAGGCTGACTCTCCACTCGGTAGGATTTTGAATACTTAGGCAAGTACTTGGACTGCAGCTAAGCCCCCGAGTGGGAGGTTGGCTCTCCACTCGGTAGGATTTTGAATACTTAGGCGAGTACTTGGACTGCAGCTAAGCCCCTGAGTGGGAGGCTGGCTCACCACTCGGTAGGATTTTGAATACTTAGGCGAGTACTTGGACTGCAGCTAAGCCGCCGAGTGGGAGGCTGGCTCTCCACTCGGTAAGATTTTGAATACTTAGGCGAAGCGGATTCGCAGCTAAGCCCCCGAGTGGAAGACTGGCTCGCCACTCGGAAAGGATTTTTTTTACAAACTTAGGCGAACCGAATTCGCATCTAAGCCACCCACTGGGGGAAATTTCAACAAAAAGTAATAACAATCACTGGGAAAATTATAACATTCTTGTGTTAGATAAACGAAATACAAAAGTACTTTTATTATATCTCAACCGAGTGAGTATTTAAGTATAAAAGGGGCGGAGCAGCTACGCATTCCAAGCTCGAGGCTCGTCGATCTGGCGATCAACGTTGTAGAGATGATATGCTCCGTTGTGGAGAACTCTCATGACGATGGAGGGACCTTCCCAAGTGGGAGCGAGCTTGTGTGGTTTCTATTGATCCACTCGGAGGACCAAATCTCCCTCTTGGAAGGCTCGACTCTTCACATTTTCTGGCATGGAATCGACGCAAGTCTTCCTGATAGATAGTCGAGCGGATCAGGGCCATCTCCCTCTCCTCTTCCAAGAGGTCAACTGCATCTTGCCGGGCTTGTTCCTCTTCTTCTTCAGAGTATAGTTCAACTCGAGGCGCACTGTGAAGCAGGTCACTCGGCAGAACTGCTTCAGCTCCATAGACCAGAAAGAATGGAGTTCTCCCAGTCGACCAATTAGAAGTGGTCCTCAATCCCCAGAGAACTGATGGAAGTTCGTCGACCCAAGCTCCTGCTGCGTGCTTGAGATCACGCATCAGCCGTGGTTTCAGCCCTTTGAGAATGAGGCCGTATGCACGCCTCGCTTGTCCATTCGACCGAGGATGAGCAATCGAAGCATAGTCGACCAGCGTGCGTCTCGAGAGGCGCAGAAGGCTTTGAACTTGTCATTATCAAAGTTTGACCCATTGTCGTTGATGATGCTATGCGGAACTCCATATCTGAATATCAACTCTCGATGAAACCGATAGCAGCAGTGCATCGAGGTTCTTGATGGGCTTGGCTTCGATCCACTTGGTGAACTTGTCGACTGCTACCAGCAAATGAGTGAAGCCGATTCTGCCAGTTCTCAGCGGTCCAATCATGTCTAATCCCCAAACAGTGAAGGGCCAGATGAGTGGAATGGTCTTCAAGGCTGAGGCGGGCTTGTGTGACATGTTGGAATAGAACTGACACCCTTCACACTTGTCGACTATTTCTTTTGCCATTTCATTTTCTTTTCGCCAAGAAAATCCTGCTCGGTATGCTTTAGCCACAATGGTCCGAGAGGACGATGATGGCCACAGTCCCCGAGTGGATATCCTCAAGAATTATCTGACCTTCTTACGGCGTGATACACTTCGGCCGACTCGATCGCGCTTTCTCTGCATAACTGTCCCTTGATCATCAGAAGGTCTTGGATCGATGGACGATCTGTCGAACCTCTTATTCATTCTCTTGGAGCTCTTTCCTTAGGATATATGCGATGTACGCCATCGTCCCGGGACCGATGACCACAACTTCCATAATCAGGTCGACCACGGCTAGGACCTCAACTTGATCGGATCATTGGCACTCTTTTGCTGCGGGCTTCTTACGTGAAAGGATCCTCCCAGATCGATAGTGCATGAATGTGCTCCAAAAATACATTACTGAGAATGGCTTCCCTCTTGGACCCTATCTTCGCCAAATCATCCGCAGCTTGATTTTTCAGTCGGGGTATATGATGAAGCTCTAACCCCTCGAATTTCTTCTCCAGCTTTCTCACTGCATTACACTAACCTGTCATAGCTGGGCTTCTGACATCCCACTCCTTCATCACTTGATTAACAACCAAATTCGAGTTGTCGTAGACCATAAGGCGACGGACGCCGAGTGAAATGGCCATACGCAACCCATACAGGAGTGCTTCATATTATGCTTCGTTGTTGGAAGAATCAAAGTGAATCTGGAGAACATATTGGAGCTTATCTCCTCGGGGGGAAACCAATACAACCCCGCACTGTAACTGCTCAGCATCTTGGAACCATCAAAAACATAGTCCAAAGGTTCGAGTGAACTTGAGTCGGAAGTCATTGCTCACCCACTCGGCGAGGAAGTCTGCTATTGCTTGGGGTTTGATGGCTTTCTTTGCCTCAAATTTGATATCAAGGGGAAGGAGTTCAATCGCCCATTTAGCCACTCGACCAGTTGCATCTCTGTTATGAATAATTTCCGACAATGGGGCATCGCTGACGACTGTAATGGAATGATCAGAGAAATAATGAGCAACCTTCTTTGTGGTCATATAAATCCCATAAACAAGCTTACGATAGTGAGGGTATCTTTGCTTTGATGGGGTCAAGACTTCGTAAAGATAATAAAGCTGGGCGTTGAACTTTGAAGGCTTTTCCTTCTTCTTCCCGCCGACCGTAAGTACGGCATCGACGACTTGTCCAGTGGCTGCAATGTAAAGCAACAAAGGCTCTTTGCTGATAGGAGCAGCAAGCACCGGGTGGGTGGAGAGAAGAGCTTTTAGCTCTGCAAACGCTGCATCAGCTTCTAGAGTCCACTCAAACTTGTCTGACTTCTTCATCAGTCGGTAAAGAGGCAATGCCTTTTCACCGAGGCGAGAGATGAATCGACTTAAAGTGGCCAAGCATCCAGTAAGCTTCTGGACATCGTGCACACGCATTGCAGGCGCTTCATTCGAGTATAGTGCCAACCTTTTCGGGATTAGCATCGATTCATCGCTCAGAAACGAGAAAACCGAGTAACTTTCCACCAGGAACTCCAAATGTGCACTTTGAGGGGTTAAGCTTGATATCATACCGCCTGAGATTGGCAAATGTTTCAGGAAGGTCACCAACAGTCGGAACCCTTTCGTGACTTGACCACTATATCATCCATGTACGCTTCCACATTCCGACTGATTTGAGTGAGCAAACACTTCTGAATCATCCTCATGAATGTGGCTCCGGCATTCTTGAGACCGAATGGCATTGTGACATAATAGAAGCACCCGAATGGAGTGATGAGCGATGTTTTGATCTCATCGGGTCCATACAGACGGATCTGATGGTACCCGGAATAGGCGTCTAAAAAAGACAACCTCTCGCATCCCGCAGTTGAGTCGACTATTTGGTCAATGCGAGGAAGAGGGAAATGACCTTTCGGGCAGGCCCGATTGATATGCTTGAAATCGATGCACATGCGCAATGACTTGTCCTTCTTGGGGACCATGACGACATTGGCGAGCCACTCGGAGTGGTAGATCTCTCGGATGAACTCTGCCGCTAAGAGCCGAGCCACCTCTTCACCAATGGCCTTTCTCTTCTGGACGGCGGACCGTCGAAGATGTTCTTTAACCGGTTTGACTTTTGGGTCGACTCGTAGGCGGTGCTCAGCCAGCCCCCTGGAAACACCCGGCATGTCAGCAGGCTTCCATGCCAAGATGTCCCAGTTCTCACGGAGGAACTGGATGAGTGCTTCTTCCTATTTTGAGTCGAGTGTTGTTGAGATGTTGGTCGGAGCAGCATTGGGATCAGTCGGGTGAATGTGAACCTGTTTCTTCTCACCGGACGACTGGAATGCTGACTCCGTAGCGGGCTTCTTATCTCGCAACAAATCACTCGGATCTGCAGTTTTCTGATACTCCTGTAACTCTACCACTGCCAACTGAGCATCGGCGATCTTAGAGCCCTTCTGGTAGCACTCTTCCGCCTTCTTCCGATTGCCCGTAATAGTGATCACGCCCTTGGGGCCAGGCATCTTCAGTTTAAGATACATGTAACATGGTCGGGCCATGAAACGCGCATATGCTGGCCTTCCCAGAATAGCGTGATAAGCTCTCTGGAAATCCACGACCTCAAAGGTCAACTTTTCTTTCCGGAAATGCTTCGAATCACCAAAAACTACATCAAGAGCAATTTGGCCGAGTGACTCAGCCTTCTTTCCGTGAATGACTCCGTGGAAGCTCATGTTATCGGCATGCGAGTCCGGACATCGGAATGCCCATACCTTTCAACGTCTCTGCGTACAATATGTTCAAGCCACTACCACCATCCATCGTAACTTTGGTCACCGAGTGCCTTCAACGACTGGTCGACTAACAACGCTTGCCTCCTGTGGTGGCAATGTGCGCCGGGTGATCGGGTTGGTCGAATGTGATGATGATGCAGGACCATTTCAGATAGTTGGGTGTCGCCGAGCGACCATGTTCACTTCCGATTGATAACCTTCAATCGACTTTTGCTTTTGACGTCAAGAAAATCATCAGGTGGAATTGACCTGGGGATATCCATCATCGCTGTCATCTTTGTCCTCAACTTTGTCTGTCTCCTTATCCTTATCCTTGGGTTGTATCCCTTGGAACTGCTGAATCAAGAGCCGTCACTGTCGAGTGGTATGTTTCAGGTAAATGAGTTTACCCTCTTCATCTTTCTTCGTGTGAATGTGACATGGCAAATCCAACACGTCATTTCCATCCTGGTCTTTCACCTTCTTGGGGTTCCAAGGACCCTTGGGTTTCCCCTTGAACTTTCCTGGGTCACAGCCAAGGCCTCTCCGGGAGCAATGGCTCGGCTTTGCGCTTCGCTTCCGACCGGTATTTCCGCCGGCCTCATTAGCGGCCGATTTGTATTTACCACTCCGGAGCCGATCCTCTTCTTCACCATTTGCATACTTGGTGGAAATCTCCATCATCCGACTCAGGGTCATATCTCCGGTTCGACCGAATTTCAAACTCAACTCTCTGTTCTTGACAACTTCTTTGAAGGCACAGACTGCCTGGTGATCAGATACATTCTCAACTGTGTGGTGCAAAGTGATCCACCTCTGGATATAATCTCTCAAAGTTTCACTCGACTTCTGCACACACGACTGCAACTCCGTCAACCCTGCTGGTCGCTTGCAAGTCCCTTCAAATGTCCTGACAAACACTCAAGCAAGATCTTCCCAAGTGTAAATACTGCTGGGTGCTAACTGATACAACCACGCTCTAGTTGAACCCTCCAACATAAGAGGCAAATGCTTCATGGCTACCTCATCGTTACCGCCGCCGATCCGAACAGCCACTCGGTAATCTTCAAGCCAAGTGTCAGGCTTGGATTCACAAGTGAACTTACTGACTCCAGTCGCCAACCTCAAGTTGGGAGGAATCACCGCGGCTCTGATGGCTCTGTTTGAAACACTCGCCCCGAGACATGAACTCGCTGCTTTGGAGGGAACATCTCTGTCATGGCCTTCTCGGTGAGCTCTGTTCTGTCGACCAAACCTTGAACGATAATAGATCTCGCATCAAAGCTCGGTTCCTCGGGTCGACTGGAACTCTTCGCCAACACTTGGTCTTTGGCGTCCGTCTGCCCGCTGCCGAGGAGCGTATGATCCACCCCTTGGAGGAGGAGTGGGCACTCGACGTCGATCATTGCAATCAAATCGGTGCTCATATTGCTCGTGGCTCTTGTACTGATCATCACGCCGGCCTCCACGTTCCTCACGCCTCGGGGGCGATCTCGGACTATGGGCCGACTGGACTGAATTCGCAGCGACGGATCGGCTGTGAATCCTGTTCCGCGACTGAGATACGACTGAGTTTTGGTCTCCTGCTGCCCGGAGCAGATCTCTGATTTGTAGCAAACCTCTACCCGCCTCCGACTGGGAAGGCTGAATTGACTCTTCTATACGGGCGGCAGCTGCTAAATTCTGAATAGGAGTTTGATATACCTGAGTTGGTGGCTGGTAGAGCTGACGTCGACTGGATTCTGGAACCCTTGGTCACGCACCCTCATCGAGTACATGCTGAAGGTTCTCCAGTCGAGTGCGCTCAGCCAGGTTGGCCAAGCGCGCATCCCCCAATGCATCCTCAGGGGCACCTCATGAATTGTCGCTGGCGTCGCTGGCCTCGCCGTCGCTCTCTGCATCGTCACCAGCGGCGTCAGGGCCGTCCACCACGCCGCCTTCATCAGCAGCCACGATCACGCCATCGTTGTCTGAAGCAAAGGCCCTGACAAGGGCGTCCACGTTGTCCTCCACCCAGTGCGCCAGGTCGTCCCGGACGGCCTGGGGTACCGGGGCGATGGCTGCGTCAAAGTCAAAGTGAGGGTCCATATTCCGGAGATGGCTGGAGACGCGAGAGAAGGCGCGCCCGAGCAGGGCGCGGCTTCTCTCCTCCACCAACTTGTCGGCTCTGACCGACCGCGCCTCCAGCTGCGTCACCACGTTGGTGAAGAACTGAAGGTTGCCGGCATAGTTAACTGCGTGCAGCTCGCCAACACCCGCCTCGCAGATGTTACCCAAGGCTGTGTTGGCTCTCCCGGAGCGTGGTGAGCATGGGGCCGTGCTCATGATCCAGGATCCACCGCTGACGTATCTCGTCCCGTGCAGATTGCCGCCAAGAACGGCCCCAGCCTCATCCACACGTTGGCGAAGAAGAAGCACGTCGGCACGGGAGGTAGTTAACTCCTCCTACGCCACCTCAAGGGCGGCCCGAAAAGCATCGGCCCGCCGCGTCGCTTCCTCCTGCTTGGCCCTCAAGGCAGCGGTCCTACCTTCGGCCTCAGCCCGGATCAAGCCCAGCCTTTCCTCGAACTCACGCTCGAGGTTCAAGCGCGTCGTCGCCACCCGACGCCCAACCTCCTCCAGGACGCGGGCCTCCCATGCAGCGACATCATCCTCCGCCCTCGTCACCAAGCGCTCCCTTGTTTCCAGGCGTTCGTACTCGCGTGCGTGCTCGGCGGCTTCCAGCGCCAGCGCCTCCTCCCGCTTCTGGAGCTCTGCTGGGTCGCCTGATGCCACCCTCATCGACGCAAGGGCCGTCTCGCGCAGCTCCACCTGCTCCTCCAGTGAGCGGCAACGGGCCAGGAATTCTCGCGCCCGCTCCTCCGCGGCCTCTCGCCGCCGGTCAGCTTCCCGAGCCTCTTTAACGGCCCGAGAACGAACCTCCCGAGAGGCTGCCAGCGACGCCTTGGCCTCCTCATCGTCAAGATCACGCTGGTGGCGTGCATGGGCGACAGCCGCCTTCAGCTCGTGCCTCTCGCGGCGGCAGCGGGCCCTCGGCCTCGGTAGGCGCGTCTTCATCGGCGAAGCTCTTCACCGAGCAGGCTCACCGCATCAGCCGGCTTCAAGAAACCCTTGGCGAAGAGCGCGACGCTCCCGGGCGCGCTCAAGTACGTCTTCCACACCATCATCCGCCCCAGGCGAGCACCGAGGGCCACGAATTAGCACTCCCCCTCCGGACAGGGGGCTGGGGGCTGGCGCCCTCGCCACGGCTGGGCACGCCTCGCCAGGAGCCCGGCCAGGAGCCAGCCCATCCCCCAAAGAAGAGCGCGGGGAATGCCTCAGCCAATCACGGTCGACGACCAGACGAGAAGCCCACGGCAGGCCAGCTATGCCTCGAGAGGGCTCGCGAAGGAGGGTCACGAGGCGTGCGGGGATGCGATGCGCCTCAGGATGGCTCGTCTCTCCGGCCGACCTCACCACAAGGGACCTGCTGCTCGGAGTGCTCGAAGACGATGGAGAGGGTGGAGCCAAGGGGGATGGCTCCTCAGACATCTCTGTGAGCTCGGCAGGAAGGGCCCTGCGGAGCAAGGATCAGTAAAAACAACATAAGAATCAGGAGCCAGAAAAGGGGAAAGCTTACTCTTCGGTGGCGAAGTACTTCATGCGCTTCAACAGGCGACAAGGGTAATCGTCGCCCAGGGCTTCCCTTCTCTTCCGAAGAGCCTCAAAGTCCACGCGGAATCGACCCAAGAGTTGAGCGCAGGGGTCAACCTGCGACGAGGAAGGAGCGTCGAGACGACCGGCGTCAGGGGCGTCGTCCTGGTGCACGCCGCCAGTCGCCTCACCAAGAAGGGTAGCTGGGGCCCCAGGGGCCTCAGCCGCAGGCACCACGGGCAGCTGCTCGCCTCCCCAACCGCGACAACTTGGGCCTCAGGAGCTGCCCCCTCAAGAGCGCCGCCTGGGACCCGTCACCCGCGGAGGCCCCTCGGCCTCCAGTGACTCGTGCCTCCCTGCACCGCCACTCGAGGAAGAGCCGCCACGCCCGACTGGAAGGGTAGTCACCACCACCGGGTTCTCGCGAGACCCCATGAGGCCTGCGGGGCGCAGCCCCCATTCGTCGAAACTGGGCATCTGCTTCACAAGGTCACCCCTGCTTGAGCAAAAGTACAACAAAGCACCCCCTTGCCGAATGCTGCCAGGGTTGGGATCCCCAGTCAAGACCAAGAGCACCTTCCTCAGCGCTTCAGACATCAAGTCCTCCTGTTGGAGCCTCATGCGGTCTTCACGCCCGCTGAAGGCCCACATCCGGTGGGAATGGCGCTGGAGAGGGGCAATGCGGCACAATAGGAACTCCTTCACCACCTTGGGCGCTGTCACCTCGAACGCCCTCAGGAACGCGAAGCGACGCCAGACGAAGGCGAGCCGGGGGCTCGTGAGCGTCTCCTGGCCCCAGCCTGAATTGAGGACAGCGAGTGATGTTGGCTCCGGACAGAGGCTGGGCATCCCCACGCCCACGTGACAGCCACCGCTCATGGAGCCAGCGCCGGGCGGAGGAAGGTGAAGTCAATCCTGAAGCCGCTGTTTCAGATGCAGCAATGAAGCTCACACACCTTAACACCGGGTGGGGTCAACAAGGCGCAGAGAGAAGAAGTGGCGCAAAGCAAGGCAATCGAGGAAGGATGCCAATCATCTCCTCGCAAACATAGGCAAAGACCGCAAGAAGAGTGATGGATTCCGGACCCAAGTGCATCATATGGATCTGATAGTGGGAGAGCACAGCATTCAAGAAATCGGAGAAGGGGGGAACCAGCCCCGCCCACAGGGCATCGGCAAAATACTGGACCTCAGTGATTATCCTGTCGATGGCGAAGTGGGACGCGGGCCAGGCCGTCGTCCGCCCGCATTCGTTGAAGATGGTGGCCAAGGCCGAGCTGACCTTGCCCAGGCCCTCTCGATTGAGTATGATTTACCGATCGACGGCAGGGGCCGCCGATGACGGCGAGCGAGGCGGACGCATGGGTTTCTTCCCTCTTCCCTTCTTCGTTGGAGCCATGGCAACGGAAGAGGGGGGGGGAAGGTTCAAGATTGGATTGGGAGCAGAAGCTAGAGTTTGAGAGGAGGAAGAGTGGGGGACGGTCGAGCAGCGAAAAGGGGAGCGGCTGTGTGCGGCTACGAGTCCGCCTAGCACGGCACAAAACAAGGAGGTGTGGGAACAGTGCTCACGTCCAATCAACCGCCACGCTGGCGCCCAAGGTCAGCTGTTAGGGGCTCAAGGGCGCTGCAGACTTGCCCCTTCGCCTCTCGCTCGGCCAAGTCCGGGCGCGCTTTGGGCCCGTGGCTCTTGTCGGCGCTCGGGAACGGGGGTCCCCAGACTTGCCTGCCTGCGGCGTGGCTCAAAGAGGGGCCCATCACGGCCCATCTTCATCAACACAATCTCAAGACCCTCGCGAAGGGGCCAAGCCTCGTGGGGCGGATGACAGGGAGCTTCCTCAGGCACGGCCTCATCAGGCTGGCTCGCAAGGTGGCGGAGAGATCAAGGCGGGGTACCTCACGAGGTGCCCATGACGCTAGCCATGACGACCAAGGGCGCCAGGCGGGCGCCAGCCCGCGCAGTGTCCTCCTTTCCTCTTTGGTGCAAAGGGAGCAAGTGCAAAGTAGAGCATCAAGCAAGGGCGCCCATTTCGTGCAACAAGACCAAGACCAGTCCAACGGCGGGAAGGAAGTCATTGTGGAGACCAAGCGGCTGACGCCTGCAAGAGCCTTTGACAAAGTAGTACCAACTTTAGTCAGGATAAGTGTACCAGATGTTCCCCTTCAAAATGGCCAATTGTTGGCGCCCTTCCCGCTCAATATTTGGGAAGAGGCCCGGGGCCTCTGCCTATATAAGTAGAGCTAGCAACCATAGTAGGGGAGAGATCTGGAGTCAGCAGAGAGATAGAGAGAAGCAACTGAACTCCCCCTAGCAGTTCATCGCACCAGCTAAGAACAGATCCTCGCGAGGCTGTTCTTCTTTGTATTCTTCATCACCATCAGCCCAAGATGCAATCCACCACACCACAAACTAGAGTAGGGTATTACACCACAATGGTGGCCCGAACTAGTATAAACCCTGTGTCTCTTGTGCTGTTCCTTTCGGAGTTTAGATCCTAGCGAGGCGGTGGGGTGCAGGTAGGTAGAGGGCGAGATTCCGCGCGCACCCCAGTGTTCGAACCTCAAGGGTCTGCCGGAACCCGAAATCCGACAGTCATGTTCTTTTATTTTGAGGAATTCTCAAGGTGGTACCATCACGAGACAAATTGGTTATGTGAAGGCGTCCATGATGTGCGACACCAACATTTTTGAAAAACTACTAAAGGTGAACTCCTTCCCTTTGAGCCATCCTCACATACGCATATTGGATGGGTCATTCTTTCATTGTTGTTTCCTTCTGCTTGTCTACATGATACACATATTGGAGGGAGGACCAACATTGGAGATATACCCCATGGACCTTCAAGTTGAGGAGTGCTCGACTTATTGGAAGCACCACCGGACCATCACTTCTACCACGACATCGAGCTATGGTACAACACCACCCATAACAAATTTGCATCTTATGCATGGGTTGACTCACATTATGATTGCCTTGTTGCATCTTCTATTCCCATGTCATCCATGATATATGAGCTTGTGCATTTTCTTAGCAAATTTGTTGTGATCTTCCTTAATGGCATATTCATACATCATGATCATATTGCAACCCATCAATTGCATGATAACATAATCATATTGAGCATCCATTGCCATGTTCATGCTCTTGATAAATCATCCCATTATGACATCATTTTGCACAATGGTAGAATTTGTCACTTTGTGCACCATCCCAATTACAACATCTTTGTGTGCACAACAAATGGACTTGCTTTCATGAATGTTTTGCATATCATTCTATATCATCTTGATAAGCTTCATGCGCTTTGTCACGAACAATCTTATCAGGAAAAATCATGCTTATTTGATGGACACCTTATGTGCGCTAACCATTGTATTTCCGAGTGTCGTTTGTGTTTGATCTTTTTTCATGTATACCACTATGGAGACACCTTGGAGTACTTGGATTGCGCAATGTCTTCAACTCCGTCCAATTACATGTCCATCCACGACAACCGTTTCCATGGTGATGAAGATTACGATCCGAGGTCGGATCTTTCCCAAGGGGGGAGATGATGCGGAGCATCCTACGATCATCCCCATGTACACTTCGACTACTCCCCAAGCCCCAAGAGGATATACGATGAGACCTCAACCATACGCCATTAGACACAAGGTGAACTCGCTCCTCTTCGAACCGTCAGTTTCCACATGTGAGACATGGCTACTACCTCATGCATGGACCTTGCATATACTCAGGTACAACCAAGATGACCATGGAGGATCCAAGGACCAAGGCCAAGCATGGAAGAGGAGAAGGAAGAAGAAGATCAGTGCAAGACTGGACTTGCCCGGATCATCCGGATCCCAAGCCCGGATGATCCGGACCAAGCCCGGATGATCAGGACCCCCATGTCGGTGTCAAAACCGGCAGATCTTGGGTAGGGGGTCCCGAACTGTGCGTCATAGGATCGAAGGTAATAGGAGACAAAGGGGACATGATGTTTACCCAGGTTCGGGCCCTCTAAATGGAGGTAAAATCCGACTTCCTGCTTGATTGACTTTGATGAGTATAGGGGTTACAAGAGTTGATCTACCTTGAGATCGTAATGGCTAAACCCTAGCTGTCTAGCCTATGTGAATTATGATGATCTCAATGGGCTAAACTCTCCGGTTTATACACACACCAGAGGGGTCTAGGATTACATAGAGTCGGTTTGTGAAGGAAGGAAATTACATATCCGGACACCAAACTTGCCGTCCGCGCACACGATAATCCTACCCGGACACGGGGGAAGGCCTTCCATCTTGAATCTTTACGGCCCATTAGTCCGGCCCATATAAAATAGCCCGGACAGCCGAGGACCCCTTTGTCCAGGACTCCCTCCGTTGCCCAACCCAGTGTTTATCTGACTCTCATAGGGATCACACTAATCTAGGTTTGATACCGCTCATTATCAGGCCATTAGCCCGTTCGACCTGACCATTTGTTTGAGGGTGGTATACGGAGGCATAGTCGAGCTTGATGCCCAAGTTAGCACATCAATTTTTCACCTCATCGGCTGTGAAATTAGAGCCGTTGTCAGTGATGAGGTTGAGCGGGACACCATAACGGTGTACTACGCCGGATATAAAGTCAATCACTGGACCATCTTAAGCCGTTTTAACTATTTTGGCCTCTATCCACTTAGTGAATTTGTCCACCATAACCAGCAAATATTTCTTCTTGTGGCTTCCCCCTTTAAGGGGTCCGACCATGTCGAGCCCCCAGATCACAAAAAGGCTAAGTGATGGGGATTGTTCTTAAGGCAGTGGGAGGCATATGACTTTGATCGGCGAAAAGCTGACATCCCACGCAGCGTTGCACAAGGGCTTGTGCTTCTGCTCGGGCCATTGGCCAGAAGAAACATGTACGGGAGGCCTTGCTTACGAGGGCCCGAGCTCCGGCGTGATGGCTGATACGTCTCCAACGTATCTATAATTTTTTATTGCTCCATGCTACTTTATCTACTGTTTTAGGCAATATTGGGCTTTATTATCCACTTTTATATTATTTTTTAGACTAACATATTAACCGGAGGCCCAGCCCAGATTTGCTGTTTTATGCCTATTTCAATGTTTCAAAAAAAAGGAATATCAAACGGAGTCAAAACGGAACGAAATCAACTGGAGAAGTTATTTCTGGATGGAAAGCCACCGGATAGGCTTGGGCTCTAGGTCAGAAGATACAGGAGCTGTCCACGAGGGTGGGGGGCACGCCTACCCCCCCTAGGGCACGCCCCCCTGCCTCGTGGGGCCCCCGAAGCTCCACCGACGTACCCCCTGCACCCATATTTACCTACGTATCGTAAAACTTCCAGAACAGAAGATAGATCTGGAGTTCCGCCGCCGCAAGCCTCTGTAGCCACCAAAAACCAATCGGGACCCTGTTCCGACACCCTGCCGGAGGGGGGAACCCATTACCGGTGGCCATCTTCATCATCCCGGCACTATCCATGACGAGGAGGGAGTAGTTCACCCTCGGGGCTGAGGGTATGTACCAGTAGCTATGTGTTTGATCTCTTTCTCTCGTGTTCCCTCCATGGCACAATCTTGATGTATCCCGAGCTTTTCTATTGTAGTTGGATCTTATGATGTTTCTCCCCCTCTACTCTCTTGTGATGAATTGAGTTTCCCCTTTTGAAGTTATCTTATCGGATTGAGTCTTTTATGAGAACACTTGATGTATGTCTTGCCATGTTTATCTGTGGTGACAATGGGATATCACGTGCCACTTGATGTATGTTTTGGTGACCAACTTGCGGGTTCGGCCCATGAACCTATGCATAGGGGTTGGCACACGTTTTCTTGACTCTCCGGTAGAAACTTGGGGTACTCTTTGAAGTACTCTGTGTTGGTTGGATGAATATGAGATTGTGTGATGCATATCGTATAATCATGCCCACGGATACTTGAGGTGACAATGGAGTATCTAGGTGACATTCGGGTTTTGATTGATTTGTGTCTTAAGGTGTTATTCTAGTACGAACTCTTTTATAGATTGATCTGAATGAATAGCTTTGAGGTGGTTTCGTACCCTACCATAATCTCTTCGTTTGTTCTCCGCTATTAGTGGCTTTGGAGTGACTCTTTGTTGCATGTTGAGGGATTGTTATATGATCTATCTATGTTATTATTGTTGAGAGAACTTGCACTAGTGAAAGTATGAAACCTAGCCCTTGTTTCCCATCATTGCAATATCGTTTACTCACTTTTACCACTTGTTACCTTGCTGTTTTTATATTTTTCAGTTTACAAATACCTTTATCTACTATCCATATTGCACTTGTATCACCATCTCTTCGCTGAACTAGTGCACCTATACAATTTACCATTGTATTGGGTGTGTTGGGGACACAAGAGACTCTTTGTTATTTGGTTGCAGGGGTTGCTTGAGAGAGACCAACTTCATCCAACGACTCCTATGGATTGATAAACCTAATCTCATACACTTTAAGGACATTAGCTACAGTCCAACAAACCTGCCCACTAGCAGGACCAACAACTTCTACAAGAAGAAGGTTGCGTAGTAGACATCAAGCTCTTTTAAAGGCGCCGTTCTTTGGGGAGGTTAGTGCTTGAAGGTATATCTTTAGATCTTGCAATCGAATCTTTTTGTTTCTTGTTTTAGCACTAGTTTAGTTTATAAAAGAAAATTACAAAAAAATGGAATTGAGTTTGTCTCATACGCTTCAACTTTTTAATGTCTTTTGTGAAAATGATGGGAAGGAAAATTGTGCTCAAGTACTAGAAGAAGAATTACATAGAATGCTTGGAATACAATATGTGAACGATGAGCATGATTGCAATGTTATTAGTATGAATTCCTTCAATATCCATGATGCTAATGATATGCAAAGCCACAAGCTTGGGGAAGCTATGTTTCATGAAGATGATATTTTTGTCCCCAAGCTTTGATGAGCAAATTTACTATGATGAAAGCATGCCCCCTATCTATGATGATTATTGTGATGACACGTATGCTTTAAAGAATAATGATAACCATGAAACTTGTCATCTTGATCTTAATTTTCAATCACATGATAGTTATTTCGTTGAGTTTGCTCCCACTATTATTCATGAGAAGAAATTTGCTTATGTGGAGAGTAGTAAATTTTCTATGCTTGTAGATCATGAAAAGAATGCTTTAGGTGCTGGTTATATTGTTGAATTCATTTATGATGCTACTGAAAATTATTATGAGGGAGGAACATATGCTTGTAGGAATTGCAATAATATCAAGTTTCCTCTCTATGTGCTTAAAGTTTTGAAGTTATGCTTGTTTAGCCTTCCTATGCTAGTTGATTATTGTTCCCATAAGTTGTTTGCTCACAAAATCCCTATGCATATAAAGTGGGTTAGACTTAAATGTGCTGGTCATATTCTTCATGATTCTCTCTTTATGTTTCAATTCTTATCTTTTATGTGAGCATCATTGAAATCATCATGCCTAGCTAGGGGCGTTAAACGATAGCGTTTGTTGGGAGGCAACCCAATTTTATTTTAGTTTCTTGATTTTTGGTTCTGTTTAGGAATAAATAATCCATCTAGCCTCTGTGTATATGTGTTTTTATGTTTTAATTAGTGTTTGTGCCAAGTAGAACCTTTGGGAAGACTTGGGTGAAGTCTTTATGATCATGCTGTAAAAAAACAGAAACTTTAGCGCTCACGATATTAGCTAGAACTTTTTACTGGAGAGTGATATTTAGTTTATTATTTTTGCATATGATTACTAGACAAATTCCTCAGGTCCACCAATTTATTTTAGAATTTTTGGAGTTCCAGAAGTTTTCGTTAGTTACAGATTACTACAGACTGTTCTGTTTTTGACAGATTCTGTTTTTCGTGTGTAGTTTGCTTATTTTGATGACTCTATGGCTTGTAAAATAGTTTATAAACCATAGATAAGTTGGAATACAGTAGGTTTAACACCAATATAAATAAAGAATGAGTTCATTACAGTACCTTGAAGTGGTGTTTTGTTTTCTTTCGCTAACGGAGCTCATGAGTTTTCTGTTAAGTTTTGTGTTGTGAAATTTTCAAGTTTTGGGTAAAGATTCGATGGACTATGGAATAAGGAGTGGCAAGAGCCTAAGATTGGGGATGCCCAAGGCACCCCAAGGTAATATTCAAGGATAACCAAGAGCCTAAGCTTGGGGATGCCCCGGATGGCATCCCCTCTTTCGTCTTCGTTCATCGGTAACTTTACTTGGAGCTATATTTTTATTCACCACATGATATGTGTTTTGCTTGGAGCGTCATTTTATTTTATTTAGCTTTGCTTGCTGTTTGAATAAAGTATCAAGATCTTAAATTCTTAAATTTTAGAGAGTATTCACATAGTTGTATAATTATTCGACTACTCATTGATCTTCACTCATATCTTTCGGAGTAGTTTGTCATTTGCTCTAGTGCTTCACTTGTATCTTTTAGAGCATGGTGGTAGTTTTATTTTAAAGAAATAGATGAACTCTCATGCTTCACTTATATTATTTTGAGAGTCTTAAATATCATGGTAATTTGCTTAAATAATCCTAATATGCTAAGCATACAAGATTTGTAAGAATTCTTATGAGTGTGTTGAATACTAAGAAAATTTTGATGCTTGATGATTGTTTTGAGATATGGAGGTAATAATATCAAAGTCGTGCTAGTTGAGTAGTTGTGAATTTGAGAAATGCTTGTGTTGAAGTTAGAAAGTCCCATAGCATGCACGTATGGTTAAAGTTGTGTAACAAATTTGAAACATGAAGTATACCTGGCTTGTGCATCCTTATCAGTGGCGGTCGGGGACGAGCGATGGTTTTTTCCTACCAATCTATCCCCCTAGGAGCATGCGCATAGTGCTTGATTTTTGATGACTTCTAAATTTTGGCAATAAATATATGAGTTCTTTTGACTAATGTTGAGTCCATGGATTATACGCACTTTTACCTTTCCACCATTGCTAGCCTCTTGATGCAAGTGAATTGCCCTTTCTCACCTTGAGAGTTGGTGCAAACTTCACGGTAAGGCCCAACCCGTGATACGATATGCTCTATCACACATAAACCTCCCTATATCTTCCACAAAACAGCCACCATACCTACCTATTATGGCATTTCCATAGCCATTCCGAAACATATTGCCATGCAACTTTCCACCGTTTCGTCCATCATCATCATGACATACTTTACTTTTTTCATATTGCCATTGCATCATCATGTAGTTGACATCGTATTTGTGGAAAAGCCACCATGCATTATTTTTCATACATGTCACTCTTGATTCATTGCACCATCCGGTACATCACGGAGGCATTCATATAGAGTCATATCTTGTTCTAGTTTCGAGTTGTAATTTTATGTTGTAATCAATAGAAGTGTGATGATCATCATTATTAGAGCATTGCCCAATCAAAAAAGGGAGAAAGGCCAAAAAGAAAAAAAAAGAAAGGCCCAATGTCGGTGTCAAAACCGGCGGATCTCGGGTAGGGGGTCCCGAACTGTGCGTCTAGGCGGATGGTAACATGAGACAAGGGACACGATGTTTTTACCCAGGTTCGGGCCCTCTCGATGGAGGTAAGACCCTACTCCTGCTTGATTAATATTGATGATATGGGTAGTATAAGAGTAGATCTACCACGAGATCAGAGAGGCTAAACCCTAGAAGCTAGCCTATGGTATGATTGTTGTTCGTCCTACGGACTAAAACCCTCCGGCTTATATAGACACCGGAGAGGGTTAGGGTTACACAGAGTCAGTTACAATGGAAGGAGATCTTCATATCCGTATCGCCAAGCTTGCCTTCCACGCCAAGGAAGGTCCCATCCGTATCTTCAATCTTGTATCTTCATAGTCCAGGAGTCCGTCCAAAGGTCATAGTCCGGCCATCCGGACACCCCCTAATCCAGGACTCCCTCAGTAGCCCCTGAACGAGGGTTCAACGAGTCCGGCGCGCAGTTTGTCTTCGGCATTGCAAGGCGGATTCCTCCTCCGAATACTTCATAGAAGATTTTGAACACAAGTATAGTGTCCGGCTCTGTAAAATAATTTCCACATACCGCCGTAGAGAGAAAAATATTCACACAAATCTAAGCTGGCGGCGTGCTTTGCAAAGACGTCGACAACACGGCCAGCCTTTATTGAATCGTTTTACTTGTCCCACCTCGGTAGCGTTTAGCGAGGCGGTTTCCTTGGCACGTCTTGTCAAAGCAGAGATCGTGTCCCCTTATTCCAGGATTCTCATCAATACGGTCGTGGGTAACCCAATCCCGCCCATTGGTACGTCTCCTCTATCGAAGGCGAGTCCCAAATGGTCACGGGGAAGGGCTCTTGGTATTCAACCTCTTTATAAAGAGACCAAGGCTCTACTCCTTTCTTTCAATCTCAATCGAATCTGCCCCTCGCCTCGAGTTTCAACACCCAAAGCTCCAGATTTAGGCGCTTCGGACTTTCGATGATGTCCGGCTTCGACCTTCAAGGCCGGTGGATGCCTTCCTCCATTACGGAAGAAGATGTGCTAAAGCTGAGAGACGCCGGGTATTTAACCGGCGAAATCTCGCCTGAGCTGCTGCTCAAGGGCAGGTTACTCCCACTCCCAAGCCTGGTGAGGCGTGGTGTTCGCGTCTCACTTCCTTCGGGGGTTAGGCTTCCCGGCAGACCCCTTCGTGAGGGGCTCATGTTTTATTATGGGTTAGAATTTCACAACTTGGATCCGAGTCCATCCTCCACATCTCATCGTTCATCGTCAGGTGCGAAGCCTTCCTCCGCATTACCCCTCACTTCGGATTGTGGCTCAAGACCTTCAAAGTAGAGCCGAAGATGATCAAGGGGCGGCAAGCGGAGTGCGGAGGGGCTGTTATAAGCAAGAATGCTGACGCTCCCTGGCTCGAGGGATCTTTTCAAGAGGAGTTCAACTTATGGCAACAAGAGTGGTTTTATATCACAGCGCCCAGGGGCACCAAGTGGGTGGCGCCTCCTATTTTTCGCTCGGGTCCTCCCCCACGGCTGGCGTCATGGGTCAATAAAGGGCTCGACTGGGGGCCGTCCAAGGACGTGCCCTTGTTGCAGGGCCGTAGTGGCGCAGGTCATGTTGATTCGCCGCACATTGCCCTGCAATCGCCGCCCCCTATGCCTTTGGGAGTTTAATCTGGAGGGACCACGAGCTCTCCAACACTTTACGGGCATGACGCCCATGGATATGTATAAATTGTTCTTTGGATCACAAGCAATGTGTCCGGACTTGACCGAGGACGCAGGGCTAAGCTATAATCGCCCGGATACTCAAGTAAGTAGCCCTGTACCCGGACACGCTATTCGTATATTCGTCATAAAATTGCCCTTAAAGGAGTTGTCCCTTTGAACAAGAGTGGATAGAGAAACCAAAGCTGATCAAGTGTCCGGCCCCCCTCCCCGAGACCACGCCGAATCCCGTGTTGACCAGGATGCTGGAGGTTGTGCCTCTGGAAGAAGGCGAAGGGGGGAACAAGGAAGCTACCGTCTCCTCGAAGGAGGCTATCCGGAAAGGAGGGATCGAGAATCCCTCCATCCAGGGAAAGAAGAGGACCGCCTCTGAAGACCCGGAGACCATGGTCTCAAAGCGGGGGAAGAGATCTTCGTCAGAGGGTCCTGCGCCGGGAAGTGCCTCGGCCGCACTGTGCCCTCAAGGGGATCATCCCTCCAGCGAGCCGTAAGTAGAGAGGGGAGTTTCCAAATAAGAGACATCCCTATTTTATTCCTGAGAAAGACAACTAAATTTTTACCTTGTAGTTCGGATCTCCGCCCTTCGCAGCAGAGCTCATCTTCAGGGGATCTTCGTCCGGAGATGATGGATAGTGGAACGCCCCCTCCTGCCGTACCGCCTTGCGAGGCGGGCGACCCTCGGGTGTCATCGCAGGGGGTTTCCCCGAATCCGGCAGGGCCGGAAAGCAGCTGTATGGCTCCCCAAAGCCCTCTGTGCCCGACCTTCGAAAAAGGCCATCAGACGAGTCCGGCACCTTCCGGTGCATGGTCGGAGGATTTGAAGGATCTGCTTGGGCGAGCGTCTATCTCAGAAGAACATCGTGCATTGATGGGCACGGTGATTGAAAGGATTTCATCCGCGGAGAGCGGGTTGCACGAGGCCGTCAGGAGTTTATCGATGTGTTTTGAGGTACGCGAAATGATGTACCTTTTGACAGTTCCGCATATAAAAAGATGCGCCCTGTATAGATAGTAGCCCCTGAGACTCAGTGCATTGTCAAAGATGACAGCGCATTGAGGATCATAATCCCAGGTATAACATGTTGCTCTTCCTCTGTAGGTGGCGAAGTGTCTGGTGGCTGGCCGGACTGATGAATTTGCCGATCTAAAGCGGCAACTTGACGTGGCGGATGCCGACATCGCGCTTGTCAACAAGCGATTGGACGAGTCGCAAGGTATAAAATTTTCTCCGCGGACACCTGGTAAGGGAGCCTGATAACCTTGCCTTACAACATGTATGCTTCATGTAGATGGTGTCGCTGCCATGGAGAACCTTCGGGCGGAACTCGCCCGAGCCAAGGAGCAGGCTAGAAAAAGTGATGTGGCTGCCTTGAAGGCGGACGAAGAGCTGAAAGCCGAACAGGCTGCTCACTGCCGAAGCAGGAAGGAAATGGCCAAGATGGCGGTGAAGTTGAAAGATGCTGCCGACCGCTGCAAGCTTCTTGAAAAAGAAGGTCGAGCGGAACAGAAGGACCTGGAGAAGGCCACTACCGAGGCCAAGGATGCTCGCTTTGCCATGAGAGCCATGAAGCAGGAGCTACGTCAGGACGGAGATATCGAGGCTGGAAAGCCCTTTATGCTGTGGATGAAGTTCGGGGATCCTAAGTATGCTCAGTTGGACCAGCTGTGGAGTGCGCCGGATCCTTATCTGGATTTGGCGGCAAGTGTCGCGGACGCGGCCGAACACTTCCGATTTCAAAAGGATCACGAATTGGAAAAGCTTTTTTGGTCGCAGTTCCACAATCTAGAGCGCCCACTTCCATTATCCGAGCGATTGGCCGAATGGGCGGAGCTGAATAGGTTATCCGGACTCGCCATGAAGATGGTCGTGAGTCATCTGTGGCCGAAGGGGCCTGAGCCGAATAGTTATTTTGGTTTGGTGCAGCAGTTCCTTGGTGCGGTGCCCCATATCAATGCAATGAAGAGGTCAGCATGCATAGAGGGTGCGCGGATGGCTCTAGCCCATGTCAAGACGTACTGGGCGGAGATGAAGGCCACCGACATTGCATCCCAAGATTCGGACGGGAGCCGAGTGCCTGCCGAGCACTATTTTCAGGAAGTTCTGTAGGGCGCTCATTTAATAGAGACGCAGTGCTCAAAGGACATCATGTTCGAATAACACGTATAATTGTAAGACAATGTTTCGATGGAATATAAAAGATTTTATACTTGTGCCTGCAAGAATTAAAATACCTCATGTGCGGCCGTTAATGTATATGTGTATATAACCTGAAAGATGGCAGTTTTGACATTTCACGCATATAATGCGGGGTGTTCGCAAAAGGCGCATTTTCACACTTGATCCAACGTCTTGGTCCTATAAAGGAGGTGATAGCGTAGCGAACTAGGCAACCGGACTATAATGCTTTATCACTTTCACTTAGCCATAGGAGTTTGACAGTGGGGCTACTATATAGCCCCTAGGGGCACCGCGCTCGCCCGAATTTGGGGCGCGTGTGTGCCTGGCCGGGAAACGTCCCTTTGTTAATGCGGAGGAATCCTAAATATTCCGGTGGGTCATCGAGTGGTTGACCAGTCTCACGCTACATCATGACAGTCAGTTTTCGGCTTTCTCTACTGAGGTGCTTTCGCCCGGCGAGCACAAGCTGTCGCGATAGTTCTCCACAGTGCCGCCTTAAGCCGATGGCGGAGCGTAAGGCAGCAAAACACAGAGCGAACCAAACCCAACATTTGACCAAAGACATGATTCGAGCTGATGCATATAAGGCCAAACTTCATGACGCCAAACACTCCCTAAGGTATTCGGTCTTTATGAAAGCAGGCTGAACAACGCCCTTATTAATAAGCTACCGGTGTCCAGTGCATCGCCAAGAAAGTTCGACGCGTGGCCCGATGCCAAGACGCCAGCCTCCACCTCGGTTATAGCAAGAAACCGGAGGGATGTGTATCAACAAGAGACAGTAAAAAAGGTTTACGCAGGGTCTTAATCTGAAAAGAATCCTTGCAACGGGTCCCTACTGGACGTCTGCGCTTGTGTCTCCGTTGTGCCGTATCCTGGACGGGTGTAGCACAGTGTTCATCTGAAAAAGAAAGGAACTTAGTTGAAAAAGATCATGCGAAAATGTATGTTACGTTAGATAAACAAAATAAGATTGAACTTTATTTTCTCTTGTTGTACATGTGCCGAGCCCCTTGAAAGGGGGCGTGCGGTTAGTAAGCCCTTACGCCGGACTCGTCTAGCCATGTCCGGGGTCTGAACGACCTGTTTAGGCGCTTTGCCTAATGAGGCCGATTGAGTGTGTGGCTGTTAATGCAGCCGCACAATCTTACGTGCTCGAGGAACACTCGATATTTCCCTTTAATGAGATGATGCCTCGTGGACCGGGCACTTTAAGTATAAGGGATGCATAATGCGGTATTGTGTAGAAGCGTGCGAAAGCTTCCCGTCCCAGTAGTGCTTGATAGCTGCTTGTGAATGGGGCAATGTGGAAGGTTAGCTTTTCACGGTGGAAGCTGTCGGGTGAGCCGAACATAACTTCTAACCGGAGAGAGCCCGTACAATGGGCATCTGGGCCTGGCGCCACCCCTTGAAAGGAAGTGTTGCTTTGGCGAATTGTTGTTGGGTCTATCCCCAGTTTGCGGATTGTGTCCTGATATATCAGGTTGAAATCATTGCCGCCGTCCATTAGGACTTGTGTAAAGTGGAGTCCGTCAATTATCAGATCTAATACCAAGGCAGTCCAGCCTGCGTTCCGGATACTTCTAGAGTAATCCTAATGGTCGAAGGTGATTGGTTTTAACAACCAGTGGCGGGACTCCTCTGGGATAGGCCGTGTGGCGGGTATCTCTATAGGCGCCCCTATTTTCTCCATTTTTGTCACGTGAAGTGAATTTACTTTTTTGACTTCTTGTGGGAAGTTCTTTTGTTTTTCGGTGCTCTGCTTGTGGGGTTCGTCATCGTTCTCGCTTGGTGTGTCGAGCCCCTTGTGTTCGGCGTTGGGTTTGCCGGATTGGTTGCAGACCTAAGAATCTCTGTGGGTATGGTTTGCAGGCTTCCCGGGAGTACTGTGTATTTGACATATCTTGTCCAAGATTTTGTTTAAGTTAGCTAGCTCGTCCCTGTTATCTTTGGGGGGCATCTTTTTCTTATTCTGCCGAAGGCTTTTGAATCCGGCGTTGACTGCCGTGCTCTTCGGGCTGTTTCCCTTGGTCCGGCGTTGGTCCTTGCTGCGTCGCGGTTTCAAGTTTCCATCCCTAACTTCGGATGTACTTTGGTCGCTGGTACTGCATCTTGCCAACCAGCTGTCCTCTCCTGCGCAAAAGCGGGTCATGAGGCTTGTTAGTGCAGCCATTGTTCTTGGCTTTTCTTGGCCGAGGTGTCTGGCGAGCTATTTGTCTCGGACGCTGTGTTTGAAAGCTGCTAAGGCTTCGGCATCCGAACAGTCAACTATCTGGTTCTTTTTAGTAAGATATCTGTTCCAGAGTTTCCGGGCTGACTCTCCGGGTTGTTGGGTTATGTGACTTAGATCGTCTGCATCCGGAGGTCGGACATAAGTCCCTTGAAAATTTGCCCGAAAAGCATCCTCGAGCTCTTCCCAACTTCCGATAGTGTTTCGGGAAGGCTTTTGAGCCAATGCCGGGCTGGCCCTTTGAGTTTGAGTGGTAAGTATTTTATGGCGTGGAGATCATCTCCTCTAGCCATGTGTATGTGGAGGATGTAATCCTCAATCCAGACTCTAGGGTCTGTTGTTCCGTCGTATGCCTCTATGTTTACGGGCTTGAATCGGCTGAAATTCATGATCCGGCACCTCATCGGTGAAACATAGGGGTGTCGGCGCCCTATATATGGGCGCATACGCGATGTTCGGATATTTGATGTGTTGCATTGCTTGCTAGAGCTTGCTTTCTTGGCCCATAGATAGATCTAGCTGGGCCAAAATTTTGATGCAAATCCTTGTGCGGGTCGCGTGCCGGCTTGTGTGCGGCGTCCTTTGCCGCACTGTGTTGGCCGTGGGGTCGTTTGTCCGACCGGGTGGCTTCCTTATTATTTTTTAATTGCGGAGGCTCTAAGGCCTCATCATCAAATTCGGCAATAATTTTCGCCGGATAGCTCTTTGTGTGGCGATCGTCGCGTATTTGTCTGCGGTGTTGAGTACCTTGCTCCATCTAATTCTGAGTGCATCTTCCACTGTTTTGAGCTTCCGCTTCTGCTTTTTCAGGCTACGCGCAGTGGCGACGAGCCTTTTTTGGAGGTTTTTCTGCTCCAGCAACTTGTCCGGCGTGACGTCGTCCGGACTGTTGTCTTCGTCGGGGACGGGTTGTTTATCCAAGTTGCCCTGTTCGAGCGGTTGCTTGATGGCATGTTCGTCGTCCGCCGGCTCGCCCTGCTCTATGGCTGGGTCTGTATGTCTGTTTTCCCTGTCGAGGTGGGGTTTGGAGCGCCGCTTACAACGCCGCTTTGATTGCTTTTCGAGGGAACGGTCCCTCGTTGTGTCCCTTTGTTCCTCGTCATCGTTTCCTTTAGGTGTATCAACCATGTATACATCGTGAGATGGGGTGGTTGTCCGATGGCCTATAGGCGCTGGTTCTGTTAAATCTCCTACATAAATGCGTCCATACCGTCGATGTATTCGGAGTCGAAGTTAAGCATGTCGGTTAAATCATCGACAGTGGCAACAAAGTGGGTGGTGGGTGGGCATTGAATTTCTTCGTCGTCCACATCCCAGCCTTCTTGACCATAGTTCGGCCGGGGCTCTCCTGATAAAGAGAGAGACTTTAATGAATTCAGAATGTCGCCGAAAGGAGAGTGCTGAAAGATGTCCGCGGCGGTGAACTCCATTATCGGCGCCCAATCAGATTCAATTGGCAGGGGCGCGGAAGGTTCGGAGTCCGGAAAGGAGTCCGGCACCTCGGAGTCACGAGCTTCGCAAAGGATGGGTATGGTGTTCTGCTCGATCGCTGTAGAGATTGCAGCCCCCGAGGCGGTGTCCAGCCACCCATCCTCGATTGGCGCAGTCAGCTCCGAGCTAAGGGTCGGAGCGGACACGGTGCGGACCTCGGACACCTGTTCGGGCGGCAGAGCTAGATCATGCCCATCGTAACAGCGCGGCGCGCTTGTCTGTGGCTCGAACCAATCGAAGATCAAGTCTCCGCGGACGTCGGCCGTGTAGTTCAAACTTCCAAATCGACACGATGGCGGGCGTAGCTTTCAATCTGCTCCAGATGGCCGCTTAATTGGCCCATGATGCAAAGCCACCGAATACGGAGATCTGTCCGGGGAGAAAAGTCTCACCCTGGACCGCGTCGTTGTTGATGATCGAAGGAGCCATCGGGCCTAAATGTGACGACACAGTCTCAATGAAAGCACCAATTTCGGTGTCAAAACCGGCGGATCTCGGGTAGGGGGTCCCGAACTGTGCGTCTAGGCGGATGGTAACAGGAGACAGGGGACACGATGTTTTTTCCCAGGTTCGGGCCCTCTCGATGGAGGTAAAACCCTACTCCTGCTTGATTAATATTGATGATATGGGTAGTACAAGAGTAGATCTACCACGAGATCGAGAGGCTAAACCCTAGAAGCTAGCCTATGGTATGATTGTTGTTAGATCCCACGGACTAAAACCCTCCGCTTATATAGACAGGAGAGGGTTAGGGTTACACAGTCGGTTACAATGGAAGGAGATCTTCATATCCGTATCGCCAAGCTTGCCTTCCACGCTAAGGAAAGTCCCATCCGGACACGGGATGAAGTCTTCAATCTTGTATCTTCATAGTCCAGGAGTCCGGCCAAAGGTCATAGTACGGCCATCCAGACACCCCCTAATCCAGGACTCCCTCACCCAAAAAAAAGAAAATAAATAAAAAGGGCAATGTTACTATCTCTTTTTCCACACTTGTGCTTCAAAGTAGCACCTTGTTCTTCATGTAGTGAGTCTCATATATTGTGCTTCAAAGTAACACCATGTTTTTCATATAGTGAGTCTCATAAGTTGTATTTTTTATACTAGTGGGAATTTTTCATTATAGAACTTGGCTTGTATATTCCTACGATGGGCTTCCTCAAATGCCCTAGGTCTTCATGAGCAAGCAAGTTGGATGCACACCCACTAGTTTCTTTTGTTGAGCATTCATAGCTCTAGTGAATCCGTTGCATGGCAATCCCTACTCCTCATGTTGACATCAATTGATGGGCATCTCCATAGCCCGTTAATTATCCTCGTCAATGTGAGACTTTCTCCTTTCTTGTCTTCTCCACACAATCTCCATCATCATATTCTATTCCACCCATAGTGCTATATCCATGGCTCACGCTCATGTATTGCGTGAAGGTTGAAAAAGTTTGAGATTATTTAAGTATGAAACAATTGCTTGGCTTGTCATCGGGGTATAGAAGTTGGGAACATCTTTGTGTGACGAAAATGAAGCATAGCCTAACTATATGATTTTGTTGGGATGAACTTTCTTTTGCCATGCTATTTTGAGAAGACATGATTACTTTGATTAGTATGCTTGAAGTATTACTATTTCTTTTATGTAACATCCCAAATTTCCTATTTGGAATGTTTTACAATTATAGCTAAGCATCCTATGCATCCTGTTTGAATTTGAATGTCATTTGAAGTTTCAGAGCAATTTGAGTTTTGAATTTGAATTCAAACTTGGCATGTGGGAAACATTTCAAAAACTAAGCTGATAAATACTTGATCAAAAGTATGAGGGGAGCAAACATGACACTCCAAAAATATCAGAGGAAACAATGCCAAAAGATTTGGATTCAAATCTGAATTTTATTTGAATTTGAAAAAATGGATTTTTATAAAGTTTGGATTTTGCCTTTGGAAAAATGTTCAAATGAAAGGGAATATTCTGATCATTTTGGTATATATATACCATATATAAAATATTTATAGATAAGGTTTTATTTTTGTTTTGTTTTAATTAAAAAATAAAGGAAAAACCCAGGCGCTTGACCACCACCCAGGCCCGGCCAGCGCCGCCTCACCCCTCAACCAGCCAACCCAGCCGTGGCCCAGCCCAGCCAGCCAGACCAGCCAGCTCACCCCGCGCCCCCCTCGCCGATTTCCCTAGGCTTGGCCACCCGACCGAACCCTCCCCTCTCCCTCTCACCGACCTGGGCCCCGCCCGTCTTCTTCCCTCGCCCAAGCCACGCTTTCATGGGAGATCCACCGGATCCCGAAGGATCCGGATCCCGATCGCCCCGATGCCTTTCCGCCTCGCTTGACCCCGGCTATAAAGCCGAGGCTCCGCACCCCATTCCCCCCTAGCGACGCGGACCCCTCTCCTCTCCCTCCCGAGCTCACCGGAGCACCGAACCCCTCCCGCCGCCAAAGTCGCCGCCACGCCACCTGGTCCACCAGGCCTCCCAACACCACCGAACCTCCTCAGGTGCAGGCGCGTCTCCCGACGACTTCATGGCTCGCCGACGCCTGCACGCCTTGGAGCACTCTCGCCGCTGGCCCGTCAGGGAGTCCGTGAGTCCCAAGCATCCCCTCCCGTTCGATCTTAGATCGACGGCTCCGATTAGAACCCCAAGGGGTATGTTTTTATTAGAAAACCGGACGGCCCGAGCGGTTTATTTTTAGTTAGGTTTATTTGTTTAGGCCGGTTCGTTTTTAGTTAACCCTAGGCCCGTTTAGACTAAACTACGCCTAGTGCACAGTATAGGCCCATTAGGCCTTTTTCCTTTTATTTTGATTTTCTGTTTTAGCGAATAGTTTCAATTTTCAAAATGTATATCTTTTATTCTGCTTAATATTTTTGAGTGATTCTTTTTTTGTTGGATTGCAAATTTTATGTAGTTTCAGAAAAATATATATATAGCTATGTTAAAAATAATTAAAAATGCTTTAATATTGTTTTAGCCAGAATAGTAAATCTGCTATAGTTTTAGTTAGAAAAATTATTTTTGCATGATTCTTTTGTCACCACTTTATTTTGACATTGCCAAACCCTAGAAATTAACTTGGGTATTTTAGGATTAATAAATAATTAGTTTTAGACAGAATCCTATTAATCCTAATTAATTGATTAGTTCCTGTTTTCCTAATATTTTAATTAGTAAATTAATTTATTTTTAACTTGTGATTAGTTATTCTAGGTTAGTTTCTGTCATTCCATTAGATGAACATTTATTTATAATTAATAAAAGTTTTAAATTAATCTTCTTAATAGAAATTTGATTAGGCCTAAAATGAGTTTTATAATAGCTATTTAATTAATTCTTTTTGCACCTAGTTGCTTAGTGAATCCTTTTCTGTTAAGTTAACCTAAAACCATGATTAGGTTATATTAAGGAATTTTGTTATATAAAAACTATTTTTAGGTATTGTTTGAAGTAGGAAACTTTGAGTGATTTTTTCTTTGAGTTTTCCTTTGGATTTGGTTTTGGTTGCTTTGTTGTGCTATGTTATTTTTGTTATGTTGTGTTATGTGATCCTATTGTTTTGCTTATTGTGTTCATTGTTTGTCTCGGTAGAGTTTCCGGAGTGTGAAGCTTGCTACTACGACTCTTTAGCTTACGAGGATCATCAGCAAGGCAAGTTTTGATCATGTTATTTCTATACCTATGTTTTTGTGCATTAGTAGTTGTCACCACCCCACCATGCATGCAGTAGTGAAATCTTGAAGTCATTAAACTTGAGTAGTATCATGTGGTAGGATGAACCAATCCCCTTGTTACCATGACCCCGGGACGTAGTAGTTATTTTGCTATGCAGACGGGATTTGGTATGAGTGATATTCATAAGCAAGATGTGAGAGTCAATGATGATGATAACCCCATGAACTACAATGATCAAGATGGACTTGGAAAAATCACTACTTTGGGTGGAGGGGCGGTTGACGGGCACCTGGAGCACCAGTGGTGGCGGGATGCATGGAGAAGCGCCATGACATCCTGCGGAAAGCTTCACCCAGCCACGAAGAGAAGGATGGATGCCCCATGACCGGAAGCTTACTGTGCAGCCGCAAGCCATTATGGGCTCTGGCTGGGTTGACCCTAGTAGTGACGCTTGGCTGGGCGGTACTACGAGAAGTAGACGAACGGTAGGATTGGATGGGTACGGCGGTGGCGAAGAACTCTTTGGAAGACCCTCGTTTCATTCGTCCCGTCTTCAAACACCATGAAGTGCGAAGACTCTAAAGGAGGGAATGATTCTTGCGGGAAAGTGCTAAACCTCTGCAGAGTTATAACCTAATCGATTAGCCGTGTCCTGCTTCACGGACATTTGAGCCTCTGGAACTTGGAAGTATTCGGATATCTCAACACTAAAACTAATGAATTAATTTGAGGGTTTATGACTTAATAATTTGGGAGCGAGATTTTGGTTGGCGGAACCATCTCAATAACTACCAACAATTTGTAGTAATTTGCAAATAAGTCCACTTTGTAGTAGGATAAAATTGGCTTTACGCAAAAATGATGAAACTTAGAGCTCCACAGCCAAAATGCATATAGTGTAGTAACTTTATTATTGTTATTCTTCATGACTTGCCGACTTATTCCAAAAGCTGACCTACATGGCTGCAACGTATTATGTTGCGAGATATATTCCGATCAGAGTGAGGCTACGCTCGCGCTTGGCGATTGCCCTTTGGAGTCGGATGGACTCGCTTTACCTCGACGCTTCGCAGCATTAGTAGTTTATTTCTCATGAGTTGGCCTTGAGCCGAATTTATTCCCTTGTAATAAAGACTCTATATGAGAATCGTGTAATAAAATTCAGGTGTGATTGAACTTTGATTACTTTATCGATGTCCGTGAGTACCAGCATGATCTTGGGATGGTATGCAGACCACAGAGACTTGACCGATGTTGGGTCAGTCGCTACAGAGATGGTATCGAGCACATCACGACCGTAGGGATCGTAACCCCTAAGATCGGAAAGCCATAAGCGAGACCATTTACTTTGAACCCCTTTTTCATTCTATAATTCTTCCTGTTCTATTCTCGACTCTTCTCCCTTTGCAACATTCTAGATGGCGTTGAGTTCACCCCAGTTTTGCTACCGGAGTTACGCCACCCGATGAGACGATGCCCTTCGGAAGGAAGCTGGTCCAGATGGTGAAGCTGCTGAAGATTGCTCGCCCTCGATCACCGGGAAACCCACTAATGCACTTCCGACGGACACCCGCTACAGGATTGAGGTGCATATCCTGTGGAGGACCTTTGGAGGACACACGGAGCCTATCAACTTTGAGTTCACCGAGTTCAACTGGATCATCGGAAGGGACGTGGCGATCTACCGAGCGCTTGGACATCTCCGAGAGGAGTACAGGGCCGAGCTCGATCACTCAGACCTCGCCATGGTTTCTCGCAGGGCAAGGAATGGAGATATCATCCGTACCATTGAGGACGATTCCACTCTCTCTTACATCCAGGACTTGGAGTGTCTTCTCAGGAAACGGGAGTTTCTGACTTCGCCGTAACTCGAAGACACACCTAAGCTTTTGTTCCGCGAACTAGAAGCTGGAGGAGAAGGCACGCGCAGACTTCCTTGGCCATGAGGAAGAAATCACGGACTTCATGGAGATAGTCGACGACACGAAGATGAAGCTTGCCGCGATAGAGGAAAAGATGGACTTGGGAGAGGACCTTTACCCGAGTGGAGACGAAGCACCCTCGTGAGCAATGATCAGGATTTTGAAGGAGTACCACCAAGGAAACCCCAAGAGGAGGCGCCACTGATGAAGACTTTTTAGTCGACCACCATGTTATCTTTTACTTTTTCGTCGATCAGTTAGGCCGATATTTTTCCTTCGATTAGTCATGAGCTTTTGTAATCGAGTTTGAACCATGTTTGAGTGGAATGAATAAATGATTGGTGTGTTATGATTGTGCATTCATGTGGGTAGTGTTATTTCTCATAGACCCTTGTTCTATTCTAATTTTCTCACCCACTCCAAAAACACCAGATGCCTCCGAGACGTGACACTGGTTTCCCGCCGGAGCTCACCCAAATGCTTCCAAAGAAAGAGAATGCAATCGATGCAGCTCGATTCGTAATCGAACAACACCGCCAACAATCCACCGCCACCACCACCCACGTGGGACAACTTGACTCGATTTACGAGGTTGAATCCGCGGTGTTCTCTAGTAGCACCGAGCCGATTGTGGCTGATGATTGGCCCGCAAGATCGGAAGGAGCTAGTCACCGTTGGATGCACCGATCTTTGAGAAGGTGCGCTTTGCCGCGCATCAACTAGATGGACCTGCAGCTTCTTGGTGGGAGAATTACACCGCCACTTTTCCCATGGGTGGCATCACATGGGACCAATTCCAGCAGGCCTTCAGACCGCTCATGTCCCACCTGGAGCCATGAGTGCGAAGAAGCGTGAGTTCCGCAACTTACGCCAGGGAATCGTCTTGTGGCACAAGACGTGGATGAATTCAGCAAGCTCGCCGCTATGCCCCCGATGATGTGGCCACAGATGCCGCCAAGCAGGAGAAGTTCCTTGAGGGACTCAATGATGAACCGAGCATGCAGCTTATTGTGGCTACTTTCAACAACTACCAGAGCTGGTAGACAAGGCCACCATACGAAGGCAAGCAGCAGCAGATAGAAAGTCGCAAGCGGAAGTACAGCCTGTGGGAAGCACAACTCGGGAGCTCGTGAAGCCCCGCTATGCACCATACTCGGAGGGCACACCCATCATAACCATGGAGGCCATAACCATGGAGGAAATGGGAACAACCGCAGCCAGGACAACAAGTCAGGCCATGGCAGCGGCAATGGAAATGGTAATGGCAATCAGCACCGTTCTGCCCGGCTCGAAGGATCTCGAGCCACATCACCGCCTTCAAGTGCCGAAGACAGGGCACTACGCCACCGACTGCCGGAGGCCAAGCAAAGGAATGGAAATGGCAATGGAGGCTCGGTGAAGAAGCCAAATCCGTTCCCTCGTGCTCGGGTGAACCACATCGACGTGGAGGACGTCTATGATCAGCCGCATAATCGTGGTTGGTAAGTTTTATTGAATTCACGTTCAGTTTTGGTTCTCTTTGATTACGGTGCAACGCATTCATTCATATCAAGGGTAGTTGTGGATAAGTACGGATTACGCACTAGAACCCTTAGAAGCCCCCTCCGCGTCGATTCGCGGGAGGAGAAATGATGGCGAGTTTAGGCTGTCACGCAACCCTCAACATCGGGAACCATAAATTTCCGTGGACCTCATAGTGTTGGAAACCCAGACCTTGGATGTAATCCTAGGCATGGATTGGTTGTCAAAGTTTGAAGGGAACATAGACTGTGCCCGCAAGTCTATTCAGCTCACCACCCCGGAGCAGAAGAGGATTAAGTATGTAGCCAGGCACAGCCAGGTGAAGAATCAGGTGCATTCCCTCACGGGAGTTGTTCAGGAGGAAGTGCCAGTAGTGCAAGAATTTCCCGATGTGTTTCCGGAGGAATTACCAGGAATGCCACCGGACAGGGACATTGAGTTTCTGATTGAGTTATTGCCCGGCACAGCCCCAATATCCAAGAGACCTTATCGGATGCCACCAAATGAGTTGAAAGAGATCAAGGAACAAATAAATGAGTTATTGGAGAAAGGATATATTCGTCCAAGCTCATCACCTTGGGGAGCCCCAGTTCTTTTGGTAGAGAAGAAGGATGGAAGCTTGAGGATGGTTGTGGATTATCGTGCATTGAACGAGGTAACCATCAAGAACAAGTACCCTCTGCCCATGATCAATGACTTGTTTGATCAGCTTGTTGGAGCTAAGGTATTCTCTAAGATCGATCTTCGATCAGGGTATCATCAGTTGAAAATTCGTGAAAAGGATATACCCAAAACAGCATTCACTACCGGTATGGTTTATATGAGTATACCGTCATGTCATTTGGATTGACTAATGCTCCTGCATACTTCATGAATTTGATGAACAAGGTGTTCATGGAATATCTGGACAAGTTTGTCGTGGTGTTCATCGATGATATATTGATTTTCTCCAAGAGCGAGGAAGAGCATAAGGAACATTTGCGTCTAGTTCTGGAGAAACTTCGAGAACATCAATTGTATGCCAAGTTCAGCAAATGTGAATTTTGGCTGAAGGAAGTTGGATTCCTCGGACATGTTATTTCAGGAGAAGGAATAGCAGTTGATCCCGCCAAGGTTGAATCGATCATCGATTGGCGGTCACCTACCTCACCAAGGAGATCCGCAGCTTTTCTCGGACTCGCAGGATATTATCGGAGGTTCATTGAGAACTTCTCAAAGATTGCCAAGCCCATGACTGAGTTGTTGAAGAAGGAAGCCAAGTATGTTTGGGCCGAGGAATGTGAAGCCAGTTTTCAGGAATTGAAGAAACGGTTGGTCACAGCCCCAGTGTTGATATTGCCGGACATACATAAGGAATACCAGGTCTATTGTGACGCTTCTCGTCAAGGACTCGGAGGAGTATTGATGCAGGAAGGTAAGGTTGTAGCTTATGCCTCCAGACAGCTACGGCCTCATGAGATGAATTATGCCACGCATGATTTGGAGTTAGTTTGTAGTGCATGCACTCAAGACACAGAGACATTTCCTCATCGGAAACCGTTGTGATGTTTACACGGATCACAAGAGCTTGAAATACATCTTCACGCAGAAGGAATTGAACCTCGAGGCGGAGGAGATGGCTAGAGTTGATAAAGGACTACGACATGAGATTGCATTACCACCCGGTAAGGCCAATGTAGTAGCAGATGCTTTGAGCCGTAAGAGTTATGTGAATACTCTTACGGCAGGAGGATTACCCGGGAGTTAGTCGATGACCTCGAGAGATCTCCGGTGGAGATAGTTCGAGAGGATTTGTGGCAACCACGGAAGTTCAGTCCACCTTGACCGAAAGGATTCGTGAAGCCCGTAAGTCGGACAAGGAAATCGATGAGATAAAGCAAAAGATGGAGGAAGGAAAAGCTAAAGGATTCGAAAGGATGAACATGGAACTATATGGTTTGAGGATCGTATTTATGTGCCCAACGATCCCGAGCTCGAGGAAGCTAATTCTTGGAGGCTCATGATTCACCGTACTCGATTCACCCGGCAACACCAAGATGTACCTGGATTTGAAGCAAAGTTTACGGTGGGCGGGTATGAAGAAGGACATTGCCGAGCACGTGGCCGTATGCGATGTTTGCCAACGATGTAAAGGCGAGAACATCGAAGCCAGCGAGGTTACTTCAACCTTTGCCGATTCCCCGATTGGAAATGGGAGAAACTTGGTATGGATTTCATCACAGGATTACCCAGGACCCGTTCAGGTTATGATTCTATCCGGGTAGTAGTTGATCGTTTGACTAAGGTAGCTCACTTCATTCTGTGAAGACTACCTATACCAGTGCTAAGTTGGCCAAGATATACATGACCAGGATCGTATATGCGCATGGAGTTCCGAGGAAAATCGTGTCGAGATAGAGGAACGCAGTTTACCTCAAAGTTTTGGAAGCGATTGCATGAAACTTTGGAGTGCGAGGCTGGAATTGATCTGACTTTTCATCCGCAGCAGATGGACAGACCGAGAGAGTCAATCAGATTACGGAGGACATGTTGAGAGCTTGTGTGCTAGACTATGGGTCTAGCTGGGATGATAATTTGCCATACGCAGAGTTCTCATACAACAACGATTATCAATCGATGCGAAGATGGCCCCTTCGAAGCTCTATACGGAAGGAGGTGCGAACGCCATTCTTTGTGGGATAGTGTTGGAGATCGATCACTTTTCGGTTCCGATCTTATCAAGGATTCCGAAGAGAAAGTCAAGCTGATTCGAGACAGGCTCAAGATAGCACAGTCGCGACAGAAGAGTTATGCCGACAGTAAGCGCAAGGAGGTGACCTACGAAGTGGGAGACCGAGCATACCTTCGTGTGTCTCCACTTCGTGGAATCAAGAGGTTTGGAGTCAAGGGAAAGTTAGCACCCCGATTCATTGGCCCCTACAAAATCCTCGAACGTCGTGGAGAGGTTGCTTACAAGTTGGAATTGCGGAAGGATTGTCCGGAGTTCATGATGTCTTCCATGTTTCTCGGTGAAGAAGTGTCATGCCGACATGGCCGATGTTCCGTTGAGAGACACGGTGCCCCTAGAGGCCATACTGACAGCGGTGATCGACTTACAAGGAGAAACCCGTCCGAATTCTCGAAACTGCAAGCGAGTCACCCGCAGCAAGGTCATCAAGTTTTGCAAGGTGCTTTGTGGAGTCACCACACCGAGGAAGAAGCCACACAGGAGCCTTGAAGAAGACCTTCGTCGAGACCATCCGCACCTATTTGCTAGCCAACCCGAATCTCGAGGGCGAGATTCATCTTAAGGTGGGTAGGTTTGTAACATCCCAAATTTCCTATTTGGAATGTTTTACAATTATAGCTAAGCATCCTATGCATCCTGTTTGAATTTGAATGTCATTTGAAGTTTCAGAGCAATTTGAGTTTTGAATTTGAATTCAAACTTGGCATGTGGGAAACATTTCAAAAACTAAGCACGATAAATACTTGATCAAAAGTATGAGGGGAGCAAACATGACACTCCAAAAATATCAGAGGAAACAATGCCAAAAGATTTGGATTCAAATCTGAATTTTATTTGAATTTGGTAAATATGGATTTTTATATATTTTGGATTTTGAATTTAGAAAAATTTTTAAATGAAAGTGAATATTCCCCTGATCATTTTGGTATATATATACCATATCTAAAATATTTATAGATTCTGTTTTATTTTTTTTTTTGTTTTAATTAAAAAAATAAAGGAAAAACACCAGGGTCGCCACCCACCCAGGCCCAGCCAGTGCCGCCTCACCCCTCATTGCCATTAGCCGAGCTGGCCCAAGCTGCCAGCCAGCCAGGCCAGCCAGCTCACCACCTCGCCTGATTTTCCCTAGGCCCGGCCACCCGACCAACCCTCCCTCTCCCTCTCAACGACCCGGGCCCCGCCCGTCTTCTTCCCCTCGCCCAAGCCACGCAGCTCATGGGAGATCCACCGGATCCCGAAGGATCCGGGATCCCGATCGCCTCCGATGCCTTTCCGCCCTCGCCCGACCCACGGCTATAAAGCCAGAGGCTCCAGACCCCATTCCCCCCTAGCGACGCGGACCCCTCTCCTCTCCCTCCCGAGCTCACCGGAGCACGAACCCTCCCCGCCGCCAAAGTCGCCACTGACGCCACCTGGGTCCACCCCGACCTCCACAACACCACCGAACCCTCACCGTGCTCGTGCGCGTCTCCGACGACTACATGCAAGCTTCGCCCGGCCTTGACGCCTCGGAGCACTCTCGCCGCCCGCCGCCCGCCGCCGAGTCCGGTGAGTCCTCCATCCTCCCCTGCTCGATCTTAGATCGACGGCTCGATTAGAACCCCAAGGGGTATGTTTTATTAGAAAACCGGACGGCCCGAGCGGTTTATTTTAGTTAGGTTTATTTGTTTAGGCGGTTCGTTTTAGTTAACCCTAGGCCCGTTTAGACTAAACTACGCCTAGTGCATGATAGGCCCATTAGGCCTTTTTCCTTTTATTTTGATTTTCTGTTTTAGCGAATAGTTTCAATTTTCAAAAATGTATATCTTTTATTCTGCTTAATATTTTTGAGTGATTCTTTTTTTGTTGGATTGCAAATTTTATGTAGTTTCAGAAAAATATATATATAGCTATGTTAAAAATAATTAAAAATGCTTTAATATTGTTTTAGCCAGAATAGTAAATCTGCTATAGTTTTAGTTAGAAAAATTATTTTTGCATGATTCTTTTTGTCACCACTTTATTTTGACATTGCCAAACCCTAGAAATTAACTTGGGTATTTTAGGATTAATAAATAATTAGTTTTAGATAGAATCCTATTAATCCTAATTAATTGATTAGTTCCTGTTTTCCTAATATTTTAATTAGTAAATTAATTTATTTTTAACTTGTGATTAGTTATTCTAGGTTAGTTTCTGTCATTCCATTAGATGAACTTTTATTTATAATTAATAAAAGTTTTAAATTAATCTTCTTAATAGAAATTTGATTAGGCCTAAAATGAGTTTTATAATAGCTATTTAATTAATTCTTTTTGCACCTAGTTGCTTAGTGAATCCTTTTCTGTTAAGTTAACCTAAAACCATGATTAGGTTATATTAAGGAATTTTGTTATATAAAAACTATTTTTAGGTATTGTTTGAAGTAGGAAACTTTGAGTGATTTTTCTTTGAGTTTTCCTTTGGATTTGGTTTTGGTTGCTTTGTTGTGCTATGTTATTTTTGTTATGTTGTGTTATGTGATCCTATTGTTTTGCTTATTGTGTTCATTGTTTGTCTCGGTAGAGTTTCCGAGATCTAAGCTTGCTACTACGACTCTTTAGCTTACGAGGATCATCAAGAAGGCAAGTTTTGATCATGTTATTTCTATACCTATGTTTTTGTGCATTAGTAGTTGTCACCACCCCACCATGCATGCAGTAGTGAAATCTTGAAGTCATTAAACTTGAGTAGTATCATGTGGTAGGATGAACCAATCCCTTGTTACCATGACCCCGGGACGTAGTAGTTATTTTGCTATGCTCGTAGACGGGATTTGGTATGAGTGATATTCATAAGCAAGATGTGAGAGTCAATGATGATGATAACCCCATGAACTACAATGATCAAGATGGACTTCGGAAAAATCACTACTGGGTGGAGGACGGTTGACGGGCACCCTGGAGCACCCAGTGGTGGCCGGGATGCATGGAGAAGCGCCATGACATCCTGCGGAAAGCTTCACCCAGCCACGAAGAGAAGGATGGATGCCCCATGACCGGAAGCTTACATGTGCAGCCGCAAGCCATTATGGGCTCTGGCTGGGTTGACCCTAGTAGTGACGCTGGCTGGACGGTACTACGAGAAGTAGACGAACGGTAGGATTGGATGGGTACCGCAAAGTGGCGGAAGAACTCTTTGGAAGACCCTGTTTCATTCGTCCGTCTTCAAACACCATGAAGTGCGAAGACTCTAAAGGAGGGAATGATTCTTGCGGGAAAGTCGCAAACCTCTGCAGAGTTATAACCTAATCGATTAGCCGTGTCCCGATTACGGACATTTGAGCCTCTGGAACTTGGAAGTATTCGGATATCTCAACACTAAAACTAATGAATTAATTTGAGGGTTTATGACTTAATAATTTGGGAGCGAGATTTTGGTTGGCGGAACCATCTCAATAACTACCAACAATTTGTAGTAATTTGCAAATAAGTCCACTTTGTAGTAGGATAAAATTGGCTTTACGCAAAATGATGAAACTTAGAGCTCCACACCCAAAATGCATATAGTGTAGTAACTTTATTATTGTTATTCTTCATGACTTGCCACTTATTCCAAAAGCTGACCTACATGGCTGCAACGTATTATGTTGCGAGAGATATATTCGATCAGAGTGAGGCTACGCTCCGCGATTGGCGATTGCCCTTTGAGTCGGATGGACTCGCTTTACCTCGACGCTTCCATGACATTAGTAGTTTATTTCTCATGAGTTGGCCTTGAGCCGAATTTATTCCCTTGTAATAAAGACTCTATATGAGAATCGTGTAATAAAATTCAGGTGTGATTGAACTTTGATTACTTTATCGATGTACTGTGAGTACCAGCATGATCTTGGGATGGTACAGACACAGAGACTTGACCGATGTTGGGTCAGGTCGCTACATTTTATCAATATGAACTTTTATTTTGTATTCATTCGGATCTGAATATTCATACCAGAATTAAGAAGATTTACATTGAAATTATGCCAAAGTATCACTCCGCATCAAAAATTCTCCCTTTATCATTTACCTACTCGAGGACGAGAAGGAATTAAGCTTGGGGATGCTTGATACGTCTCCAACGTATATATAATTTTTTATTGATCCATGCTACTTTATCTACTGTTTTAGGCAATATTGGGCTTTATTATCCACTTTTATATTATTTTTGGGACTAACATATTAACCGGAGGCCCAAATTTTATTTGTTTTATGCCTATTCGGTGTTTCGAAGAAAAGGAATATCAAACGGAGTCAAAACGGAACGAAATCAACTGGAGAAGTTATTTTTGGAAGGAAAGCCACCTGATAGGCTTGGGCTCTACGTCAGAAGATACGGGAGCTGGCCACGAGGGTGGGGCACGCCCACCCCGCTAGGGCGCGCCCCCTGCCTCATGGGGCCCCCGAAGCTCCACCGACGTACCCCCGGCACCCATATGTTCCTACGTATCGTAAAACTTCCAGAACAGAAGATAGATCGGGAGTTCCGCCGCTGCAAGCCTCTGTAGCCACCAAAAACCAATCGGGACCCTGTTCCGGCACCCTGCCGGAGGGGGGAACCCACCACCGGTGGCCATCTTCATCATCCCGGTGCTATCCATGACGAGGATGGAGTAGTTCACCCTCGGGGCTGAGGGTATGTACCAGTAGCTATGTGTTTGATCTCTCTCTCTCTCGTGTTCCTTCTATGGCACGATCTTGATGTATCCTGAGCTTTGCTATTGTAATTGGATCTTATGATGTTTCTCCCCCTCTACTCTCTTGTGATGAATTGAGTTTCCCCTTTTGAAGTTATCTTATCGGATTGAGTCTTTTATGAGAACATTTGATGTATGTCTTGCCGTGTTTATCTGTGGTGAAAATGGGATATCACGTGCCACTTGATGTATGTTTTGGTGACCAACTTGCGGGTTCCGCCCATGAACCTATGCATAGGGGTTGGCACACGTTTTCTTGACTCTCCGGTAAAAACTTGGGGCACTCTTTGAAGTACTCTGTGTTGGTTGGATGAATCTGAAATTGTGAGATGCATATCGTATAATCATGCCCACGGATACTTGAGGTGACAATGGAGTATCTAGGTGACATTAGGGTTTTGATTGATTTTTGTCTTAAGGTGTTATTCTAGTACGAACTCTTTTATAGATTGATCCGAAAGAATAGCTTTGCGGTGGTTTCGTACCCTACCATAATCTCTTCGTTTGTTTTCCGCTATTAGTGGCTTTGGAGTGACTCTTTGTTGCATGTTGAGGGATTGTTATATGATCTATCTATGTTATTATTGTGGAGAGAACTTGCACTAGTGAAAGTATGAACCCTAGGCCTTGTTTCCTATCATTGCAATACCATTTACGCTCACTTTTACCACTTGTTACCTTGCTGTTTTTATATTTTCAGTTTACAAATAACTTTATCTACTATCCATATTGCACTTGTATCACCATCTCTTCTCCGAACAAGTGCACCTATACAATTTACCATTGTATTGGGTGTGTTGGGGACACAAGAGACTCTTTGTTATTTGGTTGCAGGGTTGCTTGAGAGAGACCATCTTCATCCTACGCCTCCTACAGATAGATAAACCTTAGGTCATCCACTTGAGGGAAATTTGCTACTGTCCTACAAACCTGTGCACTTGCAGGCCCAACAACGTCTATAACAAGAAGGTTGCGTAGTAGACATCAATTGCCACCGAGACCGGCATGTATTTCAGCCAAGAGTTGTCGTCCCTCTTATTCGGAGATGCATCTTTGAGGAACTCCGGTAGTACTTTTCTTGTAGAGTTCACCTTCGTGAACTTTGTAGGCCTTAGAGCGTTGAACTATGCGACAGGCCTCATTCTGGTCATCAGGGAGCTCCTGCCTGTTAAGGTAGACGAGGAAGGGTTCGGTCCATGGAGCAATGACTGCCATTATTACATGGGCGGAAGGTGTCATTTCGGTGCCCGAGCCCATGATGATATCATAATTGTCTTCGACAGCCGGGGGTATGATCGGCTCTGGAATAGTGTTTCCGCTCTCGTCCTTCCATACCACGGATGGCGTGAAGAGCCTTTCCACAAAGGTGTTAGGCAGGACGGGATCACGCTTAGCACCCATTCGAGCAGGGATGCCCGCTGCCTCATTACTGTCTCGAGCAACGTGATGGAACTCGATCCCCTCAACCGAGCTGATATTTTGAGTATGACATTTTGGTATGCCGCTATCTTTGGGTCTTTTGCATCGAATTCTCCATTTATTTGGGATACCGCGAGGTTCGAATCCCCACGCCCCTCTAGGCGTTGTATGCCCATAGTGACAGCCATTCGGAGACCATGTAGGAGCGCCTCGTATTCGGCCGCATAGTTGGAGACTGTATACATGATTTGTAACACATAGCGGACGATGTCCCCCATAGGGGATGTTAAGATGACGCCAGCCCCCAGTCCGGCTAACATTTTAGAGCCGTCGAAGTACATGATCTAGTTGGAGTATGTGTTGTACTCTTTAGGGAGTTCGGCTTCCGTCCACTCGGCGACAAAGTCGGCCAACACCTGAGATTTAATAGATCGGCATGGCTTGTATGTTATTTCAAATGGTAAGAGCTCAATGGCCCATTTGGCTATGCGGCCGGTGGCATCCAGGTTATTTATGATGTCATTGAGTGGTACTTCGGATGCCACCGTGATCGAACACTCTTGAAAGCAGTGCCACAGCTTCCGGGATGCCATGAAGACCGCATACGCTATCTTTTGATAGTGCGGGTATCGGGATTTGCGTGGTGTAAGGACCGCTGATACATAATACAATGGCTTCTGGATTGGGAATTTGTGTCCCTCTTATGCTCGTTCGACGACGAGTACAGCTCTCACCACCTGGTGAGTCGCAGATATATAAAGCAAAATAGGCTCGCCAACACTTGGTGCGGCTAGGATTGGGTTGCGTGCTAACAAAGTCTTTATTTCTTCCAATCCAGCTGTACCCGCATCTGTCCATTCGAAGTGGTCGGTGCGTTAGAGCAGTCGGTAAGTGGCAATGCTTTTTCTCCCAATCAGGAGATAAAGCGACTCAAGGCTGCCACGCACCCAGCTAGTTTTTGGACCTGTTTTAAGTCTGTTGGCGTTGCCAATTGTGACAGCGCTCGGATTTTGGCTGGGTTTGCTTCGATTCCTCTATTGGAAACAATGAACCTGAGTAGTTTCCCGGCTAGAACGCCGAAGACAAATTTTTCCGGATTGAGTCGTATGTCATATGTTTGGAGGTTGTCGAATGTGAGGCGTAGATCATCCACCAATGATTCGACGTGTTTGGTCTTGATGACTATGTTGTCCACGTATGCCTCCACTATATTGCCAATTTGTTTTTCCAGACATGTCTGAATCATGCGTTGGTAGGTGGCGCCAAAGTTTTTTAGCCCAAAAGGCATAGTGTTAAAGCAGAAAGGCCCGTACGGGGTAATAAATGTCGTTGCGGCCTGGTCGGACTCCTTCATCTTAATCTGATGGTATTCGGAGTAGGCGTCAAGGAAACACAATATGTCGTGTCTTGCAGTCGCGTCAATGATTTTGTCAATGCAGGCAATGGGATGGGGTCCTTAGGATAGGCCTTATTGAGGTCTTTAAAATCGACACAAAGGTGCCATGATTTATCCTTCTTCGGCACCATGACCAGGTTGGCTAGCCAATCCGAGTGCTTGATTCCTCTAATGAACCCGGCCTCAAGTAGTTTGGCTAGCTCTTCTCCCATAGCTTGTCGTTTGGGCTCAGAAAATTGCTGCAGTGTTTGCTTGATTGGTTTGAACCCCTTTATTATGTTGTGGCTATGTTCAGCCAGTCTGCATGGGATTCTGGGCATGTCCGAAGGGTGCCAGGTGAAGATGTCCCAATTTTCGCGCAGAAACGCGCTTAGGGCGGCGTCGACCGTCGGGTCCAGCTGGGCTCCAATGGATGCCGTTTTGTTAGGATCCATCGGGTGTACTTGGAATTTTACTATTTTGTCTACTGGTTTGAAAGATGTGGATTTAGGCCTCTTGTCGAGGATTACATCGTCTTTGTCCACTGTGGAATGCAGATTGGTTAATTCTTCGGCCGCGAGGGCCACGGATAGTGCCTCGAGGGCCAAGGATGCGGTTTTGTTTTCGACACGGAGTGCTATGTCCAGATCATTGGTGATAGTGATTACTCTATTGGGCCCTTGCATTTTGAGCTTCATGTACCCGTAATGAGGCATGGCTTGGAAGCGTGCGAAGGCGTCCGCCCTAGAAGGGCGTGATATCCGCTATTGAAAGGGCCACGTGGAAGAGCAACTCTTCGGATCTATAGTTATCAGGCGTGCCGAATACTACATCGAGTTTGATTTTCCCTGAGCATCGTGCTTCGCGGCTGGGGATAATACCTCGAAAGGTGGCACTTCTTTGCTCGATGCGACTCTTGTCCATTTGCATTTTGTCGAGCATATCTTCGTAAATGAGGTTAAGTCTGCTACCGCCGTCCATGAGCACCTTGGTGAGTCGAAAGCCGTCCACAATTGGGTTTAGGACCAAGGTGGCTGGTGCTCGGGCTGATCGGGCTCTTGACTCGTCATCGGCAGCGAAAGTTATGGCCGTGTCGCTCCAAGGGTTCATTGCGGTTACTTGGTTGACTTCGGCGAGGTCGCGGAGCGCCCGTTTGCGTCGATTATTTGAAGAAAAGGTCTCAAAGACCGTAAATATGTTGAAATCATCATCCTCCGAAGAATGCTTCTCTGGAGGAGTACTGGTGAGGATAGCCTCATCGCTCTTAGCCAGCTGCCGGAGTACCCAACATGCCCAAAGGCTATGCATTGGTTCGATGCTCGGCGTCGTATGTATCTGACGGGGCTTGTCGAGCAGTTCGCCAAGGACGGTTCTATATCCTGTGAAGGGTTTGTTTTTCTTGTTAGAGGTCTTGTTGTCGGGTGCTTCATGAGGATGCATCCGTTTTGCCCGCACGGTGGGTTGCTTAAAGGCAGGGGTTCTCACCGGGCTGTCTCGGCTTTCCATGCGCTTTCCATCGCGCAGTACTTCTGTACTATATGTGCCAAATCTGTGAAGTGTTGTATGCGGCGGCGGTTGAGGGCATTAAGAATTCCCTCGTACTTACAGTTACGGTAGAAAACTGAAACCGCGTCATCGTCGCAGCAGTCTTTGATCTTGTTTTCAACAAGGAGGAACCTGGCCCAAAAGTGATGGACCGTTTCCTGAGGTTGCTGCCGTACATACATTAGGTCACATATGTATGGAGGGCCAGAATTACTTGGAGAATATTGATTGTGGTGGGTAGGCGGGCAAATATCCGAACCCTGACCCACGATTGGATCCGGAGTTTGAAGAATCTCGGAGGTCACCCGTTCCGAATCAGGAAGGTCCTCATGACTTCCGAACTCAATGTCTGATCTTATGTTTGAAGGACATGCAATCTCTTCCCGAAGATGTGTATCCGGCTTGCTGGGCTCGGAAATCCGAACATGACTGGTGCTTAACTTAGGGGACGAGGCGTTCTCGGCTCGTTCCTCAACGACCGCTACCAGATGGGTGAGCGGTGGGGACTTGATCTCCCTCTGATGTGGTTTAAGCCCAATCCGATCATAGTCTGTTGGGACCCCTAGGGCGGCGATGCGATCTAGCAGCTCGCTCAAGGACAAGACTTCTATCGAATCCATCTTTTTGGAGTGTTCGAGGCTGATGTGGAGATGATGTTTGGCGATTATGGGGGTCGTCGTTCGCTTAACAGCCGGACGAGCACCCATGGTAAAACCGCGATCTGGAGGACCTGTCCTGGAGTCAGGTCCCTTCAAGAAGTAATATCGTCATTGATGACAAGGCGGGCCATCGATCCTTCTATCGACAACACAAAGGAACTCTCAATGAAAGCACCAATGTCGGTGTCAAAACCGGCCAATCTCGGGTAGGTGGTTCCGAACTGTGCGTCTGAGGATCGAAGATAACAGGAGGCAACGGGAACACGATGTTTACCCAGGTTCGGGCCCACTTAATGGAGGTAAAACCCTACTTCATGCTTGATTGACTTTGATGAGTATAGGGGTTACAAGAGTTGATCTACCTCGAGATCGTAATGGCTAAACCCTAGCTGTCTAGCCTATGTGAATTCTGATGATCTCCACGGGCTAAACCCTCTGGTTTATATACACACCGGAGGGGTCTAGGGTTACGCAGAGTCGGTTTGTGAAGGAAGGAAATTACATATCCAGACACCAAACTTGCCATCCACGCACAGGAGAATCCTACCCGGACACGGGGGAAGGCCTTCCATCTTGAATCTTTACGGCCCATTAGTCCAGCCCATATAAAATAGCCCGGACACCCGAGGACCCCGTAGTCCAGGACTACCTCACCCCACCCGGACGATCCAGATAATGTGCCCAAAGACACCCGAAGCCTGCTGGATGAAGCCGGATCATCCGGACGGCCGCCGGATCATCCGGACCCCCGATGCCCGGATCATCCGGGCCACCATCCGGATCATCCGAACCATGCTTACGCGCATGACTTGGGCCAACGCCCGTGTACCCCTTCGCCCCTCGCTTACCCCTTCGTGGCTTAGCACTATATATAGACCCCCTCCTCCTCCTAGTTAGGGCTAGCAAAGGATTAGCTCATTTGAGAGATAGAGCTTTGCTCATCCACTTGGTTACTTCTTCATTGGAGTCCACGATATGACAATATCCATATATGTTGTTGTTATAAGATGATCATGATGCCCTCATGTCCGTATTTTATTTTATCGACACCTCTACCTCTAAATATGTGGACATATTTATCATTATCGGCTTCCGCTTGAGGACAAGCGAGGTCTAAGCTTGGGGGAGTTGATACGTCCATTTTGCATCATGCTTTTATATCGTTATTTATTGCATTATGGGTTGTTATTAAGCATTATGTCACAATACTTATGCCTATTCTCTCTTATTTTATAAGGTTTACATGAAGAGGGAGAATTTCGGCAGCTGGAATTCTGGGCTGGAAAAGGAGAAAATATTAGAGACCTATCTGGACAGCTCCAAAAGTCCTAACACTTCACGGAAGTCAGTTTTTGGAATTAATGAAAAATACTGGACGAATAAAATACCAGAGGGAGTCACAGCCTAGCCACGAGGGTGGGAGGCGCGCCCTACCCCCCTAGGCGCGCCCCCTGCCTCGTGGGCCCCATGGTGGTCCTCCGGTGCCCATCTTCTGCTATATGAATTCTTTCGTCAGAGAAAAAATCAGAAGCAAGCTTTCGGGAAGAAACTCCGCCGCCACGAGGCGAAACCTTGGCGGAACCAAACTAGGGCTCCGGCGGAGCTGTTCTGCCAACGCTCCTCTCATCGGGATGGGGCCAATCTCCATCAACATCTTCACCAGCGCCATCTCCTCTCAAACCCTAGTTCATCTCTTGTATCCAATCTTTGTTCCAAAGCCTCAGATTGGCACCTGCGGGTTGCTAGTGATGTTGATTACTCCTTGTAGTTGATGCTAGTTGGTTTATTTGGTGGAAGATCATATGTTCAGATCCATTATGCATATTAATACCCCTCTAATTATGAACATGAATATTATATGTAAGTAGTTACGTTTGTTCCTGAGGACATGGGAGAAGTTTTGCTATTAGTAGTCATGTGAATTTGGTATTTGTTCGATATTTTGATGAGATGTATGTTGTCTCTCCTCTAGTAGTGTTATGTGAACGTCGACTACATGACACTTCACCATTGTTTGGGCCTAGAGGAAGGCATTGGGAAGTAATAAGTAGATGATGGGTTGCTAGATTGACAGAAGCATAAACCCTAGTTTATGCGTTGCTTCGTAAGGGGCTGATTTGGATCCATATGTTTCATGCTATGGTTAGGTTTACCTTAATACTTCTTTTGTAGTTGCGGATGTTTGCAATAGAAGTTAATCATAAGTGGTATGCTTGTCCAAGTAAGGACAGCACCCAAGCACCGGTTCACCCACATATCAAATTATCAAAGTACCGAACGCGAATCATATGAACGTGATGAAAACTAGCTTGACAATAATTCCCATGTGTCCTCTGGAGCGCTTTTCTATATATAAGAGTTTGTCCAGGCTTGTCATTTGCTACAAAAACGATTGGGCCATCTTGCTGCACTTTATTTACGCTTGTTATTCGTTACCCGTTACAAATTACCTTATCACAAAACTATTTGTTACCGATAATTTCAGTGCTTGCAGAAAATACCTTGCTGAAACTGCTTATCATTTCCTTCTGCTCCTCGCTGGGTTCGACACTCTTACTTATCGAAAGGACTACGATAGATCCCCTATACTTGTGGGTCATCAAGACTATTTTCTGGCGCCGTTGCCGGGGAGTGAAGCGCCTTTGGTAGGTGGAATTCGGTAAGGAAAAATTTATATAGTGTGCTGAAATTTACTGTCACTTGTTACGACGGAAAGTAATCCTTTGAGGGGCTTGTTCAGGATATCTTCCCCCCGACCGTTAGAGAAAATAGTTGCTCCTCAACCTACTGAACCTATTGAAAATGTTTACTTTGAAATTCCTTAGGGTACAATAGACAAACTGTTATCTAATCCGTTTGCAGGAGATGGAACATTGCATCCCGATTTACACTTAATCTATGTGGATGAAGTTTGTGCATTATTTAAGCTTGCAGGTATGCCCGATGATGTCATCAAAAGTAAGGTCTTCCCTTTATCTTCGAAGGGAGATGCATTGACATTGTATAGGCTATGTGATGATATAGGATCATGGGACTACAAGCGATTGAAATTGGAATTTCATCAGAAGTTTTAACCTATGCATCTTGTTCATCGAGATCGTAATTATATATATAATTTTTGGCCTCGCGAAGGAGAAATCATCGCTCAAGCTTGAGGGAGGCTTAAGTTAATGTTATATTCATGCCCCAATCATGAGCTCTCAAGAGAAATGATTATTCAAAAAAATTATGCTCGGCTTTCTGACAACAATCGCTCCATGCTCGATACTTCTTGTACTGGTTCTTTTATGATGAAGACTATTGAATTCAGATGGGATTTATTGGAAAGAATTAAACACAACTCTGAAGATTGGGATCTCGACGAAGGTAAGGAGTCAGGTATAACACCTAAGTTTGATTGTGTTAAATCTTTTATGGATACCAATGTTTTCCGTAAATTTAGCACTAAATATGGACTTGACGCTGAGATAGTAGCTTCTTTTTGTGAATCTTTTGCTGCTCATGTTGATCTCCCTAAGGATAAGTTGTTTAAATATCATCCTCCCATAGAAGTAAAAGTGATTGAACCTATGAAAGTTGAAGAAAAGACTATCACTTATAATGATTCTATTGTTCCTACTGTGTATGTTGAGAAACCACCTTTTCCTATTAGAATAAAGGATCATGCTAAAGCTTCAACTGTGGTTCGTACAAGAACTTATACACCTCCTGAGCAAATTAAGGTCGAACCTAATATTGTGATGGTTAAGGATCTCTTTGCTGATAATATTGATGGGCATGTTATTTATTTTTGTGAGGAAACTGCTAGAATTGCTAAACCTGGTGCTAAAGATAAACATAGACCTTTGGTAGGCATGCCTGTTATTTCTGTTAAAATAGGAGATCATTGTTATCATGGCTTGTGTGATATGGGTGCTAGTGCTAGTGCAATACCTATTTCTCAATATCAAGAAATTATGCATGATATTACACCTGCTGAGATTGAAGATATCGATGTTACCATTAAGCTCGCCAATAGAGATACTATTTCACCAATCGGGATTGTTATAGATGTTGAAGTCTTGTGTGGGAAAGTTAAATATCCTACTGATTTTCTTGTTCTTGGTTCCCCACATGATAGTTTTTGTCCCATTATATTTGGTAGACCCTTCTTGAATACTGTCAGTGCTAGGATAGACTGCAAAAAGGATGTTGTTACTATTGGTTTGGATGATATGTCTCATGAGTTTAATTTTCCTAAATTTCGTAGAAAACCCCGTGATGAGGAATTGCCCAGTAAGGATGAAATTATTGGTCATGCTTCTATTGTTGTGCCTCCTAATGATCCTTTAGAACAATATTTGCTAGACCATGAAAATGATATGTTTATGAATGAAAGGAGGGAAATAGATGAAGTATTCTTTAAACAGGGACCTATTTTGAAACACAACCTGCCTGTTGAAATCCTAGGGGATCCTCCTCCACCCAAGTGTGATCCCGTGTTTGACCTTAAACCATTGCCTGATACTCTTAAATATGCTTATCTTGATGAAAAGGACATATATCCTATTATTATTAGCGCTAACCTTTCAGAGAAGGAGGAAGAAAATTATTGAAAACTCTGAAGAAGGACCGTGCTGCTATTGGATATACTCTTGATGATCTTAAGGGCATTAGTCCCGCTCTATGTCAACACAAAATAAATTTGGAGAAAGACGCCAAACCAGTTATTGATCATCAACGACGGTTAAATCCTAAGATGAAAGAAGTGGTAAGAAAGGAAATATTAAAGCTCCTTGAGGCAGGTATAATTTATCCGTTGCTGATAGTCAGTGGGTAAGTCCTGTTCATTGTGTCCCTAAGAAGGGAGGTATTACCGTCGTTCCCAATGATAAATATGAATTGATCCCGCAAAGAATTATTACAGGCTATAGGATGGTAATTGATTTCCGCATATTAAATAAAGCTACTAAAGAGGATCATTACCCTTTGCCTTTCATTGATCAAATGCTAGAAAGATTATCCAAACATACACATTTTTGCTTTCTAGATGGTTACTCTGGTTTCTCTCAAATACCTGTGTCAGCTGACGATCAAGCAAAGACCACTTTTAATTGCCCTTTCTGTACTTTTGCTCATAGACGTATGCCTTTTGGTTTATGTAATGCACCTGCTACCTTTCAAAGATGCATGATGGCTATATTCTCTGATTTTTTTTAAAGATTTGTGAGGTTTTCATGGATAATTTCTCCGTTTATGGATCCTATTTTGATGATTGCTTGAGCAACCTTGGTCGAGTTTCGCAGAGATGTGAAGAAACTAACCATGTCTTGAATTGGGAGAAGTGCCACTTTATGGTTAATGAAGGTATTGTCTTGGGCCATAAAATTTCTGAATGAGGCATTGAAGTTGATAAAGCTAAAGTTGATGCTATTGAAAAGATGCCGTGTCCCAAGGACATCAAAGTTATAAGAAGCTTCCTTGGTCATGCCGGTTTTTATAGGAGGTTCATTAAGGACTTCTCAAAAATTTCTCGGCCTCAGACCAATCTATAACAAAAATATATTCCTTTTGTCTTTTAGATGATTGTGTAGAAGCATTTGAAATACTTAAGAAAGCATTGATTTCTGCACCTATTGTTCAGTCACCTGATTGGAATTTACCCTTTGAAATTATGTGCGATACTAGTGATTATGCCGTAGGTGTTGTTCTAGGGCAAAGAGTTGATAAGAAATTAAATGTCATTCAATATGCTAGTAAAACTCTGGACAATGCCAAGAGAAATTATGCTACTACTGAAAAAGAATTCTTAGCAGTTGTATTTGCTTGTGGTAAGTTCAGACCTTATATTGTTGATTCTAAAGTAATTATTCACACTGATCATGCTGCTATTAAATATCTTATGGAAAAGAAAGATGCTAAACCTAGACTTATTAGATGGGTTCTCCTACTACAAGAATTTGATTTGCATATTATTGATAGAAAGGAGCCGAGAACCCGTCATGAGCACAACTTGTCTAGGTTAGAGAATGTTCTTGATGACCCACTACCTATTGATGATAGCTTTCTTGATGAACAATTAAATGTCATAAATGCTTCTCGTACTGCTCCATGGTATGATGATTATGCTAATTACATTGTTGCTAAATTTATACCACCTAGTTTCACATACCAGCAAAAGAAAAACTTTTTCTATGAGTTGAGACATTACTTTTGGGATGACCCACGTCTTTATAAAGAAGGAGTAGATGGTGTTATTAGACGTTGTGTACCTGAGCATGAGCAGGAACAGATCCTACGCAAGTGTCACTCCGAAGCTTATGGAGGACACCATGCTGGAGATAGAACTGCACATAAGGTATTGCAATCTGGTTTTTATTGGCCTACTCTCTTCAAGGATGCTCGTAAGTTTGTATTATCTTGTGATGAATGTCAAAAGAATTGGTAATATTAGTAGACGTCAAGAAATGCCTATGAATTATTCACTTGTTATTGAACCGTTTGATGTTTGGGGCTTTGATTATATGGGACCTTTTCCTTCCTCTAATGGGTATACACATATTTTAGTTGCTGTTGATTACGTTACTAAGTGGGTAGAAGCTATTCCATCTAATACTGTTGATCATAACACCTCTATTAAGATGCTTAAAGAAGTTATTTTTTCGAGGTTTGGAGTCCCTAGATATTTAATGACTGATGGTGGTTCACATTTTATTCATGGTGCCTTTCGTAAAATGCTTGCCAAGTATGATGTTAATCATAGAACTGCATCTCCCTATCGTCCATAATCTAGTGGTCAAGTAGAATTGAGTAACAGAGAGCTCAAATTAATTTTGCAAAAGACTATTATATCTAGAAAGAATTGGTCCAAGAAACTTGATGATGCATTATGGGCCTATAGAACTGCATATAAAAATTCTGTGGGTATGTCTCCGTATAAATTATTTATGGAAAAGCATGTCATTTACCTCTCGAACTAGAACATAAAGCATATTAGGCTATTAAAGATCTCAATTATGATCTCAAACTTGCCGGTGAGAAGAGGTTATTTGACATAAGCTCACTTGATGAATGGAGAACCCAAGCCTATGAGAATGCCAAGTTGTTTAAAGAGAAGTTAAAAGATGGCATGACAAAAGGATACAAAAGCGTGAGTTTACTGTAGGTGATTATGTGTTGCTATACAACTCTCGTTTAAGATACAAAAGCGTGAGTTATTGAGGAGGTCTATCGTTCCGGTGCCATAAAAATCAACAACTTCGAAGGCACAAATCCAAAGGTGGTGAATGGTCAAAGAATCAAACATTATATCTCAGGTAATCCTATAAATGTTGAAACTAATATAATTGAAACCGTAACCCCGGAGGAATACATAAGAGACACTTTCCAGAACGTTTCAGACTCCCAAAAGGAATAGGTACGTGGTACGGTAAGTAAACCGACTCCAAAACAGTTCTAATGGCAATTTTCTCCGTTTTGGAATATTTAAGAAAATAGGAAAATAAGAAGCAGTCTGGGAAGGACACGAGGCCTCCACGAGGGTGGAGGGCGAGCCCTACCCCATGGGCGTGCCCCCCTACCTCGTGGCCACCTCGTGTGCTCTCCGGACTCCGTTTTCTTGCACTATACTTCTATTGGTCGGTAAAAATTCATTATATAATCTCTAGAAGGTTTTGACCACCGTATCACGCAATTATCCTCTGTTCTTGTTTCGAGCTATTTTCTATCAGGGTAGTCAAGGCCAGGCATCATGTCGTCCCCCTCCTCCAACAATGGTGACAATGATGCTTGGCTAATGACGATAGAGCTGAAGAGGGAAGAACCCATGGAGATCAACAAGGATGAAGGGATCAAGAAGGCCATGGAGGACCAAGTTCCAGCAGCAGAAGACATCCTTCAACTTGATCACAATCTTCTTACCCCAACTGAGATCGAAGCTTTCAAGATGATTGAGTTAGCTCGTATACAAAACAAGTATCCCACACGTGAAAATATTTTGTTAAAGGAGCATATCATCGCACTCAAGGGCATTATCCGCAAGTTGGAGGATCTATTACGCTCGATGTGCTACTACCCATCATCACCACCATCTTCTTCACCCGCAAGGGAGGCATAATCATATGGGTATGGGCACTCACATTGGCAACTGCCAAGCTTGGGGGACGTGCCCGGTATCGTATCACCATCACACTCCTATCTTTACCGTTTTTCTTAGTTCGATCCTTTTAGTAATATCTTGATCTAGTAGAATGAAGTTTTTGGTATGATCTAGTTTTGAGTTTTGCTTTATGATCCCTCTATGTAATCGAGTTCGTGAGCTATATAATAAAGATTAGTCTTGAGTCAAGGGATTTATTATTTTGCCATGATCTTGAGGGAATAAAAGAAGAGAGAATGAATAAAAGGAAATAAAGAGATCATATTGATCTTATGGAAAGTAATGACTTCACATAGAAAGAGTATGATGATTAAAAGTTGTTGAGAGTTGACAAACATAGTTTTGGTCATTGTTGCAATTAAAAGGAAGTAATAAAGAAAGAGAGGTTTCACATATAAATATACTATCTTGGACAACTTTTATGATTGTGAGCACTCATTAAAATATGACATGCTAAAGAGTTGATGTTGGACAAGGAAGACAACGTAATGGGTTATGTTTTCTTATATCTGAAATAAAGTATATTGTCATGGATCATCCAACATGTTGAGCTTGCCTTTCTCCCTCATGCTAGCCAATTCTTTGCACACAGTAGAGATACTACTTGTGCTTCCAAACACCCTTAAACCCAGTTTTGCCATGAGGGTCCACCATATCTACCTATGGATTGAGTAAGATCCTTCAAGTAAGTTGTCATCGGTGCAAGCAATAAAAATTGCTCTCTCAATATGTATGATTTATTAGTGTGGAGAAAATAAGCTTTATACGATCTTGTGATGTGGAAGAAATAAAAGCGACGGACTGGATAATAAAGGTCCATATCACAAGTGGCAATACAAAGTGACGTTCTTTTGCATAAAAGATTTCGTGCATCCAACCATGTAAGTGCATGACAACCTCTGCTTCCCTCTGCGAAGGGCCTATCTTTTACTTTTATCTCTTACCCTTATGCAAGAGTCATGGTGATCTTCACCTTTCCTTTTTACATTTTATCCTTTGGCAAGCACCTTGTGTTGTAAAGATCCTGATATAAATATCCAATTGGATGTAAGTTAGCATGAACTATTATTGTTGACATTACCCTTGAGGTAAAAGGTTGGGAGGCGAAACTATAAGCCCCTATCTTTCTCTGTGTCCGATTAAAACTCCGTAACCACACGTATTGCGTGAGTGTTAGCAATTGTGAAAGACTAAATGATAGTTGAGTATGTGAACTTGCAGAAAAGCTCTTACATAGATTCTTTCCGATGTTATGATAAATTGCAATTGCTTCAATGACCGAGATTAAAGTTTGCTGGTTCTCAATGAAGTTTCTGATTCATACTTGACATTGTGAATAGATTATTACTTGCGCATAAGAAATCATATGACAATATCCATATATGTTGCTGTTATAAGAATGATCATGATGCCCTCATGTCCATATTTTATTTTATCGACACCTCTACCTCTAAACATGTGGACATATGTATCGTTATCGGCTTCCGCTTGAGGACAAGCGAGGTCTAAGTTTGGGGGAGTTGATACGTCCATTTTGCATCATGCTTTTATATCATTATTTATTGCATTACTGGCTGTTATTACACATTATGTCACAATACTTATGCCTATTCTCTCTTATTTTATAAGGTTTACATGAAGAGGGAGAATGCCGGCAGCTGGAATTTTGGGCTGGAAAAGGAGAAAATATTAGAGACCTGTCTGCACAAATCCAAGTCCTAAAACTTCACGGAAGTCATTTTTGGAATTAATGAAAAATACTGGACGAAGAAAATACCAGAGCGTGGTCACACCCTGGCCACGAGGGTTGGAGGCGCGCCCCCTGCCTCGTGGGGGCCCTGGTGGTCCTCCGGTGCCCATCTTCTGCAATATGAAGTCTTTCGTCCGTGAAAAAATCAGAAGCAAGCTTTCGCGAAGAAACTCTGCCGCCACGAGGTGGAACCTTGGCGGAACCAATCTAGGGCTCCGACGGAGCTGTTCTGCCAAGGAAACTTCCCTCCGGGAGGGGGAAATCATCACCAACGCTCCTCTCATTGTCAGGACCGGATTATCGGGATATTAATTTCCCAGAAAATGGTCCTTGTGCCCACTAGCCCATTGGTTTCTAGTGGCTGATGGCGAAAGCGGTTTGTGGTTCATCTGCGACTATGGGACTCCATTTCCCACAGGAACAGCTAACCAGTGTAACTCCTATCTTCGCGATACTGCTATCACCATTGCGTGGGTTCCGGGGCTGTCATCGCAATGCTCCTCTCCATGCAAGAAATCTGGCCAAGACAATAGCCAGGGACAAGCCAGTGAGTACTTTTGAATGTACTCGCAAACATTATGAAACACAGGTATAATATAACAAATGTTAATCATGCTTTGAAATAGTCTCTGTTCACAACGTCAGTCATGAATTGACAGTCCATGATGCACGCAAGCGGGGTTATTATATATACATGAATATGCAATATGGGAGTAGAAATAGATTGCACCGATCGGGTGTCTGAAGCGACGCCTCGAAAGGATATCAATATAAGACATGCCTCAGTCGGGCGTCTGAGCGACGCCACATAAAGGGCTTATAAATAAAATAAATGACAAGCATGCCACAGTCGGGCGTCTGAGCGACACCACATAAAGGGCTTATAAAGTAAATAATAACAAGCATGCCACAGTCGGGCGTCTTAGCGGCACCACATAAAGGACTTATAAATAAAAGGAATAACAAGCATGCCACAGTCGGGCGTCTCAGCGACACCACATAAAGGGCTTATAAGTAAATATCCAGGAGGTAGAACCGTCCCAGGGATACTCAATAATTCAACTAAAGTACATGGTCAGTCCATAATAATAGTAATCATAATCATCAAGAGTCACAAGTCATGATCCATGTTCAGCTGGTTTAGTAGTTTTTCCTCCGAAGACCGACATTAAGACCGACACTTGACCATCCCAGACTGTAGGCCTTGACCATGGACACGGCTATTCAAATAGATATAATCTCTGCATAGAGTGTACTCTTTACCCACGGGTAACGGATTCCTTTAGTCCATCGGGACTAATTCCGTCTACGGTCTTTTAATTGAAAACACACCTAATCAAGACACACCGGCTGACTTATCGGTGTCTGGACACCCACGACACTCGTTAAGCAAAACTATAAGTGGGGAGGCTACAACCTCGAGTAGCATGGGATCACAAAATTTATAACACGCCCAAACTAGGGGAGCTACCCCCTCGGCTACAACCGGAAACACCCATGCCCCCGGACCACGTGGCATGCCTACCGGATGCAGCCGGTATCTTCCAATATGATCTCTCTTTACGGTGTGTGCTAGAAAGGGGTTGACAACTTACTGAACCATACCCTACCTATGGCAGGGACAAGTGGTAGTACGAAATAAGTATGGGGGTTACTGGAATAAGACTCGATCTACGGTCGACTCACGAGGTTTAAGTATTCCCTGCAAGATTAGCATAACAAATATAATTCAACCAACAGGCAGAATCACCACTCATCATACCTCACTATACCATACCGGACACAACCGTCTCGACGAAGACTGGAGACAAGCTCGTGTCTACCCAAGATAGAGGCTTTCCCGGATTCCTTCGGATAGGCATGAAAGTCATACGAGGGTGATTACCATCACAGCATATCAAATTCCAATAGCAACGAACATTCATTATGCACTCCTGAGGATGATCATATCATCACATAAAATAACGAAAACTCCGAAACGAGGGGTGTTGTAACTGTATCAAACAACACATGACAATATTATGCCAGGGTTCAGAATGCTTGCCTTCAAGTTGTGGAGAGGCAGGGTGCATTCCAAAACTTTTGAAAGTTTTCTTCTCTCTCCCAAAAATCCTATTTGAGAAAATTCAAATTAACACATAATTTTTAAAACAGTACAAAAAAGTTGTCTGGAAAATTTTCAAATAAATATGAAAATACACTATAGCAAATTTGAGCAATGACAGAAAAAGAATCGAATCATTTGGACTTATATTTAAAAAGTTATAGCCAGTCAAATTTCTGTTTTTAAATAAAACAGAAAAAGAAAAAAAACGTTTCGAATAAGAGAACACGTAGGAGACGTACTCTGGGATTACGCCTCCACTTTAAACAGCCTTGGGCGGCTGGGGTCCTTGACGGTGGGTCCACAGGGCCTTGGTCGAGTTTGACGATCGCCCCTCCCTCCTTTCTCCTCTGCCCGAGCGGAGGCGGGACTCCGGCGATCGCCGTCGATGAACGATGGTTCCCCGTGGGGTTCCGAGGGCCGGGATGGATCCGCCAGTCCAGGGCGGTCCTCCCGGTGGTCGTTAGGTAGGTGGGGACGAAGGGAGTCGCCGGCGGCGAGCTCCGCGGCGGAGGTGGCCTCGGGAGGTTTTGGGGGTCTAGGCTACGGTGGTTCCCGGTCGCGTTTGAGAGGCGGGGTGGCTCCTCAAGGTTCAGGGGAGTTGAACGGTGGCACCAGATGGACGGGGGAGGCTCTGGTTGTGACGAGTGGGACCGGAACATGGCGGCGGCCGAGCTAACCGGAGAGGGGGAAGACGGCCTCTCCCCCTTGATTGCCGGCTATGGGAGCATCAGAGGGATGGCCTGAGGTTGCCTGGGGGTTTGGAGGAGCTCGGGGTCACCATTTATAGCGGGTGAGGTCGGTTCCGACGGCGGCTGGATAGGATCGACGGCGAACCGCCGTTCTGTAGTTGTAGGGCGACGTGGTGGCAACGGGCGCTAGCAGACGCGCTCTTGGATAAGCTCGGACTGGTCCAGGGGAAGCTGGCGCGCGGCTGTGGCTCGGGTAGCGTCGTCCATGGCAGGAGCCTGCTGTGGCCGGCCGCTAGTTGCCACACCGACCTGACGGCGGCGTTGTGGGTCTCCAGGGACGGCTCTGCAGGGAGGGAGGGGGCGGGCGTGCTAGCTGGGAGTGGGGAAGGACCAGAACGAGCGCGGGGAGGCGGCAGTGAGAAGCGGCAGCTCGGTGCGCGCGCATGCAAAACATGCGCTCTGGGCGCGCCCAGGGCATGTAAGCTACGTGCTCGGCAAAATGCCAAGGCATTCCAGGGGGCTCCAAACCACAAGAGGGTTAGCAGGGTGGGGCTATAGGCTAGGGTAAAGCCATGGGACATGGTGGCTTGGTCAGGGGATCAAGTCCATAGTGCAAACAAAAAACCAAGCCAGAACTGGCCATGCATACAAAGTGTTTGACAGAATTCCAGGGGCATCCAGGCAACTCTTGGGGTGGCCAAAAGCTCTAGATCATAGTCTCTTTGGATGATTGAGGGGGTGGCAATGTTACTTTGGCAAAAACAGAAACTTGCTGGTGCAAGTTTTTGAGAAAACCAATTCTGGACAGAAAGAAAAGGGCATCATTTCATGGACCAAACATACTCCAATGGGTCCACTCTCCTTGGCTTAAGGGTTTTGCAGGGTGGTCTATAAGTAGGAAAAGGAGTCATGGGTAAAAGGGCAAGTTAAAATATGGTTGCAGTAGAAAATGCCAAACTGAAGCAGAGAGCAAAAGAGGATGATTTGCTCAAATTTTTCAAAGCACACTCATAGGTTTTTGCATAAAGTTGAATTATATACTCCTACTGACCTCCCCTAATTTTGGTGGAAGTTTTAAAGGAATATTTAAATAGGTTGTAGTGCAAAAGTGCAAACTGGACCAGATTTGAAAACTTGGGAAAAGCTCAAAATCTCCAAATGACTAAAGGATATTTTTGCACAAAAGATATTTAGGGACATCAAATGTCATCCCCAATTTTTGGTGGGATTTTTAAATAAATTTATCAAAGGGTTGTAGTGCAAAAGAGGCTCTAAAGCTTATGAAAATCATTTAAAAGAAATAAAGCTCAGGCAAAAAATAATTATGCAATTAAATCCACTGATAAAAGAATTGTTTTATTGACTATACAATTCCAATAATATTTTTTGGAAAGTTTTCACGTGGGGTAAAAACTCCACAATATTAAAGAAAAGAGGGGTTCTGAAATCAAAAGAAAATCCAGAAAGTCAAAATTTTAATCTCCTGGCAAAATTTTAATAAACAAAACATGGTTAAACTTTTGGGGTGTTACAACACTACCCCCCTTAAAAAAATCTCGTCCTCGAGATTTGCTAAAAGTTGTTCTGAACAAATATTACTCTTACCAAAAAAAATTCTACTTATGCAATAGAATGTGGCTACAGTGAGAGGGCAATAAGTGGTGTAAAACTACAGTGTGGAATGCTGGTGCTGCGTGGAAAAATCCATGGTTTGGGGCAAACAAGAGATTTCTACGATGGATACAGTAAGTCGGTCGTACGTTGGTCGTGCAGAAACCTGATGCTCCTCTGGTGACAGTGGACCCGGGGCCCAGCCGGCCTCTTCTTCTACCTCTGGCTCTCTCTTCTTCCTCTCTCCCGGCGCTTTCCGCGCTTTCTCCGCGTGACGTCTAGCGCGTAGAGCACCTAGGCCCATCTGGTAGTCTTGTGGCGTGCTAGCTGCCGGCACAGCGTGCACTCACCTCATGGGCAGTCTGTCGGCCTTTGCTCATGGATTCGCCTCCGAACACCGGTGATCGAACGACGAACGGCGCTGGTGGACTTCGCCCACCGTACACCGATCTCGAGCTATAAAATGACCGCGGTGCTCCTTCCTTCTTCCTCACACCTGGCCTCGCTCCTCCTTCTCCTTCCTTCTCCTACATTTCTGTTTGCAGGAGCTCGAGACGAGGCTCTAATGGCGGAGGTGATGCCGGACTGGTATGTAGTCCTGATGTGCGGAGGGTTGGCGGCGTTGCTGGGGTTCTCCGTCCTCCTGTGCGTGATGATCCTCGATGATCGTCGTGATGCAGCCGCTCGAGTGTTAGCTCTTCGTGGTGGCGGTGATCATGAGGATTAAATACGGTGTCGGGCGCGAACTGTTGTCAGTGTGCTGGAGGCAGTTTGTACCCGAGTGATTACCCACTAACATCTCCTTCCGAGGTGATCAGTTAGGTGTAACATGTGTATGTGCATTAGCAATTAGTGCACGAGGTCGAGTGGTTGCGGTTGTGAGTCTGCGGCGGTGCTGCGTGAATAAAAATCTATGTCGTGAAGAGATATACGCTGCAACAACTCAGGGGAAAATCTCACTTCAGGATTTACCGAGAGTGAAAACAGTTAATAAAAATTTACCGCAGTAAAAACCACTCACATTACTTGAAACCAAAGATTTAATTCACCGCACAAATTTAGGATACCACGCATAAGTTGCAACATATAAATAAATGCAGGAACAATGAACATAGCAGTGACGTCTACAACGAGAACGGTAAATGGACAGGGTCCTGAGAAAACGTCTCTGGTACTGGGACACACTCCTCTTCTATTGGGGGAAGCGGATTGACTAGTTGATGGATGCGCCTCTCCTGGTCGGGCCTCAGTGGTCTGCCGATGGCGATTTGCGGGTTTAAATCAGCGAGGCTCTGGAGATAACCCATCACTCGTTGGGTCAAACGCTCTTGAGCGATGACATACTGGGCAAGGTTGGCCAGTACTGGGTCTCTCTCAATTCGTCCACCGGGAAAAGATGCTACTTCTCTGGGTGCTGCGTGACTCGGAAAGTAATAATACCCTCGTTCGCTGGCATAGGGTACCGCGAATCGAAGGCGAGCAAGCGCTTCGTACGCAACAGCTTCTATGGCCATATGCGGAGTCGGCATAGATTTCCCCACGAAGGAAACTTCCGTTGGGTCTTGGTTTGGGTTTGCGGGAGGGATGTGCACCACTGCCCAATATTTCAAGGTGGATGGGGTGATCCTCGACTTGAGCAACTCATACTGGGGTGGAAGGATAGAACTCATGGTACTGTAGGTAAAGTCCCACAATATTTTAACAAAACTACCTGGGGTTGCGTCTGGAGTCCTCAAATAAATACTAGGGCTCGGCATGGCAAAGGAATGGCTGTGAGTGTTGTGCACAAGGTGAGGGGTACTTGGCAAGGTCACGAGCTGGCCTTTTTATAGCATTGGAGCCGGGTTATTTACCGCGGTGAAGGGTAACTAGTTTGTCGGTTCTGCTCTATGAGGTTGGGGTCAATGCTACAGATACACATATCTCACATGGTGACGTATTACTGTGGGTGCCGTCGGGGTGGTTTTGGTAGCTGTGCCCGGAATTAAAAATGCAACCGCATGCTAACATATTTATGCGCGGCTACTATTCAAAACAGAGACACACAGTAGGCTGCGATTATCTATGGCAATACAAGATCATACAATAACAGGGTATGGACATACTGAGACTCGGTACTACTCGAGTGACTTAGTCTACCTTGTTTATATCTAAGCGGGCGTGCCTTGTGGATGTCGAGGCTTCCCCACGGGTTTCACCGTCGGGATTAGCTGGAGGGGGTTGAGGGGCTGCAGGGTCGGGGTAGCAACGATGACCATCCCGGGGATTGTTGGCCACAATCCAGTTGGAGTGTGTTCCCAAAAGGCGACGAAGCACTTCCGGGGACACCAAGGTATTTTGGTCGATGGCTGGAGGAGACCTCAAGGACTCGATCGGGTGTCCGAACAGCACGACTTTTATCGGCGTTGGGTTCATCTTCTCCTCTCGCCGGGGCTCGGCAAACCAGTTCTCCACGAGCTGCGATCAGATCAAGAGTGATTTGATCGAACAGTTCCTCTAGTGCACCTACATAGCGCACTAGATGCAACAATGCAGGATCCGTCTCGTGATCTCCGTTGGCAACCTGGGGCGGCCTACCATACCCGTCACGGCTAGGGTAGTAGTAGAACGAGCGGCAGTTAACTCTGGGCCACAAGTGCCGGAGTTGAACTATAACCTCTCGAGATGCTAGTTGGATGGCTTGTGGCTCAAAGGAGGTTGTCCTTCCAAAGTGAACACAGAGGGGCGTTTCGGCGATAGACCCCCTACCATAGATGTGCCTGATGGCCCAAAATTGACGGGCTCTCACCGCTCATGGGTCCTTGGTACACAACATATTACAGGGGCTCTTCTAAAGCATAGGCACGGCGGGTGAGGTTTGCGAGCACGGTCACAAAACCTCCAAGGTTGGTTGTTGTGGTCTCATTGTGCACGATGGGTCCAGGCATCGTAGTTTGGTTTGGGGAAGAGGTTGTGTTGTGCTGTGTTGAGGCTAGAGTGCCCTTTTTATAGAAAAGGGGGATGGAGCCTTCCTTCGCACGCTTGCGAATGAGACAATTTAGGTGTCGGTCACTGGCGCGTGATCGACAGGCTAGGCTGATAGGTTGGGCACCGACTGCCAAAAGGTGTCGGGTCACTGGGTGGCTATCTTACATGAGAAGCTTGGCTGGGGTTAGGTTAAGGTCTGGTGGGTTGGTTAACCTAGGTTTTTCGAACTGGCTAAGATAGGATTAGCCAATGGTCAGCCTGGCTCCGATACAAGGTTGTCGAGACCGGATTATCGGGATATTAATTTCCTAGAAAATGGTCCTTGTGCCCACGAGCCCCAGGATTACTGTTAGCTGGCGAGACACCAACTTGATACAGAAACTCCAAGCAAATTACATAATATGTAGTACAAGACCATTCTGGCCTATGAGTACAACCATTGGTTTCTAGTGGCTGATGGCGGAAGCGGTTTGTGGTTCATCTGCGACTATGGGACTCCATTTCCCACAAGAACAGCTGACCAGGGTAACTCCTATCTTCGCGAGACTGCTATCACCATTGCGTGGGTTCCGGGGCTGTCATCGCAACGCTCCTCTCCATGCAAGAAATCTGGCGAAGACAATAGCCAGGGACAAGCCAGTGAGTACTTTTGAATGTACTCGCAAACATTATGAAACACAGGTATAATATAACAAATGATAATCATGCTCTGAAATACTCTCTGTTCACAACGTCAGTCATGAAATGACAATCCTTGATGCACGCAAGCGGGGTTATTATATCATGAATATGCAATACGGGAGTAGAAATAGATTGCATCGATCGGGTGTCTGAAGCGACGCCTCGAAAGGATATTAATATAAGACATGCCTCAGTCGGGCGTCTCAGCGACGCCACATAAAGGGCTTATAAATAAAATAAATGGCAAGCATGCCACAGTCGGGCGTCTGAGCGACACCACATAAAGGGCTTATAAAGTAAATAATAACAAGCATGCCACAGTCGGGCGTCTTAGCGACACCACATAAAGGGCATATAAATAAAAGGAATAACAAGCATGCCACAGTCGGCGTCTCAGCGACACCACATAGAGGGCTTATAAGTGAATATCCAGGAGGTAGAACCGTCCCAGGGATACTCAATAATTCAACTAATGTACATGGTCAGTCCATAATAATAGTAATCATAATCATCAAGAATCACAAGTCATGATCCATGTTCTGGTTTAGTAGTTTTTCCTCCGAAGACCGACACTAAGACCGACACTTGACCATCCCAGACTGTAGGCCTTGACCATGGACACGGCTATTCGAATAGATATAATCTCTGCAGAGAGTGTACTCTTTACCCACGGGTAATGGATTCCTTTAGTCCATCGGAACTAATTCCGTCTACGGTCTTTTAATTGAAAACACACCTAACCGCACACACCAGCCTGACTTATCGGTGTCTGGAATCACCCATGACACTCGTTAAGCAAAACTCTAAGTGGGGAGGCTACAACCTCAAGTAGCATGGGATCACAAAATGTATAACGCGCGCAAACTAGGGGAGCAACCCCCTCGGCTACAACCGGAAACACCCATGCCCCCGGACCAGGTGGCATGCCTACCGGATGCAGCCGGTATCTTCGACCATGACCTCTCTGTACGGTGTGTGCTAGAAAGGGGTTGACAACTTACTGAAGCGTACCCTACCTATGGCAGCGACAAGTGGTCGTACGAAACAAGTATGGGGGTTACTGGAACAAGACTCGATCTACGGTCGACTCAGGAGGTTTAAGTATTCCCTGCAAGATTAGCATAACAAATATATTTCAACCAACAGACAGAATCACCACTCATCATACCTCACTATGCCATACCGGACACAACCGTCTCGACGAAGACTGGAGACAAGCTCGTGTCTACCCAAGACAGAGGCTTTCCCAGATTCCTTCCGATAGGCATGAAAGGCATACGAGGCTGATTACCATCACAGCATATCAAATTCCAATAGCAAGGAACATTCATTATGCACTCCTAAGTATGATCGTATCATCACATAAAATAGCGAAAACTCCAAAACGAGGGGTGTTGTAACTGTATCAAACAACACACAACAATATTATGCCAGGGTTCGGAATGCTTGCCTTCAAGTTGTGGAGAGGCGGGGTGCATTCCAAAACTTGTGAAAGTTTTCTTCTCTCTCCCAGAAATCCTATTTGAGAAAATTCAAATTAACACATAATTTTTAAAACTGTACAAAAAGGTTGTCTGGAAAATTTTCAAATAAATATGAAAATAAACTAGACCAAATTTGAGCAATGACAGAAAAAGAATCGAATCATTTGGACTTATATTTAATAAGTTATAGCCAGTCAAAGTTTAGTCAAATTTCTGTTTTTAAATAAAACAGAAAAAGAAAAAAAATGTTTCGAATAAGAGAACACGTAGGAGACGTTCTCTGGGATTACGCCTCCACTTTAAACAACGCGGGCCGTCTCGGGGTCACTGACAGTGGGTCTTGGGAGCCCACTGGTCAGATTTGACCAGTCGCCCCTCCCTCGTTTCTCCTCTGCCCGTGCAGAGGCGGGACTCCGGCGATCGTCATCGACGACCGGCGGTTCCTCATGAGGTTACGAGGGCGGGATGGATCCGCCAGATCGAGGCGATCCTCGGTGGTCGTTAGGTAGGTGGGGACGAAGGAGTCGCATGGCGAGCTCATGGCGGAGGTGGCCTCGGGAGGTTTTGGGGGTCTAGGCTACGGTGGTTCCCGGTTGTGTTTGAGAGGCGGGGTGGCTCCGCAAGGTTCTGGGGAGTTGAACAGTGGCACCAGATGGGCGGGGGAGGCTCTGGTTGCGACGAGCGGGACAGGAACTTGGCGGCGGCCAAGCTGACGGGAGAGGGGGAAGACGGCCTCTCCCCCTCGATTGTCGGCTATGGGAGCATCAGAGGGATGGCCTGAGGTTTCCTGGGGGTTTGGAGGAGCTCGGGGTCACCATTTATAGCGAGTGAGGTCGGTTCCGACGGCGGCTGGATAGGATCGACGGCGAACCGCCGTTCAGAATTCTTGAGGCGGCGTGGCGGCAACGGGCGCTAGCAGACACGCTCTTGGATAAGCTCGGACTGGTCCAGGGGCAGCTGGCGCGCGGCTGTGGCTCAGGCGACGCCGTCCATGGCAAGGAGCCTGTTGTGGCCGGCCGCTAGTTGCCACGGCCGACCTGACGGCGGCACTGTGGGGCTCCAGGGACGGCTCTGCGGCGAGGAGGCGGGCGTCTTTGTGCAGGAGTGGGAATGACCGAGCAGCGCGGGGAGGCGGCAGTGAGACGCGGCGGCTCGGTGCGCGCGTGTGCAAAACGTGCGCTCTGGGCGCGCCCAGAGCACGTACGCTACGTGCTCGGCAAAATGCCAAGGCATTCCAGGGGGCTCCAAACCACAAGAGGGTTAGCACGGTGGGGCTATAGGCTAGGGTAAAACCATGGGACATGGTGGCTTGGTCAGGGGATCAAGTCCATAGTGCAAACTAAAATCCAAGCCAGAACTGGTCATGCATACAAAGTGTTTGACAGAATGCCAGGGGCATCCAGGCAACTCTTGGGGTGGCCAAAAGCTCTAGATCATAGTCTCTTTGGATGATTGAGGGGGTGGCAATGTTAGTTTGGCAAAAACAGACACTTGTTAGTGCAAGTTTTTGAGAAAACCACCTCTGGACTGAAAGAAAAGTGCATCATTTCATGGACCAAACATACTCCAATGGGTCCACTCTCCTGGGCTTAAGGGTTTTGCAGGGTGGTCTATAAGTAGGAAAAAGAGTCATGGGTAGGCAAGTTAAAATATGGTTGCAGTAGAAAATGCCAAACTGAACCAGAGAGCAAAAGAGGATGACTTGCTCAAATTTTTCAAAGCACACTCATAGGTTTTTGCATAAAGTTGAATTATATACTCCTACTGACCTCCCCTAATTTTGGTGGAAGTTTTAAAGGAATATTTAAATAGGTTGTAGTGCAAAAGTGCAAACTGGACCAGATTTGAAAACTTGGGAAAAGCTCAAAATCTCCAAATGACTAAAGGATATTTTTTCATAAAAGTGATTTAGGGACATCAAATGTCATCCTCAATTTTTGGTGGGATTTTTAAATAAATTTATCAAAGGGTTGTAGTGCAAAAGAGGCTCTAAAGCTTATGAAAATCATTTAAAAGAAATAAAGCTCAGGAAAAAAATAGTTATGTAATTAAATCCACAGATAAAATAATTGTTTTATTGAGAGAGTATACAAGTCCAATAATATTTTTTGGAAAGTTTTCACGTGGGGTAAAAACTCCACAATATTAAAGAAAAGAGGGGTTCTGAAATCAAAAGAAAATCCAGAAAATCAAAATTTTAATCTCCTGGCAAAAATTTAATAAACAAAACGTGGTTAAATTTTTGGGGTGTTACACTCATCGGGAGGGGGCCAATCTCCATCAACATCTTCAGCAGCACCATCTCCTCTCAAACCCTAGCTCATCTCTTGTATCCAATCTTTGTCCCAAAGCCTCAGATTGGTACATGTGGGTTGCTAGTAGTGTTGATTACTCCTTGTAGTTGATGCTAGTTGGTTTATTTGGTGGAAGATAATATATTCAGATCCATTATGCATATTAATACCCCTATGATTATGAAAATGAATATGATTGATTTGTGAGTAGTTATGTTTGTTCCTGAGGACATGGGAGAAGTCTTGCTATTAGTAGTCAAGTGAATTTGGTATTCGTTCGATATTTTGATGAGATGTATGTTGTCTCTCCTCTAGTGGTGTTATGTGAACGTCGACTACATGACACTTCACCATTGTTTGGGCCTAGAGGAAGGCATTGGGAAGTAATAAGTAGATGATGGGTTGCTAGAGTGGCAGAAGCTTAAACCCTAGTTTATGTGTTGCTTCGTAAGGGGCTGATTTGGATCCATATGTTTCATGCTATGGTTAGGTTTACCTTAATACTTCTTTTGTAGTTGCGGATGTTTGCAATAGAAGTTAATCATAAGTGGTATGCTTGTCCAAGTAAGGACAGCACCCAAGCACCGGTTCACCCACATATCAAATTATCAAAGTACCAAATGCGAACCATATGAACGTGATGAAAACTAGCTTGACGATAATTCCAATGTGACCTCGGGAGCGCTTTTCTCTATATAAGAGTTTGTCCAGGCTAGTCCTTTGCTACAAAAAGGATTGGGCCATCTTGCTGCACTTTATTTGCACTTGTTATTAGTTACCCGTTACAAATTAGCTTATCACAAAACTATCAGTTACCGATAATTTTAGTGCTTGCAAAGAATACCTTGCTGAAACCGCTTATCATTTCCTTCTGCTCCTCGTTGGGTTCGACACTCTTACTTATTGAAAGGACTACGATAGATCCCCTATACTTGTGGTTCATCAAGACTCTTTTCTGGCGCCGTTGCCGGGGAGTGAAGCGCCTTTGTTAGGTGGAATTTGGTAAGGAAAAATTTATATAGTGTGCTGAAATTTACTGTCACTTGTTACTATGGAAAGTAATCCTTTGAGGGGGCTTGTTCGGGATATCTTCACCCTGACCGGTAGAGCAAATAATTGCTCCTCAACCTACCGAACCTATTGAAAATGTTTACTTTGAAATTCCTTCAGGTATGATAGAGAAACTGCTAGCTAATCCGTTTGCAGGAGATGGAACGTTGCATCCTGATTTACACTTAATCTATGTGGATGAAGTTTGTGGATTATTTAAGCTTGCAGTTATGCCTGCTGATGTCATCAAAAGATGGTCTTCCCTTTATATTTGAAGGGAGATGCATTGACATGGTATAGGCTATGTGATGATATGGCATCATGGGACTACAAATGATTGAAATTGGAATTTCATCAGAAATTTTATCCTATGCATCTTGTTCATCGTGATCGTAATTATATATATAATTTTTGGCCTCGCGAAGGAGAAAGCATCGCTCAAGCTTGGGGGAGGCTTAAGTCAATGTTATATTCATGCCCCAATCATGAGCTCTCAAGAGAAATGATTATTCAAAAAATTATGCTCGGCTTTACGACAACAATCGCTCCATGCTCGATACTTCTTGTCTTTGGTTCTTTTATGATGAAGACTATTGAATTCAGATGGGATTTATTGGAAAGAATTAAATGCAACTCTGAAGATTGGGATCTCGATGAAGGTAAGGAGTCAGGTATAACACCTAAGTTTGATTGAGTTACATCTTTTATGGATCTGAGATGTTTTCCGTAAATTTAGCACTAAATATGGACTTGACTCTGAGATAGTAGCTTCTTTTTGTGAATCTTTTGCTGCTCATGTTGATCTCCCTAAGGAGAAGTGGTTTAAATATCATCCTCCCATAGAAGTAAAAGTAGTTGAACCTATGAAAATTGAAGAAAAGACTATCACTTATAATGATTCTATTGTTCCTACTGTGTATGTTGAGAAACCACATTTTCCTATTAGAATAAAGGATCATGCTAAAGCTTCAACTGTGGTTCGTAAAAGTAATACTAGAACTTATACACCTCCTGAGCAAATTAAGGTCGAACCTAATATTGCGATGGTTAAGGATCTCTTGGATGATAATATTGATGGGCATGTTATTTATTTTTGTCAGGAAACTGCTAGAATTGCTAAACCTGGTGCTAAAGATAAACATAGACCTGTGGTAGGCATGCCTGTTATTTCTGTTAAAATAGGAGATCATTGTTATCATGGCTTGTGTGATATGGGTGCTAGTGCTAGTGCAATACCTATTTCTCTATATCAAGAAATTATGCATGATATTGCACCTGCTGAGATTGAAGATATCGATGTTACCATTAAGCTCGCCAATAGAGATACTATTTCACCAATCGGGATTGTTATAGATGTTGAAGTCTTGTGTGGGAAAGTTAAATATCCTACTGTTTTTCTTGTTCTTGGTTCCCCACAAGATAGTTTTTGTCCCATTATATTTGGTAGACCCTTCTTGAATACTGTCAATGCTAGGATAGACTGCAAAAAGGATGTTGTTACTATTGGTTTGGATGATATGTCTCATGAGTTTAATTTTCCTAAATTTTGTAGACAACCCCGTGATGAGGAATTGCCCAGTAAGGATGAAATTATTGGTCTTGCTTCTATTGTTGTGCCTCCTAATGATCCTTTAGAAAAATATTTGCTAGACCATGAAAATGATATGTTTATAAATGAAAGAAGGGAAATAGATGAAGTTTTCTTTAAACAGGAACCTATTTTGAAACACACCCTGCCTGTTGAAATCCTAGGGGATCCTCCTCCACCCAAGCGTGATCCCGTGTTTGACCTTAAACCATTGCCTGATACTCTTAATTATGCTTATCTTGATGAAAAGAAGATATATCCTGTTATTATTAGTGCTAACCTTTCAGAGAAGGAGGAAGAAAAATTATTGAAAACTCTGAAGAAGCACCGTGCTACTATTGGATATACTCTTGATGATATTAAGGGCATTAGTCCCACTCTATGTCAACACAAAATAAATTTGGAGAAAGACGCCAAACCAGTTATTGATCATCAACGACGGTTAAATCCTAAGATGAAAGAAGTGGTAAGAAAGGAAATATTAAAGCTCCTTGAGGCAGGTATAATTTATCCCGTTGCTGATAGTCAGTGGGTAAGTCATGTTCATTGTGTCCCTAAGAAGGGAGGTATTAACGTTGTTCCCAATGATAAAAATGAATTGATCCCGCAAAGAATTATTACAGGCTATAGGATGGTGATTGATTTCCGCATATTAAATAAAGCTACTAAAAAGTATCATTACTCTTTGCCTTTCATTGATCAAATGCTAGAAAGATTATCCAAACATACACATTTTTGCTTTCTAGATGGTTACTCTGGTTTCTCTCAAATACCTGTGTCAGCTGATGATCAAGCAAAGACCACTTTTACTTGCCCTTTCGGTACTTTTTCTTATAGACGTATGCCTTTTGGTTTATGTAATGCACCTGCTACCTTTCAAAGATGCATGATGGCTATATTCTCTGATTTTTTTGAAAAGATTTGTGAGGTTTTCATGGATGATTTCTCCGTTTATGGATCCTCCTTTGATGATTGCTTGAGCAACCTTGATTGAGTTTTGCAGAGATGTGAAGAAACTAACCTTGTCTTGAATTCGGAGAAGTGCCACTTTATGGTTAATGAAGGTATTGTATTGGGGCATAAAATTTCTGAAAGAGGCATTGAAGTTGATAAAGCTAAAGTTCATGCTATTGAAAAGATGTCGTGTCCCAAGGACATCAAAGGTATAAGAAGTTTCCTTGGTCATGCCGGTTTTTATAGGAGGTTCATTAAGGACTTCTCAAAAATTTCTCGGCCTCTGACCAATCTATATTACAAAAAGATATTCCTTTTGTCTTTGATGATGATTGTGTAGAAGCATTTGAAATACTTAAGAAAGCATTGGTTTCTGTACCTATTTTTCAGCTACCAGATTGGAATTTACCCTTTGAAATTATGTGCGATGCTAGTGATTATGTTGTAGGTGTTGTTCTAGGGCAAAGAGTTGATAAGAAATTAAATGTCATTCAATATGCTAGTAAAACTCTGGACAATGCCGGAGAAATTATTCTACTCTTGAAAAGAATTCTTAGCAGTTGTATTTGCTTGTGATAAGTTCAGACCTTATATTGTTGATTCTAAAGCAACTATTCACACTGATCATGCTGCTATTAAATATCTTATGGAAAAGAAAGATGCTAAACCTAGACTTATTAGATGGGTTCTCCTACTACAAGAATTTGATTTGCATATTATTGATAAAAAGGGAGCTGAGAACCCCGTTGCAGACAACTTGTCTAGGTTAGAGAATGTTCTTGATGACCCACTACCTATTGATGATAGCTTTCCTGATGAACAATTAAATGTCATAAATGCTTCTCGTACTGCTCCATGGTATGATGATTATGCTAATTACATTGTTGCTAAATTTATACCACCTAGTTTCACATACCAGCAAAAGAAAAAGTTTTTCTATGAGTTGAGACATTACTTTTGGGATGACCTGCATCTTTATAAAGAAGGAGTAGATGGTGTTATTAGACGTTGTGTACCTGAGCATAAACAGGAACAGATCCTACGCAAGTGTCACTCCGAAGCTTATGGAGGACACCACGCTAGAGATAGAACTGCACATAAGGTATTGCAATCCGGTTTTTATTGGCCTACTCTCTTCATGGATGCTCGTAAGTTTGTATTATCTTGTGATGAATGTCAAAGAATTGGTAATATTAGTAGACGTCAAGAAATACCTATGAATTATTCACTTGTTATTGAACCGTTTGATGTTTGGGGCTTTGATTATATGGGACCTTTTCCTTCCTCCAATGGGTATACACATATTTTAGTTGTTGTTGATTACGTTACTAAGTGGGTAGAAGCTATTCCAACTAGTAGTGGTGATCATAACACCTCTATTAAGATGCTTAAAGAAGTTATTTTTCCAAGATTTGGAGTCCCTAGATATATAATGACTGATGGTCGTTCACATTTTATTCATGGTGCCTTTCGTAAAATGCTTGCCAAGTATGATGTTAATCATAGAATTGCATCTCCCTATCATCCACAGTCTAGTGGTCAAGTAGAATTGAGTAACATAGAGCTCAAATTAATTTTGCAAAAGACTGTTAATAGATCTAGAAAGAATTGGTCCAAGAAACTTGATGATGCATTATGGGCCTATAGAACTGCATATAAAAATCCTATGGGTATGTCTCCGTATAGAATGGTTTATGGAAAAGCATGTCACTTACCTCTCGAACTAGAACATAAAGCATATTGGGCTATTAAAGAGCTCAATTATGATCTCAAACTTGCCGGTGAGAAGAGGTTAATTGACATAAGCTCACTTGATGAATGGAGAACCCAAGCCTATGAGAATGCAAAATTGTTTAAAGAAAAGTTAAAAGATGGCATGACAAAAGGATACAAAAGCGTGAGTTTAATGTAGGTGATTATGTGTTGCTATTCAACTCTTTGCAAAAAAACTTCTCTCTAAATAGGAAGGTCCTTACGTTATTGAGGAGGTCCATCGTTCCGGTGCCATAAAAATCAACAACTTCGAAGGCACAAATCCAAAGGTGGTGAATGGTCAAAGAATCAAACATTATATCTCAGGTAATCCTATAAATGTTGAAACTAATATTATTGAAACCGTAAACCCGGAGGAATACATAAGATACACTTTCCAGAACGTTTCAGACTCCCAAAAGGAATAGGTACGTGGTACGGTATGTAAACTGACTCCAAAAACAGTTCTAATGGCAATTTTTCTCCGTTTTGGAATATTTAAGAAAATAGGAAAATAAGAAGCAGTCTGGGAAGGACACGAGGCCTCCACGAGGGTGGAGGGCGAGCCCTACCATGGGCGTGCCCCCTACCTCGTGGCCACCTCGTGTGCTCTCCGGACTCCGTTTTCTTGCACTATACTTCTATTGGTCGGTAAAAATTCATTATATAATCTCCAGAAGGTTTTGACCACCGTACCACGCAATTCTCCTCTGTTCTTGTTTCGAGCTGTTTTCTGTCAGGGTAGTCAAGGCCAGGCATCATGTCGTCCCCCTCCTCCAACAATGGTGACAATGATGCTTGGCTAATGACGATAGAGCTGAAGAGGGAAGAACCCATGGAGATCAACAAGGATGAAGGGATCAAGAAGGCCATGGAGGACCAAGTTCCAGCAGCAGAAGACATCCTTCAACTTGATCACAATCTTCTTACCCCAACTGAGATCGAAGCTTTCAAGATGATTGAGTTAGCTCGTATACAAAACAAGTATCCCACACGTGAAAATATTTTGTTAAAGGAGCATATAAATGGCACTCAAGGGCATTATCCGCAAGTTGGAGGATCTATTACGCTCGATGTGCTACTACCCATCATCACCACCATCTTCTTCACCAGCAAGGGAGGCATAATCATATGGGTATGGGCACTCCCCTTGGCAACTGCCAAGCTTGGGGGAGGTGCCCCGGTATCGTATCACCATCACACTCCTACCTTTGCCGTTTTTCTTAGTTCGATCCTTTTAGTAATATCTTGATCTAGTAGAATAAATTTTTTGATATGATCTAGTTTTGAGTTTTGATTTATGATCCCTCTATGTAATCGAGTCCATGAGCTATATAATAAATATTAGTGTTGAGTCAAGGGCTTGATTATTTTGCCATGATCTTGAGGGAATAAAAGAAGAGAGAATGAATAAAAGTAAATAAAGAGATCATATTGATCTTATGGAAAGTAATGACTTCACATAGAAAGAGTATGATGATTAAAAGTTTTTGAGAGTTGAGAAACATACTTTTGGTCATCGTTGCAATTAATAGGAAGTAATAAAGAAAGAGAGGTTTCACATATAAATATACTATCTTGGATATCTTTTATGATTGTGAGCACTCATTAAAGTATGACATGCTAAAGAGTTGATGTTGGACAAGGAAGACAACGTAATGGGTTATGTTTTCTTATATCTGAAATAAAGTATATTGTCATCGATCATCCAACATGTTGAGCTTGCCTTTCTCCCTCATGCTAGCCAATTCTTTGCACCAAGTAGAGATACTACTTGTGCTTCCAAACACCCTTAAACCTAGTTTTTCCATGAGAGTCCACCATATCTACCTATGGATTGAGAAAGATCCTTCAAGTAAGTTGTCATCGGTGCAAGCAATAAAAATTTCTCTCTAAATATGTATGTTTTATTAGTGTGGAGAGAATAAGCTTTTTACGATCTTGTGATGTGGAAGAAATAAAAGCGACGGACTGGATAATAAAGGTCCATATCACAAGTGGCAATATAAAGTGACGTTCTTTTGCATTAAGATTTCATGCGTCCAACCATGAAAGTGCATGACAACCTCTTCTTCCCTCTGCAAAGGGCTTATATTTTACTTTTATCTCTTACCCTTATGCAAGAGTCATGGTGATCTTCACCTTTCCTTTTTACATTTTATCCTTTGGCAAGCACCTTGTGTTGGAAAGATCCTGATATATATATATATATATATATATATATATATATATATATATATATATATATACATATATATCCAATTGGATGTAAGTTAGCATGAACTATTATTGTTGACATTACCCTTGAGGTAAAAGGTTGGGAGGCAAAACTATAAGCCCCTATCTTTCTCTGTGTCCAATTAAAACTCCGTAACCACAAGTATTGCATGACTGTTAGCAATTGTGAAAGACTAAATGATAGTTGAGTATGCGTACTTGCTGAAAAGCTCTTACATAGACTCTTTCCCATGTTATGATAAATTGCAATTGCTTCAATGACTGAGATTATAGTTTGCTGGTTCTCAATGAAGTTTCTGATTCATACTTGACATTGTGAATAGATTATTACTTGAGCATAAGAAATCATATGACAATATCCATATATGTTGTTGTTATAAGAATGATCATGATGCCCTCATGTCCGTATTTTATTTTATCGACACATCTACCTCTAAACATGTGGACATATTTATCGCTATTGGCTTCCACTTGAGGAGAAGCGAGGTCTAAGCTTGGGGGAGTTGATACGTCCATTTTGCATCATGCTTTTATATCTTTATTTATTGCATTATGGGCTGTTATTACACATTATGTCAAAATCTTTATGCCTATTCTCTCTTATTTTATCTGATTTACATGAAGAGGGAGAATCTTAAATTTGGAATTACAATTTGGAAAAGGAGCAAATATTAGAGACCTATTCTGCACATCTCCAAAAGTCCTGAAACTTCACGGAAGTCGTTTTTGGAATTAATAAAAAATATTGGACGAAGAAAATACAAGAGGGGGGTCACACCCTGGCCACGAGGGTGGGGGGCGCGCTCCCCTGCCTCATGGGACCCCTGGTGTCCCTCCGGTGCCCATCTTCTTCTATATAAAGTCTTTCATCCGAGAAAAAATCAGAAGCAAGCTTTCAGGAAGAAACTCCGCCGCCACGAGGCGAAACATTGGCGAAACCAATCTAGAGCTCCGGCGGAGCTGTTCTGCCGAGGATACTTCCCTCCGGGAGGGGGAAATCATCGCCATCGTCATCACCAACGCTCCTCTCATCGGGAGGGGGCCAATCTCCATAAAAATCTTCACTAGCACCATCTCCTCTCAAATCCTAGTTCATCTCTTGTATCCAATATTTGTCCCAAAGCCTCAGATTGGTACCTGTGGGTTGCTAGTAGTGTTGAGTACTCCTTGTAGTTGATGCTAGTTGGTTTATTTGGTGGAAGATCATATGTTCAGATCCATTATGCATATTAATACCCCTCTGACTATGAACATGAATATGATTTGTGAGTAGTTACGTTTGTTCCTGAGGACATGGGAGAAGTCTTGCTTTTAGTAGTCATGTGAATTTGGTATTCGTTCGATATTTTGATGAGATGTATGTTGTCTCTCCTCTAGTGGTGTTATGTGAACGTCGACTACATGACACTTCACCATTGTTTGGGCCTAGAGGAAGGCATTGGGAAGTAATAAGTAGATGATGGGTTGCTAGAGTGACAGAAGCATAAACCCTAGTTTATGCGTTGCTTCGTAAGGGGCTTATTGGGATCCATATGTTTCATGCTATGGTTAGGTTTACCTTAATACTTCTTTTGTAGTTGTGGATGCTTGCAATAGGAGTTAATCATAAGTGGGATGCTTGTCCAAGTAAGGACAGCACCCAAGCACCGGTTCACCTACATATCAAATTATCAAAGTACCGAACGGGAATCATATGAACGTGATGAAAACTAGCTTGACGATAATTCCCATGTGTCCTCGGGTGTAACATCCCAAATTTTCAATTTGGAATGTTATACATTAGATCATCATTGCATATCATATTTTATTGCATTTCTGTTTGATCCGAGAAATTCTACGCAACTCAAGGACCCGCGGAGAGAGTTGGGGATTTCATTATTTTCATATTCGAGTTTTCTCGAATTTTGAAAAGAGGATCGTTTGATTTTAATTATTTTTATTCGAATATTTATTTTATATAAAATAAAAGAGAGAGAGGATAAAATGACTTCCTCAAAATAAAGAAATATCGGAGATTTAATATTAAAATCAAATAATATTTTTATTCGGAGTTTTATCGCTATTTTATTTGAATTAGGAAAAATATGCGTTTTTCAAAATTGCATTTTAGGCCCAAATAAATGCACACCTTGTGCGGCCTATTTTTAGAGGACGGGGAAAATTTATTTCAGGATTTTTGGTGTCCGTTTAGTATTCTTTTTCTTTACTTTTCTACACGTCAGAATTATTAAAAAAAAGGTACAACCGACTCCAGGCCGTATCGGAGCGGGACTCCGCCCGGGGGGGCTTTATAAGCCGCCGCCCTGAGCCGCTCCAGGCCCAGCCCAGCCGCACCCGCGCCCAAACCCTAACCCGTCGCCGCCACCGCCGCCATGAAACGCCGCCTCACCGCCATTGTCGCTGGCCGCCGCCGCTGCCACCGCCACCGCTGTCGCCGACCCACCGGAGGTAGTCGCCGCCTCGGTTTTCACGAGAAAAACCGATCGCTTTTTTTTTCGAAACCCTAGATCTGTTTTTTTAGTTCGGTTCGGGGTTTTTTCGGTTTAGTTATTTAGCGGACGTTCATCCGTACGTTCGTTTTAACGAACGGTTTACGCCCGTTAGCCGCAGATTGCGAATGTTCGTTCGTTAGTCTGTTTGTCAGTTTTTCTTTTTCTCCGATTTTCCGCGATTATTTTCCACCACGATTTCTGATCCGATTTTCGTTCCAGTATAACTTTTCGCTCGTTTATTGGAATCAGGTGATTCGAGCGCATAGAGTTTCATCTCGAAACCCTCTTTCTATTTAACTAACTTAAACAAGATTTTGCTATTATAAATTTTGACTTTAGTCAAGATTAGTAAACAAAACTTGTTTCTTTCGTCGTTTGAGTTTTGTTGCTTCGTTTGATTTGATTCTTTTTGCAAACCGGAGTTCTTAAGTTGAACTTTCTCGTTAGATCTCTTATTTGAGTTTTAGCCGCGCCCATGCTTGATTGCTTATTGTATGCTTGTTTGTTTTCGATAGAGTACCCGGCGTGTGAAGCGTGCTACTACGAGTTTCTAGGTTTCACGGATCATCATCAAGGCAAGTAACACTTTGATCATATCTCTTCACTACCCAGTTTTATTGCATTAGTTCAATCCTCAAACAATTGCATGGTTAGGAACTGATTTAAATTGTGGGATTGGGAAGTAGTTTAGGTAGTACCTATTACCTGTTTTATTATCAAACCCTGGGAGTTACTTCTACGTTGCTTATATTGCTATGCTATGCTCGTAGACGTGGTTTGGGTTTGAGAGTATTCATGAAAGATGTGAGATTGTTAATTAATGGTTTAACTTAAGGTGGCAACTTAAATACACATCTGGGTGGATTGAGGCACCTGGGGAATTCCGGTGATTGCCTATATTTTTGGAAATCCCAGGGTACCGTGTGATTCTCCTATGGACTGCCACCCATGCTCAAAGGGATCATAAGATTATTCATGCTAGAAACTTCCGTGTGCAGCCACAAGCTATTATGGGCTCTAGCATAGTTGATTAAGTCGTGTGAACTCTTATAGTGGTAGACTAGCAGATGTAGGGGATGTAGGTGGTCTTGTCTACCCATCGTAAGGTGCTAGCAACCACGAAGACTGTGTCTCGGTCATCCGTTTCTCAAACATCATGTAGTGCGAGAAATCCAACAGAGGAGATCAGTCTTGTGGGGAAAAGTGCACAAACCTCTGCAGAGTGTACAAACTAATCATGGTTAGCCGTGTCCCCGGTTATGGACATCTTGAGTATCTGGTTCTTGGATTATCATGTGGATCACATCACTCTTAATTATAAAAGTTGATTTGGCTATTGGTTACTTTTAATTGGGGTTGAGATGAGGTTTACCATTCTCAATGTTTAACAACCACCATTATAGTTAAATAAAATATATTCCTTTGTTGTAGGGAAAAATTGGCTTTTCGCAAAACCTATTAACCATACAGCCTCCACCAGCCATATATGCATATAGTGTTGGGGAACGTTGCAGAAAATTAAAAAATTTCCTACGGTTTCACCAAGATCCATCTATGAGTTCATCTAGCAACGAGTCATGGGAGAGTGATTGCATCTACATACCACTTGTAGATCGCGTGCGGAAGCGTTCAATGGAGCAGGGTTGATGGAGTCGTACTCGCCGTGATTCAGATCACCGATGACCTAGTGCCGAACGGACAGCACCTCCGCGTTCAACACACGTGACGGAGGCGGATGACGTCTCCTCCTTCTTGATCCAGAAGGGGAAGGAGAGGTTGATGATGATCCAAAAGCACGACGGCGTGGTGGTGGATGCAGCAGAACTCCGGCGAGGCTTCGCTAAGCAACTACGGGAGGAGGAGGAGGTGTAGCGAGAGGGAGGTGCCAAGGGCTTGAGGTGCGGCCACCCTCCCTCCCTCCCTTTATATAGGTGCAAGAGAGGGGGAAGGGCGCAGCCTTGCCCCTTCCTCCAAGGAAGGGTGCGGCCAAGAGGGGAGGAGTCCATCCTCCCAAGGCACCCCTGAGGTGCCTTCCCTTTAGGACTCTCCCTCTCTCTTATCTCCAGCGCATGGGCCTCTTGGGGCTGGTGCCCTTGGCCCATATAGGCCAAGGCGCACCCCCTACAGCCCATGTGGCCCCGGCAGGTGGACTCCCGGTGGACCCCGGACCCCTTTCGGCACTCCGGTACAATACCGATAACGCGAAACTTTTCCGGCGACCAAAATAAGACTTCCTATATATAAATATTTACCTCCGGACCATTCCTAACTCCTCGTGACGTCCGGGATCTCATCCGGACTCGAACAACATTCGGTTTGCTGCATACTCATATTCATACAACCCTAGCGCCACCGAACCTTAAGTGTGTAGACCCTACGGGTTCGGGAGATATCTTGAGATATGGCCGAGGCGGCTCTCGGGCAATAACCAACAGCGGGATCTGGATACCCATGTTGGCTCTACATGCTCCTCGATGATATCATCGGATGAACCATGATGTCAAGGATTCAATCAACCCCGTATACTATTCCCTTTGTCAATCGGTATTTTACTTGCCCGAGATTCGATCGTCGGTATCCCAATACCTCGCTCAATCTCGTTGCGGCAAGTCACTTTACTCATCTTAGTAATGCATGATCCCGTGACCAAACACTTGGTCACTTTGAGCTCATTATGATGATGCACTACCGAGTGGGCCCAGTGATACCTCTCCGTCATACGGAGTGACAAATCCAGTCTCGATCCGTGTCAACCCAATGACACTTTTGGAGATACCTGTAATGCACCTTTATAGTCACCCGATTACGTTGTGACGCTTTGGTACACCCAAAGCACTCCTACGGTATCCGGGAGTTACACGATCTCATGGTCTAAGGAAGAGATACTTGACATTGGAAAAGCTCTAGCAAAGCGAACTACACGATCTTGTGCTATGCTTAGGATTGGGTCTTGTCCATCACATCATTCTCCTAATGATGTGATCCCGTTATCAATCGACATCCAATGTCCATAGTCGAAACCATGACTATCGGTTGATCAACGAGCTAGTCAACTAGAGGCTCACTAGGGACATATTGTGGTCTATGTATTCACACGTGTATTACGATTTCCGGATAATACAATTATAGCATGAATAAAAGACAATTACCATGAACAAGGAAATATAATAATAATACTTTTATTATTGCCTCTAGGGCATATTTCCAACAGTCTCCCACTTGCACTAGAGTCAATAATCTAGTTACATTGTGATGAATCGAACACCCATAGAGTTATGGTGTTGATCATGTTTTGCTCGTGGAAGAGGTTTAGTCAACGGATCTGCGACATTCAGATCCGTATGCACTTTGCAAATTTCTATGTCCCCATCTTGAACATTTTCACGAATGGAGTTGAAGCGACGCTTGATGTGCCTGGTCTTCTTGTGAAACCTGGGCTCCTTGGCAAGTGCAATAGCTCCGGTGTTGTCCTGAAGAGTTTGATCGGCTCCGACGCATTGGGTATGACTCCTAGGTCGGTGATGAACTCCTTCACCCAAATTGCTTCATGTGCTGCCTCCGAGGCTGCCATGTACTCCGCTTCACATGTAGATCCCGCCACGACTCTACCTTGCTTTGCACCAGCCATCGCTCCACCATTCAACATATACACGTATCCGGTTTGTGACTTTGAGTCATTCAGATCTGTGTCGAAGCTAGCATCGACGTAACCCTTTACTGACGAGCTCTTCGTCACCTCCATAAACGAGAAACATGTCCTTTGTCCTTTTCGGTACTTCAGGATATTCTTGACCGCTGTCCGGTGTTCCTTGCGGGATTACTTTGGTACCTTCCTACCAAACTTACGGCAAGGTTTACATCAGTCCGGTACACGGCATGGCATACATAATAGATCCTATGGCTGAGGCATAGGGGATGACACTCATCTCTTCTTTATCTTTTGCCGTGGTCGGGCATTGAGCCGAGCTCAATTTCACACCTTGCAAAACAGGCAAGAACCCTTTCATGGACTGATCCATTTTGAACTTCTTCAAAATCTTATCAAGGTATGTGCTTTGTGAAAGACCTATGAGGCATCTCGATCTATCCCTATAGATTTTGATGCCTAATATGTAAGCAGCTTCTCCAAGGTCCTTCATTGAAAAACTCTTATTCAAGTAGGCCTTAATGCGGTCCAAGAGTTCTATATCATTTCCCATCAAAAGTATGTCATCTACATATAATATGAGAAATGCTACAGAGCTCCCACTCACTTTCTTGTAAACGCAGGCTTCTCCATAAGTCTCAAGATAAACCCAAACGCTTTGATCATCTCATCAAAGCGAATGTTCCAACTCCGAGATGCTTGCACCAGCCCATAAATGGATCGCTGGAGCTTGCATACCTTGTTAGCATTCTTAGGATCGACAAAACCTTCCGGCTGCATCATATACAGCTCTTCCTTAAAATAACCGTTAAGGAATGCCGTTTTGACGTCCATTTGCCATATCTCATAATCATAGTATGCGGCAATTGCTAACATGATTCGGACGGACTTAAGCTTCGCTACGGGAGAGAAAGTCTCATCGTAGTCAATCCCTTGAACTTCTCGATAACCCTTAGCGACAAGTCGAGCTTTATAGATGGTAATATTACCATCCGCGTCCGTCTTCTTCTTAAAGATCCATTTGTTTTCTATCGCCGCCGATCATCGGCAAGTCTGTCAAAGTCCATACTTTGTTTTCATACATGGATCCTATCTCGGATTGCATGGCTTCAAGCCATTTGTTGGAATCTGGGCCCACCATCGCTTCTTCATAGTTTGAAGGTTCACCGTTGTCTAACAACATGATTTCCGGTGACAGGTTTGCCGTACCACTGCAGTGCGGAACGTGTCCTAGTGGACCTACGAAGTTCAGTAGCAACTTGATCCGAAGTACCTTGATCATCATCATTAATTTCCTCTCCAGTCGGTGTAGGCACCAAAGGAACATTTTCCTGAGCTGCACTACTTTCCGGTTCAAGAGGTAGTACTTCATCGAGTTCTACTTTCCTCCCACTTACTCCTTTCGAGAGAAACTCTTTTTCCATAAAGGATCCGTTCTTGGCAACAAAGATCTTGCCTTCGGATCTAAGGTAGAAGGTATACCCAATGGTTTCCTTAGGGTATCCTATGAAGACGCATTTTTCCGACTTGGGTTCGAAGCTTTTCGGGTTGAAGTTTCTTGACATAAGCATCGCATCCCCAAACTTTTAGAAACGATACGGCTTAGGTTTTTCCCAAACCATAAGTCATACGGTGTCGTCTCAACGGATTTAGACGGTGCCCTATTTAAAGTGAATGTAGTTGTCTCTAGAGTGTATCCCCAAAATGATAGCGGTAAATCAAGAAGAGACATCATAGATCGCACCATATCCAATAGAGTGCGATTCTGACGTTCGGACACACCGTTCTGTTGAGGTGTTCCAGCGGCGTGAGTTGTGAAACGATTCCACATTTCCTTAAGTGTGTACCAAATTCGTGACTTAAATATTCTCCTCCACGATCCGATCGCAAGAATTTTATCTTTCGGTCACGTTGATTCTCTAATTCATTCTGAAATTCATTGAACTTTTCAATGGTATCAGACTTGTGTTTCATCAAGTAGACATACACATATCTACTCAATTAATAAGTTAGAGAGAGAACAAAACGATATCCTCCATGAGCCTCAACACTCATTGGACCGCACACATCGGTATGTATAATTTCCAATAAGTTGGTTGCTCGCTCCATTGTTCCGAGAACGGAGTCTTGGTCATCTTGCCCATGAGGCATGGTTCGCATGTGTCAAATGATTCATAATCGAGAGACTCTAAAATTCCATCAAGATGGAGCTTCTTCATGCGCTTGACACCAATGTGACCAAGGCGGCGATTACCACAAGTATGTGGGACTATCGTTATCAACTTTACATCTTTTGGTATTCACACTATGAACATGTGTAACATTACGTTCGAGATTCATTAAGAATAAACAATTGACCATCGGAGCATGACCATAACACATTTCTCTCATATAAATAGAACAACCATTATTCTCGGATTTAAATGAGTAGCCATCTCAGATTAAACGAGATCACGATACAATGTTCATGCTCAAACTTGGCACTAAATAACAATTATTGAGGTTTAAAACTAATCCCGTAGGTAAATGTAGAGGTAGCGTGTCGACTGCGATCACATCGACCTTGGAACCATTCCCGACGCGCATCGTCACCTCGTCCTTCGCTAGTCTCCGTTTATTCCGCAGCTCCTGCTGTGAGTTACATATATGAGCAACGGCACCGGTATCAAATACCGGTGAGTTACTACGAGTCTTGGTAAGGTACACATCAATTACATGTATATCAAATATACCTTTAGTGTTGCCGGCCTTCTTATGCGCTAAGTATTTGGGGCAGTTCCGCCTAAAGGGCCCTTCCCTTTGCAATAAAAGCACTCTGTCTCAGGCTTGGGTCCATTCTTTGACTTCTTCCCGGCAACTTGCTTATCGGGCGCGGCAACATCCTTGCCGTCCTTATTGAAGTTCTTCTTACCCTTGCCCTTCTTGAACTTAGTGGTTTTATTGACCATCAACACTTGATGTTCTTTCTTGATTTCAACCTCTCACGACTTCAAAGATTGAGAATACTTCAGGAATGGTCTTCACCATCCCTGCATATTGTAGTTCATCACAAAGCTCTTGTAGCTTGGTGGGAGCGATCAAGGATTCTGTCAATGACCGCCTCGTCCAGGAGGTTAATGTCCACTGGGACAGCGGTTGTGCAACCCGGACATTTTGAGTATGTGCTCACTTGTAACTGTTTTCCTCCATCTTACAACTATAGAACTTGTCGGAGACTTCATATCTCTCGACCCGGGCATGAGCTTGGAAAACTAGTTTCAGCTCCTCGAACATCTCATATGCTCTGTGTTGCTCAAAACGCTTTTGGAGCCCCGGTTCTAAGCTGTAAAGCACGCCACACTGAACGAGGGAGTAATCATCAGCACGAGACTACCAAGCATTCATAATGTCTTGGTTCTCTGGGACGGGTGCATCACCTAGCGGTCCTTATAGTACATATTGTTTCCTGGCAGCTATGAGGATGATCCTCAGGTTCCGGACCCAGCCCGTATAGTTGCTGCCATCATCTTTCAGTTTGGTTTTCTCTAGGAACGCGTTGAAGTTCATGTTGACATGAGCGTTGGCCATTTGATCTACAAGACATATTTTGCAAAAGTTTTAGACTAAGTTCATGATAATTAAGTTCATCTAATCAAATTATTTAATGAACTCCCACTCAGATTTGACATCCCTCTAGTCATCTAAGTGTTACACGATCTGAGTCGACTAGGCCGTGTCCGATCATCACGTGAGACGGACTAGTCATCGTCGGTGAACATCTCCATGTTGATCGTATCTTCCATACGACTCGTGTTCGACCTTTCGGTCTCCGTGTTCCGAGGCCATGTCTGCATACATGCTAGGCTCGTCAAGTTAACCCTAAGTGTTTTGCATGTAAAACTGTCTTACACCGTTGTATGTGAACGTAAGGATCTATCACACCCGATCATCACGTGGTACTTGAAGCATTTAACTTTAGCAACGGTGTACGCTTAGGGGGGAACACTTCTTGATATTGTTGTAAGGGATCATCTTATTTACTACCGTCGTTCTAAGTAAACAAGATGCATAAACATAATAAACATCACATGCAATTATATAGTAGTGACATGATATGGCCAATATCATATAGCTCCATTGATCTCCATCTTCGGGCTCCATGATCATCTTGTCACCGCATGACACCATGATCTCCATCATCATGATCTCCATCATCGTGTCTTCATGAAGTTGTCACGCCAACGACTACTTCTACTTCTATGGCTAACGCGTTTAGCAATAAAGTAAAGTAATTTACATGGCGTTCTTCAATGACACGCAGGTCATACAAAAATAAAGACAACTCCTATGGCTCCTGCCGGTTGTCATACTCATCGACATGCAAGTCGTAATTCCTATTACAAGAACATGATCTCATACATCACAATATGTCATTCATCATTCATCACAACTTGGCCATATCACATCACATGACAATTGCTGCAAAAGCAAGTTAGACGTCCTCTAATTGTTGTTGCATCTTTTACGTGGCTGCAATTGGGTTCTAGCAAGAACGTTTTCTTACCTACGAATAACCACAACGTGATTTTGTCAACTTCTATTTACCCTTCATAAGGACCCTTTTCATCGAATCTGCTCCAACTAAAGTGGGAGAGACAGACACCCGCCACCCACCTTATGCAACTAGTGCATGTCGATTCGGTGGAACCGGTCTCACGTAAGCGCACGTGTAAGGTTGGTCCGGCCGCTTCATCCCACAATACCGCTGAACCAAGATAAGACTAGTAGCGGCAAGCAAGTTGACAAGATCTACGCCCACAACAAAATTGTGTTCTACTCGTGCAATAGAGAACTACGCATAGACCTAGCTCATGATGCCACTTTGTTGGGGAACGTTGCGGAAAATTAAAATTTTTCCTACGGTTTCACCAAGATCCATCTATGAGTTCATCTAGCAACGAGTCATGGGAGAGTGATTGCATCTACATACCACTTGTAGATCGCGTGCGGAAGCGTTCAATGGAGCAGGGTTGATGGAGTCGTACTCGCCGTGATTCAGATCACCGATGACCTAGTGCGAACGGACAGCACCTCCGCGTTCAACACACGACGAGGCGGATGACGTCTCCTCCTTCTTGATCCAGAAAGGGGAAGGAGAGGTTGATGATGATCCAGCAGCACGACGGCGTGGTGGTGGATGCAGAACTCGGCAGGCTTCGCTAAGCAACTACGGGAGGAGGAGGAGGTGTAGCAGAGAGGGAGGTGCCAAGGGCTTCAGGTGCGGCCACCTCCCTCCCCTCCTTTATATAGGTGCAAGAGAGGGGAAGGGCGCAGCCTTGCCCCTTCCTCCAAGGAAGGGTGCGGCCAAGAGGGGAGGAGTCCATCCTCCCAAGGCACCCTGGAGGTGCCTTCCCCTTAGGACTCTCCTCTCTCTTATCTCCAGCGCATGGGCCTCTTGGGGCTGGTGCCCTTGGCCCATATAGGCCAAGGCGCACCCCTACAGCCCATGTGGCCCCGGGGCAGGTGGACTCCCGGTGGACCCCGGACCCCTTCGGCACTCCGGTACAATACCGATAACGCGAAACTTTTGGCGACCAAAATAAGACTTCCTATATATAAATCTTTACCTCCGGACCAATCCGGAACTCCTCGCGACGTCTGGGACCTCATCCAGGACTTCGAACAACATTCGGTTTGCTGCATACTCATATTCATACAACCCTAGCGTCACCGAACCTTAAGTGTGTAGACCCTACGGGTTCGGGAGACATGCAGACATGACCGAGACGGCTCTCGGGCAATAACCAACAGCGGGATCTGGATACCCATGTTGGCCATGCTCCTCGATGATATCATCGGATGAACCATGATGTCAAGGATTCAATCAACCCCGTATACTATTCCCTTTGTCAATCGGTATTTTACTTGCCCGAGATTCGATCGTCGGTATCCCAATACCTCGTTCAATCTCGTTCTTGCAAGTCACTTTACTCGCATCTGCGTAATGCATGATCCCGTGACCAAACACTTGGTCACTTTGAGCTCATTATGATGATGCACTACCGAGTGGGCCGGTGATACCTCTCCGTCATACGGAGTGACAAATCGATCTCGATCCGTGTCAACCCAACAGACACTTTTGGAGATACCTGTAATGCACCTTTATAGTCACCAGTTACGTTGTGACGTTTGGTACACCCAAAGCACTCCTACGGTATCCGGGAGTTACACGATCTCATGGTCTAAGGAAGAGATACTTGACATTGGAAAAGCTCTAGCAAAAGCGAACTACACGATCTTGTGCTATGCTTAGGATTGGGTCTTGTCCATCACATCATTCTCCTAATGATGTGATCCCGTTATCAACGACATCCAATGTCCATAGTCGAAACCATGACTATCGGTTGATCAACGAGCTAGTCAACTAGAGGCTCACTAGGGACATATTGTGGTCTATGTATTCACACGTGTATTACGATTTCCGGATAATACAATTATAGCATGAATAAAAGACAATTATCATGAACAAGGAAATATAATAATAATACTTTTATTATTGCCTCTAGGGCATATTTCCAACATATAGTGATAGCATTATTCTGTTCATTACTCTCTTGTGTTACATTGCCAACATATTCCATGTGTTGGCCCGTTTTCGGGCTGCAATGTATCATGTTGCAGACTTTTCAGACGACGAGTAAGGAGCCTTAGGTCGTGGTCTTTCACTCAGTGTTGCCGTTGGAGTTGATGGACTCACTTTACCTTCCAATCCTTCCGCTGTTATCGTATTAGATCCCCTTAAGCCATATTTATTGTAATAAGTTCTCTTTTGAGACATTCGTTGTAATAAGTTTGTGATTGCTACTCTGTTATAAATCCTTCAAGTACTGTGCGTGTTAGCATTACCGATCCAGGGATGACACTTATGCACAGAGATCAGACTGGTTGAGGTCTGGTCGCTACAAAGATGGTATCAGAGCACACGCTAACTGTAGGACACGACCACTAAGCTAAAGCCCTAGATCACTACTCTCTTCTCATTTCTGACTCCTTTCCACTTTCTACTCTTTAGGATGGCAGATGCAAGGATCAAGTTCACGCAACCGGATGAAGACACCCCTTTTGGACGCCAATTGAAGGAAGTCACTAGGTACCTGAACATCGGAATACCAAGCTTCACCGAGACTTACAACGCCACTTTACCAGAAGAGGGGCGCTGGATGATTCAAGTTCAAGTTCCAGGAAAGACATTCATGCCAGTCACTGAGCCCATAGAGTTTTCTTTTGATGCACCACCTGGAGTCTAGGAAAGAATATGGCAGCTCACATTACCATGGGACGCATTGGAGAAGTTTACCACAATGATCTCAAGGATACAATCTACCAGATTTATGGGCGCCGAGATGAGCAATGGGAAATGATCAGCACCAGGAAGGATAGATCGATTGCCGCTTTCATCCAGGAGTTAAACCAGCACATTTGACGCCAGGAGAACCAGATGTGCGCAGGCATGACAGATTTGAAGAAGGCGATGACAAGGATCACTGAACTGGAGGAAGAACTCAAAGCTAAACGCGAAGATTATGAGGAGGAAATCGTCGTATTAGTGGAGAAGAATGACGACCTGATAAGGAAGCTAGGAGTTTTCACGGGAGATCCCGCGCCAGGAGGAGAAGATCACAGTTCCACTTGCCCGGAGAACTACATCATCATCGACGACACCGACTCAGACCCTGACGATTGCGATGATGACTTTTGTTATGAAGCTGGAGCAGATATCATTGAGTCTTCGACCGAGCAATTTTTCTAGTCGACCACCATATCAGTAGTAGTATTCCACCATGTATATAGTATAGTCCGAGCACTTTTGTAACGATAGTTCTAGACCGATTGTATGCCCTTGTTTGATTGATTGAGTGATATGTTTGTGTTTGTCTCATGTGCATATGGGTAGTGTTTTCCCCTAGACCTCATTCTACTTTGTTTTCTCATCTTTCTAAACCCAGCAGATGCCTCCGAGACGCGACAATGGATTTTCTTTCCCGTCGGAGCTCCCTCAGTTGATCTAGCAGCAGAATGCATTGATGCAAATACTAGTCCAGAATCAGAACCAGGGGAACAACAACAACAACAACCCACCACCACCACCACCACCAGTTGATCACTTAGACCGTTTTCTTAGGCTGAATCCGCCGTTGTTCTCCAGTAGCACCAAGCCGATTGTAGCAGATGATTGGCTCCGCAAGATTGAAAGGGAGTTGACTACTGCAGGATGCACAGATGCAGAGAGAGTGCGTTTTGTCGCACATCATCTTGATGGACCCGCAGCATCATGGTGGGAGAATTTCATAGTCACTTACCCCATTGACACTGTGACATGGGACCAGTTCCAGCAAGCTTTTCGCACTGCCCATGTATCAGCAAGAGCTATGGCCATGAAGAAGCGTGAGTTTGGCAACTTACGCCAAGGAGGGCGCACTGTTGGCTAGTATGTGGATGAATTTAGTAAGCTAGCACGTTATGCCCCAGATGACGTCGCTACAGATGCAGCTAAGAAGGAGAAGTTTCTGGAAGGACTGAATGATGAGCTGAGCATGCAGTTGATGGTGGCAAATTTCAATAACTACCAGGAGTTGGTGGATAGAGATCTCATGCTTGAAGGGAAGCAGCAGCAGATTGACAGCCACAAGAGGAAGTATGGACAAGGGAAGTATAATTCTGGAGCTCATCAGAGACCCCGTTTCACCCCAAACTCGGGAGGACTTGTCCATAACAATGGAGGCCACACTCATAATGGAGGAAGTCCGCACAACCATAGTGGCCCCAAGAATGGGAATGATAATGGAGAAAGCAGCGGACAGAACCGTTCCAACCCGACAATACCCGCTAAGAAAAATCTAAGCCACGTTACTTGCTACAAGTGCCTCAGACCGGACATTACACCAATGAATGTCCTGAAGCTAAAAATGGAAACGGCAATGGAAGCTCTGGGAAGAAGCCCAACCCTTTCAACAGGGGACAAGTGAACCATGATAACGTGGAGGAGATTGAAGCCCAGCCAGATGCAGTAATAGGTAAGTTTTTGGTTAAGTCCTTTACTGCAGTCGTACTTTTCAATACTGGTGCATCGCATTCATACATATCAAGGGGATTTGTGGATAAGTATAAGTTGCCCACTAGAGTTCTTAAGACACCCATGCTAGTAACCTCACCCGGAGCAGAGTATATGGCAAGCCATGGATGTTTTCAGATGCCATTGACCATAGGTAGGCATGTTTTCCCCTCAGATCTGATAATTTTGGAGTCGCAAGGTTTGGATGTGATTCTGGGTATGGATTGGCTATCGATGTATGGAGGAAACATCGATTGCGCCAGTAAGTCGATTTTGCTCACCACCCCAGAAGGAAGAAGGATCAAGTATGTATCCCGGCATGTGCCGAATAGGACTCAAGTAAATTCCTTATCAGGAGTTGTACAGGAGGAAATACCAGTGGTGAAGGATTTTTCGGATGTATTTCCACAAGAGTTGCCAGGCATGCCACCGGATAGAGATATTGAGTTTTTAATTGAGTTTTTTCCAGGCACAGGGCCAATATCTAAGAGACTGTACAGACCACAAAGGATTTGGAGGAAATTAAGAAGTAGATTAAGGAGTTACTGGATAAAGGTTATATTCGCCCAAGTTCGTCACCTTGGGGATCACCAGTACTTCTAGTGGAGAAGAAGGATGGATCGTTAAGGATGGTTGTTGATTATCGAGGAATGAATGATGTGACGATCAAGAACAAGTACCCACTACCAATGATCAATGATTTGTTTGACCAGCTACAAGGAGCTAAAGTGTTTTCCAAGATTGATTTGCGATCAGGGTATCACCAGCTGAAGATTCAAGAGCAGGATATACCTAAGACAACTTTTACCACGAGGTACGGGCTATATGAGTATACCGTTATGTCATTTGGCCTGACTAATGCACCTTCCTATTTTATGAACATGATGAACAAGGTGTTTATGGAGTTTTTGGATAAGTTCGTCGTGGTGTTCATTGATGATATACTGGTCTACTCAAAGAACAAAGAAGAACATAAGGAGCACTTGCGTTTGGTACTTGGGAAGCTCAGAGAACATCAGTTATACGCCAAGTTCAGCAAGTGTGAGTTTTGGCTGAAGGAAGTTGGATTCCTTGGACATGTTATATCCGGAGAAGGAATAGCGGTAGACCCCACCAAGGTTGTCACTGTGACAAATTGGGAGTCACCCATGACAGTTGGAGAGATCCGGAGTTTTCTTGGACTCGTAGGATACTATAGGAGGTTCATTGAGAATTTCTCAAAGATTGCAAAGCCTATGACGGAGTTGTTGAAGAAGGGCACCAAGTTCAATTGGACTGACGAATGTGAGGCCAGTTTTCAGGAGTTGAAGAGACGCTTGGTTACATCACGGTGTTGATTACGCGGATCAACGCAAGGATTATGAAGTGTATTGCGACGCTTCTTGTCGAGGAATTGGAGCCGTGCTTATGCAGGAGGGAAGAGTTGTTTCATATGCCTCACGACAGCTTAAACCCCATGAGTTAAATTATGCTACGCATGATTTAGAGTTAGCAGCCATAGTGCATGCGTTGAAGACATGGAGACATTTTCTCATCGGAAACCATTGTGAGGTATACACGGATCACAAGAGTTTGAAGTATATCTTCATGCAGAAGGAGTTGAATCTCAGGCAGAGGAGATGGCTAGAGCTCATTAAGGATTATGATATCAGATTGCATTATCATCCCGGAAAGGCTAACGTAGTAGCCGATGCGTTGAGCCGCAAAAGTTATTTCAATACACTCATGACCGGAGAATTACCCAAGGAGTTGGCAGAAGACCTTCGCGAGCTATGTTTGGAGATAGTTCCGAGAGGTTATGTAGCAGCTTTAGAGATTCGGTCTACTTTACTGGATAAGATCAGAGAAGCTCAGAAGACGGACAAGGAGATAGCCGAAATAAAGGAAAGAATGAGTAAAGGAAAGGCTAAAGGATTTCATGAGGATGAACACGATACCTTATGGTTTGAGGACCGCGTATATGTGACAAACGATCAGGAGATCAGGAAGTTGATTCTGCAAGAGGCCCATGATTCGCCATATTCGATTCACCTAGGAAATACCAAGATGTATCTGGATTTAAAAGATAGTTTCTGGTGGACCGGAATGAAGAAAGATATTGCACAGTATGTAGCAGTTTGTGATGTATGTCAGAGAGTGAAGGCAGAGCATCAGAAGCCAGCAGGATTGCTACAGCCATTGCCGATACCCGAATGGAAATGGGATAAACTAGGCATGGACTTTATCACGGGATTACACAGGACTCGTTCAGGCTATGACTCGATATGGGTTGTAGTCGATCGCTTGACGAAAGTAGCTCATTTCATCCCAATGAAGACCACTTACACCAGTGCTAAGTTGGCAAAGATATACATGACCAGGATCGTATGTCTGCATGGAGTTCCGAGGACCATTGTATCAGATAGAGGAACCCAGTTTACTTCAAAGTTTTCGAATCAGTTGCATGAAACTTTGGGAACCAGGCTAGAGTTCAGTACAGCATTTCACCCACAGACGGATGGATAGACTGAAAGAGTCAATCAGATTCTGGAGGACATGTTGAGAGCTTGTGCGCTAGACTATGGATCTAGTTGGGACGATAATTTTCCGTATGCAGAGTTCTCTTACAACAACAGCTATCAAGCCAGTTTGAAGATGGCCTCTTTCGAAGCATTGTACGGAAGGAGGTGCAGAACACCATTGTTGTGGGAAGAAGTTGGAGACCAACAGTTGTTTGGACCAGATTTGATTAAAGAGTCTGAGGAGAAGGTTAAGCTGATTCGCGATAGACTCAAGGTAGCTCAGTCCAGGCAGAAGAGTTATGCGGATTCAAAATGCAAGGAGACAGTTTAAGAGGTTGGAGACATAGTGTATCTTCGTGTATCCCCACTTCGAGGAGTGAAGCGCTTTGGAGTTAAGGGAAAGTTAGCGCCACGTTTTGTGGGACCATACAAAGTTTTGGAACGTATGGGAGAAGTTGCTTACAAGTTGGAATTACCCGAAGGATTGTCAGGAGTTCACGATGTGTTCCACGTTTCTCAGTTCAAGAAGTGACATGCAGAGATGGCTGATATACCTCTGAGAGATACAGTGCCGCTGGAAGTGATACAGTTGGATAGTGATTTGACATATGAGGAGAAACCAGTCAAAATACTCGAGTTTGCTAGCTGAGTCACACGCAGCAAAGTAATCAAGTTCTACAAAGTTTAGTGGAGTCACCATACTGAAGATGAAGCCACCTGGGAACGAGAGGAAGACCTACAGAAGGATCACCCACACCTATTTTCTAGCCAACCCGAATCTCGAGGGCGAGATTCATCTTAAGGGGGTAGGTTTGTAACATCCCAAATTTTCAATTTGAATGTTATACATTAGATCATCATTGCATATCATATTTTATTGCATTTTTGTTTGATCCTAAAAATTCTACGCAACTCAAGGACCCGCGGAGAGAGTTGGGGATTTCATTATTTTCATATTCGAGTTTTCTCGAATTTTGAAAAGAGGATCGTTTGATTTTAATTATTTTTCTTCGAATATTTCTTTTATATAAAATAAAAGAGAGAGGATAAAATGACTTTGCCAAAATAAATAAATATCGAAGATTTAATATTAAAATCAAATAAGATTTTTATTCGGAGTTTTATCGCTATTTCATTTGAATTAGGAAAAATATGCGTTTTTTTTAAATTTCATTTCAGGCCCAAATAAATGTTCACCTTGTCCGGCATGTTTTTAGAGGACGGGGAAAATTTATTTCGGGATTTTTGGAGTCCGTTTAGTATTTCTTTTCTTTCTTTTTCTGCACGTCGGAATTATTTTAGAAAAAAGGTCAAACCGACTCCCGGCCGTACCCAAGCAGGACTCCGCCCGGAGGGGCTTTATAAGCCGCCGCCCCGAGCCGCCCGAGGCCCAGCCAGCAAGACCGCCTAATCCCTAACTACCACACCGCCGCCGCCGCCACACGAGCCGTCATTGCCGCCGTCACATGCTATCCGCCAACGCCGCCGCCGCCGACGTCGCTTATTCGGCGCCATTCGTGGAGGTAGTCGCCGCCGCCGCCTCGGTTTTCATGAGAAAAACCGATCGGTTTTTTTTGAAACCCTAGATCCTTTTTTTAGTTTGGTTCGGTTTTTTTTGGTTTAGTTATTTAGCGGACGTTCGTCCGTACGTTCATCTTAATGAACGGTTTTCGCCCGCTAGCCGCAGATAACGAACGTTCATTCGTTAGTCTGTTCGTCAGTTTTTCTTTTTCTCGGAATTTCCGCGATTATTTTCGATCACGATTTCTGATCCGATTTTCGTTCTAGTATAACTTTTCGCTCGTTTATCGGAATCAGGTGATTCAAGAACCTAGAGTTTCGTCTCGAAACCCTCTTTCGGTTTAACCATCTTAAACAAGATTTGCTACTGTAAAATTTGACTTTAGTCAAGATTAGTAAACAAAGCTTGTTTCTTTCGCCGTTTGAGTTTTGTTGCTTCGTTTGATTTGATTCTTTTTGCGAACCGGAGTTCTTAAGTTGAACTTTCTCGTTAGATCTCTTGAGTTTTACCCGTGCCCTTGCTTGATTTCTTATTATATGCTTGTTTTTTTGCGATAGAGTACCCGGAGTGCGAAGCGTGCTACTAAGAGTCTCTAGGTTTCGCGGATCATTAGCAAGGCAAGTAACACTTTGATCATATCTCTTCACTACCCAGTTTTATTGCATTAGATCAATCCTCAAACAATTGCATGGTTAGGATCTGATTTAAATGGTGGGATTGGGAAGTAGTTTAGGCAGTACCTATTACCTGTTTTATTATCAAACCCTGGGAGTTACTTCTACGTTGCTTATATTGCTATGCTATGCTCGTAGACGTGGTTTGGGTTTGTGTGACGCCCGGATAGTTAGTCTACAGTAAAACCCTGCTAATGATGTCATGTCACCCATGTCACTGTTGCTAAACACATGTTAGATCAAAACATTTCAAAATCAAATTTGGATTTGGGAAAACAACATAAGTTTTCAAACATTAAGACTAAAATGTCCAAAAGGTGTCAAGTAAATCATGGATAATACTAGTGGAGAAACCACACTTTTATAAAATGTTTGAATGCACTAAAATGGTTTAAGCAGTAGCTAAAACAACTAGATAAATGCCTTTTGAATTTTATAAAATACTAAACTTTTTTATTTGGGGGTTAAACCTTTTGTGACCGTGGACTAAGTTGAAATACTAATTTAGGTGCTAAGTGTATATTTTGCTAAAACTAAAATAAATGTAACTAAAGTAAAACATGAAAGAATAAATATATATATATATATAAAGCAGAAAAAAAACTAACAAAAATAAAACAGTACACCTGCCACGGCCCAATAGCCTAACCGGCCACCCACTAACCTAGCCGCCCACACCGCCCCACCTTATCCCCCACCCGGCAGAAACCCTAACCGCTACCCCCCACTCCCTCGATCCCCACGTCTCGCTCCTCTCCCCTCCCCCTCGATCCAGATCGGGCAGCTAACACCGACGCCGCGCCCGCCTCACGCCCCGCCGTGGCGCCCATCCTGCAACGCCTCATTGCCGTCCTCCTCGCCTCCTTCCTCCCGATCTGGCGCCTCGCCATGGCCTCCGACGATGCCACCGACGTCGCCTCACCGCCTCGACCACGCCTCGCCGGACCGCCACACCTTCGCCCACATGCGCCGTGCCGCCTCGCCCCCTCCTCGACACCACGCCGTTGCCCTCTGAACCAATGTGAGCCCGGCCTCCGCCTCTCCTCTCCCCCCCACTTGCTCCAAGGTGACTCGTCATCACCACCACGCCACTGGCCCGCTCCGGCGCGCCCCGATGCGTGCACACCACGCCACCTACATGCGCCCAAGGATGCCTCGCCGCCTCCTCGCCTCCGCGCCTCCGCCGCCGGAACCGCGGCCTCCTCACCGGGCCAGACTGCCAGTGGCCCGCGTCGCCAGTAGCCTCCTCATCGCTTCCACCGTCTTGCCTCACGGGCGCCATCCTACCTCACGCCGCCCGCCTCGCTCCATTGCGGGCGCCTACCTCCGCCGCCTCCGACGGTCGTGCCCCTACTAGCCCCGCCACCGCCAGAGCCCCGCCGGGACCTCGCCTGCCATTGCCGAGGCCATGGCCTTCGCCGACGCCATCCATCACGCATGTAAGTGAAGTTCAAGTGACGCCCACGCCCACATGCCTCGATCGGGCGCCCGAACAGGCGCTGCCCAGAACCTGACGCCTGCACGCACTGTTAGGGCCCCATTGGCCCTATGACAAGCAGGCCCCACCCAAGAACGAAAATAAAAAAAGGCTCTAAAAAAGTAAATAAATAAATAATTAAAATAATTAAAATATTAATTAATTAATTAAAGAATTAATTAACTTAATTAATCATGATTAGTTAACATAATTAATTGTAGTTAATAAACCTAATCATTTTAATTAGACTAACTAAACCTGATTAGTTAGTCTTAGACAATGACAACCGGGTCCCACCATCAGATTGACCCAGTCAACCCCTGTTGAATGCTGACATCAGCATGACATCATGCTGATGTCATAATTTCATTTTCGAATTAAATTAAATAATTAATTAAATTCTAGAGATTAATAAAATCTTTAGAAAATCATATCTTTTAATCCGTAACTCGGATTAAATTATTTTCAACATGAAAGTTGCTCGTAACGATTTAGAGATTCTACGCAACCCGCTCGTCCGCCACACCCCCTAACCTTTTGAACTCGCAACTTTCCCTCCGGCTCCTTCCGCTCGAAAACGCTAAACACCGGGAATACTTTCCGGATGCTTCTTCACGGTATCACCTCCTACCGCGTTAGGGCACCCCTAGCACCGTTACTCGTCTTGTCTTGCATCGTTATGCATCTATTTGCATTGTATTCATTGTTTCTCCCCCCTCTTCTTCCGCTAGACACCGAGACCGACGCTGCTGCTGCCCAGTTCGACTACGGTGTTGACGACCCCTCTCTCTTGCCAAAGCAACCAGGCAAGCCCCCCCCCCCCCTTGATCACTAGATATCGCCTATTCTACTCTATACTGCTTGCATTAGAGTAGTGTAGCTTGTTATTGCTTTCATTATACCTATCCCGATGCATAGCTTTGTCCTTGCTACTATCAAGTTGTTACCTTTACCGCAATCCTACATGCTTAGTATAGGATGCTAGTATTCCATCTGTGGCCCTACATTCTTGTCTGTCTGCTGTGCTATACTATCGGGCTGCGATCACTCGGGAGGTGATCACGGGCTTCTACTATATACTTTATACAGGGTCCATGTGGTGACTATAGTCGGGTCGGCTTGTGGAGCACCATGAGTGGATCTTTGTGGCGAGCGGCAGGCAGTTGAGACCGCCTAGGAGAGAGGTGGGCTGGCCTGCTCGGGCGTCCATGGATACTTAACACGCTTAACGAGAATCTGGGTATTTGATCCGAGTCGGCCATTTGGTCTATACGCACTAACCATCTATGCGGGAGTAGTTATGGGTATCCGGCATCGTGGTATCAGAAACCTTCGTGGCGCTTGTTGGCGAGTGGCGCTAGCCGATTGGAGCATAAGCACTGCTCTTGTATTAAGGGGGCTAGTTCTACTTCCGGTAGCGTCATAACGTCTTGGTGTGTGCTAAGAAGCGATGGGCCCTGACACTGTGGCGCTTAGGTTTAGACCGGCATCTTTGGCCTCTCTGTTGTGCCTAGGTGGGGTGCGGCGTGTTGATCTTCCGCGGCGGGCATGACCCGTGAAAGTGTGTCCGGCCAAATGGGATCAAGCGTGTTGGGTTATGTGGTGCACCCTGCAGTGAAGTTAATCTATTCGAATAGCCGTGATCTTCGGTAATGTGACGACTTGGAGTTGTACCTTGACCTTATGACAACTAGAACCGGATACTTAATAAAACACACCCTTCCAAGTGCCGATACAACCTTGTGGTCGCTCTCTCGTGGTTACGAGGAGGGATCGCCGGTAGGATTATGCTTTACGATGCTACTTGGAGGACTTGATCTGCTCTCTTCTACATGTTGCAAGGCGGAGGCTGTAAGCGTGAGACTTCGATAGGATTAGATATCCCCTCTTATTCCGGCATTCTGCAAATTCGGTCCACCGATATGGCCCTTTACACATATATCCTTGCATATGTAGTGTAGCTCCTTGCTTGCAGTACTTTGGATGAGTACTCACGGTTGCCTTGTTCCCCTTTTCCCCTATCTCTACTCGATTGCTGCAACCAGCGATGGAGCCCAGAGCGACGCCACCGTCGATGGCGACTACTACCCGGAGGTGCCTACTACTACGCAGCAGCCCGACGATTTACCAGGAGTAGTTAGGAGGATCCTGTGCGGGAGGCCCGCGCCTCTTCGATCTGTATCCCGGTTTGTGCTAGCCATCTTATGGCAACTTGTTTAACTTATGTCCGTACTTTCAGATATTGTTGCTTCCGTGACTCGCCTATGATCGAGCACTTGTATTCGAGCCCTCGAGGCCCCTGGCTTGTATTATGATGCTTGTATGACTTATTTATGTTTTAGAGTTGTGTTGTGATATCTTCCCGTGAGTCCTTGATCTTGATCGTACACATTTGCATGCATGATTAGTGTACGATTGAATCAGGGGCGTCACAGTTTGAGAGTACTCATGACAGATGTGAGATTGTTAATTAATGGTTTAACTTAAGGTGGCAACTTAAATACACATCTGGGTGGATTGAGGCACCTGGGGAATTCCAGTGATTGCCTGTATTTTTGGAAATCGAGTACCGTGTGATTCTCCTATGGACTGCCACCTGGGCTCAAAGGGATCATAAGATTATTCATGCTAGAAACTTCCGTGTGCAGCCACAAGCTATTATGGGCTCTAGCATAGTTGATTAAGTCGTGTGAACTCTTATAGTGCTAGACTAGCAGATGTAGGGGATGTAGGTGGTCTTGTCTACCCATCGTAAGGTGCTAAAGCTTACGAAAAGATCGTGTCTCGGTCATCCGTTTCTCAAACATCATGTAGTGCGAGAAATCCAACGGAGGAGATTGAGTCTTGTGGGGAAAAGTGCACAAACCTCTGCAGAGTGTACAAACTAATCATGGTTACCCGTGTCCCCGGTTATGGACATCTTGAGTATCTGGTTCTTGGATTATCATGTGGATCTCATCACTCTTAATTATAAAAGTTGATTGGGTTATTGGTTACTTTTAATTGGGATTGAGATGGGGTTTACCATTCTCAATGTTTAACAACCACCATGATAGTTAAATAAAATATATTCCTTTGTTGTAGGAAAAAATTGGCTTTTCGCAAAACCTATTGACCATACAGCCTCCACCAGCCATATATGCATATAGTGATAGCATTATTCTATTCATTACTCTCTTGTGTTACATTGCCAACATATTCCATGTGCAGACCCGTTTTCGGGCTGCAACGTATCATGTTGCAGACTTTTCAGACGACGAGTAAGGAGCCTTAGGTCGTGGTCTTTCACTCAGTGATGCCGTTGGAGTTGATGGACTCACTTTACCTTCCAAGCCTTCCGTTGTTATCGTATTAGATGGCCTTAAGCCATATTATTGTAATAAGTTCTCTTTTGAGAAATTCTTGTAATAAGTGTGTGATTGCTACTCTGTTATAAATCCTTCAAGTACTGTGCGTGTCAGCATTACCGATCCAGGGATGACACTTATGCACAGAGATCAGACTGGTTGAGGTCTGGTCGCTACATCGGGAGCGCTTTTCTCTGTATAAGAGTTTGTCCAGGCTTGTCCTTTGCTACCAAAAGGATTGGGCCATCTTGCTGCACTTTATTTACACTTGTTATTCGTTACCCGTTACAAATTACCTTATCACAAAACTATCTATTACCAATAATTTCAATGCTTGCAGAGAATACCTTGATGAAACCGCTTATCATTTCCTTCTGCTCCTCGTTGGGTTCGACACTCTTACTTCTCGAAAGGACTACGATAGATACCCTATACTTGTGGGTCATCAGGGTTCTACCCTACATCAAGAAGGCAGTGAGCCAGAGGGTGGTGTGGATTCCCTCCATCGTCACCGCTAGCAACATCACCGAGGTATAGGCGAGTGGCTACCTCCCGTCGCCAGTTGAGGTCAAATGCCGCTCGCCCCTCGTCGGAGATGAGATCTGCTCCACCTCTTGAGTTCCAGAACCACGGGAAGGATAGCGTGTTTTGTTTATCCCCCACCTCATCCGAGATTTGGGCTTTCCTGTACACCCCTTTCTCGAAAGCCTCCTAGATTTCTACGGGATCCAGTTCCACCACCTCGCACCCAACTCCATCTTCCATATCGCATCCTACATTGTTTTCCATGAGGCATTCCTCTGCATAGAGCATCACTTCGGACTTTGGCTCAAATTGTTCTGTGTCAAGCCATAGACCAACGGCCGCCAATGGCTGCCGGGCAAATTCATTGGAACGGTGAAAGTATGGCAAGAGGAGTGGTTCTATATGGCAGGCATGCCATGGGGGGATGAGGAAGGAGTCCCCACCTTCTAGACAACTCCCTTGAAGAGGTCGCACACCTGGACCGCCAAGGGTCTCGACTAGGGGAACCAGGAGGAAGTCCGGGCATTCCAAAACCAAGTGAAGGTCCTTATCGGCAATGGCATCACCCTGATGGATGTGATCCATGTCATGATCAACCGTAGGGTCCAGACCCTCCAGGCCCGAGCATACTCTATATGGAGGTATGAGCCGGACAGTGAGGCTTCGGTGATCCAAAGTTTCTTCAGGGGGAAGGACTTCTACTTGTGATAGTTGTTGGATTTTCCCGAAGATTAAGGGTGATGTATTATAGTAGCATATAGTATTTCCCTTAGTAAAGAACCAAGGTTAACGAAATAGAAGGAGACGACACAGACAACATGAACGGTACCTGCACACACAAAGCAATGCTTGTACTGAATAAAGGCAAGGGGGTCATCACTCCCCTTGTTCTTGCCAATTACAAGTATCAAATGTGGTAGTGATAGCAACAATTAAAATAAAATAAAATGGCAAGTTAAAAGATTTTGATGCAACTTCACTTTCATTTTTTTATAGTTTTTTATAAACTAAGCTAGTGATAAACAAGAAACCAAAATATTTAATGCAAGATATAAAGAACATACCTTCAAGCACTCACCTCCCTGGCAACGGCGCCAGAAATAGGTTCATGTCTACTATGCAACTTCATTCTTGTAGACTCTGTTGGGCCTCTAAGCGCAGAGTTTTGTAGCACAACAGCAAAATTCGCTCAAGTGGATGACCTAAGATTCCGTGGGAGGTGTAGGATGAATATGGTATATCTCAAACAACCCTGTTGTCAAATACAAGAAAGAGTCTCTTGTGTCCCCAACACACCCAATACAATTGTCAGTTGTATAGGTGCACTAGTTTGGCGAAGAGTTAATGGTAGGTGTGTAATATGGATGATAGAAATAGCCTTTTATAATCAGAACAAATAAAAATAGCAAGGTAGCAAGTAACAAAGTGTCGGAAAACGATGTGTCAATGCTTAGAAACAAGGCCTAGGGTTCATACTTTAACTAGTGCAATCTCTCAACATTACTAATATGATTAATCACATAACAATCCCTCAAAGTGTAGTAAAGAATCACTCCAAAGTCTCTATTCCTATAGGAGAAAGTAGGATGAGATCGTGTAGGTAGTGAACCACCTCGAAGTTGTGTTTCCAATCAATCTTATGAACCACCCCAATGTGTCATGAATAGTTCTAGAGACCATACTATGACAACACCAAATAATACACATCAATCAACTATAATGTCACCTAGATACCCCAATTTCACCACGAGTATTCGCGAGTGAGACATGCATCAAGTGATACCAAATCCAAGAACATTCAATCCGACATAAAGAAACCTCAACGAACAAAACTCAATTCACCACAAAGGAGATAGAGGGGAAGAACATCATGTGATCCGATTATATTGGTAAAGATCATCATACATTAAGATCGTGCCAAATCAGGAACATGAGAGAGAGAGAGAGAGATCAAACATATAGCTACTGGTACAAACCCTCAGCCCTGAGCATGAACTATTCATGCATCACCATGGAGGCAGTAAGGATGATGAAGATGGCCTCCGTGATGGTTTCCCCCTCCGACATGGCGCCGAAAAAGGCCTCTAGATGAGATCGCTTCCGAACAGAGGTTGCAGTGGCGAAGTAAATGTTCGAGGTTTCGTTCTAAGGATTTCTCAATTTATAGGATTTTCAGCGTTGGAATCACGCCAAAAGGAGTTACGAGGGACCCCCAAGCTCAAATGGCACTCCCGACCCCCCAGGGTGTGCCATGTGAACTTGTGGGGACCTCGTGGGTCTTCTGGTCCTTCTGTGAAGCTTTGGGGTCTCTTATGTTCCAAAAAAATCATTATAAAATTTATCGCGTTCGGACTTCGTTTAGTATGGATTTCTATGAAACAAAGAAGATGCAAGAAACATGAACTGTCACTGGGCACTAGATTAATATGTTAGTCCATAAAAATCATATAAAAGTGCACCAAATCCATGTAGAACTCATGTATATAGCGTGAAAACTTCATAAATTATAGATAAGTTAGAGACATATCAGTCTCCCATGTTCTACTCTTCCTCGCCGGATGTCGCACCTCCACTGCATGGGTCTTGAACCCCGCCGCCGCTCATGGAGATGGAGATGGCGTATGGAGGATGAGGTCGCCGATGTGGAATACCAAGGATGTGAACGACGGGCGCTGCCGTAGGATAGGTTTAGGGTCCGACCGCTCTTTTTAATGAAAAATATCCGAATTGTAATGAATGTGCTCCGGTTTATATGAAGATCCGTCGTGTTTGCATGAATTTTGTCCGGTTAGTTGAAACAGTGTTTGAAATGTATGCGGTCAATGTTGGTTGGCCGCCTTCCGTATCTGTGTCCATGAACTGCCCCCCCCCCCCCCAGTCCACGGACGAATGCGGGAGCAAATTTGTGGGTCAGTGTTGGAGATGCCGTTAGCAGTTTAGAAGTATGCTCAAAATTGAACTTTTATTTGGTGGTTTAATTCATGATGTGATTGAAATTTCCCATGAGTTGCAAAGTAAATTAACATTTAAATGGATAGGCTCATAGTAGTTAGATTACCAAAGTCGCTCTCTTCTTTTTTATATATTAAAAGTTGGGTTTCATGAAACTAAGGTGAACATGGTTGCACGCACACCAACATGAATTGTAAATTCGAGGAAAATACTATAAAACTCAAAAGATTCTGACATGGATTGTAAATTCAAAGAAAATACTATCAAACTCAAATGATTCTGAAATTTGGGGTATCAAACTTGGTCAACCATTCTACTCAGGTGTGAAGTTTCGTGAGCATTGACACTTGTGGTATTTTTAGCAAAGAAAATACAAGTAGAACCTTACAATTCTTCTTCTTCTTCTTCAACATTTACAAGTGTGTGTGTGTGTGTGTGTGTGTGTGTGCGTGCGTGTGTGTGTGTGTGAGGGACAAAGGTTATGATTAGGGTGAGGGGTTCAACGACGTCGAACAGGAACCACAACCCTCCCCTCCCTATGAAGTTAGGTGGGTGATCAACGGTGGCCCAGAGGGAGGGAGTAGAGAACGAGAAAAGGGAGGATGAACATGTGCAAAAGCGCTAATACGAGAGGGCGGTTTGAGAGCAAGGGGTAGTTTCCGCGATAGCCCAAAGTAGAATGGGCACAATGGCATTGGAACAAAGAACACGGGATCATGGATATGAGGAGTTGAAGAAATGAGAGGGATTTGTGCCAATGAATTTTGATCCGGCGGTATGCATAAGGTTAACATCTTATCATCCTTGTCTCCGGTCACAAGGTTGTCAAAATCAATTAGACAGGGGATGGACCATTTTTCCTTGATAAAAATACTCTATTATCACCAAGCTATCTAAACAATATAAGATAGCATCCTAGATGAGGGTTCATTAGCACGATCATGTCGTGGATAGCATATGAGATGAGCATCATGTGGAGACACCACCCATCTTAGGACATCACCACCATGCGCTACAAGAAGCCACGCCGCTACCTTCTCCTGCGTGACGGAGAGGGGAGGGAGCTGTCAAGGAGGGAAGGGAGGTACAACCCAAGTCACCGAGGAGGAAAGATGCCAAGGACGGTCAACAAAATTTAAATTGTCTTAATTACCACCTTTTAGTTAATACTCCCTCGGTCCGGAAATATTTGTCGGAGAAATGGATATACCGAATATTTCTCGGAGAAATGGATGAGGGAGTATTTATTTTCAGAATATATCCACTGATAACATACTGTACATCGTAAAAACTTTTGAACTTTTGCCAAACGGTGCGCCCATTTGCAGTTTTTTATGCATCGTGCGAAACAAAACTATGAGATGGCTCAAAAAAGGTGAAGTTTCCAAAGCATGGAGATGCTCACACATCACGGTTAGGTGGGAACATATTTTACTCGGGATCCCATGGACGTCATCGTGCCATACATGGAACCAACGGACTTTAAGTTGTGGTCCGGTCTGCATGTGATTCTCATGCAGGTACACCACAAGACTACATGATATACACAATTTTTTAGCTCTAGCTAGATACGTAAAATACTCACATCATTTGTTGATCGAATCAAGTAGCATACGCCGCGTCTTAGCTAACTCTAGACTTTGGCAGCCTCACCTTGAGCTGTCATGGAGTGTCCCACCCTACACAAGGACTAGGACGATGGTTGAACGATGAACATCATCGGTAAACACGATACCTTGATAGGATGGTTGGGTAGAGTTGTATTTTTTCAATTTCTTCCGTCGAGCTATGCCATTTCTCTCATTGCATCACACCAGTAAAATAGACTAGTTTGATTACGTATGCCAGTACTATTTTCCTTTCCCTCACGCATAGGTACCAAGGCAAAGTTCTTCTCCCCTTCAACCTCCATCGGCCAATCCATGGATTCTCCTTCCTTCTACCTGCCGCTTCTGTGCCCGGTGGCAGCGAGGAGAATTCTGGTGCCTTGCATCCCGCTAGTAGTTTAGTTCAGAATTTTTTTTAGTAATCACAGGGGCGCGCTTCATATTTGAGTGGGACTTCGAGGCTTCGATCCTTCTCGAATTCGTCCGTCACAACGGAATCGACGAAGCTCCAACATAGATTCCTGGCGTGTCCTTGGAGCGACGAGGTTAGGTTTTTTCGCGGTACGTGCACGAGCAAGATCTGGTATCACACACTTCATACCGAAGGGTTTTAACGACCATTCAACGGCTCCAGGACGTTTGTCCTTAGGGGCACGTCCACGAAGACTTCTCGGCTGAGAGCAAATTAGGCTGGTCGGCTCCGATATGGGAGCGGCGACAACGATGCATCCACGGCTCGTTCTGACGGCGACATTGCTCATTCGATGGTACGGGATCCTTGACGTAATTCTTACTATGTTTGAGGAGTAGGGTATTGTGAAGACCGAGCTCCATGGAGCCCTTTATTTAAAAAAACTCAAAATTCATAAATTTTAGTTTTAAAAAAATCTGGAAAAAATACACATGTATACAAGGATGTAAAGTGTAGATGTGAAAATTTTCAAGATGAAGTACCTTGAATTGCGCTGCACAAAAAAAATCATGGACTTTAAAGATGAACAGTACATATACTAAAAAGCCTCAGAGTTGTCCTTTTTGTGTAGCTCCCATTTTAATGTATTTCGTCATGAAAATTTACACACATGTACATTATGTATCTAGGTATATGTGTATTTGTTTTCAGAAATTTTTTGAAACAAAAAATTGCAATTTTGTAGTTTTTAAATAAAGGCCTCCATGGAGCTCAGTCTTTGTTTGGCATTTCCGATGTTTGAGGTGCTTTGTACTTTCAGTGTTTTTTTCATAATTTTTTTTTGCATCGAAAAAAACACCAGTAGAATAACAAAACGAAAGCATACGCGGAAAATACAGCAAATTGAGCTTCCGCATGGAGTTCCCCGGCACAAAAGTTGTTTCCACATGGGATTATATGCTGAAAATCGTTGAAAGCCTAGCCAGAACATGCATGGGATCGGAACGGATCGACGAGGCTCGAGGGAATCTCGTGGTGCCCTACCACGTGTCCACGTCCACATGGACCAGGCCCTGCGTTGTCCTACCACACTTGCATGTCTCCCGGTGGGCACACCACACGGTTGGCCACATGGTTGCCCGTAACGTGCTGCGGCGTCTGGGTTCGGGGATCGATCGGGGGCCGCAAGCAAATGGCCGCGGCGTCTGGGTTTGGGGGGCAAAACGGTCATTCGCCGCTCGGACGTCAAGGCCTCTTCACCCGTGGACTCCATCGATAATACGGATCCCGTGGACTCGCTCGCCAGCGTTACCCCGACAGGGCGGCATGGACTCGCCACCAATTGGCTACCGGACACCTGGCGCTCCTCTTGGATCTGGTGCGGCCACACTACGGGGTGCCGAATAATTTTTAGCAGACGGAGTACTGTTTCCTGCATTCAGTATCTGTACCATTTCGTTCGCTGAATGTGCTGCTCCACTTGGTTTTTATCAGGGCTGCTGATTGTTGGGATCAATAGTTTTCTTTGCAGCAAGTTGTCATCAAAAGTATAGTTATGGCATAGATGGTTGAAAACTTGTACTAATACATAATTGAACTGATTACTCCCCCTTCCACTTATATACTTATATAGGGCCTAATACGTTTTTTAAATTTATCTTTGACCACAGGTTAGCACAATGATATATGACATGCATGAGTAGGATATATGTACCTAAAAAAAGGGTATGTAGCTCAATCTGAATGTACTCCCTCCGGCCTTTTTTACTGTGCGCCTAAGTGCAAGCCCGGATACCAAGGAAAGCCTCCGTTTGAAAATTTTGGACAAGTTTGCCCCTATGTCGTATGGAAAAAGCTGGATTGCTACAAATCTGCGCATGCAATTGATTACAAGGCATATCGCCAGTTGATTGGTCGGTCCTTCCTTTTCCTCGTTTCCTCCACCACATGAGTACACCGTCTCATCTCTGCATGCAAGGCATGGGCGCATGGGACGAGGTGAGCAGTTACTGCCGCTTGCATGCAAAGCGGTAAATCGGGGGTAGGATAGGAAAGAATCGCTCAAAAAGTGGATCGCGCAGACCATTGGGAGAAAAACTGAAAAATCTTATACGCATACTAAATAGGACCGGAGGGAGTACATAATAGCTGGACAAATGTCAATTGGAAAGAGAGTTGGTAGAGTTTCTAGCTCTGTTTATGCTGTTGCGGAGCTAGATTTAACCTAGTTCATGTCTTTACAGTTTGGATAATGGAAGTTGTACAAGTTAAGAGCATCTTCAGCTACGTACCTCTAATTCGATCCCTCAAAAGCCCGTGGATGCGTCCAGTCAGTGACCGGGCATGTCTGTTTTAAACCCATATTTATCCGGCCACATTCCTCATTTTCTTCCCCATATGTCCGGTCACGTGCATGTGATTGGTTGAGATGAAGAGAGAGAAAGAAAAGAATAAATAAAGAAAGAGAAGAGGTGGTCTAGGTGGGGACGCGTCCTATGTGGCGGACTGACCGAGCACGTCCGCGAGCCCTCATATCCTCCCCATATTTGAGATGGATATGAGGGTTCTCGGACAGCCCGGGCGTATAGGGATGATATGAGGAGTCCGGTTGAGTCAACTTTTTGCTACTTTTTGCATCTCTCTCATGTCTGGTCAGTGGTCCCCGCGCTCCGCCGGTCAATTTAAGGAGTCCGGCTGTAGATGCTCTAAGGGGGGGGACGGGGGGACACCCTGAAGTGCAGACCAAGGCTCAAATAGGTAATTGTTTTGGTATTATAGTTGAATATGTAACGGGCTTTGCTCTGTGGTTCTTCGACGACAAGGAACATGTGTTTGGTTTCTTAAGCAACTACTACATTGCCCATCATGAAAGTAAGGGAAAGGGGGTGACCCAGGTTCGAATAACATATATGTCGTGTTAGGATCTGACGAAACGCTTTAATGAGAAGAGAATCGACATTGACGCCACCAAAATTGATACTACTAGATCCATATAGAAGTTAGAGCATGTCGTTCAAATCTTAAATAACTAAAAAATGAGAGAGAAAGAGAGAGATTTTGTAATTAAGGTACTTATTTAGCTAAACATAATTGATAGATAGTCCCAACAATGAAAAAAAATAGATTGAATGCACAAGCTACACAAAACCTTAGACTCTAGCAATGGGGTGAATACCGATAATGCTAGACCTACGAACCCGCTATAAACTCCCTACGTGAATTTCCAATCTACTCTTCTCGCCCCCCCTCTTCTCGCCCCCACCCCCCACCCCCCCCCCCCCTCTCCCCCTAATTTCAATGGGTGGGCCCGTCGCTCCTCCCGATCCAATAATACTGATCCATGTTGCTGCTTACGTAAAACACGTAACAAAAATTACGTAGGTCTAACATTACCCGGATGAATGCGACCTCATGCTGGTATATTCAGCATGAATTTGGATTTAACAAATTCAACATATTTATCCCTAATCTTCACCACACGAAAATTTGATTCGCTGGCATGCTTCTATTGGTGAGTGTGGGTGCCCATATACTTGCGTACGCACGAGCGTGTGTCTTTTTTATTATCACAAGAATAAACTCAACACATGAGAAGAAAACATGGTTCCATCCACAAAAGATCTTGATAGCATGGAGAGCCTTCTCCAACCTCCACACCATGTCAGGTCTTTTCCAGAAGGGAAAAAGAGCACACTGTAAGTTCTAGGTTTCGACAGGAAAAGAGAAAGAAAACACCTTGTAATTCCTATAACTAGGAGTACATTTTTTTACGTTTGAGAGCAAAAGATCACACCAGAATATCAAGATCAGACACCCGGCGTCCAGCTCCGTTGGTTTCATCTCGATCCTCCGCCAATTCGTCCCACCCACCGCTGCCACCAAGGGACAAACTCGTCAATCCACACCGCCCCGGCGCCTATAAGAAGGCTCCTCCCCATTTCTTCAAACTTTAGCCGATCAGTGTCCTCCACAAGAAAAAAATATACTATAAGCGCAATAGAAAAATAGTAATCCCTCAATAAGAAAATCAAGAAAAGATTTCCTTTTCTTCCTGGGCTCCCTTCCACCACCAACCTCTTCTCCGGCCGGCCGAGTTGTCCCGCTCCGGTTGCGTCTTCTCCGGCGAGAGGGGTAGCTAGGTTGCCTGCTCTTCCTTTGAGCGATCTCCTCCCGGCAGGGCTGAGGAGATCTCTCGGGACCTCGGGACTGGGGCGTGTATGATGGGGATTTCGCTTATGCCGATGAAGACGCCCACGCGGCTTCTGTGGAGCACCAGCTTCTTCCGCCACAAGCTCGCCGCCATGATCGCCTCCTCGTCCTGCTTCTTATAAGAGCCCCTCCGCCGCGCAGCAGCTGTATATATACGTCTTTTTCATTTGATTCCGCCCCCCGTTCGATCGACAACCAACCAAGGCAACTTCTTGAAGCTTTCTCTGCGATGGAGCCCGGCCGGCTCATCTTCAACACGTCGGGCTCCGGCAACGGACAGATGCTCTTCATGGACTGCGGCGCGGGCGGCATCGCCGGCGCGGCCGGCATGTTCCATCGAGGTATCATATTCTCATCCACTACTAGTTTTCTCGATGCCGGTTGTTTGGTTCGTTAGTAGGTCTCGCCTTCTTGATTGTGTGGAGAGTGGGGAGTGATTGGTGTACTGATTGGGGTTGCCATGTTTGAGTGATGAAGGGGTGAGACCGGTCCTCGGCGGCATGGAAGAAGGGCGCGGCGTGAAGCGGCCCTTCTTCACCTCGCCGGATGACATGCTGGAGGAGGAGTACTACGACGAGCAGCTCCCGGAGAAGAAGCGGCGCCTCACCCCGGAGCAGGTGACAATTCGTTGCTACAGTAGTGAAGATGATGCTCTGTTCATCCGAATTAATTCTGACGGTGCATGCGCGCCACGCGTACGTGTACAGGTCCACCTGCTGGAGAGGAGCTTCGAGGAGGAGAACAAGCTGGAGCCGGAGAGGAAGACGGAGCTGGCCCGCAAGCTCGGGCTGCAGCCGCGCCAGGTGGCCGTCTGGTTCCAGAACCGCCGCGCCCGGTGGAAGACAAAGACGCTGGAGCGCGACTTCGACCGCCTCAAGGCATCCTTCGACGCCCTCCGCGCCGACCACGACGCCCTCCTCCAGGACAACCACCGGCTCCGGTCACAGGTAAATAATCGAAGTCAACCACGCTTCACCACCGGCCGGGCACCGTGGCTTCCGCCGCTGAGTTTGATTTGGGAGATCCATCCATCTTTGTGCCTTCAGGTGGTAACGTTGACCGAGAAGATGCAAGATAAGGAGGCGCCGGAAGGCAGCTTCGGTGCAGCCGTCGACGCCTTGGAGCCGGAGCAGGCGGCGGCGGAGGCGAAGGCTTCCTTGGCCGACGCCGAGGAACATGCCGCGGCAGCGGAGGCGTTCGAGGTGGTGCAGCAGCAGCTGCATGTGAAGGACGAGGAGAGGCTGAGCCCGGGGAGCGGCGGGAGCGCGGTGCTGGACGCGAGGGACGCGCTGCTCGGGGGCGGATGCGGCCTCGCCGGCGTGGTGGACAGCAGCGTGGACTCGTACTGCTTCCCGGGGGGCGCCGGCGGCGACGAGTACCACGAGTGCGTGATGGGCCCCGTGGCGGGCGGCATCCAGTCGGAGGAGGACGACGGCGCGGGCAGCGACGAGGGCTGCAGCTACTACCCCGACGACGCCGCCGTCTTCTTCGCCGCCGCGCAAGGGCACGGCCACCATCACACGGACGACGACGATCAGCAGGACGACGGCCAGATCAGCTACTGGATGTGGAACTAGGCTCGCGCATGCATCAAGAAGCGTGCGTGCGTGCGCCGTGGAATCGATCAATTTCGGAGTATATCAGTAAAAGAAATCGTGGCGTTTTGTTTTCTCTCCTTGTATGCTTCCCGCTGTAATGTTGGGTCACTACGATCGACCAAGTTGTATGCATATGCATTGTACTACGAGTTAGGGTAATATATCGGTGGTAAAATCTGTCGTGATGTACGGGAAATAAGTGCACGGAGTCAAAGCCTCATTGTTATGGCACAGTACATCATGTCATGTCAAATGAGATTTGATTTTTAATCATCTACTGCTATGTCGTCTGAGTTTTGCAAGATCAAGCCGGTCCCATTCTCCACTACTGTACGTGCGCTCATGGTTTTGTAATTTTGGCCTCTCCACAAATATGAAAAGGCCATGGCCGTGTTTGGATACTCTAACTAAGTCAGAGGCTAGAGAGTTAGAGGCTAGAGTTAGATTCTAACTTTAAACTAACCTTGAACTAATTCTAAAAAAAAGTGGTGTTTGGATAGCAAGGTTAGATTGACAATAAATGCTCTTTCTTAATTATTTGGCTATTTTAGACCTTATTTCCTGCCGGATTTGGCGTGGCCGGCTCTTGTGTGGCCTCCTCCCGTTCATAATTGACATAAACGAACCATGTTTACAAATCAAGCATGCAAAATTTGATAAAAAAATTTGTCCATACAAATGAGATGTCCCACTTAAACATAACTTAAATATATAAGTCATCAATCGAAGCTTCAAAAATATTACACTCCATAAAACAAAGCATGAGCTAACTCATCACGGAAAGTATTCATGTTGATATCTTCAACAAGAGGTTCGTCTTCTGGCCATGCGGATGCAGAAGAACTAGGCATTGGGTTATAATTTTCATCTGCATCACAAGCATCAAATTTCCTATCCGCAATTCTGCTCTTTTGAATGAAATTATGAAGAGCCATACAAGCAACAATAATTCTACTTTGCTTGTCCTCTGGAAATTTTGGCATGTTCAATAAGATCCTAAACTTCATCTTCAACACTCCAAAGGATCGCTCAACGACATTCCTAACTTTGGCATGTGCATGGTTGAAGGTTTCTTTCATACCTTGTGGCGGCGGGCCATTTTGCCATTGTTGCACATGGTACCTTGTACATCTGTATGGTGAAAGGTAGCCCGACCGGTTTGGGTACCCCGCATCAACCACATAATACTTCCCTACATATTATGAAAGGCACATAATGAGACTTAGATGAACAAGTGTAATTGGATAAAAAATATTGCAAGACAGTTCAAGTCGCAAACCTGGTGGTGGATGTGGAAATTTGTCTTGATGAGTAGTTACGGCATCTTTGAAAACTCTTATGTCATGTGCTGAACCAGGCCATCCCGACATCACAAATGTAAATCTCATGTCGAAATCACAAACAGCAAGCACATTCTGACTGGTTTCATTGTGCCTGTTCAAGTATGGAACCCTCTTACTCTTATCCACCACAACATTCACATGTGTCCCATCTATAGCTCCTATGCAGTCATTGAAGTGTGGCCAGAATACTGGATTTTCTAAGTTTGGGTGCACCTCTGAAGATGTTGGGTCCTTAGGTACAATTATGTCATGTGCTAACCTGAGGAGGCATGCCAAAACTCTATTAAATGTCCTACTTACTGTCTCCATAGACCTCCTGAAACGGTTCTCAGCCTGTCTAACCGACTGTGGTGATCCAACAATCCAAAAAACATAGCTAAAGCCTCTACAGATGTCATTTTTGTAGTGGACTTCAAGCCATATGATTGCACCAAAGTATTATATAGCCTGTTAAACAAAGGTCTCTCAACCCTAAACATGTTATAGCATTGGGTATCTCGGGCTAGTGTCTCCTGCACCCAATCCAAACCAGAATATCCATTGACCCTCCTAGGTAGTTTCACAAAGTAGTTATCAGAGTACATACCCAAGAGCGGCTGACGGAGGAGGGCGAGCGGGGCTGCAGGAGGGCGCTCCCGGGGTTCCGGCGGCGCGGCGCGGCGCTTGGGCGAGCGGCGCGATGGGGAGGAGTCGTGCGAGGTGGGTGGGGAGGAGGGATCTGGTGCGGGAGGGGTAAGTTTTTTTACTATTTTTTCAGTGGGCCCAGAAAAACTAACCCAAATAAGCTTCTCTAGTGTGGGCTAGTTTTTTTGGATGGGTTAGATTCAACTAACCCAAACTAACCCATCATGTTTGGATCCTTTTGGGTTATTTCAGCCCAAACTAACTAAATCTAACTCTAACTTAGGGATCCAAACAGGGCCCATAGATGCAAGGAATAGTACTACTACGGAAAGGTTCTATAGCATTTCCCACGTCCGTAAATTATGTCTTATTTTTCGGACCTTTGGAGTAAACAAACCACCCTCCAAACCTTGCACTGTTTTTTAAGTTGTTTTTCCAGAAAATGTTGAAAACAGTTGCGTGTTTATGGAGAATTATGAACCTTGCAATTCAATAAAATAACATGGGCGGTAAGTTGGTAACTTTTTTCAAAAAGGAGAATGACCCCGGCCTTGAATCTGAACGATTCATGCAGCCATAAGTAACTTGGTTACCTATCACAAAGCCTATTAACAATAGGAAATACTTTGAAACTTGGATATATGGCTGTTGTTGACCGGTTTTAGAAAGTTTTAGGTTTAATGTGGACAATGAAATATTCCAAGGTTCAAATCGAACTTGGTGTGCGGTTCAGCGTTCTGAAAATATTTTCTTTATTCACGTATGGAGTGACCATCCTCTTCTCCTAATTGTGTCCATGCATCATACAACACGAGTCTGCACTACGATGCACACTTGCGGTCTTAATTGAAATCATTGTTAGAATAAATCCAAGGCGCTCCGTTGATCTACCGAGGACCAAGCAATCACACGAGTACGACACTGAGATTTATTAACGAGGTTCACCGATATGGCTACATCCCCGAGACCTGACTACGGGCGCTCCTCCCCATGACACCGCTACAATACCGCACCCGGTCGCCCTAGACGCCGGCACATGCCGCCGGCTTCCCCTGCGTTCCAGTGCTATTATGTTGGCATAGGTTACATCGCGTGTCTACCCCCGCTATATATGAGAGGCGTAGGATATAAGTATCCCACTTGGACACAATTCCATATCCTATCTAAACACAATACAACCCAGAGTCCAACTATAACCTACCTTGTACACTATATTCGACACAACTTTAACAACCACTACTAGGATAGATCATCAGGAAGACGAGAGGTTTCCTGTTAAACAACATTCGTAATTGAGAATCCACCGTTGGTTAGATGGTTAAGAGAGTGATACATTAGAGCAATGATATTTTTACACAATATTAGTTCGATCCGGTGATGGTTGTTTCCATGTTTTGTTCTACGTAGTTGTTCCCCCTCTCTCAGTATGTAAAGTTTTTGTAAACTAGTGCGTGGGAATAGCATTTTGGGAACATTATTACCCACATTTCTGTATAAGCTGTGTGGTGGTATGCTTTATGTGTCAATTCTGTATTCGCCATTTTAAAATGCAACATGTATGACTTAGTATGGTCGGCACTTCATTGGTGTGCATATACAGAAAGCTAGACTACTACACATTACTTGAAGTATCTATCGATGCAAGGCAAGGCAGGGGTATGCCGCAAAAAAAAGGCAGGGGTACGCGGTTTAACTTTATTTCCAATCTTCTACACTGTCTAGACACGGATAGGAAAACACACAAAAAAAATGCACTTCCACATTTATTACGGGAAATGTATAGGTAGTTAAGCCTTGGTCAATGCAAACAATTGGCCTTGCTGATCTGTTTGGATGATCGTGTTCACGTAAACCTGCCACACTTGAGTGTCATGCTTGCAGTATTGACATTCAGCCGTGTTTTTCAGTCGGAATTTTATTTGTTGAATTGGACTTAATAGGAGCTACTATTATATAATTAGATGATGCTCCGTATATAGAGATAAGATGAGTAGTATAATTATTAGTTCCAAGCCAGCATCCATTTCCTTGATTGTTGATTGATGAAATTAAAAAAATAGTCCAATGTGGATAATCATTCCTTTTGTGTGGAAATTAATTGATGAAACTGAATCGATTGATAGTCATTCCTTTTGTGTTTTCCTGCTGATCCATTTGGATAGCCATGTCCATGTTCATGTAAACCTCCGCACTTGAGTGACTTGTTTCTAAAATAATTACTCTTCCTCCTTCTCAACATATAAGGCGTGCTTGACTTTATACGGTCTTTGATGCATAATTTTGATCATTAATATATACCAAATTATTTGGATTGAAGATGTATCAATAGTATCATTGTATTTGTCTTGTAAAGTAATTCTATTTTATATAACTTTATAATAATTTTATAGGCATACAATAGGTGAAAATTATAGTCAAAGTTGCCCACGAAGACCAAAAAAGTCATTGCGCGTCTTATATTTTGGTAAGGTGAGAGTAATAAGATAAATCTCTACTCTTATAAAAAACCGAGTTGGTGATGATGGTGTGCCTGCCATCTTATAGTGTAGACCGTCCGATCTATATCTGACGAATAGAAAGCAAACTATGACAATTTTACAAAAGATACCGCACCTCTCTTCACATTTACAAATAAGGCCTTGCGTCGTTCATCCTTATCTCCCACAACCTTATTGTTGAGCAATTAAAAAAAAATGAAACTCCATGGGCACTAGCACCCACGGTTTATTGATATAGAAGAAGCATCCCTCATGAGAATTCCAGAAATTCGTCCCCGACGGGGATCGAACTCTGGTCGTTAGGTTTACAATCATGCGCCCCTCAACCCTTTGGGCTATGCCCACGTCCTCAAAATGAAACTCCATGGGCACTAGCACCCACGGTTTATTGATATAGAAGAAGCATCCCTCATGAGAATTCCAGAAATTCGTCCCCGACGGGGATCGAACTCTGGTCGTTAGGTTTACAATCATGCGCCCCCAACCACTGGGCTATGCCCACGTCCTCGTTGAGCAATTAAAAAAGAAAGTCTCTGGAACAATCTAGCATGGTAGCCGATGCCGCCTGCCGGCGCCGTCCATCCCCATGCCTCCGCCCAGTCCGACCACCAGTCACCACCACGCTCCACTCCTCATCACCTTATCTCTCATCTTTCATTTTTTTCGATGAAATTCTTGAGATACCATTTTTCTGATAAAATTCTCGAGATATCATTAGTTTTTACACATGAAATTACTCCTGCATGGATTAATCACAATAGGTGTTTGTAGAAAAATGCATCTTAATGTTCCGTGCAATGCACGGCATCTTGCTAGTCAAGAGAAAATGAGAGGTTTCCTATCAAAGGGCATGTGTATTGAGAACCAATCATTGAGTACATGGTTAGGAGGGTCGTCGTGTATTGTGCCCCCAGTCCGTGACTTTGGACATGTTCAGTAGACACTGCTCATGTATCTAGGATGTACTCAACCTTTAATAAAACAATATGCATATAGTCGCTACATTATTAGTGTGCATATACAAAAAGCTAGACTAAATTACTTAAAAGTATCCATCGGCGCAAGTCAAGCTATATGCAGTTTAATTTCTTTCAGGGGCCTGAAATTTAACTTGCTTTCATGTCTTCTACCTAGCTGTGTTGGCACAGATAGGAACCTACAACAAGAAATGCTCAATTTTACATTTACTATAGGAAAGTTATAGGTAGTTAACCTTGGTCAAGGCAAACTATTGACCATGTGATATGTTTAGATGACCTTGTTCATGTAAACATGCCACTTGAGTGTCAATATTTACATTGAACCACGTTCTTTGGTCAGACTTGTAGACGATGATTGGACTTAACATGGAAATTCCTTAACATGCGGTACAACCTCCTCTCTGGTTGGAAGGCACTCACATATTCCTAGATTGATAATTTTGACCAACGTAGTACGGGTTATATATTGCAAAAATAATATAATTAGAAACTACAAATGCTAAATTTTCTAATTGTATAACTTTTGTGATATACAATTCATATTATATTGATCGAATTGTCAATCTATGATATATGTGTGGGCCTTATAAACCATAAAGGGTGGACGATGGAGTATATAATTAGATGATGCATGCTGCATATAGACTTTAAATGAGTATAGTGATTACTTGTGAAACCAGCATCCATTTTCTTGATTGTTCATCGATGAAATTGAAAACCAGTCTCATCTGGATAATCATTCCTTTTGTATGGAAATTAATTGATGAAACCGATTGTGGGGGACAACAAGATTTAAAGTTTGATGAACAGTACGTTGATTGGTCTATCGCACAAATATTCTTGTAAAAAGAAGCATTTTTTGTCACAATCTCATCCACTCAAGGAAAGAAAAATAAACCGTGTCTAGCCTCTTCTCCCACTCCCTTTTCCATGTCCTTAGCTTTTCACTTTTTTCGGAAAACATCCAATCTATTCATCTTCGATCATAGTAGTACAACAAACATAAAAAATGTCAAAAATTACATCCAGATCCATAGACTACTTAGCGACGACTACAAGCACTGAAGCGAGCCGAAGGCGCACCGCCATCATCACCTCTCCCTCACCGGAGCCGGGCAAAACTTGTTGTAGTAGACAATTGGGAAGTCTCGTGATAAGGTCCCATAGGACCAACGCAGCAAAACAGCAACCGCCGCCGATGAAAGAGTAAACTAGATCGGAAGGATCCAACCTGGAAGCACGTGGACGTAAACGAACAACGAACAGATCCGAGAAAATTCACCAAGGACATATCCACCGGAGACAGACATCCACACACCTACCGAAGATGCTAGACGCATCAACAAAATACGAGCTAGACGGGGAGAACCTTATTCCATTTTCAGCGAGCCGTTGCCTCATCTTCATGTTATGACACAAACCCTAACAAATCTCGAAGACACATTAAAAATGATGCCCTCCCGCCGACAAAGGCAGGGATCCACCGTGCTTCCATGACCCTAAGGCCACGGGAGACGAGGCGGACCGGCAGCAAGGCCGATGAGAGGCAGAGGAGGCGGCTAATCTGAGCAAGGCCTACACGTACGTTACCTTTTTAGCTTTTCACTGTTTCTAAGGTGATGCATCACTTTCACGCTGTCGCCAGGATTTTCCCAAGAATAACAAAGTCACCTTAACCCGACAGTGCTTAATTGGGAGCATACACACAAACATGAGTTGTTCTCTAAGTGAAAAAATACATACTGTATGTGGATTTATCCTCTTATGATAACAAAGTGCATGGAGAGCCCTAATTTTTTGCATCTGTTGAATTGAATTGTTGTCATGCGCAAAAGAAGAAAAAGAAGAAGGAGAAGAATTGGCATCAAGATAGCTAGTCCATGACTGGATTATCTCACGGATAAACTAGTGTCCTCGCCAGGAGTGGTAGTTAATTGCCCAAGTCTAACAGGCTCATGACGAGAACATTTTCCCCTGATTGGCCACGGGAGCACCTTTGGTCCCTTGCAGCCCCCACTCACGCCTAGACAAAAGCATGGCCAAGATTTCACCCCTCCTCCTCGACGGTGACGTTGCATGCAGGAAAAAAAAGATTACAGGTGCTACCAAAGCTTGCGCTAGGGGGCCCTGGCCGTAATGGCGTGTCAATGTGTGCCATACATCGGGTCGGTCGTGCTGCTGCTCTATTCGTGCTAATCGTCGCTTTTTCGGAAGAAAAAAAATCTAGCTAGTCTGGGGATAAAGGTTGGCCTCACAGCCGATCCGAAAGCATCTGCCGCCGTTGCGATCGGCCGTGTCGTGTCGCTGGAAGAAGGGAAGGGAAATGGAATTCATTTTTCAGATGGTGAATTGGCGACTGAGAATATAGTAGGGAGGCAAGTGAAACATGTGCTAGCTCCAACGTGCTTATCAGAAATTCAGACTGACGAGGAGGGAGCCAGGCTATCTAGCGCAGTGATTTGTGTGCATGAAAACTGAAGCGCGGCTGGGCTGAGACGGACGTCGACCCATTGGTACGGTGGGTGATAAAAAGAGCAACTCCAAGGCGCCGACCTATTTCGTTCGCGTGGGTCCATCTAGATCATCGCAGATAAAAAAGTCGGCCCGTCGGTCGGTGGTAAAGCGTCCATCATTTTCTTTCACTTTCCCAAAACCTCCCGACCGCTCACCATGGACGACACCCTCGATGCCACCGCAGGCCTCGCCTCCCTCGTCTCGTCCGGCCTCACCTCCGCCTCCTCCGACAAAGGCAAGCCCCCAACACCCCCCCTCCCCCCCCTTCCCCGCAAGACCGTCACACCGCCTAAGAAGAAGCAGCTGACATCCGAGGAGCGGGTCGTGCAGTCGGCCAAGAGGAAGGGCCGGAGGCATGCGACTCAAGGGACGAAACAACGGCCGTCGCCGCCCTTAGCGTCGCCGAACAGCAAGAGGAAACCAACGCCCTCCCTTTGTATGACGGCAAGTGTGCTGGCATGACCACGGTCGAGATGACGTGGTCGAATTTCCACCCCTTTTGTGTGTTGGGATGTGTGTCGGCCGCTGGTATGTGCGCCAACATGAATTGTGTTGTTGGTTTTTTTGGCTAGCATTATGTGCCGGCCGCTGGTATGGTGTCGGCATGAACTTTGGGCGACGACATAACCGCTGACAATGATCTATGGCCGCATGCTTTAAAATTTTTGTGCGGACACGAATTGGGTCACGCATGTTGGATGCACGGCCGACCCTCCAAAAAGAAGCAAGACAGACGCTGTAGGGGCAGCCGACCCAAATGAACGAAAAGCAGATAAAATCATCGTCTGTTTATGTTGGCGTGTTGGGTTGCTCTAAGCGATCTCTTGATTACGTGATGTATTGTTGGTGTCGCTGTGGGGGAGGGGGGCAGATGAGACGAGATGAGATGATGAGACGAGGCGACCGGGGCGGCAAGGAGAACAAATACTTGCTTGCTCTCGCCTGCATCCTCAGGCTGTCCGGTTTCCGAGTCGTGATCCCAGCAGTGTGCTTTTGGCTCTTGCAGCGCCGCGCTCGCTGTCCGCCTGGCGTGCGGTGGCAACGCAACGCATGCAGGACCACCATCCCGTGGACGCAACCGCGCGCGCCGAGAGTCGCAGAGGCGCGTCGTGTTTGCGTCGGCGGCTCGGCTCGGCGGGCATCTGTACAAGCCGGGCTCTGCGTCGATGAACCGGTGAAGGACTGATCGCCAGTACGAAGTGAAAACGTTTTCTAGTCTACTATAGGTACTCCCGGAGCCATGGGGCGGGCGGGCGGAGGAGCAGGAGCAGATGGTGGGGGCGCCAGCGAGTGGACCAGCGAGCGAGCGGTGCGTAGGCAGCGGGCGCGTCTACCACTAGTCAGTCCGGCCATGTTCCGTGTCCCCCCATCCGACGCCCACACCGACGTAGGAACCGTCTCCGCCTCCTTCCCCCGGTCCAGCCTCGCATCACATCGCTGGCCGCACCGAGCCCCGGACGCCGCAGTCACGGCCCCATGAGCCCATCAACCGTGCCGTGGGTGATGCCTGACGCTGACGGGATGGCTTGAGCAGTGGTTTCAGTGCACGGGTCCGTTCGATCCTTCGCCACCGCACGCGTGGTCTGCCTCTCGCAACTTCTCACGCACTGTTCTACCTTCCCTACGAAAACTGTATCGTCGCGTCGGGCCCTTCATTCTTTCCAACGGCAGACCTACCGCCGTGTGTTGTTCTCTTCTACTTCTGCTAGTTCCACTGCTACTACTGATAACGTCCAAACTAGCATATGACGTTTCGCTACAGCTTGTTTGTTGACTGTATCGTTTGGCAATGTCCACCCCAGTCCCCGTTCGTGAACAATTAATTATGTTGCCCTCAAGAGTCAGTCTTGGACTGCTTCCTCTCTGCAGTCATGTCACTACTTACACGATCATCAATATGAGATGTAGCTGCGGTGGATTTGACCTGTTTAAGGCAGTTTTCTTGTTTATATATATTCTTTTTGTGGAGCTGGAGGCAGCTTTGCTTCAACAAATTTGCATGCCTATCTTCGTCTCTGTTTAGTAGGCTAGGCCCGTCGTCAGGCTCCACCGGCCTTCTTAACTACTCCCTCCATCTCATTATATAGTGCGTTCATGTTTTTCGAGATTCAATTGATCATAAATTAGACCAATGGTACATAAATCAGTTTTTTAGAGATATATTTGGGTTACATATGTTTGGTAGTTTAGGATTTGTGATCCGTTTTGGAAATATTAGCACTTTTTCGACTAATATAATCCACGAGTAAACAGTAAGCATGGCAAATACGGTATGCATCTCATACCGATACGTAAGCATGTGAGCACGTACAATACATAGAATCAAAACATCTATGAACAGCATATTTACGGCTAGCACATGAACGAGCAAATAGGGAATGAACGAGTCATACCCTCCGGTTGGCCAGGCCAACACGGCGGCGATAATAGTGACCTCGGCATCGCCCAAGGCCTTCTTCTTGGCGACTTCGTCGATACCATAGAGTCGATGTAGAGGAAGTAGTGGAAGCAGAGGCGGATGAAGACGGGACGGATCGGGAGTAGTCGCGTCGAGACGCCCCAAAACCTTATTGCCGTTCTCCGGCGGGATCTCGAACGAGGGTTCCGGAGGCACTGCTCTCCCGACCAACCGTGCACGCGGTCGTCGGGATGGGATTGCGGAAGCAAGACAATGAGAGGAGCGATGAGATGACGGCTAGGGTTGTACGAGAGGGAGTGAGTGAACTGAGTTAGGATTCACTCCACTGGGCAGCGCCTTCTTATATAGGCCGTCAGGTAGATGGGCCTGGGCCAGGCCCACGATCGAGTCCGCGAACAGCCCACAGTTCAACGTCTCGGGCAGTGGCGCTTTCGTAAGCGACTCGTTAATTAATTAATAATTAATTAACCATTTCTGAGCGGCAAAAATAAGCTTCGGCTCGACTTATACCCGCAACCCGCGGCGCGCGCGTCGTGACGAGGCAAGGCGAGGCGTGGCGAGGCGTGGCGAGGCGAGGCGGGCGGCGGAAGGAGGAGGAGCGCGCGTGTACAGCTCCTATTACCAAGCTCTCAATAGCAAGTTGTAGAGCAGCCCTTATAAAAAGGTCTCACTCTTCTTACTGTAGCAGTATGGGACTAAACTTCCCACACTTTCCACCACTTGCCGTACATATGTATGGGCCTTAGAGATTAACTAGGGATTATTGTCTTATACGGGCCTAAGCTCATCCATAATCCATCAATCCGTCTCCTACATTATCTCTAGGAGAGGCGCCTTGCCCTCCAAATCTTATACTCAATATATACTCGTCCTCGAGGCTCAGTAATACATCCATCATATTTTGCAACAATCCCCCTCTCTCTCTCTCCCTTCTAACACATTTTACTAAAAAATTATACCTTTGAAAACTTCTTTAGAATGCAATTTCAAAGGTATCTGTCATGCTCCCGCCACAGTCGCCCATATTGGTTAAATTTATTATCAAAGAAATCTCGAAAAACATGGATGCACTATATTATACTCCCTCCGTTTCTAAATAATTGTCTTTCTAGAGATTTTAACAAGTGACTACATACAGAGCAAAATGAGTGAATCTACACTTTAAAACATGTCTACATACATCCGTATGTTGTAATCTGTTTGAGATGCCTAGAAAGACAAGTATATAGGAACGAAGGGAGTAGAATGGAGGGAGTATCACCTTATCCGTAAAAATACTCCACGGTGAGTACTCAGAGAAATCCAGTCGAATCGCATATTTGACGAGAGATCGTAGTTAAATCCGAGCACATTAGTAAACTGCTAATAGCACCGTCATCGTGCGTTGTAGGGCTTGGATCAAGCAGTAGCGACCAATTCTTTTCACGGTAATATAGCTAGGCAACTGTTTCATTCGTCCACGGGTGTTCAACCCACCCAATAGACATCCCTTGCTCCGGAGATTAAATTACTCCGTGTGAGAAAATGACTGCCTCGCCGCATATATATTACTGTATTCTGCTGTATACTGTGTACCATGTATCCACTGCCTGTTGTTCTACTGGGTAGCCTAGCCACCTTCCATGAGAGAGGCTCGCTCTCACAGTCCACGTGGGCCATGGCAGACCGAGCATTCCGGTTAATGTATTAATAGCATATATCTACTCCTAATATATCGATGGCGACACTGGTGGTTGCTCCGACAAGCTGTATATATTAGCACATGAAAACAACCGTATTTGGCAGTACGAGCAAGAGAATTCGATTCAGCAAGCATCTCTCTCTCTCCATCGCAGAGAAGAAGAGAAGAGGTAACCAATTTGGCCGTTCCGACCGAAGAGAGCGCCGCCCACGTATCGTCACGCACGTCTCGCGCTTTTGCTTTGCATGCTTTCCGTGTGGAAACCGGTGCGAGCCCGAGAAAAATAACGGCATGGATGGATGCTGTCAAAAAAGATGACGCAAGCCCGGCCGTGTCGTGTCGTCCGTCTGCACGCGATCGATCGCGGAGGTGCGCGTGATCCTCGGCCACCCGCACGTGCGTGTAACGGCGTAAGTCGTGTAGCCGCAAACGGGCACGCGCGGAGCGGAGGAGGGCAGCGTCGTCATTTCGTCGGAGGAGGAGACGGCGGGCCCAGTGGCGGCCGGGTCGCCTGTCAGGCTGTCACGGACGTCTTGTCTTACGTGCACCACGTATGCGGGCGCGGGGCCCACCAGCGTCGCGTCGAGGGCGGCACCATGGACCGCCGGATGCGCGCGCCCACCTGATCTTCTGCGTGTCGCCTTCCTTCCCTCGCTTTCATCTCCGTCTGCCAGTTGCCTGCCTGGTTTCATTTTCTTCGCTGCTGGAATGATGCTGGGTTTCGGCGAGAGAGAGGGATCAGCATTGGGCACGGTGCCAAAGGCGCTTTGCCGGTAAAGCTCGCCCGCCCGCGCGCGCTGCTCCACCACCACCACGACAACGGCCTCCTGTTTGGATACTCTAACACAGTTAAAGTTAAAGTTATTTTTTAACCCACTCTAACCCAAATAAGCACCTCTTTATAAGATAGTTAGATTAGATGGAACTAACCCATTCTAACCCTCTCTGTTTAGATATTTTTAAATTATTTAAGCCCCCAACTAACCCAAACTAGCTCTAACCCCATGATCCAAGCAGGGCCAACAAACCGAGTACTAGCAGCGCTTCCGCCTCCTAATCCTAGACTGTTCAGCGGTGCAGGCGGTCGCCCGAGGTCTACGGTTCCAAATATTACTCGACCATGATCGAGCCGGGCCGAGTGAGAGCAACTCCAACGGGATAACTCAAATGGATTTTATCCGTATTTTATTCGTTTGGATCGGCCAAGCAGACATGCATGTCCGCTTATTCGTTTGGGTCAGTCGGTGCGCCCAACGGGAGGCAAACGCATTTTGTGTGTGTCCGTTCCAGCATTTCATCGAACACTTAGCAGGCAGGCAGCTCGCAGCGAGGCAGGGCGAGCGCGGCGCGGCAGGACGAGCATGGCGGACTGCAGCAGCACTGGCCGGGCGCGGCCGAGAGGCGAGGCCAGTGGACTGCAGCAGCACCGGCCGGGCGCGGGCGAGAGGCGAGGCCAGCGGCTGCAGCAGCACCGGCCGGGCGCGCGGTGGAGCACGCCGACACCGCGGAAGGCCGAGCGCCATGCAGCAGCCCCGGCCGCGGGCGCGAAGCCGGACGGGCGCTGGCGCCAGAGCGAGGCGAGGCCGGGCGCGGGCGTGAGCACGAGGGTGCGAGGCGAGGCCACCGGCTGCAGCACCGCCGGCCGGGGAAGCGGTGGAACACGCCGACACCGCGGAAGGACGAGCGCCGTGCAGCATCCCCGGGCACGGCGCGGCGCCGGACGGGTGCTGGCGCGAGTTCGAAGGCGAGGCCGGGCATGGGCGCGAGCGCGAGGCCAAGCGCCGTGTAGCAGCCCCGGGCACGGTCGCGAGCGCGAGGCCGGGTTGCAGTAGCTTGATGGTGTCGGTCAACACCAATCCATCAGCCAACGAACAAGAAGAATCGATAGTACGACGACGCGCTAGCTAGCTGACTCACCGGTGTACCATGACTTCTTGGACTCGACGGCATTGACGCTGGATGCGGAGCTCCCTGCTGCCTGCTCATGGAAGGCAGGCGCGGCCGACTACTGCTGCTCCTTCCCTGGCGGCGTCGCGTCGGATTCCACCGGAGGGAGAGCTGCTGCACCGGCGGTGTGCCCAGCTGCATCGAAACCGCGGCGTGCTCTGTGCCCGTGCCGTCGTGGGTGGCGGCAGAGGAAAGGAGGAGAGAGGAAAGGGTGGGATGGATGGGTGAACTCTTTCGTTGGATGACAGATGGGCCAGCATGCATGCAGCGGACGCAGCCGGACGAAGAAGCCACCAAAAACGCCCGCTTTGTGTCCGCTTTGAATCCATATCAGTCTTAAATTTGGGACGATAATGGATCCGCGTGGATACAATGCGGACCCAAAATAAAAATGGGTCTTTACGTTGGACCGTCGTTATTGTTCGCGCGGACTTAAACGAACGTGTGCGGACGAAATGGATCCCCACATTGGAGTTGCTCCGAGTCCCCTTGGTCGACGGCGATTCTCCCGGCGGCAGAGGCATGCCGGAGTAGTGCGTGCACGCGCGATACGGGCCGGATCCAGAGATTCCGTGTGGCCACTGGCCAGCGCGGGAATCACGACGGGCGGTGGGCCCCGAGGAATAGCATTCACCCTCTCTCTCTCCGCGGTCAGTGGACCACCGGGAAAGGCGAGGCAAAGCCCAAAGCGATTCTACTAGAGGGAGAGGGAGGGGGAGAAAGCGGCTTGGCGTCGCTGCGTACGTGTTCGTCACTCCTTTCCGTGTACCCCCACCCAGGATTTTGTTTTCTCGCTCCAAAGCCACACTCCACGTCCTGCGCGGTTGATATTTTTCCTTCTTCATTCAGTCTCTCCGATGCTCAGCAACACAAGTGCGCCCGGAAAGATCTACGGTCGAATAAATTTACGTGCAACGTGCGCGCAGCGTGGTTGTTGAGGTGTAGGCATCTCACCACCATCCCTAAGATGAACGAGATGAACCTCGTGACCCATTACGTACTTAGCACCATGCATGGACAAAGGATACTCTAGCTCTCCACGCTATCTTGGAAGATCAGGTAGAACCGTAACTGATTCTTTCATCTTTTAACTTCTACTGTACTTAGCACCATGAATGGACAAGGTTGCTCAAACTCTCCACACTGTCTTAGAAACCATAACTATTTCTTCCATCTTGTAACTTCTACTTAGCACTATGGATGGAAGATCAGATAAACAAACATCTTGTAACTTCTACTAGCACCATGAATTAGTGAACGTGGATGCTCTAAGAGCATCCCAAATAGCTCATGTAAAAATACCTTTTAAAAATTGTTTTACAGGATGTCTGTATAATTTAGCGGAAGTTGTTGATGACTACTTTTCTCACTTCCCGTAAACGTCTTTCTCTAAAAATCCTCTTTTCCCTATTTTTCAATAAAAAATCATACAGATGACACATGCATGTGTATAGTAACATCATAATAATTTAGACGACGTTATATCAAACACACATACTTAATTGATAGTAAGTTCAAATCCACGAGTATGAAATTTGATTTGATATTCAAGTTCAAATCCAAACATAATTGATCCAAATCATTGCAAATAAAACATAATACGAAGTTTATTGACCATGACACTCCCAACAATGCTCAACGGCGTGGTGGCGCGGGGCGACTGAAAGGTGTGGCAACGACGGCTGGTGCGGTGAGGTGGCACGGTACGGTAATGCATTGCCACGGCGGTGGTCTGGCATGACGGCGGGGTGGGGAGGCGGACGCTACGCGAGGGTACCCCCCTTCCCTCGGTGAAATTTCAAGCAATCTAGCCCGTCAAATTAATTATACAGGAAGGGTTAACCTGTGAACATGAGGAAAGTTTGGGGGAATATATGGAATCCCGTAAAGATCGGGTTTAAGGGAGTTGTTTGAGGTCTATATTATACTCAACACCCCTTAAACAATAGTTTTTTTTACTGACAAGGGAGCTATTGAAGATGTTCTAACTCTCATCGCTATCCTGATCTGATAAAACCATGCTTCGTCCTTCTTTATATCGACACAAAGCATAGTAAGCAACTATTTATGTGCATTTGATTCATGTTTAGTTGTTATCCGACTTTAACAATCTTCCCCTCCTACTCGACACACACATGCGTATAAGGATAAACTTTGGATGGACATCAACATAGTTTTCCAAATAGCTTTGGCAATTAATTTAGATAATACTTCCTTCGTTCCATAATATTGTGTCTATAGATTATTTTTTAAAGCTAAACTTGACAAACTTTGATTAAGTTTATTTATCTAAAATCTTTGTCAAAGCTCATAAGTTTGACTTATTATAAAAAAGATCTATAGATACTACATTCCCAAAACAGGAGTATAATATTTTTACAGAATCATAAAAGGTGTATTCTGACAAGGAATATTTGAAAAGATACTAGCTTGCAATTTATATTTTGTGGCTCTACCCACGCATAAAACTAGCAGTACACCCTTTACCAGACCGGAGGGGGTGCTAGGCACTAGGATGAACTTAATTAGCAGATTATATGCGGGAACATTAAACAAATATGGGAAAGAGGATAAAGAACAATGGTACTTGAGAATCAAACCTTTTTCCCCCAGAGCAAAGACCATTATTTTCCTGCGATGGATAGATAGATTTCTATAAATCATGGTGTGGTGAGGTGACCGATTAACATATACTCGTTGAACACCTCCTGTCAAGAGATTCCCTCTGGCCCTATGAATTGCAGGCTTGCTTCAAGAAATCGTAAAAACTATTAGATGAAAAAATATTTATCTATTGATCTAAGTTTACTTTGAATTATTTATGCTCTACGGTTTATTGACTACAAGTCAACACCGTAGTATACAAATGCATTTTGGACTTTGGAGGGCAAATTCTCTAGATAAACAAGACAATTAATTAATGGGTTGGCTACGCCACAGCAAGTTCGTGGGTCTCCTCACCAAACAACAACACACGCTACTGAACTACAAAAACGTCAAATTGCTCTTGAAAAGTCCAAGCCGCAAGCCTGTAGCATAATCTATCTATCTATCCATCTCTGCAAGAGCATCAGACTGTCAGCAATGCACAACATAGTGCATCTCATACTGACCAAGACTCTAGCCAGCAAAGCTACTCCGACACAGCGTGATTCCTGGATTACACACGGGCTAATAAAGAAATAAACCCTAGCATCATCATTGCACGTCGCTCGCTCGCATCCAGGTCGATCCAAGTATCCAATGAAATGATAACGCCGGGGTTCGCGTCAATCGGCATCAACGGGTTAACTACGCGCGTCGAGGCCAACCAAACCCAGGCAGGGAGAGGAGTCGCACTGTGGACTACCACACAGATAGAGTAGGTTTTTGTCCGCGACCGGCCATGCGCGGGTGCATGCAGCCATGCACTGCATCGGCGGTCGATCGGCGCGGCCTATAGTATACTCGGGTGCGCTTTTCATATACGCAAAGGAGGGTCGGGTCGGGTCGCGTCTCTCACCGTCACCGTCCATGGCCATGGGGGCGCGTACGCGTGGTGCTTAATTTGAGTCCCGGGAGAATCTGCTGGTTAGTAATCTAATTGGCCTTTCTTATCGCCGCTAACCTAGGCTGATTAGTGCACTAACGAAAGGAAGGGTTGAGGCGAGGGTGACAGCGCCGACGAGTGAAAGCAACTCCGGCGGACGGATACAAAAGTTGTGGAAGAAAAACACGCCGCTACGTACGCGTACTACCGGTGGATTGGAACACGCACGCATGCGATATGAGCTCACTCGCCGGTGGAACTAAACAATTCGTTCACGTGGCCACCACTTTGCCAGTCTAATCAGCTTGGGTTTGAAATTGCGCTATGTTTGTTAGGAAATGTATCCGCTTTCCAACAAGTTATGGGCTATCGCCGTATCACGCCTGTGTATTTCTCCGGAAAATAATATTTGTGACAACCATGGAGCCGTAGCTCTAGGGTCTACGCCGCTGGATAGATACTATACAATGGGAGAAAGAGGAAGATGGAGAATGCATTATAAAACTAGCTACTACGCTGAAATCTATATGTTGCGAGATACTATTTTTTTATGTGGTTGAAGTGACGGGAGTATGACAGAAAATGGGATTGTCTATTACTCTCTCTATGTATAGTATATCTACAAGATATGGGCCAAAATTTTCTAAATGCAGGTACATCTGAACCCTATGGTCGTATATGCGACTGAGAAATAAAAATTTTATTGAGCAAAAAAATAAAGGAGAAATGCTTCAAGCTGAAATATGTTAAAAGAATATTGCTTCGGCACGCCCCCCTCATGTACGAAAACAACCGGTGCACGTAGAGGATAGATACAAATATTGGCATGCAAAATTTAAATCTTAAACATCCATGCATGCATGCAGTGACCCGTAAAAAATTGATGAAGTGAACAAGGAACGGTGCAAGTCAGTCACCGCATCTTTGCGCTGTTTTATTATGGGGGCCGCAGTGAGCATTCCACCGACATAATAAAGGTTCCCAGAATCGAAATTGCATAACGGTGAGCATATCCCAGCTCCGGTCGCTGCAGCATGATTCCCCGAAGAGTTGAGCCCGGCCAGGCGCGCGCGTCGCATGTTCCTCCGTGGACGTGGCATATCTCTGGCGCGCGACACACCTGCCTGCCCACTAGCCGCGCGCAGCCGTCCGCGCCCCTTGATCCGGACGGAAGGGCCGCCGAAAGGGAGCTGGAGCACGGCCATGGAGGGCCGGCCGCATGCAGCAAGGTCAACCAATACAAAGTCACCATCCATGGAATTCACAAAATCAGCAGAAAGCGCAGCGGTTGCGCCTATGCCTCTCCGTGTGCGTGCACATTCCACATCACATTTCACATCGAAGGGCACTCACTAGCCATCCATCGAATCCATCTAAGCCCTAGCCAGCCCCGTATGGTGCGGCGGGCACCGTGCCACCGTGGCGACGCGAGCACGGAGAGCGCCTCCATTGACCCGGGCCAGCGCAGCCAGCTCCGGTCCCCCGCTCAGCTCCGGTCCCCCGCTCTCTAAATTGCCGCTCAGGCTAACTTCACCCGCGCGACTCTATCCAGTCCGGCCCCGTTCATTTGAGGTAAAACGGACAAACGAGGCGGCCGTATGACAGCTGACCCAACATTGCATTTTGTGTCGGGCCGACCCATTTCGAAACTTGCCGCATTTGGTCATGGCGGACACCAAACGGACGCGCCCTCCGCGTCGGGCCGTCAGCGTGGCGCGGCCACCTACCTCCCTGCCCGCCCACGCAATGCACGGCGGGCGGCCCCATCTGTCATCCGCACATCGGAAGGTCGCCGTCCTTCTTTAAGTGGAAAGCGTGGACCGGTCGTCGTCCACACTGCCCCACGCCACCCTGCGGCCTCCTTGAAACCCGACAGCGCCGAACCCTAGCTGAAGCCCTCCATTGTCCTTGAGCTCGCTGGCCGGCCACCTCGTCATGGGCTTCGGAACGCGAAGGAAAGCACGACCGTGAGGCCGGCTCCTCACCAGGCGCCGCCGCAGCTCCGTGAAGAAGGAGGCCAGCGTCTCCGCGCGCTCCTCCGTCGAGCCCGTGCGGCCCGCCATCAACCCTAGGCTCGCCCGGCCAGCGCGACCAGCGATACCTCGCGGTGGGCGTGTGCCGTGATCTTGGGATCTGAGGACGCCGGTCCGGTTGAAGCGATATCCACTACAACGGCACCTCAACGCCGGCCGGGTCCCGATCCACTTTGTCTTGCGTGGCGGCCTTGTGGCCGTGGCGAGATCGGCAGCTGCCGTCGCCTCGCCCGACGACCTGTTCTCTGACGGCAGTACGCCCCAAATTCCGACCTGCAGGACACGTGGCTCGGGGCAGCACGACACGCTCCGTAGCGTCATACTTTCTTGCCGCGGTGTCGGGGCATGGCGGCCCGCGTCGAGAGGTCTTGTGGCGTCTGTGGCGTGCGACCTCACGCCCACGCCGTCGCCTTCCCCGTCTCCGTCACCACTCCGCTTTCGCCGCCAGCGGCGGAGGAGGAGGCCCGGCTCGTGGAAAGTGTCATGGACGACTCCATGTACACCACAACGAGCGCCAATGGGACGGCTTGGAGGAGGCGATGGCACTCTCTGCCGCCGGTGACGTCGCCTTCCCCGAGCTGCAAATAGTGGCCGTCAAGGAGGAGAGGAGGGAGGAGGCGATGGAGGAGGAGCCGGTGGCGCGTTCGCTCGGGCACAGTGGGCGAGGCGGGCGATCTGCCTTGCTCCGGAGATGGCCGCCGCCGTGGGCGTAAACTGGTGCGCCACTCCGCCGCGGTCTCCGGAGCGGGAGGCGTCGCCACGGGAGGAGGTCGTGAAGGCACCTCCCGCCGTCCAACCCGCCCTCGTCTACCACGCACCGCTGGCCCACCTCTGAACGCCGCCTGACCTCGTGGACCTCGTCGTGACGACAGCATGACATCGGCAAGCCAGGCAGGAGGCCTTGGCGGCGGCCGTTTTTTATTTTCTTTTTTATGTTTAATTATGTTAGATTGGACGTGAAACTAGGCAGTTTTGTGGCCATGGACCCTAACTTAAGTTTTAAGTATTTTAAACTGCGTTTATTTACCTTTTAAAGTTATTTTGTTTAAGTTTTATGTTTTTTTTAAACACGGACATGATTTCGGGTGCGGCCGCGTGATGGGCGCACACACGACCCACGGACAGTGGCGGATACAGGCGAACCCATCGGCGCTTCAAAGAGACAAAATCCGATGAAAACGGACGTTCGTTTGAGGTCGTGGGGTGGAGTTGGCCTCACATGCGCGCACTCGTAGTCCCGGGGCACTGCATCTGCGGCTACCCTAAAATACAAGGTCGATGGATGGGGAGGTAGATGCAGCAGCAGGCGGCAGAGGCACATGCACGAGGCCGACAGGGAATCCGGATCGATCGGAGCAGGTAGATATTTCGCTGACGCCCAGCCAATGCAAGCCGGACGCTTGTGTACATACATGTAGGCTACGCTACGCGTCAACGTGTACAGATAGCGATAGGCGCTGGCTGGCTGGCAGCGTGCTCGCTGACGATTCCTTGTGCTCATGCACGGTCTCTCTCGCTCGTATTACTATTAGTTCTTTTCTCTCCTCCGTCAGACGAGATGCTCGATCGGGCAGGCGTGTGTTGTAGTAGTACTAAGTACATGCATCAGCAACCTAATTCGCCTAAAAAATCGCCTAAAAGAAACAGATCAATCTAATCGTTGGCGTCAGTACTTGCTTGTTTGAGTGGCTAAGCGTCCGTTAAAGGAAATCTCACACGGGGAAACCCTGTGCAAATCAGAAGCAGAATCGGGCAGAACGGAGTGGGCGACCGTGCCCATTTCCGAGAAAAAATTGACCAGAGATCGAAAGCAGGGTGGGGGCGAAAGGCGACCGCCTAGTGCAGGACGCACCGGCGAGAAAGGACGTCGAGTCCATGTCTAGCGAGGTGGCTAGAGCACCGGCCGCTGCCGCTGCCATGCATGCCAGTGATGCCTGCCACTGCCGGTCGATGATGATTCTGGTATTATTAGCGAAATAGCGAGCCCCAGCAACAAACAGAGGCACATGCTCTCCGGAAGGTGCACGGAGGGGCGACCACACGTACGCGTACGGTGGATCCTGACGCGAGATTTTGTTGCATTCATCGATGATCGGCGCGAAATGTTTTCCGTGGCTGTGGATCGTGTGTGTACTACGTACGTGTGAACCGTGGCTGCTAGGTTGGCGGCACCCACCACCGGCTGCTACTTGGGCTTCTCGACACCACGTAGAATCTCACCGATACCATGAACGTTAGTGGAAGGTATGCGTGATCAGGCCACCTTTTGCTTGTGCAAATCTCTGGGAGACGGGACGGGACTGACTTCTTTAGAACGGGGGAGGTCCAGCTGGGAGCCAAAGAAACTAGGGATATCCTATTCCTCCTACTATTTTTACTTTGGTGACAGTGATGAGTCAAGGCTAAGTGGGAAAGAAGAAGCAACAGAGGAACAAACTTATCCTCGACCTCCCCCTGCTCGCTCAAAAGAAGGAACAGGATCAAAAGTGTGGACGATAGTTGCACGACCAAGAATCCAGTGGCCGCCTGCTCCTCTGTGCATGAGATTCTTTGGCTGGATTTAATTGTCGTGCATGAGTCGTCCAAACTGTGTCGTCCACATAGCATTGCTCTTTCTAGAGTATTTGCTTAGCTGTGAAGCAACAGTGACGTTTTTTGCATCTCAAAGCGTGTGCAAGTGCTCCCAACTGTGCTACATTGCGTCGCAAATGGTGGTGGTGGTGGTGAGGTGAATCTCCTGAGTGGAGAGTCAGGGTGGACTCTGTGTGAGCTTGCTCAAAAGGAGGGGCGCAATGGCGATGGCACTGATGGGACTTGCCAAAGCCAACGGCAAAGCAAAGCCAAGCGTATAAATACTCTTCTCATGGGATATAGATGGATAAAAGTGGAGGGACGTGTGAGGCTCATGGACTACCGTAGTGCTCCTCCGACTTGCTAGCGTGTTTTACCTTTCCTTTGTTGTTGTTTTATACTAATATTTCATGTGTGGTTTAGGCTGGTCATAGTGGGAAGTAACTTAGACTAGTAACATGCATATGTTACTAGTCTATGTTACTATCTCTATAGTGCATAGTATCATAGATTAGTATCATAAGTGGTCTTATTTATTGCCATGCATAACACATAGTAGCATCACATTTATTATGTTACGGTATCTACCTATGTTACTATAACCATCTCTTTCTTATTTAATTACCTGTCACATAAGCATGTTTGCGAGTCCCAAGTACATGATACTACTTATGTTACCCCCACTATGGCCAGCCTTAGAACTGGGTGTCACTGAATAAATTAATAGGTGTGAGAAAAGTGGTGGAAAAAGTGGTACTACTACTTCTGATTAAGGTAGGTAATTGTTTTTGCTCCTAGGATGACTGGACCTTCACCTAGCTTGCATTTGTAAATTGATTAATCTAATCTAATTAATCTGATGTAGTATATGCGTCCCAAGGGAAGAAAGGTGAGTTCTTTTTGGCAAGATGGGGTAGTTTTGAATGTGTCACACCACTCGCTGTGCACCCTGTTCAGCCAAAGTGGAAATCTTGTTGTCTAAATAAATAAATAAAATTGAAGCCTTTGTCTCGAGATTCTTGGGAGAAAAAGGGAAAATGATAGATGCTAGCCAAGGGTAGGAATAAGGTGACGGTGCCGACAGAAAAGATCATGTGGGAAATGCTATTTGCCAAGCTTTGCTTTCAGGGAATACTGAGAATTTTTCTTTTTGAGGGAGGGAATACTGAGAATATTGATGCATATATGCAACCAAGATTTTTGTTTTTCAAGCAGGATTGCCTTTTTTTAGACAATTCAAGCAGGATTGCTGATTACGAAGTAGAAGACCAAAGAAAAAACACAAGGGAAAGGTTATCCACCAGAAGATGGCCCAGAAAATATACGAGTGGACTCTGATGATAGCCCAGAAAATATTCTATTCGGACTAAAGCCCACTCTATTGGTACTACCAGGCCATCATCGTCACGTTATACACTATTCATTCGGCCTACTCTTAGTTCCTGTTAATAGTTCAGGCCCATTATCACATTCCATGTGCCTTCTCCAGTCTACGATTTAACAACCTAATGACATTTCGCTAAAATAAAAAAGCATAATTACATACCACACATCTATTTTCTTTCGGCATCTATTTATGCCCAAAAGATTTAATTGGCTTACGTGGTGACACTCTCTGTTAGAATGTACTATGTCCAAGTGTGTTTGGACAATGTGGACGTTGAAGGAATTTTCTTATTGCACTCCACCTGAAACATGATTGCTGGCAAGGGTGCTAGTCGTTCTATGGGCGATATGGGACACTCCCAGGAAAGCGATACAAGAGGACATTATTTAGCTAGTGCCCATTGCCAACGAAATGTTTTATGGATCGCTTCCTTGCTGATCTAGAGATGACTACTTGTCTAGATGTTCCCAGACACTTGCAATGGGATGCTTTTGAGTACCCTCGATGGATAGCGCCACCTTCTGAGTTTGCAAAGATCAATGCTAATGTTGCG